>CM055274.1:35171404-35213026 GCA_029237695.1 Conchocele bisecta | reverse complement strand
CCAATTGTATTGTATTATCCATTTTCTCTATTAATATTGGTACTTGTTTTTTCTGTTAAATTTTCTAATTTTATAAAATTAGTTTTGATAATGTTTTTACAGGTGTTTTAATGCTGTAGAAACACCGTGACTTATTAGATCGATTCTATCTTTTCTAACAGACTTTCCGATTTGAATTATTACTAAAACGATAATACTTGCGAGCACGTAATCCCTTGCTAACCATTCGATGAGTAGCCTGAGTGCCACCGCATGGTGGACATAGCAATGACTCGGCTTTGGTCCCTACCCCACAATGCCGACATGGGCGAGGTGAAACGGAACCTCTTCGCATCCATGCACGGTGATGTTTTGCAATATTTTGTAAATACCGGTGCGATGACACCTCTCGTGACTTACCTGTCTTCAACCACGCACACTTAACTAGAACCATTATGTTGTATATATATACTGAGTATAACATAGGGATTTTATATCTCTAATAGGGTGTATCTTCTCATGTCATAAATATATGGTCTCGCGGTAGTAGTATATAAGAGTCACAAATGGTACCATCATGCTGTGGAAGTTGCCGCGCGTAGCCGGTACCTTCCAGAGGTGATAGTATCATTGTGACTCTTATATACTACTATATGGTAGACTACCTATACTACTATATGGTAGACTACCAAGTGTTTACCAGTTCATCATACCAATTAAATGTCCATTTCCTGGGTCAAATCTGTGGCAGATATATCTGCTCTAATGAAGAAGTGTGTATTTTCCTGACTGTGATTTATGGCCCCATAGACTCCCTGTGGTATGTACTAGAAAACATCATCCGAGACATTTTATGGCCAAATAAACATTAATTCACTATTACGCCACGTATTGATTGGCATTATTATACATTTTATATCAGACGTAAATTCCCACACTGATATCAGGGACGATAATCGTGTTTACTTAAAATTGAAATGGGCATTACCATTTATTTTCTCTATTCATTTGTTGATGTGCATTGATCATACTTTATAATCTGTCGAATGGACTGATGAAAACATATTGACATATCCGAACTTCGAGATAACAATTCGCCAAATTTCTCAAAAATAATTCGAACAAAATCGCTTCAGAAATGCCTCTACCTTATTTCCGTTGTTTTCATAAATCGCGGCTTGAGTTTATTCTAAGCTGTTTTCGTAATTAACAGACGATTTACTTATTGCTACACCGTTTAATTCATTTTTCTATTAAAATAGATTTGATATCACATTAAGTTTAATTGATTAATTATGGTTTTAAATGAACTGCTTTAACTGGTCATGCAACTTTAAACGCATTTTATCGATGGCGGTGTCTTTGGTTTCTATAGACGTGTGAAAACTTACCTGAGATAATCGCGCTGATTCAGACTTGGCGGCGCCGGGCGCTTAATTTTCGCATCGACATATCAGAATACAAATGTGAAGGAAACATACTATCGGGACTCGATTTCCACTTCGACTAAACCGACATATCGACATATCCGATATCGAGTCATCAGGAGTAAAATATACAGAATATGTAAATACATAGTAGATGAAATTTGAAATGCCAGGAAATAGAGTAAGTAAAATATGAAGAAATGCTGTAGTAACTTGCAGGATATTTTAAAATACAACTCTGTTACACCTTGTTACGCTTTGTTACAGTATTTCCACATACGTTACACACTTCAGCATTGTTACGGTCCTCTAGAAAACATGTCCAATTTGTTTGACCTTTCGTTACAGTCGTTACACAGTGTAACGATGAAAATATGCAGGATATGTAAAATACAACTCTGTTACACCTTCTTACACTTTGTTACAGTATTTCCCCATACATTGTACGTTACACACTTTATCATTGTTACGGTCCTCTACAAAACATGTCCATCTGTTTTGGCCTTTCGTAACAGTCGTTCAACTGTTACAGTTTAACGATGAAGATGTGCAGGATATTTTAACATACAACTCTGTTACAACTTGTTACACTTTGTTACAGTATTTCTCCATACGTTACACACTTTATCACTGTTACGGTCCCCTGGAAAACATGTCCATCTTGTTTGGCCTTTCGTTACAGTCGTTACACCGTTACAGTGCAACGATGAAGATGTGCAAGATATTTTAAAATACAACTCTGTTACACCTTGTTACACTTTGTTACAGTATTTTCCCATACATTACACACTATAGCATTGTTACGGTCCTCTAGAAAACATGTCCATTTTTTTTGGACTTTCGTTACAGTCGTTACACCGCTAAAGTGTAACGATGAAGATGTGCAGGATACATGTATTTTAAAAATCTGTTTTGGCCTTTCGTAACAGTCGTTCAACTGTTACAGTTTAACGATGAAGATGTGCAGGATATTTTAACATACAACTCTGTTACACCGTGTTACGCTTTGTTACAGTATTTCCCCATACGTTACACACTATATCATTGTTACGGTCCCCTAGAAAACATGTCCAATTTGTTTGGCCTTTCGTTACAGTCGTTACACCAAGAATATGTGCAGATTATTATAAAATGCAACTCTGTTAAATCTTGTTACGATTTGTTACAGTATTTCCCCAAACGTTACACACTTTAGCATTGTTAAGGTCCACTAGAAAACATGTCTAATTTTTGTTAAAAATAAGCAATAAAACAGAAAATATCAATAGTATATGTCAGTTACTGGGGAAAATATCCTTCGTTACAATGTTACACCGTTACACTGTAACAAAATGGGCACCTCCTGCCAGTTGGTATCTTTTTGTGCAGTATCTAATTTATTGAGGGCAACGGCAACAATATGAAACACCTCTGTATGTTTGCAATGTCATATTTTTTTCTGATAATTCTGTGCATCTCGCAGTGTAAAAATGAACAGCGTACTGGATACCATATCAGCATAGCAAAATTGGTTCTAAACATGACAGGGCTCCAGATAAGGAATTAGTAATTGAGTATTGTCACTCCATCATTTCTGAAGCAATTGGGTATTTCAAAATGTTAATTGGGTAAAATAAAATAACACTACTGTTTACACATGAACAGATAGCAATTATTGAATACCTTAATATAACCCTATGTTTTCGGACGGGTAAAAATAATTATCGATCACTACTCAGCCGGTATTCAATAATTGCTGTCTGTTGATGTGTAAACAGTAGTGTGATTTTATTTGACCCAATTAAGATTTTGAAATACCCAATTGCTTCAGAAATGATGGGGTGACAATACTCAATTACTAATTCCTTGTCTGGAGCCCTGTCAAGTTTAGAACCAATTTTGCTATGCTGATGTGTAGTCAGTGAAAACATGACTCAGACGTGACATACTGAGTCATGATAGACATATGAAGTAAATAGGCACTTTTTTCAATTTTTCTAAAAGTCATCAAAAATTGGGTACATACATATGCATTTTCTATCACATAACTTACATTTGTATACATATATTACTAAAATGTCATTAATGATCCTTAAAATGTGTGATTTCAGCCCGATCTGTCTTGTTTTCAATCCGATTGTTATTACAAGTCATCTCAGTTCCGCCATCTTGTTCAAATGAACAAAAAGTGAGACGGACATAATTTGTGGTAAAATACTAATTTTTTATTTTCTTTTAAATGTTTCTTTTCTTTAAAATTACTTTATTATTATTGTTTATTTTATGTGTAATATGGCGTATACTTAATAAACAAGAGTGCCATGATGGCCCTAATTCGCTCACCTGACTCCATGAACACCAGAGGAGAATGTGACATTGAGTTCATGTGTTTTAAACAAATTGTGCTATTGTTAGATGGCGGTCATCTTGGATTAAGCGATGACTCTCATTTTACCAAATCTGAAAAAGAAACACCCAAGGATCTTAACTTACTATGAAGTTTGGCCAGCATCGGCCATGTGGTTCCTGAGAAAAAGACATTCAAAATCTCGAATAAATGGACCTTTTGGCGGCCATCATGGATGACATAATCATCCGATTCCGACAAATATTGAACCAGAGCTATCGCCTCATTTATATCTTCAATTTGATATATGACATGAGCATATTTGGTAAAAAATAAAATTTAACCCCACGAGACACGCCCATTTTTGACCCCGGGGTCACCATTTTAACACCTTTGAAAGAGCATTGTACATCGATCATTCCTGCAAAGTATCGTCGAAATCCGGCTGGCGGTTCATGAGGAGAAGATTTTTAAAAATTTCTGCTATTTTTAGACGGCGGACATCTTGGATTAGCGACGACCTCCGTTTTATCAAATCTGAAAAAGCTTCACACATGGACCATAACTGTGAAGTTTGGCTACCATGGGCCAAGCGGTTCATGTGAAGAAGAATTTTGAAATATCTAATAAAACAACGACCGCTTGACCTTTCGGCGGCCATCTTGGATAACATAACCATCCGATTTCGACAAATAATGCACCAGAGTGATCGCCTCCATGATACCTTCGATTTGCTATATGACATGACCATATTCGGTGAAAAACAAAATTTGACCCCAAGTTGACCACACGGGCCACGCCCATTTATGATCACGGGGTCACCATTTTAACAACTTTGAAAGAGCTTTGTACATCGATCATTCCTACCAAGTTTTATCGAAATCCGGTTGGTGGTTCTTGAGAAGATGATTTTTGAAGAATTTGTGCTATTTTTAGACGGCGGCCATCTTGGATTACGTAATGACGTCCTTTTAACAACATTGTAATCTCCCTACCTAAGGACCATGACCTTGAAGTTTGGTGACTATAGGCCCAATGGTTACCGAGGAGAAGACGCTTGAAAATGTTCACTGACGACGGACGACGGACGACGGACGACAACGGACGACGGACGACAACGGACGACGACGGACACATTGCGGTAACAATTGCTGACATGAGATTCGCTCAGGTGAGCTAACAAACATTGATAAAAAAATTTTAATACACCGTTCATATTCAAAGTTTCTGATAAAATATGTGTGTATCCATTATTACGGCTACATGTATGCAGCTTCCCTCTAATATAATTTAACAACGAGTATAATATTTGTTGCTTTTTTTTTTATTTCGTGAAAAATTGCTTGGATGTTGATTTTATTAGTGATTTCAATATGTTACTTTACACACTATTATTTACAAGAGCTCCGCGGAGCAAGATGTCCCACCTGGCTCAGTTTAATAGTATATAAGGAGCTTGTAATAACCTTGGGGTTAGTGAGCACCATGGGCTATCTGTAGAATGATGCAGGATGCTGTTACAAATGCATGTATGGAATATTAAAGCATAAACTGAGCGTCAATTTTTCCAAACACAGACATTTCTAAGTCAGTGACCTTGACCTTTGCGGTTAGCGGGCACCATGGGCTTTCTGTAGAATGATGGGCTTTCTGTAGAATGATGCGAGATGTTGTTACAAATGCATGTATGGAATATCAAAGCATAAACTAAGCGTCAACTTTTCCAAACACGGAAATTTATAGGTCAGCGACCTTGACCTTTGAGGTTAGCAGGCACAATGGGCTTTCTGTAGAATGATGCGGGATGTTGTTACAAATGCATGTATGGAATATTAAAGCATAAACTGAACGTTAACTTTTCCAAAACCGAAAATTTATCTAAGTCAGTGACCTTGACCTTTGGCGTTAGCAGGCATCATGGGCTTTCAGTAGAATGATGCGGGATGTTGTTACAAATGCATGTATGGAATATTAAAGCATAAACTGAGCGTTAACTTTTCCAAACACGGACATTTCTAAGTCAGTGACCTTGACCTTTGGGGTTAGCGGGCAACATGGGCTTTCTGTAGAATGATACGAGATGTTGTTACAAATGCATGCATGGAATATCAAAGCATAAACCAAGCGTTAACTTTTCCAAACACAGAAATGTCTAAGTCAGTGACCTTGACCTTTGGGGTTAGCGGGCACCATGGGCTTTCTGTAGAATGATGCGGGATGTTGTTACAAATGCATGTATGGAATATTAAAGCATAAACTGTGCATTAACTTTTCCAAACACGGACATTTCTAAGTCAGCTACCTTGACCTTAAGGGGTTAGCGGGCACCATGGGCTTTCTGTAGAATGATGCGGGAAGTTGTTACAAATGCATGTATGGAATATCAAAGCATAAACCGAGCGTTAACTTTTCCAAACACAGAAATGTATAAGTCAGTGACCTTGACCTTTGGGGTTAGCGGGCACCATGGGATTTCTGTAAAATGATGCGTGATGTTGTTACAAATGCATGTATGGAATATTAAAGCATAAACTGAGCGTTAACTTTTCCAAACAAGGAAATTTCTAAGTCAGTGACCTTGACCTTTGGGGTTTGCGGGCACCATGGGCTTTCTGTAGAATGATACGGGATGTTGTTACAAATGCATGTATGGAATATTAAAGCTTAAACTGAGCGTTAACTTTTCCAAACACGGAAATTTCTAAGTCAGTGACCTTGACCTTTGGGGATAGCGGGCAACATGGGCTTTCTGTAGAATGATGCGGGATGTTGTTACAAATGCATGTATGGAATATCAAAGCATAAACTAAGCGTCAACTTTTCCAAACACGGAAATTTATAGGTCAGCGACCTTGACCTTTGAGGTTAGCGGGAACAATGGGCTTTTTGTAGAATGATGCGGGATGTTGTTACAAATGCATGTATGGAATATTACAGCATAAACTGTACATTAACCTTTCCATTGAGGGAAATAAAAGTTACAATGAATTAACCTAAGCGTTAAGTTTTAGAAACAGAGCCAAATGCAAAAACTTAACGTTGAATGCATGTGAAAAGTAGGTCAATGAACCATGAAAAGTAGGTGAAGGTCACATGGGCTCCCTCTGTGTGAGATGGTTACACCACAGTGTTGATGTATGCCAAGTATGGAGGTCGTAGGAGTTATAGTTTTCTGGAAACTGATCTAAACGCAAAAACTTAACGTGAAATGTTGACGCCGCCGCCGCCGACGACGCCGACGGAAAAGCTATGTATATGTCCGGCTTCTGCTACAGCAGGCGGGACAAAAATAATGACAAGTGAAATATATATATACATATAAATGAGAACAGTCTCAGAAAACAAGCTTTTACCTGATTTCATCATCTTAAACATCCATATGCATATTCACAGGTTTGCAATGACTTATTTGTTTATGAAAACTTAGTCCACCGCATGATCAACACTTTCTCCATTAGTGTTCAGTTCGGTTTATTTGTGACCTTCACCTTGGATGCGGGGGGTCATGGGTTGATTGCGAATTAAAACACTTATTATAAAACTTATGTATATGAAGTTTCAAACTAATCAGTGACACTATAAAGAAATTCAGACGGACTGGAAACTTGACAGACAAACAGATGGACACACAGAGTGACGTTGGACAGACGGACGAGTTTCTCAGCATATTATCAAATTTTCATTACGCAATGTCCAATAACTACATGTAATAATAACACTGGAACACCTATCATACATCATGTATTCGCTATGTGGGAATAAACTGAGAACACGTTTGCTTACAACTAGATACGCGCATTTGTCGTTATAATCAGCCATGCGTGAGCATTTACGTGGATCATTCAATAATTTTTTACAACAGTGTAATATATTTCAATTGGTGTATCGTATGTTAATACAATTTTAACTTAGAAACATTAATGAATATTGTAATAACAATAGTATTGAAATATCATTGTATTATTGCAAAATGAAGTAAGTTCTCACCTGCTCATGTACACGTTTGTTGTTGGAGGATAATATTTTAGTAATGCCCAGTGGCAGTGCATACGTTTGGCACAATTACATTGCATCTGAAAATTGCCTTTCTTTATTGTTCAAAAATAATTTCACAATACTACCACTACCACTATTAATAAATTACTTCGGAAACATACTTACACATACAAAGAAATTATTCATTTTAAATGTAGTGTTTTGTGGGTTGTATTTTTTGAAATCACACTTTACAAAAACAAATTTGTGTAAATAATCACTTTATTAAAATTCATTTAGATCAATGTTAATGCATGTAATTGATTTGTGTTACCATGGTAAGGAGTAAATTTATTTATAAACATACCTTATCAGGGGCGGAATCAGCATTAAATTTCACTATGCATTAGATTGTTGTAGTTCAGAAATTAGTGTGTAATACTAGGGTAAAAAACTGTGCAATAACATGTTAAGCAATTTTGCACACCAGCCTATTAGAACAGGTAGAAAGAAGTGTGCACTAACAAGGGACTCGAACCAGTAAACTCTGGTTTACCGTACTATCGCTATATATCCGACTAAGTGAACCGGGCCAGATACGCACAACCTTTCGATAGTGAGTTACATACGAACCCTGACAGTATCTAAAACATTTAATGACAGGTGTCTACATAGTTCTAGCCTATAATGCTTGAAGGCGGTCGTTTTTCCACCATAATTATTCGACGCTGATAGATATGACAGTGGTGGGTCCCTACAAATAAACTACAACAACGGGCAAGGTACAATACTATTATCATAAGCATAAGTAATAGTGAAATAAATCATGCATTTCTGAACGAAATATATGGTTTGTCGTTTAAATTTAATTTCAATTAAAACCTATTTTAATACCCATTTTTGTAGAATTAATCCTTTGCGCTAATAAGTAATACACGTCAAATTGTCACTATATTTAAATCCGGGCATAGATTTACACCCGTTTTCAAGCTACCGGAAACTAATCAATTACACAGTTCACAGTGTTGGAAGAGCGTTTCGATTTATTTCAAAACATTAAATGGACATTGCAGAGAAAATATAAAGAATCGGCACTTGACATATGGTAATAATCAATTTTGAGAACATAATTAACAATATAATGTGTATAATAATGCAATTCTCCCCATTGAAATGATTAAAAATCTTCTGCAAAGCCGTGGCGATTTCGAGATACCACTTTACAAAAGCAAGCCGTCATGACTGTATATCAAGACAGTCATGAAGTCACGATTATGCTGATTTTTACACTGCGAAATGCGCAGAATTATCAGAAAAAAATATGACATTGCAGACACACAGATGTGTTTCATATTGTTGCCGTTGCCCTCAATAAATTAATAATGTCACAAGAGTGTGAGAAATATACTTTTTCTATCGCAAAAATAAAACAAATATCACCATCTCCAAAGTTAAACTTAATTATAATATATGCAAATGAGAGATAATATTCAACGAAATAGCGTAAGAGCAAAATATCAGGCCAACATACAGCGGTAAATGAATAAAACTTATAATCCTTCCACAAACAAGTCGAAAACACATCTCCCGATCCGTCCGAAATTAGGTTACTTTCTAACCATGCAAGCAAAGGTCCATCTATCAGGCTGCGGAATAGACTGGCCATATTACCATAAAGGGAACATAAATAAATGTAAGTGACAATTACCTCTGTGCAACTTTGAAGCATCACCTGCCCAAAAACGGTGGAAATTTGCCATTTAAAACGCACTTTAAAAACTTTACAAACCGTGCAAATGGCGGAAAGCCGAAGGGGTGTGACTAAATAAATAGCACAATGGTCCAATTTCGGCGCAAGTGATATGATATTTAGGTGGGAAGTCCTAACAAGGCTCGAATCAAGAATCATTTCATCTAATAAAAATGGCATTGTTGCTACACATGTACTGGTAATTTTTATTTTGTTTTGCTGTGAAATGATTATACTATAGCCCAGTCAGAAATAAATTCCCATCATCTTCATACTAGGGAAATTAAGTTAAATACATTAACTATAGTAACCATCCTTTGCAACACACGTTTATAATGCTGAACAATAACTAACACTAACAGTGTATGCCCTGTGCTGGTCCACCTGGGTCACAATCTTATTATAAACCCGCATCATCAAATATGGCCGCTAAATATGTTAAAGGTCTACACTGTTCGTCATTTGTTTTTCATGCATTATAATAATAATGGTGATGTATGTACAGCATGTCATGTTTTAATTATATCGATAATTATATTACACATGACTATCGGTATATACATGTGTCAAAACAGAAAGTGCTAATTATAACCCTCAGCTTCAGCAGGTATAATAATATGAAATAGGCACTACCTATGACGGGCGACGTTAGTATATGAAACTAAATTTACCAATTGATAGCTTTACCATGATGTTAGCATGTTATAAACGATACCGTAGTATATTGTAGTATTGCAGAACTACTTCCCGCAACTACCACGGTATTACAACTTCTCTATTATAATTAAATGGTACTTCTCTTATTTGAAACAGTGATACAATTTATATATTTCCGTTTCATATATAGTACATTAATAGCCTAGGCATAGTGGAGCGCGTGGTCGAGCGGTCTGAGGCGTCGGTCTGCTGATCTTACGATCGTGGGTTCGAGCCTCGCGTGCGTTGTGTCCTTGAGCAAGATACTTTATCCACACTGCTTCAGCCCACCCAGCTGTAAATGTGTACCGGCTAAATACCGGGAACATCGATTGTATTTGATTGTATTTGATTGTATGTACATGTACTTATGAATAAAAATATAATCCACTGGTGATAAGCCTCAGTATTGAGGGTATGCCAGTATACTGGCAAAAGCAAAGCATTATAGAAACTGTATTAGTACATTTACGATCATTTTAAGAAAAAATAACAAGGCTAAGAATCTTCAGTGATATTATTCCCAATTTTCGCAATCTCAGTCGTCATTGAGCACGACTGTCACTTCGAGAATTACACACATTTTGCACATTTTTGGTATGAATTGTGTTAGGTTTTACATTTACTTTTGATTAACCCAGTGCTGCGTCAGATGTGTTTGTATCCTGGACTACAGCAACAGGTGCACTAGACGCACACTGGCAATGCATACCTTGTTCTGGTAGTCGAGTTCCCCAATTATCCCGGATCGCTTGACTATGTCTTGTATTTTTAAACTCACATCAGCGAAGTTAAGTGCAGCGTGGCGGCTATAGAAATTCTCCATGTATGTCCTTCCAGTGATGCTATTATTTTCTCGATCCCCGGTGGTCTTTGAGCACATTATGACTATTTTTCAATGCATACTTGTTTCTGTTAGTCATGTCCACAGAGTATCATGGGTCGCTTGACTTTGTCTTGTAAACAAAATCACAATTGGTTTCTATCCAATGATATTGAGAGAGATATAGTGTGCTTCTATCTAATGATGTTGAAAGATAGAGAGAGAAATGTTACGGTTTCTATATAATGATGTTGAGAGAAGGTTGGTGGGGGTACGGGGGAGAGATATAGTGTAGCTTCTAGGTAATGATAGAGAAAGAGACACACAGAGAGACATATACAGATAGAGAGCGAGATAGAGAGCGAGATAGAGGCAGGGCAGGCAGGGCAGGCAGGGCAGGCAGGGCAGGCAGGGCAGGCAGGGCAGCAGGGCAGGCAGGGCAGGCAGGGCAGGCAGGGCAGGCAGTGGGCAGGCAGGGCGGGCAGGCAGGGCAGGCAGGGCAGGCAGGGCAGGCAGGGCAGGCAGGCAGGGCAGGGCAGGCAGGGCAGGGCAGGGCAGGCAGGCAGGCAGGGCAGGCAGGGCAGGCAGGGCAGGCAGGGCAGGCAGGGCAGGCAGGGCAGGCAGGGCAGGCAGGGCAGGCAGGGCAGGCAGGGCAGGCAGGGCAGGCAGGGCAGGGCAGGGCAGGCAGGGCGGGCAGGGCAGGGCAGGCAGGGCAGGCAGGGCAGGCAGGGCAGGGCAGGCAGGCAGGCAGGGCGGCAGGCAGGGCAGGGCAGGGCTAGGCAGGGCAGGCAGGGCAGGCAGGGCAGGCAGGGCAGGCAGGCAGGCAGGGCAGGCAGGGCAGGCAGGGCAGGCAGGGCAGGCAGGGCAGGCAGGGCAGGGCAGGGCAGGGCAGGGCAGGGAGGCAGGGCAGGCAGGGCAGGCAGGGCAGGCAGGGCAGGCAGGGCAGGCAGGGCAGGGCAGGCAGGCAGGGCAGGCAGGGCAGGGCAGGCAGGGGGGCAGGCAGGGCAGGCAGGGCAGGCAGGGCAGGCAGGCAGGCAGGCAGGGCAGGCAGGGCTGGCAGGCAGGGCAGGCAGGGCAGGGCAGGCAGGGCAGGCAGGGCAGGCAGGGCAGGCAGGGCAGGCAGGGCAGGCAGGGCAGGCAGGGCAGGCAGGGCAGGCAGGCAGGCAGGCAGGGCAGGCAGGCAGGGCAGGCAGGGCAGGCAGGGCAGGCAGGGCAGGCAGGGCAGGCAGGGCAGGCAGGGCAGGCAGGGTCAGGGCAGGGCAGGAGGGGCAGGCAGGGCAGGGAGGCAGGGCAGGCAGGGCAGGCAGGGCAGGCAGGGCAGGCAGGGCAGGCAGGGCAGGCAGGGCAGGCAGGGCAGGCAGGGCAGGCAGGGCAGGCAGGGCAGGCAGGGCAGGCAGGGCAGGCAGGCAGGCAGGGCAGGCAGGGCAGCAGGGCAGGCAGGGCAGGCAGGCAGGGCAGGGCAGGGCAGGCAGGCAGGCAGGGCAGGTCAGGGAGGCAGGGCAGGCAGGGCAGGCAGGGCAGGGCAGGCAGGGCAGGCAGGGCAGGCAGGCAGGGCAGGCAGGCAGGGCAGGGCAGGGCAGGGCAGGGCAGGGCAGGCAGGGCAGGCAGGGCGGGCAGGGCGGGCAGGGCGGCAGGGCCAGGCAGGGCGGGCAGGGCGGGCAGGCAGGGCAGGCAGGGCAGGCAGGGCAGGCAGGGCAGGCAGGGCAGGCAGGGCAGGCAGGGCAGGGCGGGCAGGGCGGGCAGGCAGGGCAGGCAGGGCAGGCAGGGCAGTCAGGGCAGGCAGGGCAGGCAGGGCAGGCAGGGTTGATGCTTTATTTATTCGCACTGTTTCAATGCGTTTGTGTTGATTACATTATAACTGACATCTGGAGCTCCATTATTGAGTATTGCATCGCTGTTTTGCCATGCGTTTTGTTACCTCGATAAGCCACGCCCCTTGACAACAACAATTGCAACAGTAATTTGGGAACGACCATTATGAGGCCAGGTGCGCTGCTAAAACTTAAAATAGTTCTCCCTAAAATTATTTAATATGCTGGTACCCGTCCTACAATGCGTTGCTCTCTAAATTGGTTCCATGTCCCTAACGGTGTTGATGTAGATTGATGCCGCCTTTTCTGTTGCGCCATATTTAGGTTAAAAGACACCAACTAGTTTTACTGTATAATTTAACCGAATCCCAGCCAGTCTTTCCTACTTTCACTATTCGTATGGATGTTGTGGGACCAACCTCGTCATGTCCCCCAATATTGTTTACATTATTTTGACACGGAAACTTTGTTTATATCACGTGACGAACATAGTAGTATATAAGAGTCACAATGATACCATCACCTCTGGAAGGTACCAGCTACGCGCGGCACCTTCCACAGCATGATGGTATCATTTGTGACTCTTATACTACTACTACCGCGAGACCATATATTTATGACATGAGAAGATACACCTATTAGAGATAAAAATAAATCCTATGTTATACTCAGTATATATATCAACAATCAGTCATATTTTATTACGAATAAAATAACAACTGACACCCTATTAAAGATAAGAAATCCATAAGTTATACTCAGTATTTTACAGCAATCTGTCCAAATATAAACTGACATCCTATTAAAGACAAGTTATCCATACTCAGTATATATATACAACAATCTGTCATACTTTTATTACGAATAAAATATAAACTGACACCCTATTAAAGATAAGAAAATCTATAAGTTATACTCAGTATTTTACAGCAATCTGTCACAAATATAAACTGACTCCCTATTAAAGACAAGTTATCCATAAGTTATTTATACTAAGTATATTACAACAATCTGTCATATATTTATTACGAATAAATATAAACTTACACCCTATATGAAGATAAAAAATCTATTGGTTATACTCAGTATAATGCCTACCATAAAGCAAATGAGAGAGCAAGCTAAGAGTTGGGGAATTTCCTAAGAGGTTTGAGACTCAAGAAAGATATAGCAGATAGGATAAGTGACGCGCGAGCCATCGTCTACGAGGAGAGGCTGCGGCGTGCGGTTTCGACCGGACGACTGCCCGCGACCCCAAAAAACGCTCCGAGAAATTGGAGAACGAGGACGACGGCCAGTCTGCGCGCCACCGCTTACGCGCAGCGTGTAAAAGAAGATCACAACGCACGTAGAAAACCCCTATACAAGGCGTACTAAAATAAGATTGATCAAGGGTTGGTGGGGAGACCTCCCAAGAAGAGGAGAGATATCGCAGAGCTTTGGTGGAGGAGGGTCCCAGGATTCTCTCCGAAGAAGCCGAAGTTAGGGAAACTGTTGATAGGGGTAGGAGGAAGATAGTATGGACTTTCGAGAGGGGGGCATACGGGGAGATCGCTAATCGCATAATGAATAAAATTCGCCCAGAGATGACCACGGCATGTTATCTGAGGTATTCGTGCTCGTATCGTATTACATGTAGGAACATAGAGACCGACGCTACTATGATCTATCACAAACAATCAAAGGGCAGTCCGTGGATAAACGAGATCGCCAAAGCCGAGAGTTGGATATCCGATAGAGAGAAAGGTCGAATGGACATCGACAAAGTCGATAGACCAAACACAAAATGGACCTTCGTTCGTTGGATATCGGTCGAGGTGAAGATGATCATCGACGTACAACAACTTCTCATGGGAGTTGGAAAACTCCCAGACTGGTTAAGACAGAAAAAGGGAATGTATTCCGTCGACACGTACGACGACTACTTGTGTCTGTTTAGGTGCATAGCCATCCAACGTGGAGGGAGACCAGACCGCTTTTGTGAGAAGGCACGAGCTCTGGCTCGCGAATATCTCGGGCATGTTAACGGACCGGGTAGCCAGGGAATTCCCCTGGACGATATTAAGAAGGTCGAAGAGTATTTCAAGCTAGGTATTCGCGTTTACGAGCCCACCGCCGATGGAGTGTGGTACCTCATGAAGGTTCCGGCAAATTACGACGTGGTTGGGGGAAGACAATGACGATAGGAATGTTTGGAGGTCACTCGTTCTCATAACGAATTCTCCGCAAGATGACGAAACGAGTACGGGTGCACCGGATGTCAACAACGGTTCACAAAGTCGTGTAACATGCACAGGCACGCGACCACCTGCATGGGTGGAAAGACCGTGGTGACATGTCCAGGTAAGAGGGTAGAGAGACCACAGTCGGCCTACGAGAAGGCGTTCTGTCCTAAGGGGTCAGCGAGTGTGAGGTCGATTCAATGGTTGAGCAGAGAAGAGGAGAGGGTGGGAAAGCACATACATCACGCCAACTGCGGTCACGGTTGTGCGAGGTGGGTGGCCGGTGATCTGGTCGACGGTTACTGTCACGAGACCGAGACCGTGTTTCAGTTTCACGGATGCTACTGGCACGGGTGTCCGAGGCATTGCATGAGAGGTAACGCGAGATCACTGTACAAGAGGACGAAAATTCAAGACGCCAAGATAAAGAAGGCGGGTTACGAGCTTGTGGTGATGTGGGAGTGAGAGGTGTTGAATGAGGTGAATACCTACTATCCACAATCGCCACGCGAGGAGGAGACGACTCTGTACCCTCACCAGATAGTCTACGACTTCGAGGCGTATCTCGACAAGTCAAAAAGCACGCGACCAACCAAAGTCCTGACCTTCGAGGTCGAGCACGTTCCTATATCGGTGTCGTTGGGGGATACGATGCATGAAGGGATCACACACTATGCGAACGAGATCCCGACACGCTAGTCGAGAAGTTCGTGACCGAGCTGCAGATGAGAGGCAAGGCAGTACTTTGTAGAGAAGTTGGCGGCCACCGTGAATAAGGTGATGGTCGGAAAGAGAGCCAGCACAACGATGTTTCTGTTTACCCCGGAGTTTAGATTTCTCGACATCATCCAGTATCTGGGACCCGGTACCACGTACGACCGGTGGGTTAAGGCGTACGACTGTAAAACAGTAAAGTCTCACTTTCCATACGAGTGGTTCGATAGCGCGGACAAGCTCGACCATCCGGGGCTGCCAGACTATCCCGAGTGGTACTCGAAGTTGAAGGGTGAGTTTCTACTGTCGTTGTCCGAGTGGAAAGAGTGTAAGAAGGCATTCCGAGAAAAGGGGATGAAGACGTTCAAGGAATGGTTGCAACACTACAACGACTTGGATGTAGGACCGTTCCTGGAGGCTCTGACTAAAATGACGGAGTTCTACAGGGGAAGAGGTGTGGACATACTCAAGGATGCTGTGTCTCTGCCCGGTGTTTCCCTTCAGTACCTACTCCGCGGGTCGATCAATGGGAAGGAGGACACGCCCGAGCTGTGGTCACCGAAGTCTGAAACTTATGAGATGATGAAGCAGGGATTGGTCGGTGGTCCGTCCATAGTATTCTCCAGATACGCCGAGGCTGGAAGGTCAACGATCAGGGGTCAGGTGGGGAGTCGGGAGGAGAAGATGTGCAAGGCGGTGCTGGGGTACGATGGCAATGCTCTGTACCTATCTACTCTGTCGAAGGACATGCCGTGTGGTGAGGAGCAGATATGGACGTGTGACGACCCGGAAAGACAGTCGTCGTATATACCGTTTCGTGAGGAAGGTCAGGAGTGAAAAGTGGTTCGGATTTGCGGAGTTGGATATAGAGGTCCCTGAAACGTTGAGAGACAAGTTCTCGGAAATGTCACCGCTGTTCGTTAATCGAGAAGTCGATGAGAACGAGGTTCCGCTGCACATGAAGGACTACCTGGCCGGGACCGGTAGGAAAAGAGTCGAAGGACAGAGAAAGCTCGTGGGGGCAATGTCCGCCAAGAAGATGATCATATACTCCCCGCTGCTAAAGTGGTATCTGGAGCACGGTCTGATCGTCAAGGCGGTGCATAGGGTGATAGACTACACGCCCGGCAAACCGTTTCAATGGTTCGTTAAAGAGGTCACCGCTGCTAGACGGACGGGGGACGTCGACAAGAGCAAGGCGGTGTTGGCGGAGATATTCAAACTGGTTGGCAACGCGTGTTGTGGCAAGCTGATAGAGGCACAAGAGAGACACCTGAACACCACTATACGAAGGATGAGAAGACTGTCGATCGGGCACTGAGGTCGGCGTGGTTCGAAGACCTGGAGGAGATTGGGGAGGCTTACGAGATATCGAGCAGGAAGACTCGAGTGGTGATCAACAGACGTTTCAGTGTGGCATAGCGGTCTACCAGTTTGCCAAGCTCGGATGCTGGAGTTCTACTACGATTTCTTGGACAAGTAAGTGGATCTCGGCGTGATTTGATTCGAACTGATACAGATGGACACCGACAGCATGTACTTCGCGCTGTCGGGAAGAGACACTGGCGGCGGTGGTGAGAAAGAATATGAAGAGAAAGTTTAATAAGGAGAAGACCGAGTGGTTGGCGTGGGACGTGTGGGTGCAACAGAACTCCGGGACTGTTCGAGCTGGAATTCGAAGGGGATATAGCCATCGCTTCTGTGTAGCAAGTGTTACTACGTGAGCGGTGGATTGAAAATCAAGCACTCGGCCAAGGGGATGTCGAAGAGATCTAACGATCTGACTTGGTGAAGGTATAAGAGTGCTCTCGAAGGGGGTAGGGATATGGCGGAGAACAGGGGATTCCGAATGATTAACGGGGTGATGAAGACGTACTGTCAACAAAAAATAGGACTCTCGGCGTACTACGACAAGAGGAGAGTGATGGAAGACGGGTTACACACCGAGCCTATAGGATAGGTAAAAAAAAAAGAAGATCTCTGAGAGAGAATACTAAAGACTCTGATGATCCGGGGGTAGCTGGGTGTCAGAAGGCACTGGTCCCGGTGGATGTTGACGCGGCCGCGTCTGACAGAAACTTTGTGCTTAGACAATAGATGAGAGACCGCGCCCATGAACTCGCGGCCGGGATCGACCTGGAGAAGAGTCGGCCATTTGAGAGGACTCCTCTTATATATTCGGGAGCGAGCCTCGGCCACCTCCTTAGACTCTTTAGTGGCTAACGGCTCAGCCCTTATAACGACTCGCTACGTCAACGACTGTCAGCGCGTACTTGTACGTCTTACGACCGACGCGATCGTGAGGGAGAAACAGGAGATCCGCTTGGTGAACTTGGTTCGGTACCGGCACGTCGAATTTCGGGCGCGGAATATTGTGAGGCGCGGGTAAATAGATCTGCCAGATTGCCTGCTTCTTGAGCCATTCCTTGACAGCGTTTTCTGAAACTTGGTCGCCGCCGCGTGGTTCTTGATGGCCGCGAGGTCCCTTCCAGTAGCCGCGGGGGCTGTAGTACGCATTCGCTAGCTTGCGCGTTAGACGAACCGATAGTTTGGTATTAAGTTAGCGCGTGTTCATAGTATGCGATGTATTTAATATATCGGACAATCTCCAAACATGCCCTCGCCAGATCGTCCGGTAACTGCGTCGATAATAATAAAACCTTTGTTGGAAGTACAATCGCGATTGGGGGTTAAGTTCTGAAGGAAACTTGGGAAATATAAATACCCCCATCAAGGATTGGGTGGAGGAATCTAACATCCGCTTTGCGAAAAGGTGGCCGCGTTTTTTCGTCCTCCCGCCACGTCTCGAGAGAATCTCGGGCCAGACGAATCATACCCTTTGCACCAACCATGCGGTGTTTAAGGGCATGTGTTAGCTACATCAATCATAGCAAATAAAGTTCGTCAACTGACATCGTTCTATATATATATATATAAAAAAATATATTTAAAATAATTAATTTAAAATCGATTGGATGTAGTAGCCGACGAGCCCCACCACACCCATTCCCACGACGATGAACGCGATCTCGCGGTCTTTTTGGGGCTCTGACGGTACATGATAATCTGAAAGTTGGGGCTCACGATCCAGCGGCGTGAGACTTTTCTGCGGATATGCCAGCGCGTACTCGCGGTTGGCTTCTTCAACGTTCTGAAAAGTTTGTTGTGCGGCGTGATTTTCGCGGCGAAGCTCCTCGTTGACCAAGTCCAGATGGGCGGTTCGTTTTTTCGACCACGCTTCCTTTGCGCTATTGAGTTGTTCTACAGCTAAATCGTGACGCTTACGCTCCTCATCCACGTTCGAGCTTCTCATTTCAGAGAATATAAAGTTGCTACCGCTGAACGCCAATGCGTTTACAAGCGCACCACCTACTGTTACTGCGATTGAAGCCATTTATTTCCATATATTGACTGGTAGAATTCCAGCTTTAACTAGATAATCTCGGGTCCAAACTGCGGCCGCTACATCTAAGGTCGTGAGCCCTACGTCTCTCACAGTAAAGTCCAATTTGGGAGCGGATCCTCCTAGGGCCATCTTTGATAGTCGAGTGATAGTCGAGCATACCCGATACTGAAACCCGATATCACCACGGCGTGATAAAGCGCATTCACTAACATTTTACCGTCTTGTTCAGCCATTATAATTATTGCATATAAAAGGGGTCGCGATCAATGTTTAAATGGGGCGCATCCAATTGCGATTGGTGTTTCGTAACTTTCTTCTGAACACTGGCTGGTTGTTTTTTTCGATTAATATGGGGTATTTCCACACGCACACGGGCACCAACAACTGCCAGACCACCACCAACAACCCAACTCCAATTCACGAATTTGGGTTCAATAGGATTCGCCAACCTCGATTGGGTGTTGAGTGTGCTTCCAATTCGTGAATTGGGGGTGTTGTTGTACTCAACTCTGTCTTCAGATGTTTTGCTGTCTCCGTCCCCGATTGCAAGGACTGTTTAGCCTCTCGAAGCTCGGCGAGTATTTTATCTTGTTTAACTTTTCGGGGTGGGCAGCCGCCGCCCGCCCAGCTGCCTGTCTTTTGGGATTTTTTATATGCGGTATGTCATCCAGTGGCGGAGTAACACTCGGGTTCGATTGTGTTGGAGCAATCGGGTTCAACTCCGTCACTCTCGCGGGTGTGTCTTGTGTCATCATTTATGATATTAATATTAGGGTCTTATAGTTCGTGGGCATATATGTCCAAATTGACAGTGTTTACCCGTGGTCAACGCGGTAGTCAGCGGGAGCTAAATACATTCCAAAACTTGTGATAAATTGAGCAGCAGGCTCGTTCTAAGAGTGTGACCTATAAAAGGGTCAGTCTCTAGATCGTCAATCAATCCCGCGGTGTTTGGTATAGGGAGAAGTATACTAACGGCGGTTGCGTACCAATGAATAGCCGCCGATCCGAGAGTTTGTCATCTCCGCACCTAACCTAGATTCGTATCGCGCATACATTTTATCGATCTCCACATCTGACATCTTATCCACCTGAAAAACTGAGAGACGCCTACCGAGATAATGCTCCGATTGTCCCCCAGCAACCAGCGCAGCTAGCCGCTTTCGTCGCGCCGCATTTTCATTTTCATTCGGAGTCGTTGCACTCAACCCAATACCAACCGCCGTTGGAGTTGATTCCGATTGCTCTGTCGGATTATTATCTATGTTGGCAGTCGGAGTTGACGTTTCTTCCACTAGCTGATCGAGAAGTTCGTCGCAGTTCATTTTTCTTAAAATTAATTTAACTATTCTAACAGCTCTCATCACTTTAACATATTGCCAAGCGCACCACCCGATATTATGATCACCATTATGCTCGCAACAAAGCTCGCGCGGAGCACCAAATTGGTTAACATTGTTAACCATTGTTCCAGCATTTGTTAACATTTGTTAAGCATTTGTTCAGCATGTTCGCATTTGTTCAGTAATTCTAAGCAGGTTAAGCATTGTTCAACATTGTTCAGCATTTGTTCAGTAATTGCTAAGCGTGTTAAGATTGTTCATGTTCAGCATGTTCATAATTGTATAATTTTATTAATTGATAACTTCGTAAGTAGTTGGTTGATCAGTCTTTAGCAAAAGATTGGCGTGCTTAGTTTCCGAAAGCATCTGTCGAACCTCCAGGCGCTCCTCACGCGTTGGTATAACGTCATTCTCTCGAAGACAGTCATCGAATGAGTCTCGGTCCTTGCAGTGAAAGAGGGCGACCCATTTCGTTTGCTCGCGCAGATCCTTGAGGACGGCGTTGTACTTTTGAGTGGATATCCATACGCTTTGCCTAGCATGGCGGCCAGAAAATGCGAGCTCGGAGAGCATGTCCTTCTTTTTGGTCATCGCCGCCTTGGCCGAGCAATCGTCAATCACGTATAGGGTGGGCTCACCTTGGAATCTTTGGTATAAACCACGCAGCCAATCGTGAAGTCTATCACCGGGATCAATAACGTATACCTCAGGGTTGGTCCATATCCACGGGCGCCGCTGATAAGTATCGTTGTGCCGCACAGTGGGACACAGGATCACAATGTGACGAAAGGCATCGCGGTAGGAGCCCTCGAGCAAGTCTAGGATGAAAACCGTTTTTCCACATCCTGTCTGCCCACATATTATGGCAGAGTGGGCATCTCCAATCGTGAATTGGTATTGATTGTTAATTTTCTTAAAATTAATTAATAAATCGTTAGATGATTTTTTTTATTAAATCAGTAGAGTGCTGAGACGTATCGGCCATCTTTGATGTTGAGTTGTGCGTCTGTAATTATATATAAGTACACGTTCAATGGCCCGGCTCCGTCCGCCTCTTTGGTTATCTGGATCGTCACACCCTCGCTAGCGTTCTCAACTTGGCTTCCGTTGCCGTGTATTTGGTCGTCGTCGCTGGCTCGCATGTCTAGCCATAACGCGTATTTAGTATTCAGGAAATCCGCGAGGGAGACGGCCGAGAGATGCAGGTCTTTGGCAACTGCTGCAACCTCCGGAGAGCGCTTGGAGCCGGCAGCAAACTGCTTTCATACTTCGTCCCACTGCTGGTGCGCGCGAAGACCCGCGCTGTTGAGTTGATTGGGTACTACCTCGATCGTCACCTCTACCTTCGTGATTTTGGGGTTATAGAATTTGTCGGTTTTTCTAGCACCGAACGCGAACCGAGCATCCTCGAACAGCATCAGTATACCTTTTATCGAGCGGGCGGGTACGTTGACATTAATATTCCACAATGTGTCGCCTTTGTCTTTCGTCATCTTGCGATGGCGAAGAACTCGGTCGTAAAGTATGGCAACACGCCCGGCGTACTGGGTTCTGATCAATCGCGCGAGTTCGGGCATCGTGACCATGTCGTACTCCAGCGAAACTTTGTCGATCGTATACGTCGATAACATGTCGGTGGCTATGAGAACTCGGCCGTAGTCGTTGAACGTTAGTTCGTATTCGAGGCGGTCAGCCAAAGCGCTCTGATAGTAGGGCATGTGACTCTCCAGCAACTCAAAGTCGAGCGGGATGTAGAAGCGGTTGCCGTAAGCGCCCGCGACCGCATTGTCACTCGCGTTGTTATCTGCCTTGTTAGCCGACCCGATTCTAAGTTTGGTTACGTTCTTATTTTTGCTTGTGTCAATACCCTGATAGACAGCGTTTTCGCGCTCTTAAGCCGTCATCCATAGGTTCTGATAACAATGGTAGACGTCGCTGTCGTCGATCGACATCACCTCATTACCAGAAATCTTTATCATGGTCTTTTTGACGATGGCACGACCCTGGTTCTGAACGACGGCTCGGTCCTCGTCAGTCGACGTCAGCGAAATAGTGAAAGCGAGGCGAACAGTCCCCGGCACAATGACGTCGTTAGCTCCGAGGTTGGGGAAGCGGACCAAGAGCTGCTGGTTCTGGTCGATTGTCGATGGGTTGTTCGTAATAACGACACTCTGTCTCACGCCTTTTGCCCCGAGGGGCTCACGCAGTCTGCGGTATGGATTGAGTTTGCGACCGTATTGACTCGAAGACATAATTTAGTGAATCTATATTAAACCCGTATGGTTTTGTCTTTAATACATAATTAATTTTAAGAAAGTTATAAAGATGGATGATTACGATATTAACATGGATGAAATCGGCAGAGACGATTTCCGCGATGATGATGACATCGATGACTATGACGATACGACCTTCATAGAGACACGTAAAGATCCTGGGTATGTCGACCCCCGAATTACGCCCTTAAAAGCCATACCAATGGGAACTTCACCCGAGACTACGTTCCCCTGGGAGGCCCCATCCGCAACTCCGGCATGGGCGGGCGGTGCCGAGATTCCTGCGGGGATCTCCAAGAATGAGCTGGCGCCTCTCATGGAAACGGATTCTCTGGTGAAACGGTGGGAGAGTGAGGTGTCTAAAAACGGCATCAATGCCACGTTGGAGTTCCGCAGCACTAAAAGAGGAGACTGTGGGTTAAATGGGGTAATAGTTGGAAGTTGCTGACGTACAAGAAACTACCCGACCGGTTCCTCAGCCCCTCTTCCGTGAACCGATATGGAGTATCCTTCGCTCGAGCTCTCGGAGTGATCGATGATCGGTCGCAGCTGCCTCAACAAATGGTAAAAACCCTACAGTCTACCGACGAAACGCTGGCGAAGACGGCCGCCGCTATAGAAATGAGCGAGCTCAAGCGATGTCCCTCGTATAGCCACCGACGCTATTAACACAGTGGAAACTACGGTCAACGAAATGAACGGCACGAAATATGACCACCATTACCTCTTCGCGAACTCCTGGGACTTGATAAGGCTCTGCAAACAACTCGTGGCGAACTGGTCAATAACCTCTCCAAACTCACGGCGCTGGACAAACATATCGCGCTGGAAGAAAGAAAACTTGGGGAAGTCCGTGACGATAGAGAATCTACCGAGCGGATCAACAAACTCCTGCGGTCGTTGCGGGACGAAAGATGAGCTCGCTTGGAGGCTGCTTCGACTAACCGTGAGGCACTTTCCGGCCAATTAATTCGGAGCCGCGAAACAATATCGAGGGTTCTGCACGAGGACACGACACTCGGTGAGCGTCTTCGCACTCTGTTCAAAGAGAAGGGCGTCACGATAGTAACCATCATCGCAGCTTTCAGCATGATTATATCGACCCTAATTCTATCTATATCGTCTCTATTTGTAGCTGTCAATGCTGGTGCCGCACCAGCACCCGCACCAGCACCCGCACCAGCACCCGCGCCATCCGGCGGAGCCAAGGAGTGGATAAAAAAAACAACTAAAAGCCCTCGCCAGTCTCCTGGCTAAATTAGCAGGAAAGTTGGCTGCCACGCTGCCTGGTTTGATAGGAGGTCTCCTCTCCTTCTTGTTATCTATATTATCAAAAACGGTCGGATGGCTCGCCGAGAATGCCTGGGCTTTAATCGTGGCGATCGCCGGTCTCCTACTATTCTTCGCCAGAGAGTTCCTAAAACCAAAGCGTAAATAGTCCGATCGCCACGAGGGCGACGACGAGCGCTAATTTCTCCTCCTCGTGTGTTGTGCTTCCAATCTCGATTGGTGTTTCAACATTGTTGATGGAACTCGATGGTGCATCCAATTTACGAATTGGGGGTACTGGGTTCGATTGTGTTGAAGGAGGTGTATCCATTTTGTGTTTTGGGGGTTTTATGAAATCTTTTTCAAATTTATTTGAATTTTACAACTCCGCGCCCGATCATCTTGGGTGGGAGCTTGATGATACCCGTGTTCACGTTCCCGTTGCGGCCGATTTTTTGATTGGTGGTTGCGACTACGATCTGATTATTGTAACCGTCAACCGGGTCGTCTCGTAGTATCATATTGCTCGGCGCCATATAAAGACCTATTCCAAATACATAGTCTACCGGGGTGCGGGCAGTCTGCAAAACGTCTTGATAATTCTGTATCGCCTTCTCCAGGTCCACCCTAGCTGAGATGGCGTCCTCTACAAGTGCCAAGAATTGTTTTTGTGCATCAAACGCTGTTCCCGTGCCCAGTATAGAACTGCGAGTTTGCTTCTGTGCGCCGAGGATGGCCCAGACGTACGTGCGAATAGATTCGTTGACGCGAGTAACCCCGGCCTGCGTGAACCCTAGACCCTTATCTAACATAAATGTGGTCCACGCGTTCTGAACCTCAGCAGCCTGCTGTATGTAATCGACGTGAGCCCGTTTCGGAGGTAACATTTTACAAGAAAACACGCCACAGTGCCGACCTCCAGACACTTCAGGCCCGAAAGTCATAGTCGCTGGGTCAAAATTCCCGGCGTTCCGACTGACGATGTGGTCACCGGAGTAATCGTGTCTAAAATCAGTACTGCGTCCAATTCCCGGACTGGCCCCGAATGAGAACGTCCCCAGAGGCCGGTGGTGGTAGGAAATGCTTTCTGTCTCCAGTCCGCGTCTTTGAAAACTTTAAATTCGTTACACAATCTTTCAAACGCCATACGGTCGTATGCGTTGGAAATGGGATCCAGGCGTCGTCTTGAGGTAGAAAGAAATACCTAGTTCTTTGAGAATCCTCCTAATAGTATAATACGTGTGAAAAGTTGTAGACACTTCGGAGCATGACATTCTTGGATGTCAGTATGGTCTTTATGTAAACTCCACACCCCGCTGTTGCGCACCATACAGCGAAATTTAGCTGGTTCTGCCAAAACTGCATCGGTGTGGCTTTCCACCCGTTTACCGCCTCCATCGTAGTAATCTTGGGCAGCCTATATTTCTCAAACGTGTTAGGGAAATTGGTGGCAAAGCCACTGTCCGGTCTAACCGTTACGGTTGGGTGTACAAGGTTAACAACGTCTTTTTGCGTGTATTTACCACCGACCGCGTACTTTGCATTAGAGTTAAAGCTAAATGCTTTTGTATCCATTGAAAGATATTATTATGTTTGCTACTATCACTAATGTTCAAAAAGGGAGTTGTGAACTTCAAAAGTTAATAGACAATTACTGCGGACAACGCCGGGTAGGCCTTAGATCAATCACGTTCACGGTCGGGTGGAAAAACGTTGAAACGCTCGAGTTTTTCACATCAGAAGTCGAGGGTGTAAGCCCTGTGGCTTTCGGAAACTACCTCATAACTGAACCAGTGACCTCAGGATTTCGTAGAACTCCAGATGCTATAGTACCTCACGGTCTTTGGAGTTTCGGAGATCTCCAGCTTTTGTCGCGGAGAAGATTCCTGGTGTAGTCACTCTCGCAATCTCGAAAGCCACGGGGCTCACGACATTGACCGTTGATAGGCGTTTAAGGATCTCACCGGGGTTGGGCTCACTTTTAGGATTTAAAATAACATACCCTTACAACGATGGACGGAGTGTTTGATCCTGGCGAGCACGTCGGCACGACCCCTCCCCGGTGAACTTCGCCGTCACGAAAACACTCGGGTGCACCTGGATCGGGTGAACACATCGTACAACACGGTAGACGGCACTCCCACCACATTACTGAAAACCGTGCCCGCCAGCGACTGTTTCTATGGTGAGACCCTGACCTTAGACTTCCCACACCCCGAGATGAAAGTTTTGGAATCGGGACACATCCACGAGTTGAAGATTTCTATTCTCGATGATAAAGGGCGAGAGTTGAAGAACGATTACCCGATTTCGGTCGTCCTAGAAATTTCAAATTAATTAATTTTCAGAAAATTATTTAGAATTAAACGCATGTTCGTAATATATATATTATCAACATTATTGAAAATGAGTATATACGGACCAGGTAGTTCTTCCGATTGGTGACAAATTCAAAGAATTTGAACCGACAGAAGGGGGATTCATCCCGACAGAGGGCGACTTTTTAACTACCCAAAAAACAAAGGCCTTGATCAATAGAACTATATCGGTGGCCACGGACGAGATTCACAGGAGTCTACTATCACAACTTAGAGAATATGCCCTGGCTGTGAATACACAAAGTCGTGAAGAAACGCATACAGAACTAAACGAACTAGACAAAAAAATAACCAAATTTCGAAAAGAGGCCCGGTCGGGTATTGAGAAAGTCCGAGAAGACCACCAGGCGGACCTTACGGAGGCTTTTGATGCGTTGCTCTTAAAGGACACTCTCATCAGTGAAGCGACACTTACCGAACTAGACGGGAAAATAACAAAATTTCGAAAAGAGACCAGGTCGGATATTGATAAAGTCCGAGAAGACCGCCAGGCGGCCCTTACGGAGGGCTATGATACGTTGCGCTTAGAGGACTCTCTCATCAGAGAAGCGGCACTTACCGAACTAGACAAAAAAATAACCAAATTTCGAAAAGAGGCCAGGTCGGGTATTGAGAAGCCCGAGAAGACCACCAGGCGGACCTTACGGAGGCTTATTGTGCATTGCGCTTAGAGGACTCTCTCATCAGAGAAGCGACGGTTGCCGAACTAGACGGGAAAATAACCAAATTTCGAAAAGAGACCCGGTCGGGTATTGATAAAGTCCGAGAAGACCACCAGGTGAACCTTGCGGAGGCAATTGCGGAGGCTTATGATGCGTTGCGCTTAGAGGACTCTCTCAGCAAAGAAGCGACACTTACTGAACTAGACGGGAAAATAGCCGAATTTCTGAAAGAGACCAGTTCGGGGGTTGAGGGGGTCCGAGAAGACCACAAGGAGGCCATTGCGGAGGCTTATGGGGCGTTGCGCTCAGAGGACTCTCTCAACAGAGAAGCGGCACTTACTGAACTAGACAAAAAAATAACCAAATTTCGAAAAGAGGCACGGTTGGGGGTTGAGGGGGTCAGAACGGGTATTGAGAAAGCCCGAGAAGACCACCAGGCGGACCTTACGGAGGCTTACAGGGTGTTGCGCTCAGAGGACTCTCTCAGAGAAGCGGCGGTTGGTGAACTAGACGGAAAAATAACCGAATTTCAAAAAGAGGCCCGGTCGGGTATTGAGAAAGCCCGAGAAGACCACCAGGCAGCCCTTGCGAAGGCTTATGAAGCGTTGCGCTCAGAGGACTCTCTCATCAGAGAAGCGGCGGTTGCTGAACTAGACGGGAAAATAACCGAAATTCAAAAAGAGGCCCGGTCGGGTGTTGAGAAAGCCCTAGAAGGCCACCAGGCGACCATTACGGAGGCTTATGATGCGTTGCGCTTAGAGGACTCTCTCAGCAGAGAAGCGGCACTTACCGAACTAGACGGAAAGATAACCGAAGTTTCCGATAAACTGAAACATGATCGTATAGCCGCGACCAAAGCTCTTGAGGAGGCCTCTTATAATATTCGTACTGAGGCATATAACGCAAACAGTGCGCTTGCCGGAATAGTGCGAACAATGAAAACGCCAAAATGTGTCATAACAGTTTGGGCTGAGAAGCGGGGCCCATTGGTTGAGGGGCACTATGAATATTCGTTCGGTGCCAAAGCGAGTAATAAATGTGGGGGATACACTATGACAGCTGCAGGTGAAGTTATCCAAATGGCAGTCTGCTTGGTTAATGCTAGTGGTAAACCTGTGGGCGCGGTCGCGATAAATCTTGTAGTAAATGGGGAAGAACGGGGGGTTGGAGTCACTAAAATCTCTGGAGATAGTTCGACGGTGGTTTCGTTCTCCGGTTATGATCGAATTAGACTTTCCAAAGGTAGTGTTATTAACTTTGTTACGAAAATCGGTGACCCAGAGAGTTCTTCCACTATTGTCTCATTGTTAATTGAACTTATTTTGTAAATACTAATATATTGAAATAAATTTGTAAAATTTAAATATGAACGAATCAACGCTTCCAATTGTCAATACCACTCCATCAACACTGTGTACAATTAACGAAAGAAGTTCAGATTTTAGGTTGAATAATATCGTCGCTATGCAGGATATTTTAGTTAGAGAATATACAAATAGAAAAAGAAACGCTAAAAAAATATAGACGCGCGGTGAACACGGCTGAAGCATCTAGCACGGCTCTAGCGAGTGTTTCTGTGTTGTGTGGGGCGGGGACAGCTGCAACTATATGCACCATTATAGCTGTTCCTGTAGCGGGGATTTTATGTGCGGTGTCGGCAGTTTCTGGGTTGTTGTGTATGGTAATTAGGGCGTCGGGTGGAAAACTCGAGAAACAATGTAGAAAACATGATAGAATATCTGTTCTCGCCAGGTCGAAGAAAAATACCATCGACGTTATGGTGTCCAAAGCGTTGGCCGATAAGAAAATATCAAATTTAGAGTTTGAATCCGTGGCGGAAGAAATGGGGAGATATGAACAATTAAAACATGATATAAGAATCAAGGCGCGCGCCACCATGCCCAAAATTGAGTGTACTGATTGGGATAAATTTAGGGAAAAACTTGGAGATAAAGTCGGAAGAAATTAATATTTTTATTAAATAATTATATTGGTGCAGTAAACAATTTATTAATTAATTTTAGGAAAATTATAAACAATTTGAAAAAAAAGTTGGGTCACACCGAGGCTCGAACCCGCGCCAGCAAAACCATTCTGGGTCCACCCCGCTAAGCCATTCTCTTTCATTCATTCATTCATTCATTCTTTTCTGTTTGGCTTAGCGAGGTGTATCTACCCGTACTGCACACCCCATCTCTCGGCTGATTTAGTAATTAGTGTCGAAAGTCTAGGCAACCTCGGAAGTGTCAGCACGGGTGCACTGAGCGCTCATTTTTCGTCAAGGGGCGACCCCAAGACAAAGTATTGTTGTTAATTTTACATATATTAAGCTAAAACCGTGTTGTTCAATACCAAATATTTACTCTTTTTTTTTATTTGCTTTTTATATAATAAGTTCGTTTTTTATTTAATAATATAGGTTATAACGTTCTAAATTATTGAAAGTAAAATTAAAAAATAAAAAACATGCCAACCAATCACAATGTAAGAAATACTTCCGGAATATCGATAGCGGGTTGTGTAATACACACCCACGTGTGTGTAGTATATATTACAGTGTGTTTATTTTTCATCCCGGAAGACGTAATCGTGTAATCTCCCTATAAAATGGACACTTAATATACGTGTAAGGTATGGACACATTATAATTTGCATGTTTATAACACGTGTAAGTGAAACATTGTCGTCTGCTTGGTGTTGTGATTACAACATAAATTTATAAGTGATATCGTAGAAATGTACGTTCGTAAACGAATCGCTGGGTTTTAATAGTTTTATATAATACGCTTTAGTTTCATATCCGATACGCATTATCTGTCTTAATGTTCGTATTTGCCTCTTGTATAGTTGACATAATTGCCGGTATAATATTGTAAATGCAACGTTTTTGTCGGAGCGTAATAAATTACGCTGGTATTTCATATATTCGATATCGCCTAGTGTTCTCATTTTATAGAATTTATATACAGGATTATAACCCCCGTATTCTTCGTAAACTTCTTCAACACAGCCATTAAAAACTTTCAATTCCAATTGTATTGTATTATCCATTTTCTCTTTTATATTGGTACTTGTTTTTTCTGTTCAATTTTATAAAATTAGTTTGATAATGTTTTTTACAGTGTTTTTTTAATTGCTGTAGAAACACCGAGACTTAATTAGATCGATTCTATCTTTCTAACTGACTTTCCGATTTGAATTATTACTAAACGATAATACTTGCGAGCACGTAATCCCTTGTTAACCATTCGATGAGTAGCCTGAGTGCACCACATGGTGGACATAGCAGTGACTCGGTTTTGGTCCCTACCCCACAATGTCGACATGGCGAGGCGAAACGGAACCTCTTCTCATCCATGCACGGTGATGTTTGCAATATTCGTAAATACCGGTGCGAAAAACATCTCTCGTACTACCTGTCTTCAACCATGCACACTTAACTAGAACCATTATGTTGTATATATATACTGAGTATAACATAGGGATTTTTATCTCTAATAGGGTGTATCTTCTCATGTCATAAATATATGGTCTCGCGGTAGTAGTATATAAGAGTCACAAATGATACCATCATGCTGTGGAAGGTGCCGCGCGTAGCTGGTACCTTCCAGAGGTGATGGTATCATTGTGACTCTTATATACTACTAACAGGCTCAGTATTTTCTTTTAAATGCTTCAAATATGCTGAAAACTGGTGTTAAAACACCCTTTTTCTAACATTAAAGCCCCTATACGGCTCAAGTTGTCGAACTTGGCCTCCTATTGGGTTTTCCCACACATAAATCAAACAGGTTCTATTTACACACACTTTGAAACTGTTTGCATTCATTTTGATAAACAAACAGCAGGTGCGTGTTTCAAAGCCCGATCGATTTTCCGATAGACGCTCGGGTCAAATCCTCAACTCCCCGATTCGCGGCCGTTGAATTCCGATAGCCGGAGTTTATCGACTCGTTTCCGAGCCGAAGCCGTTGGGTTTGAAAAAATCGGAAAATTGTAATACTGAGCCGTTCAGGGCCTTTAAACCTAGAGTGTACATGCCAGGTTATAATATAGGGAGACATGTTTTTCTTTCAATCTGACATTTTTCTGGCAAAATGATTACCATTACCAGACGTACTATTGACATTATTATACTTTGTATATCAAACGCGAAATGTCGGTTTGATATCTGGGGCGATAACCGTGGTTCCTTAAAATGATAACGGAAGCAACTATTTATTCCATTTATTTATTATTTGATGTGCAATATCATACTAATGTATATAATATGTCGGTAAAAATATGTATTCAGCATTTAGTTGATATAAATAATTTAAAAATGCTGCATCACTTGCATATGGAACTAGCTTGTTACCACCGCGAGTCTCTATGAGTACATTAAATATTACTAAATAATTATATCTGTGTAGTTGGCACTCGTAATTTTTAAAAGTGGTGGACTAGTTGCAATTATACACTTACTTAAGTTACATAAACAAAAGTGTGTACCTATTAGATGGGACTCCAGCTTCAACAATAAGCAAATCTATATTTTAATTAGTCAAGATCCAGAGCAGAATGGGTGCAGGTTATTGGAAATTAGGTCCCACAACATCCATAATAAAAATGAAAGTAGCAGAGAATAGCAAAATGTGTGGTAACAGGTTAGTTTTTTAGGGAAAATCAATGGTGGTGGCCCACCTTAGTCTGATCCCGAACGGTTATTGGTTTGCATCGGTAACGGGGGGGGGCCCCCCCCTTAGTTTGACCAGTCAACCTGTGTAAGTTTACCATATGTGTAACTGACTATAAAAATGTGATTGTTTTCAATTACGTACATATGTAATTTAATTATGAGGATACATGCATGTATAAAACACATTAGTAAGTCAAACACCATACATACATATGCAATTTAGTTAATATAGGTTAGAGAATAACAAATGATGCGAAATAGTCAAGACGGTAAAAGTAGTCCGGTATGAACAAAATCGTGCGGCTGGTTTGAGGTCACTGACACAATTTGCTTGATCATCTTGATCCAGTACTACCCAGTTTCACTTGAGGAACATGATGGTCATATAAAGTAAACAGAGTTTCCGTGGCCAAAAAATAATGTAAACAATATTGGGGAACGTGACGAGGTTGGATATTTCTGTCTTAGGAGTAAGTGAAGCTATTGTTTAATTGATGCAGAATCAGTACTGACCGGCTGCAGGTCGTGTACAAGTAGGTCCCACAACATCCATACGAATAGTGAAAGTAGGAGAGACTGACCTTATTGGATGGGATTCGGTTAAAGTGTATAGTAAAACTATTTGGTGTCTTCTAACATATGCTGTGCTCATGTGTAGGTGAAATCTAACATCAACACCGGCATTGGAGGTGTGCCTCAAACAGCCAATCACATCTCGTACTATTATTTATTAGTCGGATGATTCCTAACATTAACAGCAGTGCCATCTGGCGTCATAATGAGGCACTACTAACCAATGTATTGCATTCTCCTTGTGGCGTGATGCTTGCTGCTTGCGGGTTTCCGCTTTCGGACTGTGGTGTGATGCTTACTTCCTGCGGCTTTGTGCTTTCTGCTTTCGGCCTTATTCAAAGTGCTAAGTGCTTGTTCCTACTTTATATTGCAAATGCTTAGTGCAATAAAACAGGGACACGGATAAGGGCGTATCAATAATTGTAATGTAAATAAGATGAATGAACAAAGCAATCAGCAGAATGGACATGTAAGAAAGACAAATACAATTACAAGAAGCAGATTTCAAATGTAATAAATACAAATGACGAATGAAATAACATGAATATAAGTTGTAATGTCATCAGCACGCAAGCATCAAGTCACATAGCATTATGGCGGATATAACCTTCCATAAGCGATATCCTCTTCATATATTCACAGAGGCTGTTTGCTGTATACACCTGTTACATTTTATGTCAAGAAACTTTAGTAGCTACACAAATAAGTGGCATACAGCTAAGAGCATTTATAATGTGTAAAAGTTAACATGTGTTGGTCAATTTCTGCACTTTTTCCGTCATGGCCGCTGGACTAAAGGCGCCAGAAAGCTATGTGACGTGCGGAGTTCGCACCAACAAATAATGTGTGAATCAAGTCTACATGTATACCTGCCCACACTGATCATAGTCTGTACTGGTACTGAGTGATTTGTTTTCGAGCTACAAACCTCTGTTTCAGACAGTTAAAATTGAGCCCCAAACAGAAAACACACATTTCGAGCGGAATAGCGTACAATTGTAATCTGAATATGCTCACTAAATGGCCCAGATCACAGTTTGGCAAATAATTGTACAAATACTTGCTTTTGTCAGCTGAAAATAGCATAGGATGGTGAGTATTTAAGTTTAAGTCACATTCAATCACCACAGACAGGCAGTTTTGCAATATTCAGTAAAAAGCCCATAGGAAAACTACGAAACCAAGCCATTTTCAAGTGGACTGGTATCTAATTTGAAGATGTTTATTCGTGTACATTCTGTCCATTTCGCAATCTTTTCGCGTTTAATTGTCACACAATAATGACGATTTACGAAATGGTGCGAGGGTTTCCGAGTGATTCGTGTATCATTGGGGACTCTCGTAAGCGAGTCTAGGTACAACGACAACACAATTTTGAAATGCAGTAACTTCGTAAGCTATATTCAGTATACTTTCCGATGTTATCTACATTTGTTTTAGAAGAATTTGGCCCTTTGGGCCAAATTATTCGTCGCCCGTATTAGTAATACCACGTTCGTAAAAAAACCTCCCGCTTGGTTTACGGTAAAACAAATTTTACACTTTCAAACATATGTTCAACCTAGTTTCTCTGAATGGTAAGTTTTCATATACGCGTAACATAAAGCGGGCGACAAAGAGTCGCCCGTAATATTCTGGATCTTCAGTTAGTAACTCATTGTAGGAAATCGTCTTGCAGCACATACATGTCCCCAATGCTCTTTAGCCTATTTCATCAACATTGCAAAGTATACTTTTCTAGAAAAGTATACTTTGAGGGAGTAATCATTTATTTTTCACAAAATGCATTATTTCATATAGAACTAACGACTGCATAATGTGATGATTAAAAGTATGCAGAATTATTATATTGAATCTATTACATTATCACAGCCAAAATGGCTGTGATAATGAAATAAATTCAGTATAATAAAAATTTATATATTTATCCTAAAATTGAAGATTTCTCCCTCAAAGTATACATTGCTAAAAAAGTATACTTTGCAATGTTGGTGAAATAGGCTACTGGTCTGAGCTTAACCCAAATGTTCTGTCTGTAACGCTGGACGACTTACGATACATACAGAACATTCGGGTTTGTCTGAGATCTGAAAATTTATTAAAAAAAATTACCAATTTATTCTCATACTGTTTCCGTAAAAATAAGCCAAATATACATTTGTTTTATATTGTGCAATATTTGACTTTTACACATGATGTTAATCCGGTTTATTCCTCATTCCCCCAAATTTAATCTCCAGAATTCCTGATTACCCCAAGTCAGTTTTAAAGGTAAATTAGAAAAGGCGAGACCCAAAACTATAATCTGGGACAGGGACATTTTACATCTGCCCTAGATTTTTCCATCAACTATTCACATTCCATGGATTCATCGACGGTGCGATGTACCCTCTAGTGTTCGCCTTTCTGCCGGGCAAGTCAACCGACGTCTACGAGACATTCCTCCGTCAACTACAAGACAAATGTGAGGGATACGGCCTACATCTCCAACCCGACGCAGTGTTTCTGGACCACGAGATGGCGTCACGTAACGCGGTTCTGCGAGTGCTCCCCAACACTGTAGTGAAGGCTTGTTTCTTCCACTACACACAGTGCATATGGGGTAAGGTGCAAGCTACTGGACTGGCCAACACGTACACGGAGGTTGACAGTGTGCACACACTCGTGAGACGGGCTTCTGTTCTTCCTCTTGTGCCGGAAGATGACGTTGAGGACTTGTGGTTCCAGGCGTTAGAGGACATCGGGAATGAGGATCTACCAGTGGACGTCACGACATTCACCGACTACGTCACCGAACAGTGGGTCGACAAGGACGACAAGGGCGTATGGAACCACTTTGCCACGGAGGGTCCCAGGACGACAAACCATCTGGAAGGGTGGCACAGTAAACTTAAGAAGGCTGTACGCCATGCTCATCCCAACATTTTCAGTATCATTCAGACAATCCAGCAGATTGAATCCGCAGGATATGTACGCATGCTCCAGTATGAGGCTTGAGAACGGGGAGATGCGCACGATGGACTATGCGGACGAAGCATCGAAGCTACTGCACATATAGACAATCACTGTAGGAGACAATTATAATGTGCTGACAAATGTGTCAATGTTTCAATGTGCTGTCACAATATGTTTTTTGTTGAAAATATGAAATGTTCATACTTCGATTAAGGTGCGTAATTTGATCAATTTTGTGTTACATGTTGTTATCTCTTTTCTTAACTAAAAAATGGCAAGTTTTGGAATAAGACATATTGGAATCTTCACCGAAAAATGCAAGTTGAGAGACCAATTAGAATCGTCTGAATGAGACGATTTTAAAGCACTCACAACTTGACAGGTTTTATGAAGAAGTAAGAAAATAATTTTTTTTTTATTTTTTTTATCTTCACCAAAAATTTCACGTATCAACGTGCTGTAATTTATCTATGTACATTTAAAATAAGTAACTATAAAACATGATACACTATCATTGACTTTCTATTGTATTTATTTCCTCTCATCTTTAAAATAATTAAGTTTCACAAGTTTACAACAGTTTCCAATAATGTTTGCAATTTATAAGTTGAAACAGAATATAATGTTTTCACACCCTAAGGCTATGTTAATACTAATCCTCTAACTGGAAAAATTCCTGATTACCCCAAGTACAAAATGACCATTTTTTATAAACTTAGGGGAATGAGGAAGACACCGTTAATCCCTTAATTACCTGTTGGCTCGTGACTTTTATTAGCCAGAGGCTGCTGTGTATTATTCAATTCAGTTCACACGGGATTTGTTAGCGATACTGTGTTATCTGGCTGTGATATGAAGCAATGGGGCTCAAGTACAATGCAACCAGTCAGGGACCATGCATACCATTTATCCAGCCACAGCTACATTATTATAAGACCAATCTATGTTTACATCAACGTAACCGCAATTTGACAAAACAAAGAATTTCTTCTGGAAAACATTTACTATGTCCAATCATTTTCTATTTATTTGAAATAGTAAAGAGGTTAATTTGTGTTCATTAACGTAATACTACCCATGTGAAAATCTAATATTAATATATATAATTTTAATTATGTTTATCTGTCAAAGAACAAAATATTTATTAGACAAGTGAGATATTGTATGTATTTTATAAAAAACAACTATTTCGAAAAGATGGCTTTCGTAAAAAACAACACATTAAAAACCTATTTGTTTTCTTGATTTTACATGCATGTAAAGGACATTCAGCCATTTATTACAATATAAATGTATTTGAATTTTATTCATGCTGATCAGGGGCTGCATTGCCAGCAAATACCATACATAACTGTTATAATAACATATGAGTTTATAATGAATAAAACCTGCTTTCTTCCATCGTCTACAATATGTTTAGAGTGGCAATGTAATAATTAATCGCATTATTAGAAGTGTAATTGTAATTTGTGGCTAAATGAGGCTGGTGGGCTGGGGACATCAGTGTAGTCCCAGATCATTCATCGCATTCATGCAGTCGGATCAGGACCGGCACTGTTTGCCTTTCAGTCAATGAAACACACGTAATGCTTTAACATTATAATTTTGATCCTTATGAAAAGTTTGACGAAAACATCAATATCAATATCGGCTGAAGCTAAATATAATTAATAAAAACATACAACTGGACTAAGAGTAGTGCAATTATATGGGATGGGTGTGAAATTCATAGCTTGGTCTTATGGTGATTTTCCGACATGAAATGCAGCTCTGATTTGAGAAACAAAATTGTGGACAGTCAAACTTCTGATAAGGATCAAAATCATAATTTTAAAGCATTACGTGTGTATATCTGTAATATTACAGATATAATAATTTATAATGTTTACTTTTATTGATAGTGACGCGCGGTGGCATCAGGCTATTTTCATATGCAAATGAGGCATGGTATTTTTTAATTATGTATACGAATTGGATGCGTCACCTGAAAAAATAATATATTCGACAATTTATAAAGTATGATCATTGCACACTAAAAAATCAATACAGAGATTTAATAGTAATGTCCGTTAACATTTTAAGGAAACACGATTATCGCCCCAGTTATCAATGTGAACTTTTCGTCTGATATAAAATGTATAATAATGCCAAGCTATACGTGGGATAATGGTGAATGAATGTATATTTGCCAGAAAATGTCTCAGATGTTGTCTCTGATATAAATAACATTCTGTGTCTACTGAGTGGGTATGTACCTTTAATGGGAAAATACATAAAATAAAGCTCATTTATTGCATAACACCAGATTATTTTTGTCATGTCAATTGCGCCACTTCCCCCAAAATTGGGGCCTAGTTCATAAAATATATACAATATCTCACTTGTCTAATAGTTTGTTCTTTGACAGATAAAAATCATTAAAATTATTTATATTAATATTCAATTTGCACATGGGTAGTATTACGTTAATTAACACAATTTAACTTCTTTACTTTTCAAATAAATAGAAAATGATTGGGCATAGTACATGTAAACGTACACAAGTAGTAGTAAGGGAATCAAAATGATACCACTTACCGTGATATCATTTATAACCCTCTATAATACCCCCACCACCCCCGAAAAATCAAAAAATTGGTTAACGAGGAAATTGTCTACCGACAGCAAATTTACGAATTTTTGGAGAAAATAATTTTGAAAAGAGGGAGTCAAAATGATACCACCTCCAACCAAAAGTTGGTGGTGGTATTGTAGTCCCAATTATGGTTGGTATTGACTTTTGAAAAAAAAAAAAGTCGAAATCATTAATGCAAGTACAATAGTTTATATTCCAACACCCCATTTTTCTCCTCCGATATAGCTAATTTATTTCGCAGATCAGCAACTAATTCTACCAGCTCTAGTCTACCACGTTCACCTTTAGCCACCTGACAGCGTAGTTGGTTATGTCTACAAAGAGTTTGGGCACTAACGAATTTACAAGGGCATCTGGGGGATTGAAATTGTGGGGGGGGGGGCACAAGGAAACTTTCTACGTCTCTTTAGATGCCTTCGTAGATAGTCTTTACACGTAAACGTCTTACAAGTCACACACTCCATTATATATGTATATAACCTATAAAATTTATCTGTTCAATTGGACGTGAAAAAAACATGATGTAAATTTTTCACGTCCAATTGAACATATAAATTTTATAGGTTATACAAAAGTATATATACAAAAGAATATACAGAAAATATGATAACGCCAGAAACTAGAGCAGAAATAGAAAGTTGGAGAGAGAAGCCGAATCTCTAGGGATTACTTATAGTAAACGGTTGAGAGTTAGGGGGTTGACAAAGCTGATAAACGCCAGAAAGAATAAGGTGTTTATGAAGCGGTTTACCCGCGCCTATAAAAGAGGGGCATTTAATGATATATCCAAAGCGGAGGAAGTTGGTAATAGAATTCAAAAAGAAAGTATTGCGGGGTTAAGGGCTAGTGTAATAAAACCTGCAAGTACCAATAATTTGTCTCAAATTAGACGCACAGGTGACCAAATACCAAATAATAAGAAAAAATCTATAGTTCGCGCGATGGTGGAAAAAGGTGAAGAAATATTGAGGGCTCACGATGAAACATTGGAAAAGGTAGAAAATGGAAGACGGGTAGTTACATTTTCCTTTCGTAAAAACATTGGCATTAACGAGTCTGAACGCATGTCCGATAAACTCGCTCCGTATCTAACAACCAATTTTTATTTGAGATATTCATTTTCTTACAAGCTAGAACATATGGAGGAAACTAAAAATGGAAAACCTGTAAATATAATAATGCACAAAAATCTCGGTAGCGAACCACTATCATCAATGAAAACCGTTAAAAAATGGCTGTCAGATAAGGAGCAAACACGAATAATGTCCGATAAAATAGACAGACCAAATACAAAGTGGAAGTTTGTAAGATGGGTAGAGGTTTTCGTAAAGCTAATACAGGGTAATAGGGGAATAGATTTGGGACTACAATCCAAAGAAGCAGCAGGAGGAGAACTTCCAGAATGGTTGAAGAATAAAAAAGTATGTATTCTTTAGATAAGTATAATGACGACCTTTGTCTGTTCAGGTGTCTAGCTATGCATAATGACAGATAAAAGAACCCGACAGATGTACAGAAAAGGCGAAAGAACTTAGTAAGCAATATTTCGGTAGTAATGTGGTTTCACCAATTCCTTTTTCAGATCTGAAAAAGGTTGAAGAGTTTTTTTAAATCGGTATAGAAGTATATCAACCCACCGAATGTAACGTATGGTGATTGAAAAAGGTACCAGCACACTATGAGGCAATAGGTAATAAACCAATGACAATAGGACTGTTTAATAATCACGCATTTCTGATAAAAAACCTTAAAAACCTATCTAAAATTTACGCCTGCGATAATTGCAAGCAGAAATGCACGAAAGCGATTAATATGAAGAGACACGGACCAACATGTATGAAAGGTGAGATAAAAGTAATATGTGATGGTAATTATTTAGAGCGCCCGCGTTCGTCGTTCGAGTTATGGGGCGATCGATTGGATGTACTCTGTGGAAAAGCGGGAGGGAATTCACATTCACCACGAACAGTGTGCACACGGGGGTGATAGATGGGTTTTAGGAACTCCAGTAGATGGATACTGTACAGAAACCAATACCGTATATCAATATCACGGCTGTTATTGGCACGGGTGTGAGATTCATGCAAAGCATAGAAAAGAAGAACGCGCATCCACTATGAGAAGAGATACATTTATTAGAAGAAGTAAAGAATTCAACCTAGTAGTTATGTGGGAATGTGAATTTCAAAGAACTGGTAAAGACATAAAGATCGGTTGCGACACTACTCATTATCCATATCAGATAGTATACGATTTTGAGGCATATCTCAACCCAGAATTTGAAACTCTCAGTAATAATCTAGAGTACGAAGCCGAGCACGTTCCGGTAAGCGTTAGTATAGGAGATAATTTCTCAGGAACAGTAACTCATATTTGTGATAAAGATCCCGCAAAACTTATAGAAAAATTCGTATAAGATTTGAAAGTCAGGGGAAAAGCTATAAGAGAAGAAGTGTGGTCAAGATATGGGTTTAATACAGAACATTTACGTAAAAACCAAATCGCCAAGATCGAACAGTGGATAGAGCAAGTACCGGTTATAGGTTTTAACAGCAGTAAGTACGATATAAAATACGTTAATAAAGAAATACCTAGTAGGCGAACTGGCATCAACAACAAAGAAAGTAATGGTCGGAAAACGTGCAAACGCCACAATATTTCTATTTACTCCAGAGTTTAGATTTCTTGATGTAATACTTTATCTAGGACCTGGTGTAAGTTACGATAGTTGGATAAAAGCCTACGAATGCAAAGGACACACATCTTTCTTTCCTTACGAGTGGTTCGATTCTCCAGACAAACTGGATTACCCAGGACTACCGGATATAGAGAATTGGTATTCCAAACTATCTGGGAAAATGTTACTAGACGAAATAGAATTAAGTAAATGTCGTAGAATTTTCGAAGAAGAGAATATGGAAACCTTCAGAGATTGGTTGAAATATTATAACGATTTAGATGTAGCACCGTTCCTAGAAGCGCTGGAAAAAAAAAAATGTGTGAATTTTATAAACACAGAGGTGTGGATATTTTCAAAGATGCGGTAACACTACCTGGAGTGGCTATACAATATTTATTGAGAGGAACCATTAAAGAACAAAAATCTTCAAAGATGATTATACCGGAGGATGCTCTATATGCACCAAAAGAAGAAACATACGAAATGATGAAAGACGCTCTAGTTGGCGGTCCATCAATCGTATTTACACGCTATGCAGAAGCTGGTGTTTCAAATATTAGAGTGGGTTCCAAACCTTGCAAGGCTGTTTTGGGGTACGATGCAAACGCGTTATATTTATCTACGTTAAATATAAAGTGATGCCGTGTGGGAGAGAAACTATACACCATATAGATACCCCATAACCCTAAATTTATTAATAAGTTTTGTTAAAAGAGAAGTTTATTGGAGACTGGTTTGGATTTGCGGAGGTTGATTAGAAGTTCCACACAACTTAAAAGATAATTTTTTCTGAAATGTCCCCAATATTTATAAACAGAGAAGTAGAGGTTGATGAAGTTCCCGCACACATGTTAAAATATTTAAAAGATACTGGCCGAACAAGAGGAGATGGAAACAAATTGGTGGGATCTATGACCGCCACTAAAGTATTGCTGTACGCGCCACTGTTGAAATGGTATTTAAAACACGGCCTAGAAATAACTGGAGTTCATCGTGTTATAGATTATATTAGTGGAAAACCAATTCGAATGGTTCGCAAAAGAA
>CM055274.1:35147825-35170904 GCA_029237695.1 Conchocele bisecta | reverse complement strand
AATGGTTCGCAAAAGAAGTTACAGCCGCAAGACGAACAGGCGATGTAAACCAAATAAGAAACCATAGCCGACATAATGAAATTATTAGGAAACTCGTGTTGTGGAAAAATGATAGAGGCAACGGAGAGACATTTAAATACGACATATACACAAAACGAAACCTGTGTAGACAAAGCATTAATATCTGCATTCTTTGACGATTTGGAAGAGATAGGAGATGCGTACGAAATTTCTTCAAGAAAACCCAGGTGTGCGGTAAAGAGACCATTCCTTTGTGGAATAGCGGTTTATCAACTAGCTAAATTGAGAATGTTGGAATTTTACAACGAATTTCTAGACAAATACGTAAAAAGAGAAGACTTTGAATTAATACAGATGGATACTGATAGTATGTATATAGGAGTTAGTGGAAAAACGATAGAGGAATTGATTAGACCTAACTTATTAGACGAGTTTGAAACAGAAAAAAATAAATGGTTGGCTTGGGATAAATGGAGCGAAAGAGAGCCCGGATTTTTCAAAATGGAATTTAGCGGAGATAGGGTGATAGCGTTATCTAGTAAGTGTTATTTCGTAGAAAAATGTAATTCTATTAATAAAAAACTCTGCGAAAGGAATGTCCAAGAGAACTAACAATTTAAATTGGGATAGATATAAACGAGTACTAAGTGAAACTACAGAAGATGGAAAACACATTATAGATGTAGCACAAAATAGAGGATTTAAAATGAAAGACGGCGTTATGAAAACGTACTGTCAACAAAAATTACGACTCTCGGCATACTACGATAAAAGACTCGTGTTACCAGACGGAATACATACAGAACCTCTCTAATGATTTAATTAATAATTTTGAAAAAATAAGAAAATTAGCAATCTAAAGACTCTGACGATCCGGGGGTAGCTGGGTGTCAGAAGGCACCATAAGAAGTTCTTCGCGAAAAAACCCTCGAGATGGCTCATCATCCAAATAGTAGAGCACGGGCTCATCAGGTTTGGTAATGGATCGATCTAGATGATATACATTGAGAGACTACACGGGATCAGTCGCGCGGCGGCTGCCACCTTCGAGCTCTCCCGGTTGATAGAGGTACCGGACGTCAACATCCGATGGAAGCCGTTGCTCCTCTAAACCAACGGGTCGCCCGCGCGAGACGGCAGAGGGCTTGCTCGTCACCCTTTTAAACTTGATAGCATCTACAGGCTTCTTACCTATCAATCTGGTCACCTCTCCATTCAGTGCGGAGACCACGGCGGGCAATCTGACCACCCACTCGGTCGATCGCGAATGAGGGTCTACAAGTTCTTTGGCGTATTGGTATCCGAACAGTCTCTCAGCCAGGGTTCGATTGAAGCGCTCCACGATCCCCTGGTCCCGGTGGATGTTGACGCGGCCGCGTCTGACAGAAACGTCGTGCTTAGACAATAGATGAGAGACCGCGCCCATGAACTCGCGACCGGGATCGACCTGGAGAAGATTCGGCCATTTGAGAGGACTCCTTTTACATATTCGGGAAAGAGCCTATGCCACCTCCTTAGACTCTTTAGTGGCCAACGGCTCAGCCCCCTTATAACGACTCGCTACGTCAACGATTGTCAGTGCGTACTTGTACGTCTTGCGACCGACGCGATCGTGAGGGAGAAACAGGAGATCCGCTTGGTGAATTTGGTTCGGCACCGGCACGTTCGAATTTCGGGCGCGGAATATTGTGAGGCGCGGGTAAATAGATTTGCCAGATGGCCTGCTTCTTGAGCCATTCCTTGACAGCATTTTCTGAAACCTTGGTCGCCGCCGCGAGGTTCTTGATGGCCGCGAGTCCCTTCCAGTAGCCGCGGGGGCTGTAGTACGTGTTCGCCAGCTTGCGCGTTAGGCGAACCGATAGTTTGGTATCAAGTTTGCGCGTGTTCATCGTATGTGATGTATTCTAATATATCGGACAATCTCCAACATGCCCTCGCCAGATCGTCCGGTAACTGCGTCGTTAATAATAAACCTTTGTTGGAAGTACAATCGCGATTGGGGGTTAAGTTCTGAATGAAACTTAGGAAAATCTAATTCATCCAATCCCCCGGGATTGGTGGAGGAATCTAACATCCGCTTTGCGAAAAGGGTGGCCGCTTTTTTGTCTTCGCGCCACGTCTCGAGAGAATCTCGGGCCAGACGAATCATACCCTTTGCAACAGCTATACGGTGTTTAAGGGCAGTGAAGCCTACATCAATCATAGCAAAATAAAGTTCGTCAACTGACATCCTTCTATATATATATATTTATATATTTATAATAAAATTATTAATTTTGTAAAAATTATTAATTAATTTAAAATCTCGATTGGATATAGTAGGTGACGATACCCACCACCCATTCCCACGACGATGAACGCGATCTCGCGTGGGCTTTTTGGGGCTCTGACGGTACATAGAAATCTGAAAGTTGGGGCTCGCGATCCACTCCCAATTTCATTGGAGGATTGAGACTTGTATGATATGCCAGCGCGTACTCGCGGTTGGCTTCTTCAAACGTTCTGAAAAGTTTGTGCGGCGTGATTTTCGCGGCGAAGCTCTTCGTTGACCCAATCCAGATTGGGCGGTTCGTTTTGTCGACCATGCTTCCTTTGCGCTATTTGAGTTGTTCTATAACAGCTAAATCGTTGACTTGCTTTGCTCCTCATCCACGTTCGAGCTTCTCATTTTAGAGAATATAAAGTTGCTACCGCTGAACGCCAATGCGTTTTACAAGCGCACCACCTACCATTACTGCGATTGAAGCCATTTATTTCCATATATTAACGGGTAGAATTCCAGCTTTAATTAGATAATCTCGGGTCCAAACTGCGGCCGCTACATCTAAGGTCGCGAGCGCCCTATGTCTCTCACAGTAAAATCCAATTTGGGAGCGGACCCTCCTATGGCCATCTTTGATAGTCGAGCATACCCGATACTGAAACCCGATATCACCACGGCGTGATAAAGCGCATTCACTATCATTTTACCATCTTGTTCAGCCATTGTTGATAATTATAATTATTGCATATAAAAGGGATCGCGATCAATGTTTAAATGGGGCGATTGGTGTTTCGTAACTATTTATGGATGAATTGATGGGGGTTGTTTTTTCGATAAGGATTGGTGTAATAGGGAGTATTTCCACACGCACAGGGCACCAACAACTGCCAGACCACCACCAACAACCCAACTCCAATTCGTGAATTGGGGTTCAATCGGATTCGTCCAACCTCGATTGGGTGTTGAGTGTGCTTCCAATTCGTGAATTGGGGGTGTTGTTGTACTCAACACTGTTGAACCTGATTGCTCTGTCTTCAGATGTTTTGCTGTCTCGGTCCCCGATTGCAACGACTGTTTAGCCTCTCGAAGCTCGGCGAGTATTTTATCTTGTTTAACTTTTCGGGTGGCAGCCGCCGCCCTCCCAGCTGCCTGCCTTTTCGGGTTTTTATGTCGTGCAACCCCCAACTCCAATCGCGATTGGGTTGGAGGATCAATCGGAGTTGAAAGTGCTGCAATCGGGTTCGATTGGGTTGGAGCAATCCCCAACGCTGTTGGAGATTGCTGTTCCGTCACTCTCGCAGGTGTGTCTTGTGTCATCATTTATGATATTAATATTAGGGCTTATAGTTCGTGGGCATATATGTCCAAATTGACAGTGTTTACCCGTGGTCAACGCGGATGTCAGCGGAGCTAAGTACATTCCAAACTTGTGATAAATTGAGCAGCAGGCTGTTCTAAGAGTGTTACCTATAAAAGGGTCAGTCTCTAGATCGTCAATCAATCCCGCGGTGTTTGGTATAGGGAGAAGTATACTAATGGCGGTTGCGTACAAATGAATCGCCGCCGATCCAAGAGTTTTTGTCATCTCCGCACCTAACCTAGATTCGTATCGCGCATACTTTTTATCGATCTCAGCATCTGACATCTTATCCACCTGAAAAACTGAGAGACGCCTACCGAGATAATGCTCCGATTGTCCCCAAGCAACCAGCGCAGCTAGCCGCTCTCGTCGCGCCGCATTTTCATTTTCATTCTGAGTCGTTGCACTCAACCCAATACCAACCGCCGTTGGAGTTGGAGCTGATCCCGATTGCTCTGTCGGAGTTGATGTTTCATTATCTTTCAGGATGTTGGCAGTCGGAGTTGAGGTTTCTTCCATTAGCTGATCGAGAAGTTCGTCGCAGTTCTTTATTGCTAATTTTCTTAAAATTAATTTAACTATTCTAACAAGTCTCATCACTTTAACATATTGCCAAGCGCACCACCCGATACTTATGATCACCATTATGCTCGCAACAAAGCTCGCAGCGAACACCAAATTGTCAACATTGTTAACCATTTGTTCAGCATTTGTTCAACATTTGTTAAGCTTTTGTTCAGCATTGTTCAGATTTGTCGATTGTTCAGCAATTGCTAAGCATTGTTAAGCATTTACTCGTAGTTATACTAAACGAGCGTTAAGTAATTGCTAATTAATTATAAAATTAATTAATTGATAACTTCGTAAGCAGTTGGTTGATCAGTCTTTAGCAGAAGCTTGGCGTGCTTAGTTTCCGAAAGCATCTGTCGAACCTCCAGGCGCTCCTCGCGCGTTGGGATAACGTCATTCTCTCGAAGAATGTCATCGAATGAGTCTCGGTCCTTGCAGTGAAAGAGGGCGACCCATTTCGTTTGCTCGCGCAGATCCTTGAGGACGGCGTTGTACTTTTGAGTGGAGATCCATACGCTTTGCCTATCATGGCGGCCAGAAAATGCGAGCTCGGAGAGCATGTCCTTCTTTTTGGTCATCGCCGCCTTGGCTGAGCAGTCGTCAATCACGTATAGGGTGGGCTCACCCTGGAATCTTTGGTATAAACCACGCAACCAATCGTGAAGTCTGTCGCCGGGTCAATAACGTATATCTCAGGGTCGTCCCATATCCTCTGGCGCCGCTGATAAGTCTCGTTGTGCCGCACAGTGGGACACAGGATCACAATGTGCCGAAAGGCACCGCGGTAGGACCCCTCGAGCAAGTCGAGGATGAAAACCGTTTTTTTTCCACATCCTGTCTGCCCACATATTATGGCAGAGTGAGCATCTCCAATCGTGAATTGGTATTGATTGCTAATTTTCTTAATTTTTTCAAAATTATTAATTAATAAATCGTTAGATGATTTTTTTATTAAATCAGTAGATCGCTGATACGTATCGATCATCTTTGATGTTGAGTTGTGCCTCTGTAATTATATATAAGTACACGTTCAATGGCCCATCACCATCTGCCTCTTTGGTTATCTGGATCGTCACACCCTCACTAGCGTTCTCAACTTGGCGTCCGCTGCCGTGTATTTGGTCGTCGTCGCTGGCTCGCATGTCTAGCCATAAGGCGTATTTGATATTCAGGAACTCCGCGAGGGAGACGGCCGAGAGCTGCAGGTCTTTGGCAACCGCGGCAACCTCCGGAGAGCGCTTAGAGCCACCAGCAAACTGCTTTCTTACTTCGTCTCACTGCTGGTGCGCGCGAAGACCCGCGCTGTAGAGTTGATTGGGGACTCCCTCGATCGTCACCTCTACCTTCGTGATTTTGGGGTTATAGAATCTGTCGGTTTTTCTAGCACCGAGCGCTAACCGAGCCTCCTCGAACAGCATCAGTATACCTTTCATCGAGCGGGCGGGTACGTTGACGTTACTATTCCACAATGTGTCGCTTTTGTCTTTCGTCATCTTGCTGTGGCTAAGAACTCGGTCGTAAAGTATGGCAACGCGCCCGGCGTACTGGGTTCTGATCAATCGCGCGAGTTCGGGCATCGTGACCATGTCGTACTCCAGCGAAACATTATCGATCGCATAAGTCGATAATATGTCGGTGGCTATGAGAACTCGGCCGTAGTCGTTGAACGTTAGTTCGTATTCGAGGCGGTCAGCCAAAGCACTCTGATAGTAGGGCATGTGACTCTCCAGCAACTCAAAGTCGAGCGGAATGTAGAAGCGGTTGCCGTAAGCGGCCGCGATCGCGTTGTCACTCGCGTTGTTATCTGACTTGTCACCAGCCCCGATTCTAAGTCTGGTTACGTTCTTATTTCGGCTGGTGTCAATACCCTGATAGACCGCGTTTTCGCGCTCTTGCGCCGTCTTCCACAGGTCCTGATAGCAATGGTAGACGTCGCTGTCGTCGATCGACATCACCTCATTACCAGAAATCTTTATCATGGTCTTCTTGACGATGGCACGACCCAGGTTCTGAACGACGGTTCGGTCCGCGTCCGTCGACGTCAGCGAAATAGTGAAAGCGAGGCGAACAGTGCCCGGCACAATGACGTCGTTAGCTCCGAGGTTGGGGAAGCGGACCAAGAGCTGCTAGTTCTGGTCGATCGTCGATGGGTTGTTCGTAATAACGACACTCTGTCTCACGCCTTTTGCCCCGAGGGGCTCCCGCAGTCTGCGGTATGGATTGAGTTTGCGACCGTATTGACTCGAAGACATAATTTAGTGAAACTATATTAAACCCGTATGGTTTTGTCTTTAATACATAATTAATTTTAAGAAAATTATAAAGATGGCTGATTACGATAATGACATGTATGAAATCGGCAGAGACGATTACCTCGATGGTGATGATGATGATGATAATGACGAAACACCCTTGATACAAACTCCAGTTCCAATCCAATCACAATCGGGTGGATTAGGTGGCGCTACCACTAGTCAAAGTCGGGAATTACTCGAGGGAGCTGTAGACGACTACTACAACAATTTGGCAGAAAAAGGTGTGGTCCCATCTGTCGGCAGCGTCAACTCCAAGTTCGAATTGGATCTGAACGGTAGGTTGCGAATAAAATCATCAAATATCCCGATCGTCAACATTAGGACCGGAAAACCCCTATCGCTGAACACCATTGCCGGAAACCGGGGTGGTAGCGAAATCATAAAGAACGAACTAGGATTCGTAGATTGGGCGCGTGGTAAAACAATTATGCCGACCCGCACTGTAGAGGCCCTACAGTCTACCGACGAAACGATGGCGAAGACGGCCGCCGATATAGAAACTGTTGAGCTCAGCGAACTCCCTCGAGTAGATACCGACGCTATTAACACGATGGAGACCACGTTCAGCGAAAACGAAATACTCAACGATGACCCACCGTTACCTCTTCGCGAACTCCGGGGCCTCGATAAGGTTATGCAAACGGTCCGGGGCGAACTGGTCCTTAACCTCGCCAAACTCTCGTCGCTGGATGAACATATCGCGCTAGAAGAAAGAAAACTGGAGGAAGCCGGTGGCGATAGAGAATCTACCGAGCGGATCACCGAACGCCTGCAGTCGTTGCGGGATGAAAGAGCAGCTGGTTTGGAGGCTGCCTCGACTAACCGTGAGGCTCTCCGCACCCAAATAAGTCGGATCCGCGAAACAATCTCGAGGGTCCTGCATGAGGAGACGACACTCGGTGAGCGTCTTCGCACACTGTTCAGAGAACAGGGCATCACGATAGCAAGCATCCTCGCGGCTATCGGCATGACTATATCGACCATAGTTCTAGCTTTCACTGGTGGTGCGGCGCCACCACCCGCGCCAGCAACCACACCACCACCCGCGCCATCCGGTGGAGCCAAGGAGTGGGTAAAAAAACAACTAAAAGCCCTCACCAGTCTCCTGGCTAAATTAGCCGAAAAGGCGGCTGCCGCACTACCTGGACTGATCGGAAGTATCGTTTCTTACTTGCTATCTATATTAGCAAAAACGGCCGGATGGCTCGCTAAAAACACTTGGGCTTTAATCGTGGCAATCGCCGGTCTCCTACTTTTACTCTCTCGTGAGTTCCTAAAACCAAAGCGCGAGTAGTCCGATCGCCACGAGGGCGACGACGAGCCCTAATTTCTCCTCCTCGTGTGTTGTGCTTCCAATCTCGATTGGTGTTTCCCCTCATGTTTCAACATTGTTGATGATTGGATTGGGGGAACTCGATGGTGCATCCAATTTGTGAATTGGGGGTACTGGATTCAACTTCAATCCCGATTGTGTTGAGGGAGGTGTAGCCATTTTGTGTTTTGGGGGTTTTATGAAATCGGTTCCACTTACAACCTCAACACTGTTGAACCCGGGCATCTTGGGTGGGAGCTTGATGATATCCGTGTTCACGTTACCGTTGTGGCCGATTTTTTGATTGGCGGTGGCGATTACGATCTGATTATTGCTCGGCGCCATATAAAGACCTATTCCAAATACATACTCTACTGGGGTGCTGGCATTCTGCAAAACGTCTTGATAATTCTGGATCGCCTTCTCCATGTCCACCCTAGCTGAGATGGCGTCCTCTACAAGTGCCAAGAATTGTTTTTGTGCATCAAACGCTGTTCCCGTGCCCAGTATAGAACTGCGAGTTTGCTTCTGTGCGCCGAGGATGGCCCAGACGTACGAGCGAGCGAGTCGTTGACGCGAGTAACCCCGGCCTGCGTGAACCCTAGACCCGTATCTAACATAAATGTAACCCACGCGTTCTGAACCTCAGCAACCTGCTGTATGTAATCGACGTGAGCCCGTTTCGGAGGTAACATTTTACAAGAAAACACGCCACAGTGCCGACCTCCAGACATTCCTTCCGGCCCGAAAGTCATAGTCGCGGGGTCAAAATTCCCGGCGTTCCGACTGACGATGTGGTCGCCGGAGTGATCGTGTCTAAAATCAGTCTGCGTCCAATTCCCGGACTGGCCCCGAATGAGAACGTCCCCGAGGCCGATGCTGGTAGGAAATGCTTTCTGTCTCCAGTCCGCGTCTTTTGAAACGTTAAATTCGTTACACAGTCTTTCAAACGCCATACGGTCGTATGCGTTGGAAATGGGATCCCAGGCGTCGTCTTGAGGTAGTGAAATAACTAGTTCTTTGAGAATCCTCCTAATAATATAATACGCGTGAAAGTTGTAGACACTTCGGAGTATGACATTCTTGGATGTCAGATGGTCTTTATGTGAAACTCCACACCCGGCTGTTGCGCACCATACAGCGAAATTTATTCTGCCAATACTGCATCGGTGTTGCTTTCCACCTGTTTACCACCTCCATCGTAGTAATCTTGGGCAGCCTATATTGTTCAAAGATGTTAGGGAAATTGGTGGCAAAGCCACTGTCCGGTCTAACCGTTACGGTTGGGTGTACAAGGTGGTTAACGACGTCATTTTGCGTGTATTTACCTCCGACCGCGTACTTTGCATTAGAATTAAAGCTAAATGCTTTGGTATCCATTGAAAGATATTATTATGTTTGCTACTATCACTAATGTTCAAAAGAGTTGTGAACTCCAAAAGTTAATAGACAACTGCTGCGGACAACGCCGGGTAGGCCTTAGATCAATCACGTTCACGGTCGGGTGGCGAAACATCGAAACGCACGAGTTTTTCACATTAGAAGTCGAGGGCGTAAGCCCTGTGGCTTTCGGAAACTACCTCATAGATGCACCAGATACCACAGGATTTCATAGAACTCCAGATGTTATAGTACCTCAGGGTCTTTGGAGTTTCGGAGATCTCCAAGCTTTTGTCGCGGCGAAGATTCCTGGTGTAGTCACTCTCGCAATCTCGAAAGCCACGGGGCTCACGACATTGACCGTTGAGAAGCGTTTAAGGATCTCAACGGGGTTGGGCTCACTGTTAGGATTTAAAATAACATACCCTTACAACGATGACGGAGTGTTTGATCCGGGCGAGCACGTCGGCACGACCCCAGTAAACTTCGCTGTCACGAAAACTCTCGGTGTGCACCTGGATCGGGTGAACACATCGTACAACACGGTAGACGGCACTCCCAGCACATTACTGAAAACCGTGCCCGCCAGCGACTGTTTCTTTGGGGAGACTGTGACCTTAGTCTTCCCACACCCCGAGATGTAAGTTTTGGAATCGGGACACATCCACGAGTTGAAGATTTATATTCTTGATGATAAAGGGCGAGAGTTGAAGAACGACTACCCGATTTCGGTCGTCCTAGAAATTTCAAATTAATTAATTTTATAATTTTTTAACATTAATTAGAATTAAACGCATGCTCTTAATTTATATATATATATATTCAACATTATTGAAAATGAGTATATACGGACCAGGTAATTCTTCCGATTGGGTGACAAATTCAAAGAATTTGGAACCGACAGAAGGGGGATTCATCCCGACAGAGGGCGACTTTTTAACTACCCAAAAAACAAAAGCCTTGATCAATAGAACTATATCGGCGGCCACGGACGATATTCACAGGAGTCTACTCTCACAACTTAGAGAATATGCCCTTGCTGTGAATACACAATGTCGTGAAGAAACGCATACGGAACTAAACGAACTAGGTGAAAAAATAAGCGAATTTCGAAAAGAGGCCCGGTTGGGGATTGAGGGAGTCCGAACGGGTGTTGATAAAGTCCGAGAAGACCACCAGGCGGACCTTACGGAGGCTTATGATGCGTTGCGCTTAAAGGACTCTCTCATCAGCGAAGCGAAACTTACCAAATTAGGAAAACAAATAACCAAATTTCGAAAAGAGGCAAGGTCGGATATTGATAAAGTCCGAGAAGACCACCAGGCGGACCTTAAGGAGGGTTATGATGCGTTGCGCTTAGAGGACTCTGTCATCAGAGAAGCGGCACTTACTGAACTAGACGGGACAATAGCCGAATGTCTGAAAGAGACCAGGTCGGGGGTTGAGGGGGTCCGAGAAGACCACAAGGAGGCCATTGCGGAGGCTTATGGGATGTTGCGCTCAGAGGACTCTCTCAACAGAGAAGCGGCACTTACTGAACTAGACAGAAACATAACCGAATTTCGAAAGGAGGCCCGGTTGGCGGTTGAGGGGGTCAAAACGGGTATTGATAAAGTCCGAGAAGACCACAAGGTGGCCCTTGCGGAGGTTTATAGGGTGTTGCGCTCAGAGGACTCTCTCATCAGAGCGGCGGTTGCTGAACTAGACAACAAAATAACTGAATTTCAAAAAGAGGCCCGGTTGGGTGTTGAAAAAGCCCTAGAAGGCCACCAGGCGACCATTATGGAGGCTTATGATGTGTTGCGCTTAGAGGACTCTCTCAGCAGAGAAGCGGCACTTACCGAACTAGACGGAAAAATAACCGAAGTTTCCGATAAACTGAAACATATTCGTAGAGCCGCGACCAAAGCTCTTGAGAAGGCTTCTGAAAATATTCGTGCTGAGGCCCATACCTCTATCGGGGGGCTTGCCGGATTGTTGAAAACAATGAAAACGCAAAGACGTGTCATAACAGTTTGGGCTGAGAAGCGGGTCTCATTGGTTGAGGGGCTCCCTGAATATTCGTTCGGTGCCAAAGCGAGTAATAAATATGGGGGATACACCATGACAGCTCCAGGTACACTTCTCCGAATGGCGGTCTGCTCGGTTAATGCTAATGGTAAACCTGTGGGCGCGGTCACGATAAATCTCGTAGTAGATGGGGAAGAACGGGCAATTGGAGTCACTAAACCCGCTGGAGATAGTTCGTCGGTGGTTTCGTTCTCCGGTGATGATCTAATTAGACTTTCTGAAGGTAGTGTTATTAACTTTGTTACGAAAATCGCTGACCCAGCGAGTTCATCCACTATTGTCTCATTGTTAATTGAACTTAATTTGTAAAACAAATATATTGAAAATCATGAACGAATCACCGCTTCCAATTGTCAATACCACTCCATCAACATTGTGTCCAATTAACGAAAGATGTTCAGATTTTAGGTTAAATAATATCGTCGCTATGCAGGATATTTTAGTTAGAGAATATAGAAATATAAAAAGACACGCTAAAAATTATAAGCGTGCGGCGAATATAGCTGAAGCATCTAGTACGGTTCTGGCTAGTTTATCTGTAATGAGTGGTGCGGGGACTGCTGCAACGCTATCTACAATTGTAACGGTTCCACTTGCAGGGGTTTTGAGTGGAATTACCGTTTTATCTGGAATACTTTGTATGGTAATTAGGGCGTCAGGTGGAAAACTTGAGAACAAATGTAGAAAACATGATAGAATATCCGTTCTCGCCAGGTCTAAGAAAAATAGCATCGACGTTATAGTGTCCAAAGCGTTGACCGATAAGAAAATATCAAATATAGAGTTTGAATCCATGGTGGAAGAAATGGGGAGATATGAAAAATTAAAAAATGATATTAGAATCAAAGCACGTGCCACCATGCCCAAGCTTGAGTGTACTTATTGGGATAACTTTAGGGTAAAACTTGGAGATAAAGTCGGAGGAAATTAATATTTTTATTAAATAATTAATTTTATAGTTTTCTTTAAATTAATTATAAAATTAATTATATTGGTGCAGTAAACAATTTATTAATTAATTTTAGGAAAATTATTAACAAATTAAAAAAAAAAAAAAGTTTTAGGTCCCACCGAGGCTCGAACCCGCGCCAGCAAAACCCTTCTGGGTCCACCCCGCTAAGCCTTCACTTAAATCTCATCCCTTCTTTTTTTCGGCTTAGCGAGGTGTGTTACACTCACAACTCCTCCACCCCATCATTGGACCGATACCGCGGACCCTTCCTCTTCGTTACCTCCATCCGCTATAATGTGTAGAGCGGCCACAGTGAAGTACATGTGGCGAGACCAGTCTCACTTTTGAGATTACTGCTAGCGTCCCAGCAATGTATATATGTGTTTATTTCTCATATATAAACCTAACTTTGCTGGTGGAAATAAAAAAAGAATTGTTATTTATTATTAAGTAATTATTTTATTATATGAATATGTTTTCTATATAACAGGGGGTGTTCAGCTTTAAATTATAAATATTTTTACAAAATTAAATAACGAATCATCCCGGAAATTCGAGAATTATATAACCCTCACTAAGTGTTTATAAACTGTGTACACACCACCTGTGTAAATCGATAGCCCGTTTACATACCATTGATAAGGCTATAAATAACCGTGTGTGTAATGCATATTACAGTGTGTTTATTTTCCATCCAGGAAGACGTAATCGTGTAAACCTCTCTATAAATGGACACTTAATATACGTGTAAGGTAGGACACATAATTTACATTTTCATAACGCGTGTAATTGGAACATTGTCGTCTGCTTGGTGTTGTGATTACAACATCAATTAATTAGTTCTGTTCAATAATAATTTTTCAATATCTTTATAAGCGATATCGTAGAAATGTACATTCGTAAACGAATCGTTGGGTTTTAACAATTTTATATAATACACCTTAGTTTCATATGCGATACGCATTATCCGTCTTAATGTTTGTATTTACCTCTTGTATAGTTGACATAATTGCCGGTATAATATTGTAAATGCAACGTTTTTATCGGAGCGTAATAAATTACGCTGGTATTTCATGTATTCGATATCGCCTAGTGTTCTCATATTATAGAATTTATATACAGGATCATAACCCCCGTAAGCTTCGTAAACTTCTTCAACACAGCCATTAAAAACTTTCAATTCCAATTGTATTGTATTATCCATTTTCTCTAATAATATTTTATTATAACTCATGAAATGTATCTGTTCAATTGGATGTGAAAAAAACATGATGTATTTATGACACCAATATATTTTTTCAAAAGTCAATTACCAATATAATTGGGACTACAATACCACGACCAACTTTTGGATGGAGGTGGTATCATTTTGACTCCCTCTTTTCAAAATTATTTTCTCCAAAAATTCGTAAATTTGCTGTCGGGAGACAATTTCCTCGTTAACCAATTTTTTGATTTTTCGGGGGTGGTGGGGGTATTATAGAGGGTTATAAATGATATCACGGTAAGTGGTATCATTTTGACTCCCTTACTACTACTCACATGTTTTCCAGAAGAAAGTCTTTGTTTTGTCAAATTGCGGTTACGTTGATGTAAAAATAGATTGGTCTAATAAGTATGTAGCTGTGGCTGGATAAAATGAATGATGTCAGTATTGATGAGTAAAATGCTCCGTACGCTTTTGTGACCGTGGGTCGGGGGCTGAGCGTTGGTCCGGTCATTGTCCGGCAAATGCATGCAACCGGAAACTCATGATCTGCAAACACCAGACATCATTTGAATCAAGTGAAACATTTATGTTGCAACAAGGTGACATATAGGTCCAATGGGCCGGGTGTAATTAGTATGATGATCAATGTTATATTTATTCTTGTACGCTTACACATGTCACTAAAATAAACAAATTACTTACTTACTTACTAAATGGTACGCATGGTCCATGACTGGTTGCATTGTATTTGAGCCCTATTACTTCATATCACAGCCAGATAACATTGTAGCGCTAAAAATCCCGTGTGCACTGAATCAGAAAATACACAGCAGCCTCAGTATAATCAAAGTCACGTGCCAATAGGTAAGTAACAGTAAAACTTACCCAGTCTGTCATGTTTCTTGGTTTTACAGGAATTGCTCACAATATGAGGCCCACAAAAGGAATATTGATATTTCATCATGTTCATGACAAAAGAGAAAGGAAAGGCAGGGTGCTGAAAACATTGCACAGTTTATTTCAGCCAGTTTCCAGAAATATCTATTTGGTGGGTGAGCTGGAAAGCAAACCATGAGACATGCTTTATTTCAGCAGAAATGGAGTGACATTCATCCATTCAGACATGTTTGTACTCCCAGATGCAAACCGGTTTTTTTATGAATGAGTGAACAAGCGCGCATTCACTTAGTACATATAAAACAATTACATGTTTTGTGCCAGTATTTACATGTTTCTGGGAGATTCTGCTGAAATTTTACCCAGGGGGCAATACTTACAGTCTGCAAGGACGGTGTGTATCCTGATCGGTTTGTGCGAATTTGCAGGCTGATCTGGGACTACACTGTTCGCAAACAGTCAACTATTTTGTGTGTTTTTGCCAAACTAGCTGCAGATTGTAATGATATAAATTATCAGTGATTCTATATTTTATGTACATCTGGTGTCCCGGTGTAATTTACTGACAAATCACACAATATATAAGGAAAATTATTTTTTCAGTAAAGAAACTATGTATAATACCAATCCATTAAGAAAAGCAGTATTTACAATTCTTGTTATGTGTATTTTCTGTTGTTGGCATACGTGTGGTGCACCAAATGGGCATGTCCCGATCATTAATCAGCACAGTTCACAAGCCCGTAATTCTCAAATCTTGTCAATTTGTACTTTAGTATACATTGCATCTGAATTAAAATAGTTTAACATTGACATTAAACATATTCTGCGATAAATTTGCCTTTTGTTGTAAAAAATACTGACGTTAATGTATTTGTCCCGCGAAATCGAATCATTACCGTTACTCTGAACAAAAAATGTAAAATCAGAGTAACCTCCCTTTCCTACTCTCAGCTACTAATGCAATGAACACTGTTTATGGGCGCCCGATTTATAAATAAACACGGTGTTAACACAACTTAAGTCATTGCCGAGAACGAGGCCGGTCTGTATTCGGAATTTTAAGGTTACACATTACATGCATCATTACCGTTCGGGGTTTATGCACGTCCAATTATGTATGTAGGTCGACTGCAACCAACATGGGTGGATAGACACACTTAGTTACAACGTTGCATTTGCATATTCTACCTTCATGATGCGTTGTATACAGGGGTGAAAAATGGGAGTTTTTAAAGAAAAATCATTACCGTTACGGTAATTTCCGTTACAAAATTGTGTAACGGTACTGACGATCGTGTAACGGCAATGATAAATTACAATACAAACCAGCCAGTTCATGCGTCAATTAGATATAAACCAGGTCCCATCAGTTGTCGGTCAGTAATGGTACATTTATTCAGACCTGCAACATTTATATATCAGGATTTAATTAGTAAAAGCTCTGAAACAACAAAAAACCGACACAGAGTGTTGGTTTCTAGTGGCAATCAATTAAAAGTAAACACTAACTTGAAGTTATATTGTACAGCATATTCAAAGTATAAATATGTTTGTTATATATGCTGTATTAGTATTTTAAATAAATGGAGAGTCATTACCGTTACATTTTGTCATTACCTTTACATAATCATTTCCGTTACGCCCATATTTTTGGAGGCTGTGCTAATAATTAAATGTAGTTTTATAACGATGTTTGGTACATGTGTTAAAACACGGCATTCTGTTACATGCCAAGCTGTTTTGTTTTGCTTAACTTTACTGATTCATATTAAATACATGTCGTTGGGTTACCATACATGTAAATGAGAAATTTCACGACTTGCTACTAAATTTCTCTGTTTCAAACTAATATAATTAGCTTACCATATTCTTGTTTTATGTTTTATGCTGTTGAAAAGAAAAAAATGTAAAGCTATATTTACGTCATGTAAATGTACGTAACGGAAATTACATTTCTGAGACCCCTGGTCCCTTGAAGTGGAAATAAAATATATACAATGACGAAAACAATTGGCTATACTATAATAAATGTAACACCTGGACTGTCACCAATAGAATAAACACAGTTTAATGAATTATTGGTTCTACATCGAAAGTAGAAAAACAGCGTCAATATGTACATAAAATATAGAATCACTGTTATACGAAATGGCCTCTGTATAGTTTATGCTCTCCATTTGGAAATGTGGGGATAGACAACAGATACAATCCGAGTCTTTTCCCGGTAGAGTCAGAGATTTTTGAGTTGGGGGTAAATAGGAATAACTGTCTATCCCAACTTATATACAACAGCCAATATCAAAATAACCATACACTGAAGTCAAACGTGTATGAGTGGCAATGTCATATTGCAACTGAGCGGGTTGTGGTGCCAATAAATCCTGCTTGATATGACAGTTGACAGACTTGTCCAAATTAGATTATGACAGCATATAGTCACAGACCATAGATGTAGTGATGTGATTATATTGTTAACACGGAGAATGTTGTGTTCAGCCGACATACTCTAGCATGCAAATTATGTCGGGATGTTGCTTGCATGGCATTTGCAATAGCCAGTACAGTGCTTTGTCTACCATTTTCAAATGCATATTAAACAAGAGTTGTCAGATGACAACGAAGCTCGCCTGTTGGCAGCCTTCATTCAAACTTGTCACAGTTGTATAAACAAAGATCAATATTATATAACTTGACCTTGGGATAAGGGGTGTGCGGTGGACCTTGACATTGAGGTCAGTAGTGGAACGTTGGCCGTGGATTTGATATAGCATGATATAGCATATTAAGATGAATGCATGTATGAAATATTAATGCACTCCCTGAAAAGAGAAGGAAAAACAAATTTAACCCAGCGTTACGTTTATGAACACACTAAGTTGGTGATTTTCTACAGCATGATAGCTATTCACATGAGGAATGCATGTATAAATGTGCTAAGTTTGTGACCTTGGCCCTGGCGAAAGGGGTGGCGGGTGGGTCATGGATTTGCTGTAGCACAATAGAGTATCATCAGATGAATACATGTATGAAATATGAAGGTGTTCCCTGTAAAGAAACAGAAGTTATAAAAAGACATTTACTCCAACGTTAGGTTTATGATGTTGATCTTGGGGAAAGGGGTGGGGTTGGTCATGGATTTGATATAGCACGATAGAGTATCATCAGATGAATGCATGTATGAAATATCAAGGTGTTCAAAGTGTAAAGAAACAGAAGTTACACAACATTTACCCCAACGTTAGGTTTATGGACATGCTAAGTTTGTGACCTTGACTTTTGGGTAAGGGTTGGGTGGTGGGTTGTGGATTTGCTACAGCATGATAGAGGGTCATCTGAGGAATGTATGAAATAGCAATGAGTTCCATGAAAGGAAACAGACATTTACCCAAACGTTAAGTTTATGAATGTACTAAGTTTGTGACCTTGACCTTCGGGTAAGGGATGGGCGGTGGGTCATGGATTTGCTATAGCATGATAGAGTATCATCAGATGAATGTATATTTGTAATATCAAGGCGTTCCATGAAAGGAAACAGATGTTATAATACATTTCCCCAACATTAAGTTTATGAATGTGCTAAGATTGTGACCTTGACCTTGGGGAAAGGGGTTAGTGGTGGGTCATGGATTTGCTATAGAACGATAGAGTATCATCAGATGAATGAATGTATGAAATATCAAGGCGTTCCCTGTAAATAAACAGAAGTTACACAACATTTACCCCAACAAGTTTATGAACATGCTAAGTTTGTGACCTTGACATTGGGATAACGATTGGGTCGGCGGTGGGTCATGGATTTGCTATAGCATGATATAGTATCATCAGATGAATTCATGTATGAAATATCAAGTCGTTCCATGAAAGAAAACAGATGTTATAAGACATTTACCCCAAAGTTAAGTTTATGAATGTGTCATGGATTTGCTACAGCATGATAGAGGGTCATCTCTGAGGAATGCATGTATGAAATAACAAGGCGTTCCATGAAAGGAAACAGAAGTTATAAGACATTTACCCCAACGTTAAGTTTATGAATGTGCTAAGTTTGTGACCTTGAACTTGGGGTAATGGATGGCCGCTGGGTCATGGATTTGCTATAGCACGATAGAGTATAATCAGATGAATGCATGTATGAAATAACAAGGTGTTCCATGAAAGGAAACAGAAGTTATAAGACATTTACCCAACGTTAAGTTTATGAATGTGCCAAGTTTGTGACCTTGATCTTGGGGTCAGTGCTAGGTTGTGGGTCATGTATTTGCTACAACATGATAGAGGGTCATATGAGGAATGCATGTATGAAATAACAAGGTGTTCCATGAAAGGAAACAGAAGTTATAAGACATTTACCCAACGTTAAGTTTATGAATGTGCCAAGTTTGTGACCTTGATCTTGGAGTCAGTGCTAGGTTGTGGGTCATGTATTTGCTACAACATGATAGAGGGTCATCTGAGGAATGCATGTATGAAATAACAAGGTGTTCCATGAAAGGAAACAGAAGTTATAAGACATTTACCCAACGTTAAGTTTATGAATGCCAATTTTGTGACCTTGACCTTGGGGTAAGGGCCGGGTGGTGGGTCATGGATTTTCTACAACATGATAGAGCGTCATCTGAGGAATGCATGTATGAAATAACAAGGTTTTCCATGAAAGGAAACAGAAATTATAAGACATTTACCCAACGTTAAGTTTGTGGACGACGCCGACGCTGACGCCGACGACGCCGGGGGTAAGCCATAAGCTCTTCTGTACTTCGTGCAGGCGAGCTAAAAACAGTATGTGTGTAAACATGAAAAGTCATGCATGACAAATTAGACTTTATACTATTTTACATTTAATAATGAAGAACAACAGTATTTGACTCTTAATAAGCATGTAAAGTGAGGTAAACATGGTAAATGGAGCACTGGACATGCATTTCAGCAACCTTTACATTGTGTTGATTGTACACGAACCTGTGACATTGAGTTGCTTGTTGCCCAGATGGGGCATGGGCACTTCGAAGAACCATTATGGCTGGAATGTTGTGGGTGTCTGCATATAAGAAGGGCCCAGGAGTGAGCAAGGCGCTCAAGTTGAGGCATCAGGTTGCCTTGTGGGCTGTGATGTGGTGCAGAGGTGCATTGTGGCTGACAGCACTAGCGTTAGCACCGGTTGGTTTCAGAATACCCTACAACGGGCCAGATAATGGGAGGTCAGCAAAAGGCAAATACACGTATGTGTTGTCAATGTGACAATATGTATGTGCATGATTGGCTACCAACTGTGCCATAGCAGAGAGGTTTGTCTCTGACTGGATGGGCAACAGGTACATGTGCTGGTATATGCTGTCGATAAGTCAAATAATCAGGTACTCCGGAGTACATGGAGAGGGACATCACATTACTTTGGGTCTAGAGAAGAGGCCATTTGACATAGACAAGATGGGCGCCATTAGGTTGAAGCCGTTAAATGTTTTTCAATCCAATTTACAGGCTTGAACAGTATTATTGGCATAATGATATCTAAAAGTATCAAATAACGATAGACAATGTCTCCAAATTTATCGCATTCTGCAGTCGGATAATGTTATTTTTACCCATGTCAATCTTGGTAATTTGTGTTTTTTGTTAACTGTAATGCTCTATTATATTAATTGGTTTGAATATAGTTCATATTTTAATAGTAAAAATATGACAAAACATAGTAATGTTATGTAAACATACAGTTATAGTTTGATTCATTTACGGTAATTAAAACAAATTTGAAGAATACGTAAAAACAATGGCATTTGTCTGATTTGTGTAAAAATACAAAACTTGATATCGAGAAACAGTTGCTTCAATATAGCGGTGGTAAATGTGTGATAGTCCGATCCATGAAGAAGTATGGGCTCTCGTGACATTCATTGTCTGAGATCCAGATAAGCTAATAATGTCCCGACTTAGCCATATATGGAACGCTGAGCTGGCATACTTGTACCTGTTATATGTGTAACCTGGTAATGTATGAAGGAGAACAGGTTCTCCTGATCATTCTCCTGATCAACAAATCAAATCGACAAAGTGAGTACCTACTAGGGGTGCTATCGAGCTGATACAATGAGTGTTGTGCATACATGTGACTCTCGCTCAAAACCTAGTAGTGGTGGACAATGACACATACTATCCTAGGATATGTTTCTCAAAATAAGAATTTGTTTGGCATTTCGTGGTTACCGCCATGTTTTAAATGCCAGATACAATTAATTCTATGCACCTTTTTGGAGAAAGTGTCCTATGCTATAGCACAGGTTCTTGAAGACCGATTCATGTTTCAGTGTTTTGTGGGTTGTTTCGGTATATCTGGTGGTTTGGGTGCATTGTTACCAACATCCTATTTATGTCACCTCCCACGATTACATGTACAACTAAATGTACATGTGGGTATTTTGACAGTATAAAAAAGGTCCGAAAGTTCGGAACGGTGAATGTGTAGATAATTGGCGAGTTGTAATGAGTGAGCATTGGTAGTTGCGCAAAAGTAGGTAAATTACCCCAAAACCCAACGAAACCTACCCAAAATCCACCCGAATATCCATATGACACCGACATATTGACCATCTGGCCGAATACCTGTGGGCTATAGTGGAGCCTGCACAACGATAGCTTTGGTAAGTTGACCATTGCTTTGGGAGCATGTTTGAGAACAGTTAAACTAACTGGCAGTTCCAATTTAGATTCTTGGTTCTGGGGTGCAGCTGTTTTACCCCAGAATTATATATAGCATGTAGATGACAACAATTTCTGTGAAAGGGACTAGACAGTGGTTGTCACAGGCGTGCAGAGTACATAAGCACGTTGACACATCCCACATACATGGTATAAATTGAATGTTTCATGTGGTCCCAATCCAGAAAATACATGCATTGATGATGGAGTAGACTTGTCTCTAGAGGCAATTACCACCATTGTTCCGAGTGTCGGTGTTTGTGTGAACATGAACTCGGAGTGCAGACAAATGTACATGTGTGGTTCAGAATTCGAGAATTTGAATCGGGGAATACGTGTAACAAGAAGGAGTGGCATTAGCCAAGGAAAGATGTATAGTTGTTGACGCGTATCAACTTATTTCACCCAACAAATTTACTATGCGCACTCAGTCCTGATGGAGACGTACTCAAGTTTGTATGGTGGGTAATGAAGGACTGTAGTGTTTGGGAACACAATCAGTAAGAAATGGAGGACAAGTGCTCCGTATGGAAGAGGCGATGGAAACAAGTATATGTGTGTGTTGAGTGATTCATGGAATGTGAAGGGTATGTAAAGGCCCCGGTGAATACATACGGTAGTATATCCTGGTTTGATCAGCCAGTGATGACGTGTACATGTGTGTGTAGTGAACCAGTGCAGGAACAACTTTCGCAGGTATAGTGTGTGTTCGATGGTTCTAATCGATACACAGGTGGCCAGAGGTGAACGGTTTCACTGGTCCAATGGGGGGATCAGGTGAATTCACATACCTATGGTGTTCTATGAGTGAATGGCTGAGCTAGAATACTAGCTTAGCGGCAAGAGAACAAAGGTGTTTGCCAGTTGCTAAAAAAAACAACACAGAGCATGCATTTAGAGCTCAGGGAGTCTAAATCGATATATATATATACTTGTTATGTGTGGCCTTTGGTAATAGTTATTGAGAATAACTTGGCAGCCACACTGAGGTTCGGAACACCCAGTTAGAGCTTGGCAGTTCGCTAAACAGAGCTGGCATACGCAGGGCGAAACAATGTATGTTTCACGGACTAAGTCTGGTCGTCAATGGAATGCATTTCTTGATGCTTGAGTGACATTTTACACGTTGGATACAGTAATGTGATCAACAATGTGTAACTCAAACCCGAGGGAGGTAACGAGACCTGTTTCTCCCTTATGAACAAGTAGCTGGGTCCAGACTGTTTTCCATTGAGGGTGTGTCATCACCAGATATAAAGGGCATTACTTATTGGATGTATTGTTTGAAATAAAATACGTTCTAGTATGGTAAGAGTAATTCCATGTATAAAACTCCACGGGTACAGTGTCGTTTGATGGAGAGCCATCACAGTACACCTTGGTACTTGAATAGTAGTGGGGCTATGAATAAATGGAACACAAGTCGTTGGTAGTTATTGATTGGAGTGTACTTCAGTGTTCGGAGTTGGGACAATTAATTGATGAAACATGGGGTGGTGTCTTGCTCTTGTCATTGAGAACTCATTAGATTCCAGATAACCCCTAACTATAGACGGTAGTCCAAAAACGCCGGAATGTGGTAACTTTATCTCGCATATAGTTCTGGGAATTGTGATACACATTTCTGTGGGACGGGACTAGACTATGACCTGTGGATGTAAATTGTCTGACAACATGTAGGAGGAGACAGCTACAGACACGGTGGAAGCAGGAGGTTCCAGATCGGAGGGAGGAGGTTGAGCAATGCGGAGTGCACCCGTAGCCAATCGAAGTTGCCGATCAGGTTCTGTCTCGGGTGTCACATTTAGCTATAGTTTCGGACGAGCCCGAGTAAAAAATGTCTAACGACCCAATCACTTCGGAGACAAAGCCATTACCTGAGCCTGATACACTGCCTGAAGGCCCAACAGGCTTTCGAGCGGACGGTGAGGATGGTCTTGGGTCTTCAACGTTAGGAGGGGCGGCATGTAGACCGACACGAGACACTTGGTAATTACCACAGCAACGCGCTGGTCGTGTAGGCTGTCGGCAAC
>CM055274.1:34981140-35147325 GCA_029237695.1 Conchocele bisecta | reverse complement strand
GGCTGTCGGCAACGGCAATCAAGATACCACGAGTCGGTTGAATCCTATGAACATGGGAGGATGGGGCCCATGATAGTAGAGTAGTGCAACACGAGAGCACTAGGGGCGCGATTGACATGGCTGCCAGTCCTTTGGCAAGTGATGAATGTAAAATGTTGTCAACCAGACTGACCATACTATGGAATCTGAGAGATTTCCAAAAAACGGTTGTCTGGTGCATGACAGTTGGGGTGTCTCGGGGAGAAATATTGGAAGCAATACACCTATTCTCGGAGTGGGCTTGCACGTTCATAGAAATAGTGTTGTTTCAATAATTTTTATATAATATACACATTGGAATGCATCGTTAAATCTTATTACTAACAGGAAAGCGTGGGCTTTTCATGTTTAGGTATTGTTAAGCACATTTTGATTGGCAAAACTGTTTGGATAAACGAGTACAATGCATATTTTATTATGTTTCTTTATTACTTGACCAGCATACTAGTAACATAGATTACAGCCTAATACTTTGCCTGTATATTCAGCGACTGTTTGCTAATATCTCGAAAAACAAACAAATCCGTTTCTTTGACTTTCATTGTCAATCTTGCATTTTTGTGTGTACGTATATTCTGAGAATAGGTGAATAAATAACGGAAGCTTCTTGAATACCAAAGTGCTGTTCCAGTTACATCATATTGGTATAATACTTGTTATTAGACTGATACTAGCGAACGAGGAGGTTGTTGATACAAAAATAGGACATGCTCCTATAGTGGGTAGAAGTAGGACAAGAGCAGGACGGAGTCTTGTGGCGTGAAGTGTGCATTAGTAAGCTTAGCCTGTTTTCAAAATGGGCTTCTACCAACAAGCTAAGAGACCTTCCTTACGACTTGTCTGATGAACGAATCTCTTGATCATCCGGCACGTTCAGTCGGATAGAGATATCTTCCGCTCAATAACGGATATGCGAGGACATGAAAGGTACTGTACGTATGTGGGGACCGTACAACGCTAATCGTATGGTGCGCCTCGGTGCCTGTTAAATACCTTGTGGTTTCCACTGTACGATTGCCTCCTTTAAATCGTGTTTGAGCATGTTGGGTGCACTTTTTGTTTAGTTCATTGCCAATATCTTGGTGGTTGGAATGATTGCAAGAATGTATTGTCTTACTAGAGAGTATTAGGGAATATATTGAGTATTATCAGTCTATGAAATAATGTACCGACTGATGGGTGTATAATTCGGGAACATGATATAGTGTGACATACCAAAATAGACTGGATGTTGCCGTCCAGTCTCAGAGAATGGCTGACGTGTGTACCATGTCCAGGTCGGGTCACCCTGAATTTGTGGAATTGACTTCCGTCACATGTGGGCGGTGATCATTTTGGTACTATTTCTCTGAATGAGGCTGTAACAGCAATTCCAAACCGTTTGGAATCAAAGAGTGTTGATAAATATTTGCAGCCGATGTAGAAGTGATAACAAAGCTGGATATGAGACCATGTCCGAAGAAATGTTGGTTGGGGGGAGAAATGGTCATGGTTGGCATACATGATTGGCATTGATGCATTTAACTAAAATTGGTGACACACATGTGCATATGTTCCTATGTGCATGCTGACCAGTTATGATGCTATACGGGAATATGTTGCGTCTTGTGCCGCCCATGTACAGGTTTCCCCTACGTCCTGGGGGGGGGGGGAGAACCACCATGTACAGGACATATATTGCATGTACTAATCACATATGTAGAGCATTGTTATCCAGGAATGGTGTGGTCTGCTGGCATAATCCTCCGAAGGTTAGCAGTACATCCTGGATCGAAGAACACGACTGGGATAGATAGCCCGGTCAGCCGGTCAGTCGTTGGCCTTGGTTACATTCAACTCGTATATATCCTGGATTGAGCTCAAACGCGAGTGTGATAGATAGCCCGGTCAGCCGTTGGCCTTGGGCCCATTCAACTGCGTCCTCAACATCCAGCAGAAATGGCCCATTGCGTTTCTCTGTGTTGTAAAGTGTATGTGGATGTTAATCAGAAAGGTCAGACATGTATCCAACCTCAGCATCATACATAGTTCGCCGTAAAGTAAACATGACAAAACGATTAACAAACGAGTGCGATGCCCTGTCGTTGCTGTCCGAGTGCTGATTCGACCATGGTAGCAGTTCAAGTGCCTCCACTAGGACATATCCAATGATACAGAACTGAACAACTGTGTTGAAGGTTTCCTCTGGGAAAACACACTATCATTGAAAATTAACTACCATGTGAGATGGACATACACCATGTTACACTGATTTACAATAAAATGTACACTTGTAGATTCTACCCACATACCCACACACACACATGTTGTAAGCGACTAACACCAGTTTAATGTAAGAGTTGCACAGACGGTACAAATCAATGAGTGAAAAAGAGCACACAAAGTTCTGATTGACTATGCAGAATATTATTCCATCCTTCCAGACCACGATCCGGTTCCAGCGCAACATGCGGTATTCTACAATTAAGGATGACCAGTATATGAACACTATGCCATAATCTGGGAACACATACACACCCATATCTGGACACGCATACAGTCAATGCAAGTTTAGTTTATGTTCATAGCCATACTTGGTGATCAACGTTCCACAGTGTTGTCATGCAAACACAAAGACACATTTCCAGATGTGCAGAGGCAGAACAACATTTTAAGCACAATATCACATTCACCATCATATAGTACGTGTGTGCAGACAAGGAGGAACCGTTAGCAAGTTATATGTATTGGGGGACAATACACTAATGGACCAAGTTATAGCTTAACGCTGAGCACAGTGCTATATGAGTCCGGGCTGCAATATACAATGGTATCGCAGATAGAAAGCTGCTACTGCATGTGTATAAGATACCATAATGACTCAAGTTCCCTGAGCCGATGGACCATTATGGTGATGGCTCAGGAACACACGGCAAGATCAGACGTCTTCGGAGGACACCGCGAACGGACGAGGGCGAATATGACTGACGTGAGCTATCAGGCTGAATATCCTTTTTGGCTGTATCCTTTTGTAATATGATGCAAATGTTAACCGCTTCGTTTTGGATTGCGTTACAGGTTAGTAGATTGAGCAGAACGCAGATTCCGGGATGATAGCTGAGCCAAGCGGATATGTTCCTTCAAGTAGCACACCCCTACCTTGTATAGAGTTGGGTAGTGTGGTGTTTCTCGTTACATGTACATGTGCTACCTGCACAGGAAGTGGACTCGTCCAGCCTATGACGTAGGCATTATGTGCGTATTCCATGTGCACATGTGAATGTTGGCTATTCTGCCGGTGTTCCTTGTTGAAGATAGACGTCTCTCACCAGTACTAGAGAGTGTAAGTTGACTATATTTTGCTTGCTGTACACATGTTGTGCATATTGGTCTGTGTGTCATTACAGACGCTGTTCCAACTGACATTACCCCGTATGCAGTGGTATTCCCCGGTTTGTTGACCCAGTTATTTCCACTGTAACCCCTGAATCTGTCTGGCGACACATTGACCCAAGTATCAAGTAAGATAATACTTTAGAAAGTAACCTAATTTCGGACAGATCATGTCGGATGTGTTTTCGACTTGTTTTTGGATTTTGGAAGGATTATAAGTTGATTCATTTACCGCTGTATGTTTGCCTGATTATTTTTACTCTTATGCTATTTCGTTGAGTATTATCTCTCATTTGCATATATTAACTTTTGTAATGGTGATTTATTAGGGATCTTTGCATACAATGGTGTCTGCTAATCAGTAATTCTGCTATTTTAGGGGAAGGGGCCAAGTGAATTTGGTGTAGTATGGACCTGGCACCAGGTCAGGTTATTCTAATTTCACTCAGCAGGGTTGGCCGGGAAATACCGGGGCGGGAATTCCCGGCGGGAAATACCGGTCCGGGAAATACTCCCCAAAGTGGGAAATACCGGGAAATATAAATTTTGATGTTATTATTTGATAATTAAAGTTATTTAAATTAAGTTTTAAGCTCAGTAATAGTTAATTAAACAATCAACAACTTAATTATTAGATATAGGGGTTAATTACAATGTATATATGTTTCATTCCCAATTAGGGGTACTCATCAGGTGGAATATTTGGCAACCATGACATTTATATTTTGGTTGTATTATTTTTTTGTAAATTACTTCTTCATTTTTTAGGAAGCATCTGAGTGTCTGCTAGATACAATTCACAACGTCATCATGATCAGACTATGTTTATACAACAGGCTGTTAATTGTCAACCTTCTCCCACACTAATATTCGGTATCAAGAAATGAGAATAAATGATCTTAGCATGTATGATGTGCATACACATAGTCTCTTACAAGTCTTATATGACTGACAATGTACTGTTGTTTTATGCTTTGCATTTGTATTACTTATTTGCATTATTATTATGACATTTATTTAACGTGAAGACTATGGGCCACGATGGTACGTATGAGATACAGTACCTAAAATCGTTAAAATTAGCCAAAAGCCTACTAATGTCTAATCGTTACTTCATGACTGTCTTGATATACAGTCATGACGGCTTGCTTTTGTAAAGTGGTATCTCGAAATCGCCACGGCTTTGAAGAAAATGTTCAATACTTTCTATGGGCAAAATTGTATTAATATACATGTTATATTGTTAATAATTATGCTTTCAAAATTGATTATTACCTTATCGCAAGTGCCGATTCTTTGTAGTTTCTCTCCAATATCCATTTAAGTTTTTAAAATAAATCAAAACGTTCTTTCATGACCCTGTTTATACAGGCTGTTTGCAATGGTACCAGTTGTATCTTTGTTATTGCCCGATCGCGTCTTGCGGCATTTGCCATAATTTCACGACAATATTCGACGCAAAAAAAAAATGTCGAATGTGGCCGGATGAGATTTATGTGCTCTTTTATATTTTAACCACATTGTATTCATGCTCTTGCTATTTTAACATATGTTTCAGTGTTTGCAGATTAATGCGAAACGTATTGCAGATAGCGGCACGCTTCTAACTTGACATGACATGACAGAACGACATTATATTGACCGTCTCCTATATCCCGTTATATTAGCCAATATTGTTCCGAACTCTTTTGGGGGCGAAATTTCTCAACAGTTGTAGGTATAGCCAATATCATTATATAACCTAATTTCTGATTGGTAGATATTTATTCTAACCGGCAGTTTGATTGGCCTAGATAAAAATAGCTCACTAACACTTTGTATGAGCTGTCAATTTTTTCATTCGCGGGATTTTTATTATGTTTCGATCATTCGGTCCGCGACAGTAGTTGAAATACAGCATATAGATATCTTATTGAGTAAGCGGGAGAAAGAGCAGGGAGCGATAAATATACTGTGATATGGTGTCTTGTTTTAACATTGTTTTTAGTTGTCTGTGTACGTTATGCGTTGTTGGAGTCCGCATTGACTGCAACACTGTTTACACAGGAAATGAGTCCTGTACAATATTTATTATTGTGGACAAGCTTGGTTTATTTCGACCTAAAGGTTTAATAATTTGTTTCCTTAATTTAGACTTATCGTGGTAACTTTGTATGTTCATAAATGTGCAGTAGTTAGAGATGGATTTATTTTACACCTATCTGTTGCATGACCTAGTTTTGCCAGGTGTAAACACTGTTATTTATCCTGATATGTGTTGCGACGATAATGCCCAATTCCCCCTGATATCTCTGTTGTGAGCTGGACTGGAGGTAGAGCGAATCCCGTAAAATGTTTCCGCACAGTGTCCCTCTGTATAAATGTATGTGACGCTAGACACTGTCGGATTCAGGTTACGGGTTCGTTCTGGCTCTGTATTGGCAAATAACATGCTAATGACTAAATAATGCACTCTATATTGTCGTATTTTTAACGGTTAACAGTTATTCATGTGACCAATATGCAAAGTAGATTGCGTCACTCATTACTATTATTTTCTACTCAGGTGAAGAGTTGAGAGGAACAAGGGAGATATAAGTCTGGCCAGGGCGTTTGCCCACAGTAGGTTGGTCATAATCTAGCCTTTTTGTTCGCAATCAGTTTGATCCTGATCTACCTGTGCATCCGCGCAGTTGGATCAGGGTCTACACTGTTTGTGAATTGTTATTTTAGATTGCTTTTAGTCAGTGTGACTTATGATCAGGGTCTACGCTGCTTCCAAAGGAATATATATGTCTACTTTCATCCGGTGTTCTAAATCCGTGTGAGCTGGATCAGTTTGTGCATTAGCACAGTCTGATCTGGGCTCACACGGTTTGCGAACATTGGAATATGATGCATACTTATTCACTCAGAATATATGCTGTTAGGATTACGTTTGTAGTACAGACGAGTTTAGGATTATAGTTTATTGACCTCGATATGTTCTTCGGGAGTCAGTGCGACCAGTAATACCCCTTTGGTTAAACCCAAACCACTCCTTTATCACATTTATTACAGCCAAATTGCTGTTGGAACCAATTGATGGAAATGGTGTCTGTAATCCCATTCAGGGGAGATAAATATAGGGCTATTATAATAATAGCTAGTTATTTTATCTGCATCGGTAGATTTTCCAATCGGTTGGTTTGCATAATAAACTGAGCAAGGAGTGATTTGGGAATAGCCATTTTTCCTTTTTCGAGCTCGAACATTTACTCCAGTTCTACAAGTGAGTACATACTCACTTGTCTGCTTTTACCCTGCTTGCTTTATGTGCTTGCATAAGTAGGTCAAGGTAACATAACATATTGTGATTGCACTTAGTGAACCGTTCTTCACTAAGTTGTCTTTAGCTATTTGATAATGGGAAAGTAAGTGCAATCACTTGCTTTAATTGTATTGTCTTGTATTGTTTGTAACCTTGCATGATTGTAATGTTTATGTTGTATTGTTGCAGGCGTCGGGCCTAATTCGTATAAAGCGATACAACATATTGTCGTTGTCTTCATGACCCACCTCCTCCAATGGTATTCTCTTACCGGGCTAGGGAAATATTATTACAAATGGCGCCAACGAGGGACATGGAGTTCACGGAAGAGGAAGCAAAGAAGATGGTTGAGGCTTTTCAGTCCTTTGGTGTAAAATCTGATACACCTGATGATCTGGCAAGTTGGTTAGACAACCACGGGGATAAGGATCCTTCTTTTACCACACCTCCGTTCGTCGCACCTTCACATGTGGCCTACTGCCCCAAGACATCCTTTTTCTCTGGCACTTCCAAAGATACTGCAAATGATCTTTGGAGATATGAGGTGCAGGGGCTACAGACTGACCCTTTGTATACAGAGAGTCAGATCTTGCAGGCAGTCAGGCGTACTGTGAAGGGGGAAGCAGCACGCATTTTAATGCGGATGGGCCTCCACATCAGCGTCTTTAGAATTTTTGAGAAGTTCGACGCGTGCTGTGGACTTGTCCAGGTGGGACAGTCAGTGCTTGCGGAATTTTATACCTGCAAGCAGGCCGAAGGGGAGTCTGTAACTAATTTTGCGAACCGACTGGAAGATCTGCTAGGCAAGGCCATGCAGTTAGACAAAGTGGTGCCTTCAGCGATGAACGAGATGTTGGTTGAGGCACTCCGGTCGGGATCTCGACCCATCTCAAAGTTTTAGCCGGTTTCAAATTCGAGTTTATAAAATATTTTGATAAACTACGAATTGAACTGCGTAAAGTTGAAGACGAGATGGTTGGTAGAGATTCCGCGCGTTCTGGTAACCTCATCAATTTTTCTGCAACTCCCGCATCTACAACAGACAAGGACCCAATGAAACATTTAACCGGAATGGTTCAGCAGTTACAGAAGGAGATGTCCAACATGAGTAAGAGACTGAACCAACAACAGCAAGGTCAACACAAAGAGCAGTGTCAACAACAGCAACAACAGCAGTTCCAACAATAACAACAGCAGGATCAACAACAGTACCAACATTACCAACAGCAACAGCAGATTCCCCCAAGATGGAAGGGTAGAGGCAGAGGAAGGGGAAGCTGCCAGTCGCAGTGGGAACCCCCGGAGGAGTGGCAGCAACCAGACAATGGACGGCCTGACCATACGCCAGCAGAGATAATCTGTTGGAATTGTGGTCAGGTGGGTCACATTGCTCTGGGATGCAGAGTCAACGTAGACCATATTCGACGTCCACCACGCGGGAATTTAAACGGCACACGTTTTATGAGGAGGGGCCAACCATAAGACGGACAACCCACAACCAGAGGTCCCAGACGAACCAGCTGGTGGGCACGAGCAATGACGTTTCGGTAGAGGTGAATGGGATCGCGACCATCGCTCTTCTTGATACTGGAAGTACAGTTACCACCATCAGTATAGATTTTTATGACAGCCATTTGTCGGATAAATTACCGATTTATCCGTTAGATGAGCTACTTTCGGTGGAATGTGCGGATGGCAATCCGTTGCCATATAATGGTTATGTCGAGTTGGACATAACTGTTTCTGGTCTTCCGACAGGACATACTCAGTCTTGTCTTGCTCTTGTGGTCCCGAAGAGTAGCTACAACACTCGTGTACCATTGCTTGTGGGAACAAATCTGCTGTCGGTTTACCTTGAGACATGCAAGGAGCAATATGGTGAAAAGCTATTGCAGACTGCAGATTTGTTCACGCCATGGTATCTTTGTTTTCGTTGTATGCAACTTCAGGAAAAAGAAGTTCGGCGACGGAAAGATGTATTGGGCTGTATTCATAGTGCCGAGAATCGTTGGATCGTGCTGCCACCAAACACATCTTGTACAATAGCTGGTGTTGTACAAATTGGGCTACATTATGAACCAACTTCAGCTGTTTTGCAAGAAACAGAAGGTTCAGTCTTGACATCAGATGTCGATGTATGCCCATCCTTGATTTTCTATCAATGTGATGGCAGAGGATTGGTTGACGTGATGGTCTCCAATGTGTCCACTAGAACAGTTAACATTCCGCCCAAAGGCATGCTGTGTGAAATACAACCAGTTCGCTTTGATGACGGTTCTAGTGGAAGCAGTACTGCCTCAGACACTCAAGGCCAGAGCTCATTCACAGATGAACTGGACATTGAGACTGATGGGTGCACATTGGAGCAGCAGCGTCAACTAAAGGATCTCATTGGTAGATTTCCAGACGTTTTTTTCCAGAATGATAATGACATTGGTCATTATGTCGGAGTTGAACACCGAATCAATCTAACCAATGGGATTCCCTTCAAACATCGCCATAGGAGGATCCCTCCTGTGATGTTTGACGAGGTGCGAGACCACCTCAAGCAGCTTGCGGCTGCTGGTATTATAAGACTTTCTCACTCCCCCGGGTCTTCCGGTGTGGTCTTAGCTCGCAAGAAGGACGGGAAGCTGCGTATGTGCGTCGATTACCGAGCGCTTAATGTTCGTACTATCAAGGACTCTTACGCTTTAACTCGCATAGACGTGGTCCTCGATGCACTTGCCGGAGCTAAGTACTACACCGTCTTGGACATGAAGAGCGGGTATTACCAGGTGGATGTGGCTGGGGAGCACAAGGAGAGGACCGCATTTAGCGTCGGTCCTCTCGGGTTTTGGGAGCATAACCCGTTACCTTTTGGTTTGTCGAATGCTCCTGCGACATATCAACGCCTGATGGAAGACTGTTTTGGTGAGCTGCATACCAAAATATGCTTCATCTACCTCGATGATGTCATTGTTTTCAGTGACAGCTACGAACAGCACATCGAGAGGCTTGAGCTTGTGCTTCTCAGATTACGCCAATGTGGCCTAAAATTGTCGCCCAAGAAGTGCTCCTTTCTTAAAAGGATATTACCGGAGGTTCGTCGCAAAATTTGCGGCAGTAGCTAGTCCCCTAACTGACATTATGCCGACAACCGCAACAAAGAAGAGGCGGAAAGGCAAGCCATTGACACCACCTAGGCCTTGGCACTGGGGTCCGGAGCAGGAGGAATCTTTTTTCAATCTTAAAAAGATCTTGACGTCGCCTCCTGTTCTGGGTTTCCCCGATTTTACTACACCTTTCGAACTACATGTGGATGCCAGTCAGAAGGGTTTAGGAGCAGTTTTGTGCCAGGAGCAGGACGGCGGGAAGAGGACTATTTATTTCGCCAGCAATGGACTGAGCAAGAGGGAACGGAATTATCCGGCTCACAAGCTGGAGTTCCTTGCTTTAAAATGGGCAGTCACACAGAAGTTTTTTTCAGACTATCTGTATGGCCATAAGTTCACGGTTTTGACGGACAATAATCCTCTGACTTACGTCCTGAATAGCGCCAAGTTGGACGCTACAGGCCATAGATGGCTTGCCGCACTTTCCAGTTTCGATTTTGACATCAAATACAGGCCTGGAAAGGGCAATGTTGATGCGGACGCCATGTCCCGACATCCATTGAACACCGAATCTGTTTCCGTGGACACTGTGCAAGCTGTGTGTCATGGAATTCAGTGCCAACCTTACATTGAAACTATTTCAATGTCCGAAGATGTTCTTGATAATCTTGGCACTGATGACATGAGACAGATGTCAGTCAGCGAAATTCGCCAGGCGCAGTACAGAGATACTATTTTGAAGCCTTGGATTCAGGCAGTAAGAAGAGGGAAAAAACCGGTCCCCCACGCTGGATCCAAGGATCATCTTTCATTTTCGCGCACTTTCGACAAGCTGAAGCTTGTACGCGGTGTTTTGTACCGAGAAGTAATCTTACAGGACAAGTCAAGTCTTCAGTTGATTATTCCTGCCGAGTGGATCAACAAAGTTATGGGAATGCTCCATAACGATGTTGGCCACCCTGGCAGAGACAGAACCCTGTCTTTGATTAGAGATAGATTCTTCTGGCCTGGAATGGCGAGTGATGTAGAACACTGGGTTAATAATTGTGGCCGCTGTGTCCGATTCAAGACCCAGGGTACCCATAGAGCTCCTTTCGTTAGCATCCAGACTACACAACCATTATAATTGGTCTGTATGGATTTTTTACAGTTGGATGTTGCCAAAGGTGGAATCCAGAATGTTCTAGTTATTACGGACCATTTCACCAGATACGCACAGGCCATTCCTACAAAGAACATGACGGCGAAAACCACCGCTGATGCCTTCACTCAGACCAAGGAGCAAACGTCGAGTCCAAGTTGATGAAGGAAGTGTGCTCGGTTACAAAGATTGCGAAGTCTACGACGACCCCGTACCATCCCATGGGCAATGGTATGTTTGAACGGTTCAACCAGACTCTTATTGACATGCTTGGCACCTTGGATGTCTCTAAGATGTCTGATTGGGTCGCTCACATAGGACCACTTGTCCATGCGTACATCTCTACGAGACACGATAAAACAGGACAGACTCCATTCCACTTGATGTTTGGGAGAGAACCTCGTCTTCCTGTGGATCTTGCGTTCGGCTTAGACCAGAATGAAGTAACCCAGCCACTGGGAAAGTATGCGTCAGATTTACGCTCACGATTCCAGCGGTCCTATGAGAAGGCCAAGGAAGTTATTGAGAAGTCGCAAAGAAATCAAAAGAAGTTCTACGACACAAGGATTCGTGGAGCACACTTACAACCTGGTGACAGAGTTCTCGTAAAGATTTTGGCCTTCGAAGGTCGGCACAAACTTGAAGACAAGTGGTCTGAAGATGTTTATGTCATCCATAAACAGGTAAGTAGTGATGTACCGGTCTTTGAAGTTCGTCGGGAAAATGGTACACGTAAGAACAGGACTCTTCATAGGAACCTTCTTTTACCGATCGAATCGCTCCATGAAGAAGAATCCATTGATGAACATACAGCACCACCACTTCCAGACGACTAGTCAAAACCTACGCCGAGGCCTAGACCGAGAGCTGTTCCAAAACCCCGGACAAGACCGATACCAGTACCACGTACGAGACCAGTCCCCGCACCGAGAGAAATAGAAGTAGTAGAATAAAAAGAAGAAGAGAGTGACGCGGAGTCGGAAATTTATTATTCCGCTCCAGGCACAGAGCTCAACGTCAATACCGATGTTGTAGAAGGCTCTGGGGCCAGTACAGGTTAGTATATTCTTCCTGCACAGCCGGATGACGATCTTGGATCTGTGCAGGGAGACCCCGGGATGGAGCAGGGTGAGGACGCTCACACTTCTGAAGAGGAGTAAGCTGCAGAAGTTCCGGGGATAACCATAGAGTTGGAAACTCCTTCGGATGTTTCAGATGAGGAAGAGACTGCGGAAGAGGTGCAACTTAGAAGATCGGGGAGAGAGCAACAGCCTACACAATCCCGCGTGCCACCATGGAAGAATAAAGCTGCATTGCTGAAGACACTGCTTGAAGATCCTGCTTTTTCAGTCAGCCGGAAGATATTTCATCAGCCGTGTTTTCAGCAGTTATTAATACTTCATATTTTAATTGCAGATTCTTCCATGGAAATGTCGCGGAGGACATTTTTTCGAAGAAGGGGAACAGTATGGCCGGATGAGATTTATGTGCTATTTTAAGATATGTTTCAGTGTTTGCAGATTAATGCGAAACGTATTGCAGATAGCGGCACGCTTCTAACTTGACATGACATGACAGAACGACATTATATTGGCCGTCTCATATATCCCGTTATATTAGCCAATATTGGTCCGAACTCTTTTGGGGGCGAAATTTCTCAACAGCCGTAGGTATAGCCAATATCATTATATAACCTAATTTCTGATCGGTACATATTTATTCTAACCGGCAGTTTGATTGGCCTATATAAAAACAGCGCACTAACACTTTGCATGAGCTGTCAAATTTTTCATTCGCGGGATTTTTATTATGTTTCGATCATTCGGTCCGCGACAGTATTTGAAATACAGCATATAGCATCTTATTGAGTAAGCGGGAGAAAGAGCAGGGAGCGGTAAATATACTGTGATATGATGTCTTGTTTTAACATTGTTTTTAGTTGTCTGTGTACGTTATGCGTTGTTGGAGTCCGCATGGACTGCAACACTGTTTACACAGGAAATGAGTCCTGTACAATATTTATTATTGTGGACAAGCTTGGTTTATTTCGACCTAAAGATTTAATAATTTGTTTCCTTAATTTAGACTTATCGTGGTAACTATGTTCATCTATGTTCACCTATCTGTTGCATGACCTAGTTTTACCAGGTGTAAACACTGTTATTTATCCTGATATTTGTTGCCACGATAATGCCCAATTCCCCTAGTCAGTGAAAACATGACTGAGACTTGACATACTGAGTCATGATTGACGTATGAAGTAAATAGGCACTTTTCAATTTTTATAAAAATCATCAAAAATTGGGTACATACATATGCATTTTCTATCACATAACTTACATTTATATACATATATTACTAATATGTCAGTAATGATCCTTAAAATGTGTGATTTCAGCCCGATCTGTCTTGTTTTCCATCCGATTGTTATCACAATTCATCTCAGTTCCGCCATCTTGTTCAAATGAAAAAAAAGTGAGACGGACATAATTTGTGGTAAAATACTAATTTTTTATTTTCTTTTTAAATGTTACTTTTCTTTAAAATTACTTTATTATTATTATTATTGTATTATATGTGTAATATGGCGTATAATTAATAAAAAAAAGCATTGATAAAAAAATTGTATAACACTTTTCATATTCAAAGTTTCTGATAACATATGTGTGCATCCATTATTACGGCTATGCAACTTCCCTCTAATATTATTTAACAACGTGTATAAATGTTTTTTTGTTTTTTTATCTCGTGAAAAATTGCTTGGATGTTGATTTTATTAGTGATTTCAATATATCTTCTTCCAATACGTTCATCCCTCAGGTATCTGAGTATTCTACAACGGTGACTTTGTACATGAGCCGTCGAGGACATCGCTCGTGAACGTTAACATAGCTGATATGTTAGAGATAAAATCAGGCAATGTCGTGGGTCCTACACGGCCGTCAGCCCACTCTTGAATGTCGTCAAGGTGGGTGCCGCTACGACACACGCTGGTAGACTGTTCCATAGCCGTATGGTGCTGGGGAAGAATGAAGCCTGGTGTGTATTGGATGAAGAATGCGGAATAGCAAATCTGATTGTGTGCCCTCTGGTTACTCTAGATGAAGCTGAGATGAGGTATACTGCTGGGGGGGGGGGGGGCGATCAATTTGTTGACTATCCGGTACATCATTACAAGCTTTGCTTGGCGGCGCCTTTCCTGGAGTGTGAGCCAGTTGAGATCTGATAGCATTGATGTAACACTGCTTTGCCTGCTGTAGTCGCCTGTCACATAGCGTACTGCCCTTCCTCTGCACGGATTCAAGTTTGTCGATATTACGCTGCGTGTGGGGATCCCATACATGTGACGCATACTCTAATAATGGACGCACTAGTTTCTTGTAGCACTGTTCATTCACGTTTTTAGAGCAGCTGTATGTATTCCTCCTGACAAAACCGGGTGCGTTCTTCGCAGTGTTATCGATGTGTTTATTCCATGAGAGGGTGGAGCTAATTGTAACTCCCAAGTATTTGGAGGCTGGTGACAGGGCTAGATCTTGTCCACGGATCTGGCTGTTGGCTTCAATTGGATGCTGCTTGTTGGTTATGCGGATTAGCTCGCATTTGTCCGGGTTGAAGCTCATCTGCCATTGAGATTCCCACAACTGTAGCTGGTCTTGGTCATTTTGTAATGCTGCAGTATCAGCTGGGGACTTGATCTTTATGTGGAGCAAGCAGTCATCAGCGAACAACCGTGCAGTGGATGTAACACATTCTGGCATATCATTAATGTATACCAGAAACAGGAAAGGGCCAATCACTGTTGCCTGGGGTATCCCTGAAATTACATCTGATGTTGCAGAGTGATGACCCTCTAAGACAACTGACTGTGTTCGTTTGTTTAGGATGTCTCCAATCCAGTCAAGCAGCGATCCTCTGATGCCGTAGTGCTTCAGCTTGATGAGAAGTCGTTGGTGTGGGACTTTGTCGAAGGCTTTATTAAAGGCTAATAAAACCGCATCTACTTGCTCCCCTGCATTGAGAGAGTTTGTAATATACTGCGTTGTCAGCAGGAGTTGTGACTCACATGATCGTGCTTTGCGGAATCCATGTTGAGAATCATTCAGCATGTGTCTCTCATCCATGTGTGAAATGACGTGGCTGTGCACAATATGCTCAAGTAGTTTGCAGCTGATTGACGTTAGTGATACTGGGCGGTAGTTTGAGGGCTTGCTTCTGTCTCCTTTCTTGAATATCGGTGAAATGAAGGCCTAACTTTACACACTATTTCAAAAGATACCGATAACAAAATTAGCCTGCAAAACGATCTAGATAAACTGAGTGATTGGTCAGAAAAATGGCAACTACGTTTTAACGCTTCCAAATGCAAAGTAATGCACATAGGCAGACACGATGAACATCACCCATATTCAATGAACGATAGCGACCAAGATAAAAAAAGTAGCATTAAGTGAGGTGACGGAGGAAAAAGATCTTGGAATAGTAATTGACAATCAGCTGAAATGTACACAACATATACATACAAGTGTCAAAAAAGCGAACAAAGTACTAGGGATCATCCGACGATCATTTTCATATATGGACAAAACTATGTTCTTTCAACTTTACAAATCACTAGTAACACCACATCTAGGATACGGATCGCAAGCATGGTCTGTCGTCTGCAAAACAGAATGTATCGCAATCGAAAATGTCCAAAGAAGAGCCACCAAAATTGTAAAATAAAAATTGTATAGCGAAAGAATAAAGGAACTAGGTCTACCATCACTCCAATACCCAAGAGTAAGAGCCGACATGATAAAAGTTTACAAAATAATAAACAACATCGACCATATAGACAAATAAAAAATTATTCCAGTTATTCATTCAAGAACAAGAGGTCACCAGCACAAATTATTCAAGAGATAATTTCGTCTAAACATCAGGAAAAGTTCTTTCAGCCAACGAATAGTAAACGACTGGAACAACTTGCCCGAAAATGTAGTTACCGCGGAAACAATAAACCAATTCAAGAATAGACTGAACAAAGCCTGGAATGAAAATGACATTAAATTTGCTCCAGACTGTTACTAAGTAATCTACTGTGTCAATTGTTGGCAGGGCTTGTCCTGTCACACCGACGACACCGACTACATAATACATTATACACATGTAAATAGTTTTAATCGATACAAAACCAATGTGCGCCGTCCAGGAAGACATACCAGTGATTAAGAAAATTAATAAAAGATACGTCTAAGAAGTCAAAGGCTTAATTACTACCGACGTTGGGTACAGTAAGAATACAGTAAGAATATATATTTAAAATCATGTCAAGTGAAATACATATATATACATACAAATGAAAACAGTATCAGAAAACACGCTTTTACCTGATTTCATCATCTTAAACATCCATATGCATATTCACAGGTGTGTATGTTTGTAAAGCAATTAATTATTTTTTTTATGAAAACTTAGTCCACCACATGATCAACACTTTCTCCATTAGTGTTCAGTTCGGTTATTTTTGTGACCTTCACCTTGGATGCGGGGGATCATGGGTTGGTTGCGAATTAAACCACTTATTATAATACTTATGTATATGAAGTTTCAAACTAATCTGTGACACTATAAAGAAATTCACACAGAATGGAAACTTGACAGACATACAGACGGACACATAGAGTGACGTTGGACAGACGGACGAGTTTCTCAGCATATTATCAAATTTTCATTACGCAATGTGAAATAACTACATGTAATAATGACACTGGAACACCTATCATACATCATGTACTCGCTATGTAGGACTGAGAACACGTTTGCTTACAACTAGATACGCGCATGTGCTCATGTACATGTAAGTTGTTGGAGGATAATATTTTAGTAATGCCCAGTGTATAAGTTTGGCACAATTACCTTGCATTTGAAAAATGCCTTTCTTTATTGTTCAAAATTAATGCTAGAATTAGCTCAGTTAATTTCACAATACTACCACTTCCACTATTAATAAATTACTTCGGAAACATACTTACACATACAAAGAAATTATTCATTTGAAATGTAGCGTTTTGTGTGTTGTATCTTTTGAAATCACACTTTACAACATTTTTTTTTGTAAATAATCACTTTATTCAAATTCATTTAGATCAATGTTAATGCATGTAATTGATTTGTGTTAACATGGTAAGGAGTAAATTTATTTATTAGCACACCTTATCAGGGGCGGAATCAGCATTCAATTTCACTATGCATTAGATTGTTGTAGTTCATAAATTAGTGTGTAAATAATTACTAAGGTAAACAAAACTGTGCAATAACATGTTAAGCAATTTTGCGCACCAGCCTATTAGAACAGGTAGAAAGAAGTGTGAACTAGCAAAGGATTCGAACCAGTAAACTCTGGTTTACTGTACCATCGCTATATATCCGAATAAGTGAACCGGGCCAGATAGACACAATCTTCCGATAGTGAGTTGCATACGAATCCTGACAGTATGCAAAATATTTAAGTCAACAGCGCCAATGACAGGTGGCTACATAGTTCTAGCCTATAATGCTTGAAGATGGTCGTTATTCCACCATAATTATTCGACGTTGAGAGATAAGACAGTGGCGGGTCCCTACAAATAAACTACAACAACGGGCAAGGTACAATACTATTATCATAAGCATAAGTAATAGTGAAATAAATCATGCATTTCTGAACGAAATATATGGTTTGTCGTTTAAATTTAATTTCAATCAAAACCTATTTTAATACTCAATTTTCGTAGAATTAATCATTTGCGCTAATAAGTAAAACACATAAAATTGTCACTATATTTTATCCGGGCATAGATTTACACCCATTTTCAAGCAACCGGAAACTAATAAATTACGCAGTTCACAGTGTTGGAAGAACGTTTTGATTTATTTTAAAAATTTAAATGGATATTGCAGAGAAAATATAATTAACAATATAACATGTATAATAATGCAATTTTGCCCATTGAAATGATTGCAAATCTTCTGCAAAGCCGTGGCGATTTCGAGATACCAATTTTCAAAAGCAAGCCGTCATGACTGTATATCAAGACAGTCATGAAGTCACGATTACAATTCCCCCTGATATCTCTGTTGTGAGCTGGACTGGAGGTAGAGCGAATCCCGTAAAATGTTTCCGCACAGTGTCCCTCTGTATAAATGTCTGTGACGCTAGACACTGTCGGATTCAGGTTACGGGCGAGCGCACGATTCGAGAGCGGTTGGCAACGTTACCCGCCACATAGGGGCCCTCTGGTAACCCGCCAAATAGGGGCCCTTTTTACCCGCCAAATAGGGGCCCTGGTACTGCTACGAAATAAGGCCTCTGGTTACATCCAAAGTAGAGGCCCTGGTTATTATATCCACCTTTTGAAGAAACATGAGTATGTTGCTTTTGTCATGTGTGTCCGTCCGTCCGTACGTCCGTCGGTACATTCATTCTTTTCTAGTAAGTCTGAACACTTTTAAAGTATAATAGCTGCAGCTGTTATGCTTCGAATGTAACATCATTATGGTGTGTACATGTGCAAAGTACAATTTGATTGTCGATTCGTTCTCCGGTTAATGGGTTAACTCCCCTTTTTTTACTTAGACTTTGGCAATTTTGTCTTAAAAGTTGTGAAACTTTTTGAAACCGTAATAGCCGCAGGCGTCATACTTGGTATGTCACTTCTGTATGGTTTGTAGAGATTCCCGACAAATAGGGGCCCTTCATCTGCCATATAGGGGCTCCCAAATAACCGGCCAAATAGGGGCCCTTCACATGCCATATACGGGCAACCATGTAACCCGCCATATAGGGGCACCAATGTAACCCGCAAAATAGGGGCCCTTCACGTGCCATATAGGAGCACCCATGTAACCCGCCAAATAGAGGCACCCAGGTAACCCACAAAATAGCGGCAGGTAACCCGCCAAATTGAGGTTCTTCGCCTGACATATACGGCACCCAGATAACCCGCCAAATAGGGGCACCCATGTAACCCGCCAAATAGGGGCACCCAGGTAACCCGCCAAATAGGGGCCATTCACCTACCATATAGGGGCACCAAGTAAAACCCGCCAAATAGGGGCACCCTGTAACCCGCCAAAATAGGGGCCCTTCACCTGCCATATAGGGGCACCCATGTAACCCTACAAATAGGGGCACCCAGGAAACACGCCAACTAGGGGCCCTTCACCTGTCATATAGGGGCACCTAAGTAACCCAAATAGGGACACCCAGGGTAATCCCGCCAAAATAGGGGCCATTCACCTGCCATATAGTGGGGCACCAATGTAACCCGCCAAATAGGGGCAGGGGACCCAAATTGTAACCAGGGGCCAAATACCCGGGGCCTTCACCTGCCATATCCCGGGGCACCCAAGTAACCCGCCATAGGGGTCACCTAGTAACCCGCCAAATAGGGGCCTTCACCTGCCATATAGGGGCACCCAATAGTTACCGCCAAATAGGGGCTTGTACCCAGGAAACACGCCAACTAGGGGCCCTCTGTATTACCTGTCATATAGGGGCACCTAAGTAACCGCCACCCTTAAGGGTACACCATAGGTAACTCGCCAAATAGCCATTGGGGCCACACCTGCCATATAGGGGCACCAATGTAACCCGCCAAATAGGGGCACCCATGTAACCCGCCAAATAGGGGTCCTTCACCTGCCATATAGGGGCACCCAAGTAACCCGCCAAATAGGAGCACCTAAGTAACCCGCCAAATAGGGGCCCTTCACTTGTCATATAGGGGCACCTTGGTAACCGCCAAATAGGGGCACCCATGTAACCCGCCAAATAGGGGCACCCAGGTAACAGGCCAAACAGGGGCCCTTCACCTGTCATATAGGGGAACCTAAGTAACCCGCCAAATAGGGGCCCTTCACCTGCCATATAGGGGCACCCATGTAACCCGCCAAATAGGGGCACCCAGGAAACACGCCAACTAGGGGCCCTTCACCTGTCATATAGGGGCACCTAAGTAACCCGCCAAATAGGGACACCTAAGTAACCCGCCAAATAGGGGCCCTTCACTTGTCATATAGGGCACCCTTGTAACCCGCCAAATAGGGGCACCCATGTAACCCGCCAAATAGGGCACCCAGGTAACAGGCCAAACAGGGGCCCTTCACCTGTCATATAGGGGAACCTAAGTAACCCGCCAAATAGGGGCCCTTCACCTGCCATATAGGGGCACCCATGTAACCCGCCAAATAGGGGCACCCAGGAAACACGCCAACTAGGGGCCCTTCACCTGTCATATAGGGGCACCTAAGTAACCCGCCAAATAGGGACACCCAGGTAACCCGCCAAATAGGGGCCCTTCACCTGCAATATAGGGGCACCCAAGTAACCCGCCAAATAGGGGCACCCGGGTAACCCGCCAAATAGGGGCCCTTTACCTGCCAAATAGGGGCACCCAGGTAACCCGCCAAATAGGGGCCCTTCACCTGCTTTATAGGGGCACCCAGGTCACCCGCAAAATAGGGGCCCTTCACCTGCCATATAGGGTCACCCAAGTAACTCGCCAAATAGGGGCACCCAGGTAAACCGCCAAATAGGGGCCCTTCACCTGCCATATAGGGGTACTCATATAACCCGCCAAATAGGGGCACCCACGTTACCCGCCAAATAGGAGCCCTTGAACTGCCATATAGGGGCACCCAAGTAACTCGGCAAATAGGGGCACCCAAGTAACTCGCCAAATAGGGGCACCCAGGTATCCCGCCAAATAGGGGCCCTTCACCTGCCAAATAGGGGCACCCAGGTAACCCGCCAAATAGGGGCCCTTCACCTGCCATATAGGGGCACCCATGTAGCCCGCCAAATAGGGGCACGCAGGTAACCCGCCAAATAGGGGCCATTCACCTGCCATATTGGGTCACCAATGTAACCCGCCAAATAGGGGCACCCATGTAACCCGCCAAATAGGGGCAGTCAGGTAACCCGCCAAATAGGGGCCATTCACCTGCCATATAGGGGCAAACCATGTAACCGCCAAATTAGGGGCACCCATAACCCGCCAAATAGGGGCCCTCACCTGCCATATTGGGTCACCAATGTAACCCGCCAAATAGGGGCACCCATGTAACCGTAAGGGGCAGTCAGGTAACCCGCCAAATAGGGGCCATTCACCTGCCATATAGGGGCACCAATGTAACCCGCCAAATAGGGGCACCCATGTAACCCGCCAAATAGGGGCCCTTCACCTGCCATATAGGGGCACCCAAGTAACCCGCCAAATAGGGGCACCCGGGAAACCGCCAAATAGGGGCCCTTCACCTGCCATATAGGTGCAACCATGTAACCCGCCAAATAGTGGCACCCAGGTAACCCGCCAAATAGGGGCCCTTCACCTGCCAAATAGGGGCACCCAGGTAACCCGCCAAATAGAGGCCCTTCACCTGCCATATAGGGGCACCCAAGTAACTCGCCAAATAGGGGCACCCAGGTAACCCGCCAAATAGGGGCCCTTCACCTGCGAAATAGGGGCACCCAGGTAACCCACCAAATAGGGGCCCTTCACCTGCCATATAGGGGCACCCAAGTAACTCGCCAAATAGGGGCACGCATGTAACCCGCCAAATAGGGGCCCTTCACCTGCCATATAGGGGCACCCATATAACCCGCCAAATTGGGGCACCCAGGTAACCCGCCAAATTGGAGCCCTTGAACTGCCATATAGGGGCACCCATGTAACCCGCCAAATAGGGGCACCCAGGTAATCCGCCAAATAGGGGCCCTTCACCTGCCATATAAGGGCACCAAAGCCAGGTAATCCGCCAAATAGGGGCCCTTCACCTGCCATATAGGGGCACCCAAGTAACTCGCCAAATAGGGGCACCCAGGTATCCCGCCAAATAGGGGCCCTTCACCTGCCAAATAGGGGCACCCAGGTAGCCCGCCAAATAGGGGCCCTTCACCTGCCATATAGTTGCACCCAGGTAACCCGCCAAACAGGAGCCCTTGAACTGCCATATAGGGGCACCCATGTAACCCGCCATATAGGGGCACCCAGGTAACCCGCCAAATAGGGGCCCTTCATCTGCCATATAGGGGCACCCATGTAACCCGCCAAATAGGGGCATCTAGGTAACCCGCCAAATAGGGGCCCTTCACCTGCCATATAGGGGCACCCAAGTAACCCGCCAAATAGGGGCACCCGGGAAACCCGCCAAATAGGGGCCCTTCACCTTCCATATAGGGGCACCTAAGTAACCCGCCAAATAGGTACACCCAGGTAACCCGCCAAATAGGGGCCCTTCACCTGCCATATAGGGGCTCCCATGTGATTTCCCATGCAGTGGTTAATCTGAAAGGCATAACGGGTCCCCCTCATGGAAGGCAATTTAAGTGGATTATGAAATCAATATTCAAATGTGTAAAATCAAAACAGTCGGAGCTTCCAGCACCTTATTGTCAGGTTAATCTTGACATGAAAAATATATAAGATATTATCGGCATAGGAAATAGTAGGACATCATTTGTGACCAGCATAAATATTCATACACACGAATTCACTAGATGTGAGTAATATGAAAATAGGCACCTCCTATTAACGGGAAAACATATGTGATAAATGTTCATTGTATTACTTATGTGACTGTAGGTTTGAAACATACTGCATTTTACTCTGATTGATTCGTTGCATTTTGGTTCTTTCAATAAACAAACAAACTCTGGTGCTGCAGATTAGGAATTGGAATGTGCTTCTTACTTCTACGTTATACGTGGGTGGTAGCTGGGAGCATGCGATAGGTAATCTAACGATCGGGAATCATCGTTACCAGTATCCCGACCGGAGACCTGTAGCCTATTTCACCAACATTGCAAAGTATACTTTTCTAGCAAAGTATACTTTGAGGGAGTAATCATTTATTTATTCCCGAAATGCATTATTTCATATAGAACTAACGACTGCATATATTTGATGATTAAAAGTATGCAGAATTATTATAATAAATGTATTACATTATCACAGACAAAATGGCTGTGATAATGTAATAAATTTAGTATAATAAAAAATAATAAATGTATGAAAATTTCTCCCTCAAAGTGTACTTAGCAAGAAAAGTATACTTTGCACTATTGGTTTGGCCCTCATGTACATGTACGTCTTTGGCATTTTTGTATGTGCCAAGTTGAATCTGGTTATACCCCTTATGCGAGTATTACGATTATTCGTATTCCTATTACTTTTCGGGGAAGGGTAATGTTCAAATGTGTTCAAATGGGTAATGTTTTTTTTGAAAAGCATACCCAATATTTTGTTTATTGGGTTGTTGTGTAAAAAGTACATTTTTTGGGAGATACAGTCAAACCGGTGCTAAAGACCACCCCCGAATAGCAATCACCTGGCTGTAAAGGCCACACTTTTTGTCGTCCCAATGGCACAATTACTATATAAATGACCCTATGAATAAAGACCACCTGTCAACAAAGGCCAGACTTTTCACTTCCCATGGCTGGCCTTTGTAAAGTTAAAGTCTATGCTTAGTACTGAAGTTGATTTGTAGGTTGCAAATATTCACACATTTGAGCTTCAAAAAGTGCAATTTGCAGCTCAATTAAGTAAATTTCAACTTTATTACAATATTTTCACTACCTAATTTGAAAATCAATGGGTATTTTCACATTGCTGTGAGTATGTTGTACTCCCACGTTTGATAACAATGCGTATTCTGTTAAATAAGTGCGTAAAATCTGCTAATACGCACCTTATCTGGAGCTATGGGTGTGTATAGGTTGGAAGGAAACCATGTATCAAATGGTATTGCCCAGACTGTAGAAAGCTGCCAAACTTTAAGGGTACATGCCCAGACAGGAGGCACACACTGTTCTTTATAGGAATTAAATAAGTGTATAATTGTGTCACTATTCCACCAGTTCTAAAAATTACGAGTGCCCGCTTTACAGATATAATCAATTAATAATATTGTTTTACTGATAGTGATGCGCGGTGGTATCACGCTATTGTGGAGACATAATGTATGTAAAAACCTTGACCTTGGGGCACAGAGGCCGCATGAGTGGGACACAGAATGAATATATGGATGATGACTAATAAGCATTTGAAGTTTCATGTCAATGTAACTTAGGACTGCAGAGATAAAGGAATTTAAAAACTGTAACGCAGATTTTGGACGCACGGACGCACGGACACCCGTACGTCATTCTGATCACTATGTCTGACTTGAGAAAATGGCCTTATGGTGTTTGATATTAATCCGCTAGCATGTGTAGCTTGATATTGATCTGTGCTGGCTGCCAACGGCATAATGGATGTTTTATTCGCTGAATGGCGAACCGTGTATACCGTGATCGGACTGCGCGAGTGTGCAGGCTGATCTGGGGCTACACTGGTCGCATAATCCATAAGCTCCCTTTCTGCTGTCACAGCCACATACATTGTATTACAATTGAAAGCAGGTTCAAATATCATGTACTTTATTATTACATGCTTTATGTGATAATCAGGATAATATTACAAGTATACATGCTCATGTTTAGCATCTATTAAAAATGGTTTTGAATTCGGATTTGAATTTTGATTTTGAATTTTCAAAATTTCAAAAAGTGCCTGCACATCTGATGAAGATATTCCAGAGTGCTATCCCACCCCGGGAATACCAATTCAGCAATTTCGGTCGGCTACCGGCATTGTATCGATACACAGGTCGGCTACCTGTCGACTATACCGACCGGCAGCCGACCTGTTTATCGGTACCATGCCGGCAGCCGACAGAAATTGACTATACCGACCGAAATCGCTGAACTGGTATTCCCAGGGTGTATCCTTGCAATCAATAGAAAGGTAAATGTTGGATGGAGTATTAAGTGAACCAGACACAAAATATTCCGGTATTTACAAAAGGTCACAAAGGAGTGAAAGGACCCGTGTATATTAATTTGTTTCAGTTAAAATAAACAATTGAGTCGCACAAAGATACCGCCCATACGAAACAGTAACAATTTTATCAGTGATCGTCTAACCAAACTTGGCCTTGTTCACGAGAAAATTAATGGGCAGACAGTCATTTAATATAGCATATATCTGTCAATCTGAACCAAAAACCCGGTCCACATGTATTCTGGACAGGGCAATTTTCGAGTTAATTCCACATCCAGAGGACATAGCTTATCACGACCTTTCGTAAATGCTGGAATCTTCACTTCTTCAGCTTTGTACTACCGTTTTTGAGACACAAATGAGTTCTAGTGACGTATATAACTGTTCACAGTACGTATATTGGTCGTCAGTGTTTGGGCATTTGCTGTTCACTTGTCCTGAAAAAAATGTCTGGTCTCTCCAGCGACGATCGTATCCATGCGGGAGGTTGACTATATATCCTGCTTGTAATAATGTTTTATGTGGAAGTCAATTATTTAAACTCCATATGTTGCTCCATACTGGACACTTGTTATCCACATGTAACACATATGACAAGTGCTTCTCGCAAACATCTCCTGCAAACAAACTATAGCTTTTGCCAGGCCCATACGCAGGAATTGATTTAGGCGGGTGCGTTATCGACGGCGCGAAGGGCCAAACATGGATTTTGATATGTTAATTTGGCAACCAATCCAATCATCATAAAAGGATGTTCAGACCAACATGGGGTGCTTTTGTTCTTAAAAATATGACACGACACATACGTATACTCACAGGAGAACTGCCATACATGTGTGGGTGGTGTTTATGCCAGGCATTTCCATACAAGTTAACAAGACACATACCTATACTCACAGGAGAACTGCCATACATGTGTGGTGTTTGTACCAGGCATTTCCATACAAAATAACGTGACACATACCTATGCTCACAGGAGAACTGCCATACATGTGTGGTGTTTGTACCAGACATTTCCATACAAAATAACGTGACACATACCTATACTCACAGGAGAACTGACATATATGTGTGGTGTTTGTACCAGGCATTTTCATACAAGTTAACACGATACATACCTATACTCACAGGAGAACTGTCATACATGTGTGGCGTTTGTAACAGGCATTTCCATTCAAGTTAACGCGACACATACCTATACTCACAGGAGAACTGCCATACATGTGTGGCGTTTGTAACAGGCATTTTCATACAAGTTAACACGACACATACCTATACTCATAGGAGAACTGACATACATGTGTGGTGTTTGTACCAGGCATTTCCATGCAAGTTAACACGACACATACCTATACTCACAGGAGAACTGCCATACATGTGTGCTGTTTGTACAAGGCATTTTCATACCAGTTAACACGACACATACCTATACTCACAGGAGAACTGTCATGCATGTGTGGTGTTTGTACCAGGCATTTCCATACAAGTTAACACGACACATACCTATACTCAATGGAGAACTGCCATACATGTGTGGTGTTTGTACCAGGCATTTCCATACAAGTTAACGCGACACGTACCTATACTCACAGGAGAACTGCCATACATGTGTAGTGTTTGTGCCAGGCATTTTCATACAAGTTAACACGACACATACATATACTCACAGGAGAACTGACATACATGTATGGTGCTTATGCCAGGCATTTCCATACAAGTTTACTCTAACACGACGCATACCTATACTCACAGGAGAATATTATGAGTATACGCATGTGTTGCGTCAGAGTAAACTTGTGTGGAAATGAACTTGTCAGGAAATTACTTTGGACAAGCCCCGCGAATATATGACAGTTCTTCTCTCTGAGTTTGCGCATGCATCGTGCCATGCAAGCTTATATGGGCCTGTCGCAAATATCACATATACATTCCCTTCTCTAAATGTGAATATGCACGAAAAACATAACCAGTGTGTAGATCCTATATGGCAGGCGACAATGGACACACATCTGACACGTATGGAGCATATTTAGTCAGTAGCCACTATCTGGCCGGTGACACATATCTTGCACATTTGGAGCATAACCAGGCAACAGCCAATATATGACAGCCACTATTTAGCAAGTGACAATGGACAAGTAACTGGGAAATATCCAGCATAACCAGGAACTATCCCCTATTTGGCAGGTTACATGGGTTCACCGACAAGGTAGTTAAAATGCATGTTCCCTGTGTGATCTTATACTGCAGGTGAAGTGCCTCTATTCACCAGGTTACCAGAACCCCTATCTTGCAGGTAAGCTGTGTGGCTCTGTATAGCAGATACGCTGGCCCTATTTGGCAGGTAACCTGTGTGGCCGTATATGGCAGATAAGGTCACACTATTGTGGTAGGTTACTTGAATGCCACTATATGACAGGCTAAGTGCCCCTATTCGGCAGATGAAGAGCCCCTATTATGCGGGTTACCTGGGTGCCCCTATTATGCGGGTTACCTGGGTACCCCTATTTGGCGGGTTACGTGGGTGCCCATATATGGTAGGTAAATTGCCCCTTTTCGCAGGTTACCCGAGCCCCTCTGTCGCAGGTAAAGTGCACATATTTCGCAGGTTACCTGGGTTCCCTTATGTAACACGAATCTCTACAGACCATACAGAAGCGACATACCAAGTATCACGCCTGCCTGTGACTATTACGATTTCAATGTTTTCACAACTTTTAAGACAACATTTACAAATTCTAAGTCACAAAGGGGGAGATACCCATGAACCGGGGAACGAATCGACAATCAAATGTACTTTTCGCATGTACACACAATAATGATGTTACATACCAAGTATAACAGATGCAGCTATTATACTTTAAAAGTGTTCCAACTTACTAGAAAGGTATGGACTTACCGACGAACGTACGGACAGACACACATGACAAAAACAATATACTCATGTTTCTTCAAAAAGTGGATATAATAACCAGGGCCTCTATTTGGCACGTAACCAGAGCCCTTAGTTGGCAATTTACCACGGCCCCTATTTGTCGGGTAAAAACGGCCCCTATTTGGCGGGTTACGTGGGGTCCCTATTTGGCGGCTTACCTAGGTGCCCCTATTTGGCCGGTTAACTAGGTGCCCCTATTTGGCGGGTTACACGGGTGCACCTATATGTCAGGTGAAGGGCCCCTATTTGGCGGGCTATATGGGTGCCCCTATATGGCAGGTGAAGGGCCCCTATTTGGCGGGTTACCTGGGTGCCCCTATTTGGCGGGTTACCTGGGTGCCTCTATTTGGCGGGTTACTTAGGTGCCCCTATTTGGCAGGTGAAGGGCCCCTATTTGGCGGGTTACATGGGTGCCCCTATTTGACGGGTTACATGGGTGCCCCTATATGACAGGTGAAGGGCCCCTATTTGGCGGATTACCTAGGTGCCCCTATTTGGCGGGTTACTTGGGTGCCCCTATATGGCAGGTGAATGGCCCCTATTTGGCGGGTTACCTGGGTGCCCCTATTTGGCGGGTTACATGGGTGCCCCTATATGGCAGGTGAAGGGCCCCTATTTGGCGGGTTACATGGGTGTCCCTATATGGCGGGTTACATGGGTACCCTTTATTGCAGGTGAAGGGCCCCTATCTGGCGGATTACCTTGGTGCCCCTATGTGGCGGGTAACGTTGCCAATCCTACAGCACGATTCACCCAAATCCTCCCCAAATCCTCATTTTCCCCCAAATCCTCCCGAAATCCTCATGTAATGTATAAGTTATCCAATTAATATGTCTCAAAACCTTTTAATATCGTTCTTAAGAAGTTATTGAACTAGATTTGAATACGTTTTTATGGTAAAAAGTGTCTTATTTCGATGTTTTAATTTAACTTAGGCATTCTAGCAGCCAAGGGAGATCATTCAAAATAAATTATCAGATAAATGCAAGGGAGATAAATGTTGTCTGACCCATTTTATCACATTTATTACAGCAAAATTGCTGTTGTAACCAATTGATGGAAATGTTGTCTGTAATCCCATTCGGGGGAGATAAATATAGGGCTATTAGAATAATACTAGTTATTTTATCTGCACCGGTAGATTTTTCCATCGGTTGGTTTGTATAATAAACTGAGCAATGAGTGATTTGGGAATAGCCATTTTTCCTTTTTCGAGCTCGAGCATTTACTCCAGTTCTACAAGTGAGTACATACTCACTTGTCTGCTTTTACCCTGCTTGCTTTATGTGCTTAATGTCAGCTTTGTGTGCTTTATGTGAAATGTTATTTGTGCTTGCATAAGTAGGTCAAGGTAACATAACATATTGTGATTGCACTTAGTGAACCGTTCTTCACTAAGTTGTCTTTAGATATTTGATAATGGAAAAGTAAGTGCAATCACTTGCTTTAATTGTATTGTCTTGTATTGTAACCTTGCATGATTGTAATGTTTATGTTGTATTGTTGCAGGCGTCGGGCCTAATTCGTATAAAGCGATACAACATATTGTCGTTGTCTTCATGACCCACCCTCTCCAATGGTATTCTCTTACCGGGCTAGGGAAATACTATTACACGAAAATCGTCAAACTGAGAAGAAAAAAAAAACCTTCTAATAATGGAGAAGGGGGAGATAATTTGGTTTCCGCGATGGGACATTGCCAGAATGTTAGCTGCAGTGATTGTATCAAGTAAAATGTCTGCTTCAGGAAATTTGGCAAATTATGTCAGAAGAAACCAATTACCTTATTTACCATAGTTATTTTTTACTTATCGGAAACTGGATTCTTTGGCAAAAATCTTCCAATTTTGCTTATCCAGCACAACCTTTGGGTAATTTCTTTCCTACATTTGTATAGATAGCATGTGTACAATGTTTTCTGGACCCATTGAATCAATTTGTAATGCTGAAATGAATGTTGCCTGTGTGTGAAACCAAAGTTTACTCAATAACCTTGAATTTTGTGGGTTAGTTTTGAATTTTGTCCATTATTGCATAACATTTGTTACAGGAAATAGCAAAACCAATCAGTTGAGTGAAACAGTGTTCGACTCAATGAGTAAATGTCATTGCGTAAAGCATTTATGCGGTTATTCGTAAGACAGGGCATCATTAGTGGACCAACGGAAATCATGAAATCGTTAAATTTTCTATGCTGGTTTGAGGGTTGTCGCGACATATTAACATTTTATTATATTATTTGCATGCTCTACACATGCAGGTTAAATTTTATCTGTGTGCGACTTGATGTGGGGGTGATATAGAGATTTCGAAAGTGAAAGTAGACGGTTCCGTCAAAAAAGGGGAAATCAACCCGCATGACCCCGTGTTTGGCATGGAGCTAGTACCGGCTTAGGTCACTGACTCCAGGAATGGAAGTATCCAAATTGATTTTGTCGCAGGTAGTTTGCAATTGTCATGTTTGTGTGAATGTGGGTCTATGGGAAATAAATTGGTTGTCTGTTTCATTCAACACTGTGAACTGCGTAATTCACGGATCCGAGTTGCCACGCTTATCTAAATTAAGCTCCGCCCACTTAGTTACTGTTCCTACACGGCCACAAACTTTCTCCAAAATGGCTACCAACACGCAGCATCCGAATACGAGCTCTGATTCTCTGAAGAATGTATCGGCAAATATATCGATTCTTTTCTTACCCAGAAGCGACGATATATCACAGAAAGTTAAACAAAAGGGTCTGAATTATTATATACAGGTGTATATTCACGACATTAAAACCATAACGCAGGAAAACGGGAGTGAACGTTGATGCAAGATGCTGACGATCCATGCGGAAAAGCGAGCAACCACACACGTTGTTTTTATATGCGAAATCCTAGAAGATCGTGGATTCCTATTGTACCTATAAAGTTTGGTAAGTATTTATGCGGGATATTTAACTCTCAATCCATCTGATTTCTTTTAATATTTGTCATAATCTACGCCAGATTTCGTTCCAAGGTTTACACGCGGGCGTATGTGTATTCGTGTTGGCTTTATTGCCATTACTGGCAGGAAGCGCGTGGTTCTGCTGCCGTGTTGGAATTTTACAGGTCAGCACGGAGTGGGACGCTAGTGCATTGTCTATAGAATCTAATGCCGATCTACACAGATGTTCTTGGATATAAAACACTGGCTACTTTTATTGACTGACTGAACAGCTGATTTTACGGGGCTATTAACTATGACATTACCTGTTCTCGGTAAATCGCCGAGTGGGAAATGTAGCTGAGAAAACTTAAACAAGCTTTACGGCCGTACCGTAAAGTAGCAGTAATATCTGATTGATGGAATGTGGTTTTACGTCCGTTCAGCATCTGCTGCCGTGTTGGAATTTTACAGGTCAGCATGGAGTGGGACGCTAGTGCATTGTCTATAGAATCTAATGTCGATCTACACAGATGTTCTTGGATATAAAACACTGGCTACTTTTATTGACTGACTGAATAGCTGATTTTAAGGGGCTATTAACTATGAAATCACCTGTTCTCTGTAAATCGCCGAGTGGGAAATGTAGCTGAGAAAACTTAAACAGCTTTACGGCCGTACCGTAAACTGGCAGTAATATCTGATTGATGGAATGGTGTTTTACGTCCGTTCAGCATAAACTTAGTTATGCCACTCAGGAACAGATTTGTTAACTCTTGATATGCGATACCAAACCATAGGCACTTAATTACATCACAAGTACGCACCAACATATTATTATTATTATGTTTATTTTTTTTATTTTTCCAAGGCTGAGTGGCCACTGTTCCCATATTGTTGGGCTACTGAAGTCACTTCAAGGATTCAAACTCCACGACTTAACCCATGTACCGGACCAGCAGAGCTGCACAAGTATACCCCAACAATGGCATGTACCAAGAGTCACCAAAATCCACCATGTTTAACTAAATCAGGTTATTGTGGCAAAACCTATGGAATCGAGGAAGCGAAAACCTGTGTTATGCCACTCGCAGAAATTGGGGTTTGGAATTCTCTGTTGGCCCATTACGTCTCACAAAATGCTGGAAACAGACATTTATTTGTTGTAGATTAAAATTCTTTTGTGTGTTTTTTTCTTCATAAAACCTGTTCAAATTTTAGAGAAATGGAATTTCGTAAATGTCCGATATATGTGTCTGTTGATAAATGAGAAAACAAAAATAAAACGTTAATTCTTAAACGTACATGCCCACTCAGTAAGCACAAAATGTTCTTTATAGGAATTAAATAATTGTGTCACTATTCCACCAGTTCTAAACATTGTAAGTGGCCGGAAAACAGATATAATCATTTAGTAATATTTATTTTACTGATAGTGACGCGCGTTGGTATCAGGCTATTTTCATATGCAAATGAGGCATGATATTGTTTACTTATTTATACTAATGAAATGCGTCACCTGAACAAATAATATTTTCGACATATTATAAAACATGATCATTGCACATCAACAAATAAATACAGAGAATAAATAGTAATGTCCGTTAACATTTTAAGGAAACACGGTTATCGCCCCCTGTCTAAAATAAAATGTATAATAATGCCAATCAATACGTGGGGTAATGGTGAATGAATGTTTATTTTGCCAGAAAATGTCATACGTACAGACTATACAAAAGTATCTGTATTACTATAGTATAACCTATATACTGCGTGGGCATGTACCTTTAATAAGTATCTGTTATTTTGTTAACCCTATCCTTATGACACGGTCTTGCCTCCAATACCAGTGGTTAAAAGAGTAATAAGTATTACCAAGACAAAACATGTTTTATAAGTAATGCCACGGCAAAACGTGTTTTCTATGTATCAAATATTAAATCCATGTATAACATAGTTACACATTGTAACGAGGAATTAATTATGATTGTTATACTAAAATAAATGACCCATCTCATCAGCATCTACACACTATGCAATTATTGGCATTATGGCTACAGGGACTATTAAACACATTCAACCACACGGCCGTTTTTAGCCCGTGCATACATTGAAGATCTAGATGAGCCGGCTCATTCCGAGCCGTCTCATCAGGATGTGCATTGTTTACAAGTATTTTCTATATTCAAAACAAAAATCCCTGTTTTAATGGAATGATTTGAATTTCATTTTTTGATAAACTGTTTTGTCTAAATGTGAGAATGGAAGATTCCATGTCAGCTATATAGGGATGAATGGGTTAAACTAATACTACAAATGCATTTCGTATTTTATCCAGAAATAACTAGTACTGTAGTATGCTTGTTTTCCCATTCAATCGATAATGGCCGAAGTGCGGGGTGGCCGGATGGGGTTCCCTTAAATGAATGTATATTAATGAGCCATCACATCCTGTTACACAAACTATTCCCATATTCCCACAATGACCTACGCCAATACAGTGTAACGAGTGTTAAAGTTGCAAAGTAATAACCTTTGAACACACCGCTTTGTGTTTATTGATTCGTTCCACATTGAGCTGCTCACATTCGTTCCACATTCAAATGCTGGAAACAGACATTTATTTGTTGTAGATTAAAATTATTTTGTGTGTTTTTTTCTTCATAAAACCTGTTGAAATTTTAGAGAAATGGAATTTCGCAAATGTCCGATATATGTGTCTGTTGATAAATGAGAAAACAAAAATAAAACGTTAATTCTTAAACGTACATGCCCACTCAGTAAGCACAAAATGTTCTTTATAGGAATTAAATAAGTGTATAATTGTGTCACTATTCCACCAGTTCTAAACATTGCAAGTGGCCGGAAAACAGATATAATCATTTAATAATATTTATTTTACTGATAGTGACGCATTATTTTATCCATGATAAACAGAACTCTAAATCAACTTTCGGATTCGGAAACTTTATAAATCTGCCACCTTCTAGTCTGTCCGTATATCTTTCATCTGCATTACAGGTTCCCCATGCGCATCTGACGACCATATTTGTTAAAATTGTGATTTTATAAAGCGTATATTCAGCGATTTGCTTAGCAACGATAGCTTGTGGGCAGCAATGGCGGAACATATTTCGCAGACAGCAGTGAATAAATGGAATTTTCTGATTGGCTGAAAGCATTATCGATCGGATCCGGGAATTGATTAGTTTCCGGTTGCTTGAATACGGGTGTGAATCTACGCCCGGATAAAATATAGTGACAATTATATGTTTATTACTAGCGCAAAGGATTAATTATACAAAAATGGATATTAAAATACGTTTTGATTGACATTTAATTTAAACTACAAACTATATATTATATTTCGTTCAGAAATGCATGATTTATTTGACTATTACTCATGCTTATGATAATAGTAGGGTTCCTTGCCCGTTGTTGTACTTTATTTGAAGGGACCAGCCACTGTCTTATCTCTCAACGTTGAATAATTATGGTGGAATAACGACCGTAGAGCAGCATAGGCTATACTATATAGACACACGTCATTGGCGCTATTGACTTAAATGTGTTATATACTGTCAGGGTTAGTATGTAACTCACTATGTGAAGGTTGTGTGTATCTGGCACGGTTCATTTAGCCGGTATACCGATGGTACGATAAACCAGAGTTTACTGGTTCGAGTTCCGTGTCAGTTCACATTTCTTTCTCCCTGATATAATAGGCCTGTGCCCAAAATTGCTTAAGATGTTATTTCACATTTTTTACCCTAGTCATTATTTACACAATATTTTCTGAAATACAACAGTCTAATGCATAGTGAAATTGAATGAAAATTTTTGAAAGAGTTAATTGAATGGAATGTTATTAGTAGGGGTGGAAAGGAAAAATAAAAACAAAATTTAAAATTATTGTGAGTTATTGAGAGTGGGGGCAGTGTTGAGGGCCCACAGGGCACGATGTTGCTAGGGGTACGCGGGCATGCTCCCAACGCCATTTACTGCATTCTCATCAACGTTGAGGACGTGAATATGAGTTTTATAATAATATAATATCAAGTACATTTTATGATATTTTACATTATATGGTATCCATAGGACACGATTAATCTCGTTTAAAGATGAAGGTCACAACTAAAGCGAAGTGAACACTAATGGAGAAAGTGTTGATCATGTGGTCCACAAAGTTTTCATAAAACAATAAGTCATTGCTTTACAACGATATTAAAGATATTAAAGATATTAAAAAGGCGATATATGTGCCTCCAATGTAAGTTGCGTTCTGTTAAACAAAGACGTATAGTAGAGAGTGTCACATACCTGAACTGTACAAGGGAGGTTTCAAATAAAGTAACGCTCTGTAAAGAACTGTGTTTATAAGAGGAATACAGAGCTGCCAATGACTCAGATCAAGGACTTACTTACTCGGTGCTCCTAGTGTATGTTACTTTTATAATAATGGTGAAATGAAATATTTGTAACGTAACTATGCATCATTTCAAATGTTAATTAAATTAGTGGAAAGTTTGTTGATGAAAATGTGTGTAAAATAGCCTTATGAATGATAAACTTTACAAAATTATTGCAAACAAAAATAAAATAAAGGAATCAAATGATCCCGAATATAAAGTTAATTACTACTGGGAGCCCTGTGAACATGTACATCGCATACATGAATGATTGAAGTAGATTTCACAAAACACAGCAATTCATGAAATTTAATTATTATTTTATTGCATTTACAATACGTATATTACAAAACAACACAAATAGTTATAAATCCAACATTAAGTTATGACATCTCCGGAACTTTCATGTTCACATTCTACAGGGGCGAGAAGTGCGCCACTTCAATTTAGTATTAATATATAGCAGGAAAATGTTCGGTCCAATCATACTGCCTTTGGGTATGCCGCAAGTTATCTCTTTCAACTGTACTATTGCTGTATTTACTTTAACAATGATTTAACACATCGTCAATGCATTACTGTTATTCTCTATCCAGATAAAATGTGCACAACTGTCGAAATGACCACCTATTATGTGGAAATTAATCGGTGAGTGGGAGAATGCAAGGGATGCTATTATGCAGCCGCCACATTGCACTAAATCCATCGTTGCCAGTAAAATAAGCCAAGAGGAATACGGCATATTTTTATATGTTAATTACATACCTGTCAGTCGGTCCAAGATTTGTTTAAACTAACATGATGAAATCAGTGATAAAATCAACATCGGACCAATTTTTCACGAAAGGAAGAAAACAAAATAATATTATACTCGTTCTTAAATTTTATTAGAGAGAATATTTTTTAATCTGCATAGCCGTAATAATGGATAGATTTACTACATGATACACACATATTTTATCACAAAGTTTGCATTTGAAAGGTGTAATAATTTTGTTTATTAATGCTTTTTATTAAAATTAATTATACCGCATATACCGCATACAATAATATATTAACACTAATAATAAAGTAATTTTAAAGAAATGAAACATTTAAAAAAAAATTAGTTTTTGTATTTTACCATAAATTATGTCCGTCTCAAACTTTCCTTTTCCACAAGAAACAACAAAGATGGCGGAAATGAGATGACTGGTGACAACACTCGGATCGAAAACAAGTCAGATCGGCTTGAAATGAGACACTTTAAGGATCATTACTGCCATATTAGTAATATATGTATATCAATGTACGTTATGTGATAGAAAATGCATATGTATGTACCCATTTTTTTATGATTTTTGGAAAATTTAAAAAGTGCCTATTTACTTGCTATGTCAATCATGACTCAGTATGTCAAGTCTGAGTCATGTTTTCACTGAATAACTAATGTCTACTTATTTGCATATACATTGATGAGACTTTAATATACTTTAATAAACCATCAGACTATGACAACAGGCTGTTAATTGTCAGCCTTCTCTCACACCTTTTGTGTCATACTGTATACCAGGTGGTCTGCATATGGTCATGTCAAGTTGTAAAACAATTACACTTACACTCTTACACTGTACATGGATTATCCCTGTTATCAACAGGGGGTTTCTCAAAATTCCAAAAGCAGCTTTTCTTAGTGGCAGGTTACTACAGTAATGAGGGGTGTTCTCATATACAATAAAATAGACAGTTGGCAAATAATACATAGACTTGTATATAGGGAAGAACATTGTCTAGAAAATAATGATGTTTTTTTTCTCTAAATAAACTTAATATTTCTTTTTTTATTGCCGAATGTTTTACCTGTAAGCTTATCAGTCTACACAGATATAAACCATAGTAGATAAATCCACATTCGTGCCGCCCCCGCTAAGCCCAGGGTCAAGGTTACAGACTTGGTGCGTTCGAAACCTTAACGCTCGGGTAAATGGCTTATTATGCCCCCGCCACCGAATGGTGAGGGGGGCATATAGTGTTACCGTACGTACGTCCCGAAACCTTAACGCTCGGGTAAAATGGCTTATAATTTCTGTTTTCTTGCTCGGATCTGCTTGACATTTCACACACGCATTGCTCCAATGGTCCTTTATCGCCCTGTGACAAATCCAGAGTCGTCCCGCCCCCGCTAAGACCAGGGTCAAGGTCACAGACTTGGTGCGTTCGAAATCTTAACGCCGGGTAAATGCCTTATAATTTATGTTTCCTTGCTCGGATCTGCTTCACATTTCACACACGCATTGCTCCAATGGTCTTCTGCCACCCTGTGACAAATCCACATTCGTGCCGCCCCCGCCAAGCCCAGGTCACAGACTTGGTGCGTTCGAAACCTTAACGCTCGGTTAAATGGCTTATAATTTCTGTTTCCTTGCTCAGATCTGCTTCACATTTCACACACGCATTGCTCCAATGGTCCTCTGCCACCCTGTTCCACATTCGTGCCGCCCCCGCCAAGGCCAGGTCACAGATTTGGTGCGTTCGAAAACTTAACGCCGGGTTAATGCCTTATAGTTTATGTTTCCTTGCTCGGATCTGCTTCACATTTCACACACGCGTTGAGACAATGGTCCTCTGCCACACTGTGACAAATCCACATTCGTGCCGGCCCTGCTAGGCCCAGGGTCAAGGTCACATACTTGGTGCGTTCGAAACCTTAACGTTTGGGTAAATGGCTTATAATTTCTGTTTCCTTGCTCGGATCTGCTTCACATTTCCACCACGCGTTGCTCCAATGGTCCTCTGCCACCATGTGACAAATCCACATTCGTGCTGCCCGGCTAAGCCCAGGGTCAAGGTCACAGACTTGGTGCGTTCGAAACCTTAACGCCGGGTAAATGCCTTATAATTTATGTTTCCTTGCTCGGATCTGCTGCACATTTCACACACGCATTGCTCCAATGGTCTTCTGCCACCCTGTGACAAATCCACATTCGTGCCGCCCCCGCCAAGCCCAGGTCACAGACTTGGTGCGTTCGAAACCTTAACGCTCGGTTAAATGGCTTATAATTTCTGTTTCCTTGCTCAGATCTGCTTCACATTTCACACACGCATTGCTCCAATGGTCCTCTGCCACCCTGTGACAAATCCACATTCGTGCCGCCCCGCCAAGCCCAGGTCACGATTGGTGCGTTCGAAACCTTAACGCTCGGTTAAAATGGCTTATAAAATTTCTGTCTCCTTGCTCAGATACTGCTTACATTTCACACACGCATTGCTCCAATGGTCCTCTGCCACCCTGTGACAAATTCACATTCGTGCCGCCCCCGCCAAGCCCAGGTCACAGATTTGGTGCGTTCGAAAACTTAACGCCGGGTTAATGCCTTATAGTTTATGTTTCCTTGCTCGGATCTGCTTTCACATTTCACACACGCGTTGAGACAATGGTCCTCTGCCACACTGTGACAAATCCACATTCGTGCCGGCCCTGCTAGGCCCAGGGTCAAGGTCACATACTTGGTGCGTTCGAAAAACCCTTACGTTTGGGTAAAATGGCTTATAATTTCTGTTTCCTTGCTCGGATCTGCTTCACATTTCCACCACGCGTTGTCCAATGGTCCTCGCCACCCCATGTGACAAATCCACATTCGTGCTGCCCGGCTAAGCCAGGGTCAGGTCACAGACTTGGTGCGTTCGAAACCTTAAAACGCTCGGGTAAATGGCTCGTAATTTCTGTTTCCTTGCTCAGATCTGCTTCGCATTTCACACACGCATTGCTCCAATGGTCCTCTGCCACCCTGTGACAAATTCACATTCGTGCCGCCCCCGCCAAGCCCAGGTCACAGATTTGGTGCGTTCGAAACCTTAACGCCGGGTAAATGGGCCTAGTTATGTTTGTTTACTTGCTCGGATCTGCTTCACATTTCACACACGCATTGCTCCAATGGTTTTCTGCCACCCTGTGACAAATCCACATTCGTGCCGCCCCCGCTAAGCCCAGGGTCAAGGTCACAGACTTGGGGCGTTCGAAACCTTAACGCTGGTTAAATGCCTTATAATTGTTGTTTCCTTGCTCAGATCTGCTTCACATTTCAACCACGCGTTGCTCCAATGGTCTTCTGCCACTCTGAGAAAAATCCACATTCGTGCCGCCCCGGCTAAGCCCAGGGTCAAGGTCACAGACTTGGTGCGTTCGAAACCTTAACGCTCGGGTAAATGGCTTATAAGTTATGTTTCCTTGCTCGGATCTGCTTCACATTTCACACACGCATTGCTCCAATGGTCCACTGCCACCCTGTGACAAATCCACATTCGTGCCGCCCCCGCCAAGCCCAGGTCACAGGCTTGGTGCGTTCGGAACCATAACGCCGGGTAAATGCCTTATAGTTTATGTTTCCTTGCTCGGATCTGCTTCACATTTCACACACGCATTGCTCCAATGGTCCTCTGCTACTGTGTGACAAATCCACATTCGTGCCGCCCCGGCTAAGCACAGGGTCAAGGTCACAGACTTGGTGCGTTCGAAACCTTAACGCTCGGGTAAATGGCTTATAAGTTATGTAACATTGCTCGGATCTGCTTCACATTTCACACACGCATTGCTCCAATGGTCCTCTGCCACCCTGTGACAAATCCACATTCGTGCCTCCCCCGCCAAGCCCAGGTCACAGACTTGGTGCGTTCGAAACCTTAACGCCGGGTAAATGCCTTATAGTTTATGTTTCCTTGCTAGGGTCTGCTTCACTTTTCACACACGCCTTGCTCCAATGGTCCTCTACCACCCTGTGACAAATCCACATTCGTTCCGCTTCCGCTAAGTCCAGAGTAAAGGTCACATTCTTGGTTCGTTCGAAACATTAAAACTTGGGTAAATGGCTTATAATGTCTGTGTCCTTGCTCGGATCTGCGTCACATTTCTCACACGCATTGCTCCAATGGTCCTCGACTTGGTGCGTTCGAAACCTTAACGCTCGGTTAAATGGGTTATAATATCTGTTTCCTAGCTCGGATCTGCTTCACATTTCACACACACAGTGCTCCAATGGTCCTCCACCGTCCTGTGACAAATCCACATTCGTCCCGCCCCCGCTAAGCTCAGGGTCAATGTCACAGTCTTGGTGCGTTCGAAACCTTAACGCTCGGGTAAATGGCTTATAATTTCTGTGTCCTTGCTCGGATCTGCTTCACATTTCACACACGCATTGCTCAAATGTTCCTCTACCGCCCTGTGACAAATCCATATTCGTCCTGCCCCTGCTAAGCACAGGGTCATGGTCACAGACTTGGTGCGTTTGAAACCTTAACGCTCGGGTAAATGGCTTATAATCAAATATACCTTGATTTTCTTTGGCTGCCAGCGGGGGCATTCGTGTGCCGACAGGCCACATTTCTAGTAATATATGAAATTTTGTCGACATATATTTAGCAACATATCTCGGCCTAGAAACGTCAAATAATGGCATAATATATTACTATTAAAGGTACACGTTCCTTATACAAAGGTTTAAATATGCAGACACAATGTAAAATGACTGTTTTATTGACTAGATATATTAAACTCACATGGAGTAAGGTTAAAACAATTTGCTGACATGTACATGACTAGATTGAATGATTACCTATTCGAGACACGCCATGTGATGTTGTACCATTGAACATCAGGCGCAAATACAGAAATAATTGCAGGGGGGTGTCTGTAATTACAAGTCGGCATAGCCGAGCTCCGCGAGCGCAATGCTCATTGTAAAAGGGGGGGTCTGACATCTTTAAATGCCAGATCGCCGCAGATGCGATTTCCTGACACCTAGGCCACGAAAACTCATCCAACTATTCGAGTATTGTATATTTATTTTATTTGTTTGCCGTGAGTTGGGGGTGCCCCCCCCCCCCCCCCCTGGATCAGTGCCTGAACAAATGCAATATTTCATGAAAACTGTTTACAAGAAAAGTGTCGCCCAATCTTCTTGCATCTTCTTGTTTTTAGCTCGCCTGCGCGAACTGCAGAAGAGCTTAATATGGCATACCCCCGGCGTCGTCGGCGTCAGCGTCGTCCACAAACTTAACGTTAGGTAAATATCTTATAACTTCTCTTTCCTTTCATGGAACACCTTGTTATTTCATACATGCATTCCTCAAATGACCCTCTATCATGCTGTAGCAAATCCATGACCCACCACCCAATCCTTACCCCAAGGTCAAGGTCACAAACTTGGCACATTCATAAACTTAACGTTGGGTAAATGTCTTATAACTTCTGTTTCCTTTCATGGAACACCTTGTTATTTCATACATGCATTATTCAGATGACCCTCTATCATGCTGTAGCAAATCCCTGACCCACCACCTAGCCCTTACCCCAAGGTCAAGGTCACAAACTTGGCACATTCATAAACTTAACGTTGAGTAAATGTCTTATAACTTCTGTTTCCTTTCATGGAACACCTTGTTATTTCATACATGCATTCCTCAGATGACCCTCTATCATGTTGCAGCAAATCCATGACCCACCACCCAGCCCTGACCCCAAGGTGAAGGTCACAAACTTGGCACATTCATAAACTTAACGTTGGGTAAATGTCTTATAACTTCTGTTTCCTTTCATGGAACACCTTGTTATTTCATACATGCATTCCTCAGATGTCCCTCTATCATGCTGTAGCAAATTCATGACCCACCACTCAGCCCTTATCCCAATATCAAGGTCACAAACTTGGTACATTCATAAACTTAACGTTGGGTAAATGTATTATAACATCTGTTTTCTTTCATGGAACGCCTTGATATTTCATACATGCATTCATCTGATGATACTCTATCATGCTATAGCAAATCCATGACCCACCACCCACTCAATCGTTATCCCAATGTCAAGGTCACAAACTTAGAATGTTCATAAACTTGTTGCGGTAAATGTTGTGTAACTTATGTTCATTTACAGGGAACGCCTTGATATTTCATACATGCATTCATCTGATGATACTCTATCGTGCTAAAGTAAATCCATGACCAACCCCCACCCCTTTCCCCAAGGTCACGGTCACAATCTTAGCAAATTCGTAAACTTAACGTTGGGGTAAATGTCTGTTAACAACTGTTTCCTTTCATGGAACACCTTGATATTTCATACATACATTCCTCAGATAACCCTCTATCATGCTGTAGCAAATCCACAACCCACCACCCAACCCTTACCCCAAGGTCAATGTCACAAACTTGGTATTTGTATACATTTTACATTGGGGTAAATGTTGTGTAACGTCTGTTTCTTTACACTTTGAACGCTTTGATATTTCATACATGCATTCATCTGATGATCCTCTATTGTGCTACAGCAAATCCATGACCCACCCCACCCCTTTCCCCAAGATCAACATCATAAAATGAACGTTGGAGTAAATGTCTTTTTATAACTTCTGTTTATTTACAGGGAACACCTTCATATTTCATACATGTATTCATCTGATGATACTCTATTATGCTACAGCAAATCCATGACCCACCCCCCCCACCCCTTTCGCCAAGGTCAAGGTCACAAACTTAGCACATTTATACATGCATTCCTCATGTGAATAGCTATCATGCTGTAGAAAATCACCAACTTAGTGTGTTCATAAACTTAACTCTCGTTTAAATTTTGTTTTCCTTCTCTTTTCAGAGATCGCATTAATATTTCATACATGCATTCATCTTAATATGCTATCTATATCATGCTATATCAAATCCACGACCAACGTTCCACCACTGAACTCAATGTCAAGGTCCACCGCACACCCCTTATCCCAAGGTCAAGTTATACAATATTCATGTTTTTTTATACAACTGTGACAAGTTTGAATGAAGGCTGCCTACAGGCGAGCTTCGTTGTCTTCTGACAACTCTTGTTACATACTACGGCAGGGGTTGAAACTAAGCAAAAATATGTACTAGCCAGCCGGGCTAGTAAGATTTGAAAATTACCAGCCCTTACAAGTTTCTACCATCCCTTACGTCGCATTGTCTTCATCTGAAAAAAAATTAGCTGGATCATTGTCAATCTGGTAAAATGTTTTACTTCAATGATGTACCATAAATAACAATTCAGTTGTGCATATAATACCTATATAATTGTAATATCAATTATGTCTCTCGACCAATTTACATTGCTCGCTGTAGATGAACAGAACTCCTAGAGTAGTTGTTTATGTCTCTCCATGGAAGAAAACATTTGATCTCTGGCTTGTACAAAAGCCAACAATAATCCAGTGGTGTTGCTGTTGTTACATCAAATCCGTCTGGAAGATTGGTCCCTGGGTTTTCGTTAAGTCTTCTATTGCATATATAAATAACAATTATGTCATAATTTTTATTTTAATATCTCGACAGTAAACATTAATTTATTTGTATTCACATTATGAGGTTCTGTGTCATATGAATGATTGTGTACAAGCTATACATTTATTTCCAGCAAATGGAATTAATAGTATTAAAGGTGCATGCCCACTCATAAGGCACAAGATGTTCTTTCTAGGAATTAAATACGTGTATAATTGTGCCACTATTCCACCAGTTCTAAAAATTGCGAGTGCCCTCAAAACAGATCTAATCATTTAGTAATATTTATTTTACTGATAGAGACGCACGGTGGTATAATGCTATTTTCATATGCAAATGAGACATGATATTTATTAATTAGTTATGCTAATTAAATGTGTCACCTGAACAAATATTTTTTTTCGACACATTATAAAGTTATAAAGTATGATCATTGTACATCAACAAATAAATACAGAGAATAAATAATAATGTCCTTTAACATTTTAAGGAAATACGATTATTGCCCCTGGCATCAGTGTGGAACTTTATGTCTGGTATAAAATGTATAATAATGCCAATCAATACGTGGGGTAATGATGTTTGAATATTTTATTTTCCAGAAAATGTCTCAGATGATGACTCTGATAATTATAAAGAACATGTTGTGTCGACTGAGTGGGCATGCACCTTTAATAACACACTACACTATGTAAATTCATTAAACTGTTGAAAACAGTATATTTTATTGCTGAGGGCCGTCAACAAACACCATCCCCTATTATAATTAATTTATATTAACCAATTGATATATTTAAAATGATTTAAAACAGTGAAATTATTATTTCTCACAAATTCATTTTTAGGTTCGAAACTGTGTGGGGGCGACTTGCTCAGGTGTCAGTCGATAAGACCATTATTATTTCAGCTTAAAACTCACTTTCGATCGTAAATCAATGTAATTTTTTTGTTGAAACACATTCTCAATTGAATATATTCAGTGTTTCTTGCCAGTTTGGATCGATGTAGACGCTAAATATGCAAAAATATAACTTGGAAGTTGGATTTTCAAAAACACGTATACGCATATTCGTTTCAGCGAAATCAAGCGTGGTTCTGTTCTTAGAAACAAAATTACTATATTTCCTTGTTGGGACCAAGTGCAGTAATTTTTATGAATAAATTAATTATAAATGTCTGAAGTATCCAATGAAACAGTCGCGACAGGTGTCGCTAGCGTGTGATTGAGGGCGGTCATTACGAAAACAAACAATCCATGATTCGGATGCGTGTAGTTTATAAAACGCGATATTTGAATGGCTATTGGCATGCAGACCACTGACTGGGATTGCTACTCACCTATAGGGAAGCAGCTTACAACCATTTTCACCGACACATTTTTGTAAACATCGCGATGACTTTCACTTCATGTTCTAAGCTAGTAAAGGCATATCAGCTGGGGTTTTTTACTCGCCATAAAGTAAACGATAAAAAGCGAGATTTTCGGCAATATTTTCTCTCGGAACAGCCCATTTTTGCTGTGCCATTTTCGACACTAAATACAAATAATATTGTTTCCGTTTTGCCAAAACAATAGTTTGGGTCGCGGCGATTTTGCCGGGTCGGTCGCGGGAGGGGAAACATTTATTATTTTATTATACGCCCTATGTATATTGACAAACTTGTATGTCCTGTGTTGTAGTAAATATCTCACAATCATATGCATGCACTTGATCTACAAGAATAGTTTCTCTACTTCATCAGCAGTGCTTTCATTAACTGAAATTGGATTTAAATTATTCCTTCTTGATCTATATGTTTATAAACCTCCTGAACTGTTCTTAAAAATAAAAAAAAACAATGCCTGAGAATCATTATTAATGAAAGCACTGCTTTATTGTTATTTATCTAGAGCCATAACATATCATATGAAATTTATATTGTGCGTATTGTCATTGTTCAGGTGTAGATAATTTCCCACAATCAGGTTTTGTCTCGCCTGCTTTAGCAGATTAAGTCGCCGCTTTTTCTGTCGTCGTCGTCCGAAATGTCAAAAAGTTTGTACACGGTTCGTCATCATGGTATAACTTTAATATTACTTGACACGGATTCCTTCAATATTTGGACACTTGATGCATGTCAGCATTGGGAACACACTCCTGCCGCCATTAAAATGACTGGCCTGTTTTTTCCGGAAACACAATTTTTTTGCGTAAAAATGTTTGTGCAAGCTTCATCATCATGGTATAACTTTAATATTACTTGACGGATTGCTTGACGGATATCCTAGACAAAAGTAAATCACTTGAATCGATCGCAATAAATTTCCTACGATTGGTTTCTGACTTTTCTGTAAAACAAATACGGCTGATCTAAAATGAATTATTTTTTTAATCGAACGAAAGAAATTTCCTACGATCCGTTTCTGACTTTTCTGTAAAACAAATATGACTGATCTAAATTGAATTATTTTTTAGGCTTAATTGTTGGAAATTTCCTACGTTCCATTCAAGTGATTTACTTTTGGATATTGTCAAAGTTGTATGTTTTGAATTTCAGTGTTAAATTTATTAACTTAGAGAACTTCGTCAATATATCCTGGACAAAAGTAAATCACTTGAATCGAACATAGGAAATTTCCTACGATTGGTTTCTGACTTTTCTGTAAAAGAAATACGACTGATATAATATGAATGATATTTTAGGTTTAATTATGGAAATTTCCTACGTTCAATTCAAGTGATGTACATTTGGGTATTGTCAAAGTTGTATGTTTTGAATTGCAGTGTTGAAATTTATTAACTTCGAGAACTTCGACAATATATCCTAGACAAATGTAAATCCTTGAATCGAACGTAGGAAATTTCCTACGATCGGTTTCTGATTGTCTGTAAAACAAAAATGACTTAATTAGTAGAGCAGCAGCTCCCGGCAAATTTTAAGAGGGGTCAACCGGAAGTACCCCATTACATGTTTTAATCCAAAATGTTCGTCTTGATGTCAGGAATTAGTAAACCAATGTTGCCATTGTGGCAACTTTGTGCCGGCTGAGATTTTTGGGTCAAAAGATGACTTTTTTCGCAAAAAAATGCTGAAAATTGTAATCCGCCATGTTTGAGAGTACATGACACTTACATAATACAGATAGGGTTATAACTGGCATATAGAAATTAAATTACAACCATCTGTAGCATATAAACCATAATTTGCAACTGACCATTCCAAGACAGCACCAATTTCCTTGCATGTAAGTGTACTTCAAATTAACAGGCTATTTGACTCATACACGTATAACATTACTGTACGATATTTGTATATATACATGTCGTTCGTATTACAATATACTACATTGGACACAAACTTAAAACGTTTCATCATTGGGATATGAAATCACCACACCAGGCGCGGATCCAGATGGGGGTGTCCAGACGGCTGCCCTGTCCTAAACAAGCAAATCACAAATGTTCACATACCGTACCCCAAATTGTATTCTGTGCTGCAATAAATAAGCGCGGCCATTGCACCAGCAGATAATGAGGATAGTCCGGTAAATGCACTTGAAAAGGGGACCAGGATGTTAACACAGTTTGTGGAAGAGAGGCTTGCAGACTCAGACGATGGACACATTGTAAAAGCCTGTATGACATATTACCGCGGTCAGTTCTGAAATGAGAAAGTCAGTTAAAGTAAAGAAGAATACTACGAGTATGGAAAAGCTATTGTCCTTTGGCTGTCACTGCCAAGAAAAAAGTTCCATTAGCAAGAATCATGTCGTATGAAAATGCGCCAGTTCCGTTAAGCATGTTTACTGAGGATAGCAAGATGGTATGGACAGTAAAATCACAGCCTATTCCATGTTTGGAAGTAATATAAACAGTGAACACTATAACATCATGTGATGCCATCGTATTTGATGGGCATGCCTGCATTCAGATGATGAATGACACAACACGACATGTTGGCACAATTACATTGAAGAAATGGTGATGGGGCTCTTCAATTTTATTTTGAATCGCAGTAAACTCTCTAACAGTGACATCGCTGTTCAGTAAATTCATGTAGTGTTCGACAAGTATCTTAACGACAGCATCAAGGACCAAACGCATGAGAAACAAACATGGGGCGTGCAAGGAAGTGCTATAAACGTGCGACCAGCTATCCGGATCCCACCAAACTGGACACAAGTTCTCACTAATTGCAGGAATAAGTCTGCGCTTGTACAATATTACACACATCACAATTTTACCTTGCTTGCTGAAAATCAAGTTCTGTTTATCAGCTGAGGTCAGGAATTTAGGGTCGTTAAAGTAACACAGTCCACCGTTAGTGAAGTCCATTCAAGAAGCTGACACGAAAATGATACTACACTGTGTCAAGCCTCTGATGGGTGCAGAAACAATTAAACAATTGTAGTATCCAGTCCAGTCGTGTCCTCCTCATTCACCATCGTCCAGAGATAGCTGCAAGCAGACTGGTCTTCTTCACAGGTCGTACTGGGAAGCATGCACATTTAGTGTGGTATATTCCTATTCATGAGATCTGTGACAACATGCCTCAAGCTCATCGACTGCAATGTAATGTCTGACAGGATGTGACACAACTAGCTCATTCTTTGATCATGGAAAGAGATCGGCCTTCTGCATACTGATACTGAAGTCTGCTGAACATGATGCATTGGCAACATTATGAACTACTGGCGAAGTGTCCAATCTCTATTTTTTCACTGTATGATGTTTGTCAAGGATATGTATGGGGAAAAATGACTATGCCACTGAATTTGTTGCGCTGTGAGAAATGAATGTCACTAGAAAAATTCTACCTCCGACGGAAAACAGCATTGGTCTCCTTGTCCGCATGTGTTTGTATCAACTTATCATAAGTCGCAAAGCTAACGTTCCAAATAATGTCGTGCAAGATCCTGTTGGATTTGGGTATGAACGACCTGAAAGGGGCACACATCAGCCACAGTTAATGAGTCAATCGCCTGCAGCACCAGAGCTTTTGAAGAATTTAGTTTGTGAATGTACAAACTCCTGTGCAGAGTGATGCACGTGCTTACACAATGATCCAACGTGTATGGCCGCTTGCAAGTGCAAAGTGGACGATCTGGAAGATAGGGTGTGGTCTAATCCGTCGACAACAGAACCGTTTGAACAACTAAATGTGCGGATTCACGACATGGATAGTGAGTATCTACAATGTAATGACTAGACAGATAAACATGCATACTGGCTACCGTATTCATATCTCATAAATGTCCTATAAAATATTTACATGTGTCTAACTGAAAATTTCACATTTCACTTTCGATTAGAAATTCAAGATAAATTTTCCACTTACCGTATATTTTCATAATGTAATTGGTGCAAATTGGTGGACATTAGAGAGCAGGAGAATTTGAATTGGTGTCTTGGTTTCATGAATTTCACTTATTTTCAGATCACTAAACCATATTAGATAAGTAGTATCCATTGAGGTATTTATTGTCCCAGATAAATACCTGGTAGATGGAGCTTGAACTTAAATTAAAAGTTTACCACGTTCACTTTTTTCAAGGTCCGCCACCAGGTAATTATCTGGGACAGATAAGGAGGTATGTATTTATTAAATATAGAGAACAATCATTTATTATTTAATACAGTTGGCTAGAGGAATTAAGACAACTTTACTTACCAGATGTAAACTGGTCCGCAATTTTATCCCGAGTGTGCCACTTTTTGAGACACATTTATGTGTGTATGCTCTAAGATGGTACCGATTATGTACTAATTAACACAAGAAAAATTGAAGATAGTGTGTGAATACACTTTATATTACAAATTTCATTCATGTACTTGAAAATGTAAATGTGAAAATGTTCTGGCATCATTGGCTTTCATACGTATTCGTATATTCACAGCAAAAGTGAGAAAATAGGAACTGCCTTGGAACGGTTAACTAAAATGTATGGTTTATATGCCAGAAAATGCTTTAATTATATTGTACAACATCATATATGTAGATGATATGAATATGTGAATTACATATGTAAACAATTTCGTAATATTTATTGATTCCAGTTTTCCCCACTTTTTATATAAAATTCCATCTTTTTACCCCAAAATCTCAGCCGGCACAAAATTGCCACAATGGCAACATTGGTTTTCAGAATCCTGACACCAAGCCGAACATTTTGATATATGACACTTAATGTGGTACTTCCGGTTGACCCATCTCCTTAACTAGAGCACTTATTTAAGTGCTGCTGCTACACTAAATCTAAAATTAATTATTTTTTAGGTTTAATTGTGGGAAATTTCCTACGTTCAATTCAAGTCAGTTATACTTGGATATTGTCGAAGTTGTGTTTTGAATTATTGAAATTCATTAACATAGAGAACTTTGTCAATATATCCTAGATACTTTAAGTCACTTGAATCGAACGTAGGAAATTTCCTACGATCAGTTTCTAACTTTTCTGTAAAACAAATATGACTGATATAAAACGAAATATTTTTGTGATTTAATTGTGGGAAATTTCCTAAGTTCAATTCAAGTGATGTACATTTGGATATTGTCAAAGTTGTATGTTTTGAATTTCATTGTTAAATGTATTAACCAGAGAACTTCGTCAATATATCCTATACAAAAGTAAATCACCTGAATCGAACGTAGGAAATTTCCTACGATTGGCTTCTGACTTTTCGGTAAAAGAAATACGACTGGTATAAAATGAATGATTTTTGAGGTTGAATTGTGGGAAATTTCCTACGTTCAATTAAAGTGATGTACATTTGGATATTGTCTAAGTTGTATGTTTTGAATTTCAGTGTTGAAATTTATTTAGAGAACTTTGAAAATACATATATCCTAGACAAAAGTAAAACACCTAAATCGAACGTAGGACATTTCCTACGATTGGTTTTTTACTTTTCTGTAAAAGAAATACAACTGATATAAAATTAATGATTTTTTAGGTTTAATTTTAGGTATTTTTTTAGGGAAATTTCCTACGTTCAAGTGAGTTATACTTGAATATTGTCGAAGTTGTGTTTTGAATTATTGAAATTCATTAACATAGAGAACTTTGTCAATATATCCTAGATACTTTAAATCACTTGAATCGAACTTAGGAAATTTCTTACGATTGGTTTCTGACTTTTCTGTAAAAGAAATACGACTGATATAAAATGAATGATTTTTTAGGTTTAATTGTGGGAAATTTCCTACGTTCAATTCAAGTGATGTACATTTGGATATTGTCAAAGTTGTATGTTTTGGCAATTAACTTCGAGAACTTCGGCAATATATCCGTGACAAATTTAAATCACTTGAATCAGACGTAGGAAATTTCCTACGATCGGTTTCTGTTATTTCTGTAAAACAAATACGACTGATCTTTTGACAAAGTTTTATGTTTTGAATCTCAGTGTTGAAAGTTACATGTATTTGACAATATATCCTGCACAAAAGTAAGTCACTTGAATGGAACGTAGGAAATTTCCTATGCTCGGTTTCTGACTTTTCTGTAAATGAGGTATAATTGTGGGAAATTTTCTACGTTCGATTAAATTGATGTACATTTGGATATTGTCAAAGTTGTATGTTTTTAATTTCAGTGTTGAAATTTATTTAGAGACGTTTGATACTATTTCCTAGACAAAAGTAAAACACCTAAATCGAACGTACACCATTTCCTACAATGAAAACTGATTAATTATCATGTTTAGTTCATTGTATTCGGATATTGTCGGAGTTGTATTTTTTGGCATTTCAGTGTCCAATTTGTAATCATATTTGGTTAAATTGTACATTCTGTATTTCAATTGTGGGAAATTTCCCACAATATATGTATTAAATAAATTGTTAATGAACAATATTTTTGTGTTTGCGTTCAATAATTATGAAAACCTGTAAATGGAGAGTTTCCAATGTAAGGAAATTTCCTACAATGCCCCGTCAAAACTGCTCAAACCTGGAAATGATCAGAAAATTAGGTGAATTTGATGAGCTTCCAATTTGCGAGTTTGACACATTTCGACCCCAAAGCTGATCAAACGTGGAAATCCGTTGTGTCGAGAGAGCAAAAAAGTGAGCGAAAAAGGGATTTACTTGGGAAAATTCCTTTCTATTTGGGATTCTGTTATGGGTGATTTGATTTAATGGTGTTTAACGGCCTGTCAACGGCTAAGGTCATTTTATGCCGGGTTAATGGTATCGAATCACATATGTTAGCTGTTGTGATGGCGGTAACTCACAAGACCAGAACTGAATATTTACAAAAATATATATATGCAGTCCTGAAATTAGACTAACCTGACCTGGTGTCAGGTCCTCACCACACCAGAGTTCCTAAGCCCAACTCCCGAAAGAGTCCCTTAGCCCAACTCCCGAAAGGTAATAGCATTTGTACTACACTTATTACTTCACAAGGATGAAGTACCCGTAGTTGTTTCAATATCAGCCTGTACTTAGTTGTACGGCGTACATAAGTAGAAACAGGGCTCCAGATAACAAATTAGTAATTGAGTACTTTCACTCCATTCTGAAGCATCATTTCTGGGTATTTCAAAATTTTAATTGGGTATAATATAATCACACTGCTGTTTACACATCAACAGACAGCAAGTATTGAATAGTTTGTTTCGAAATGAAAACATGTCTTGACATTTCATTAGAATTGTCTCCTTGGAGACAATTCTAATGAAATACCAAGATCTATTTTCATGAAAATAAGAAAAATATGCTATACTTGTTGTCTGTTTATTGTTTTATGCAGCATGATAAAGGTACCACAAAATTGTTATTGCTTTTTGATACTCGCTACTTCTGGTTTCAATTGGGTTTGTGGAAATTTGAATTGGGTATTTAAGCAAATACGCAGCTTATCTGGAGCTCTGTAGAAATATATAAATAAAGCAAAAACGTCTAATACAAGTTAATACATGTTTGGTTTGTCAGCTGTGGAGATTCATAGCTGGTGAGAAGAAGTATCATGCTTATTTCTAAACCGATTACAATGAAAGACGTATTCGGAAACATACATGTGACTGGAAAAATTGAGATTATTGGTTTTGTGACGAGTGTAGATCCATATCAGCCTGTGCATCCGCACAGTCTGATCTGGATCTGCACTGTTCGACATTCCATTAATGAAACAGCCGTCATGCTTCTGACAAGCAATACAAAGATTGCTATCAGGCTACGCGAGTTATTATGCCATTTGATCGGGAGCTACACTGATCACATATCTCATAAGCCTAATTTCTCCAGTCACAGACACAAATATTGCTGACCTCAACTTGTTCTTGCTGGAATCCCCCTATCGGCTTTGCTTGGTACGCCACTGCTAGTTGCTGTGGATATGCCCCTGCTGGTTGCTGTGGATATGCCCCTGCTGGTAAGTAAATAGTAAACACCATAAACTTCAAAATGCATTTGGCTAATGAGAATGTTCAATGCAGATCCAATGTGTATCTTGTCAAGGGCGTTGTCAGGGGAGGTTCGATGGGTTCGTACGAACCCCCTTTGTTCGAGCCAGTTGGGTTTTTTTTTCTATAACGGTACAAATGAGGTCTCATGTAGCCCACAGTCAAGCGACGCCAACATATTGCAGGATGCCAATGTTCAGAAAAAAATTAATACGCTTCTTAAATTGACATACAAACTCTTTTCCCATGAGCTAATTGTTGTCCAAACATACCAGAATGTAGAAGCTTGCTTCTGGAAATAAAAAACCTTCTTGGACTGTGAAGCAGCCACAATCTGAAAAGGGTGAAGACCCCTTACATATTTTGGTTGCTTCATAGCTGAAAATAGAACCCCCTTTTCAAAAATGCTGGTGGCGCCCATATTTGATACGTATATGCACAAGTCAAATTCAATGGATCCGTGAAAGAAGGGGTTAGCTACACAAAGAAGTTAAGTCATGCCTAAGTTCAAAGTTTGCTTTTAAATTACGAAAATAAAGCACCTTACGTGGTACCTGCAAGAAAGGCAACGGTTGCTAGTAGTCGTAGCATTCTGTATTTCTTTCCAATCATTTAGAATTACAGTGCGTATGCATTCTATCTTTGGAAATAAAAACAATTATGTTTATATTGATGTCACTGGTTGTCATGGCAACGCTTTTCTGTCAATTGTGGAATGCGTATAATGTATAATTTATAAAATATAAATACACGTACAAACATTCACCATTTAGTATACTAGAAAAATATAATAAATAAGTTGGAAGTTCATTTCAAAGGCTATAGCCAGTTATTAAATGACCTGTATGATGCAGTTGTGTTTAATATGCACTATATACAAGGTGCATGATCACGTGGTTACAACAGCAACAACAATGGCAGAAAGTGTTGAAAACACCCCTACTACAAAGTAAGTATTATTTGATATTGTCCTTAATAGGCAACATATTTGTATGATATATGGCGCAGCAAATGCGTCTGCATGAGCTGCATTCGGCGGTCCCTGCAGTTCGGCACATACTTATATAATTTATGCGAAGAATCGATTTCCGTGTCGGTAGACACGAAAATCATTTTTTTGCAAAAACGACAGAAGTTTGGGCCAAAGTACCGCGATCACCAAATGCAGCTTAACGAGACGCATTCGATACGCCATATTTCATCAAAATCCGTTACATAATAAGGACACAATAAAATAATACCAACTTTGAATCCGAGGGCTTCTGGAAGTTTCAGTACTTGTTGTTGTTGTTGTAACCACGTGATCATACACCTTGATATAGTCCTTGGGAATCGAAAAAAACTGCTGAAAACCGCATGCAACTAGTCCATGTCTGTCACAAGTTATAAAGGTTTCAATTTCTTCATATGTTATGTAATAAGATGTGACATCACTATAGGTGCATATAAATAAGACAAATTACGATATTTGTTTTTCCATTAAAATCAATATTATTGTTAATAGTGTAACGTCCCTTCGTTGTATCCGTCTTCAGCAATACGGTATAAACCATAGTTTCCTGTTCACGCAGGGGAATGGTAGCGGGCCCTCGTGAATCGGGGTAGGGAAATTGAACGACTATAGCTACTTGGAAATGAAAGAACGACAGTGGCGAATTCAGTATTAATACCTGATATTTTGATAACACATACAACACAATATTATGCAACACGTACAACTATATGAGGGTGACAATTCATGGTAACAATTATTGTATCGGGTGGTATACAGGACTATATAAATCAACAATTAAATTAGTATATATTCGTATTACATGTATGCGAGTCGAGACTAACTAACACAGGCGACTGTGGGAGCAATTAGACATGATCAACTATTTTCTAAAGCGTACAAGCACGGACCTAGACTGGAATCGCGGGGCTATCATACATTTTGCTACTGAGTTGGGGAGTCGCACAGCGTGAATCACGAAGCTGGGGTGGGAAATAAGCTGGGTGTGGAAGTCACACAGTGTCAGTGGGAATCAGGAAGCTTGGATGGGGACTAATTATGCTGGGAGGGGACGCACACAGAGGGAATAACGAAGCTATGGTGGGGAATCACATAGCAGGAGGACACGAAGCAGGGTTGGGAATCGCACAGCAGGTGTTGAAGGGGGGAGGGTACACATCTTGGGGTCAGGAAGCTGGGTAGGGACTAATGTTGGATGGGGAGTCACACAGCTGGGTGGGGAATTACACAGCAGGTGGGCACACAGAAGGGGTGGGGAGTCACACAGCCGGGGGTCACGAAGCTGGGGTGGGAATCATGACACAGTGCTGAATGCGTGGCACACAACAGCTATGACACATGCTGAATGCGGGGCACACAACAGCTATGACACATGACAATGGAATGGGGGTCACCTAACAGGGGTGGGAGGGGGGCAAGAAGTTAGGGTGGGGCGTCACACAGCAGGGGGGTCACGAAGCTCGAATTGGGAATCGTATCGCAATGGGGAAAAAGTGGGTGGGGTAATGGGATATTGGCAATAGCATGGTTCCAGCCAATATTAACAATCAATAATGCCAGAATGACGTTCAAATCATCACATCTCACGACTAACGGATCATTGGTAACATCGTCGGTGAGTAATGTTTAAGGGGGAGGATATTTGGGCCTTGGGAGTTCTGAGACGCCTGTTGCGTCTCGAGTTGCGTCGCTCGGGACAAAGTCGCCAACTGACAGATTTCACTCCTATTTATAGGTTTTGTCAGGCCGGGTTGGACAAGTTCCGTGACTTACGGAACTTGTCCAACCTCCCGCATAGTGATTGGCTAGATTGTGAGGACGGACAGTTCCGATCAGATACGAGCCAAAACAAGCACAGCCAGTAAACATGGCGACTGCATTTAACACACACAGGAAATGCCAACAAACTATTGTGAATTATGACGAACTAAACAAGATTCCTGGTTTGTGAAGACGACACTCATACACTATTGACACTTGTGAACATTCAGGCATGCATCAGAGATCGTGGTAAGTTGTGTGCACAAAATGACAGGCGTGTTTTATTTTTTTATTGTCCAAAATGTGTGATAAATTCGAAACGAGAAATACGCAATACACAAGCATGTATAGCGATGCTTCGCTGGCTGGGTCGTTTCAATAGTATTGTTAATTAATTATTTCTATTTGCTATTAAGGTTCAAAGGTTTTACGAGTTACAAGCCAATATTGGACAATTCTAAGTCGAAAAGGGGGAGATAATACATGACCCGGGGGTCAAATACAAAATTGAAATAAACTTTTCTCATCTACACATCAGGTATATAGCAACTACGGTTTAAAAGTTTTACGAGTTACAAGGTTGGTGACGGACGGACGGTACGGAACGGGACGGACAAGGGTAACAATAAATGCCCCATCCACTATCGTGGTGGGGCATAAACATTAATAACTTTATCCTTAAATTGAAAATGTCTCGCTCAAAGTGTACTTATTAGTGAGGGACGGTGCATCTGGCTAGCTTTTCCAAATGTGGCACAATTGTTCAAGTGGTTCAAGAATGTTGATGGAAGCAATCTGAATGTTCATGTTATCGGCTATTTATAGAAGAAATCCAAGATGGCCGCCAGTAAAGCATGTTATTGGCATATCTTAACACTCGGGGATGCTATGTGCAATAATTTGTCTGTAATAGCTGTTTCAATTGATGAAGTACATGGGTTGTTTTGTTGGAGGGATGAGGGATCAAGATCGTATATGTTGTGGTCAAGGTCGAGGAAACTTAGCCTCGGCAAATACCAAAATTACTGCATAATTGACAGAAAATTGTAGATTATTTATATTATGTTTTATTAGTTAGTTATTATCAGCATAAGTGGACAGAAGAAAATGTATCTACTATATACACTATAGCTAATACAATTGTCTTCGTTTTTGCTACAATTATGTCATATATTATATATCCCTTGAAGGATTACTATAACAGTTCAATACATCATACTTGTGCACAAATGCCAGACATACATGCTGTCCTTAATATGGCATTGACAGTTTGACCTTCACAACTGTGCTTATGAATACTTATCACTTTTGATTAATTAACTTTACCACAGTTTCTCCAATCTGCCACCGAGGGAATTCGTATGTCAACAGGCCACATACTAACCTTGATATGGTGCCAGGTCCTCGCCACACCAGAATCACTTGGCCCCCTCCCAAAATCTTACTGCTTTTATAATGTGCAATAAACCAATTAAAATCCCAGGTAACAACAGAGCCAAAGATAAAAACGTATCCGAGTGCCAAACTAGGCAAAGCGTGAATCATATAAGGAGGAACCCATACCGTTAATTTACGCCGTCGCGTTCGCCAGAACACTTAACGCCTAAAGTTTACTGCACTCGAGTTTTGAGTCAGTGCGCTTCGCCCTGGCGCAGAGGCATGACTTTCGTTTGTTGATTGTATCCGAAATCAGCTGGGACAATAATATATCCGACAAGCAGCAGACGAACACAAATAATAGGTTCGACCATGTCCAGCCTTGTGTAAACGTTTGCCGTGGCACGAGGGAACTATTTGAAACCCAAGGCCGTAAGCCGCGGGTTCAAACAGGTCCGTCGGAAATATCGTGTAATTTGAGCATATATGCAGTACTTCCGGTACTTTGATAACCTGTTCCATTCAAACAGCTGATTTATGCATACATATTCCGAGGTCGCTGTACACGTCGCGTGATACAGCAGCATCAATTTTAAAATTTCAGCGCGACCGTTGTCAAGGTGTGAGATCACGTGTTTGCGAACGGTGTGACGTCATGTTTGTTTAGATGTGTTTACAGTAGATTTCCTTTAATATCTTTCTTATAGAATGACACAATTTTATGAAATATACCGCAGCAAATGTGGTACACTTTGCCCTTTATTGTACAGGCGGCTTTAATCTCATAATTCTGTCGTTTTGACGAAGAATCGGTTACCGTAAATGTAAATAAAAACTAGAGTACATGAATGTAAGACATAAATGGTACTCGATTCATTGTGAAAATTATAAGATATTGTAAATAACTTAAAGAGCACCCATAAAACACGCATGCCATCGTATTTGGTGCGATAGATATAATCAAAATCTGTCCGTTTGTTAGGAAGAGTTTAAAGAAAATATACTGTAAAAATGACGTCACAGATTACATCATTTAGGAAAATTGGGTTCGGAAACCACGTGATCCCACACCGGTTGTGAACTGGTCTGCTGACGTAATGGCGCGCGTTCTAGTAACGTCATGAGACACAACACATGCATTACGTAGGTGTTGGCTTGGCCCTAGAATGAGCATTGCCTACAGCCATGATCAAATAGCACGCGCTGTACGTTTGAACACGCCTGTGAGCGGTGTTGAACAACGGCATTCATGTAACAATGCAAGTTGTTGTTGTGTGTCTTCTGTACCTCCGCCGTTTTGGATGCCTCCTTCGATATTTTATGAGTCACACCTGCAGCGGCGTAGGAGGGTATTGAAAAGTGATGCGGCCATACCATCGGTCGAGCAATGTTCGTGATAATGCTAGGGTGGTCCGGGGAACGGTTACACGAAACACCAAAATACACTCAAATATAGTCTAAATACATACAAATATACCACAAATACACCATGCATAGTGTCAGATAGTAGTTTAAAGCATATATTGACACAAAACACATTATATAATTGACATATGTAGTCAAATAAATCTGTCAAACATTATATGAGCCGCGTCGTGCGAAAAATTGCCTTATGGCGAAAATGACGTTATCGAGTAAATGAGGTCGGAAACGTCGCTTCCATTTACGCTTTTGACATAGCTGACGTCGTTGTTGACAGCTGGTAATGACAGACGATACAAGTGTATTATCGTGTGCTAGTCGGTGTACCATTAGCGAAACAAACAATTGTATGTAGACCATTGACTATTTTAATTACCATTTTTTGCCAAAATGTAAATGTACGTTCTCGGGGTTGTTATGAAAATAAATGATCAGAAATTAGTAATGTTGAGTAGCATGTGAGCTGGTGGTGTCGGCAGACCAGTTCGCGTATGCACCCGATAAATGTTTTTCTTTTTGTGTTAGTATATCGTTTACCGATATTTTACAAACAAGTATGTACAGTAGATAATTATGTGATATTATATGGATAAAATGTTATTTAATGCTAGTGTGAAAGTTCAAAAACGTACATGTAGTCGTACACGTTTCAGTACACGTTACATAGCGTTTCCCTTGCTTTATACGCGTATCTGTTTCTGATTCAATGTCATTTATGTGTATCAGATTGCATTTAGTGAATACAATTTCGTATTTGGTAAACTCTTGCATGCATCAGTAACGAACGAATTGTATTACACACAATATGATAACCACCGTGACTGTGAACATAATATGTGATGCGCCATGCGAAAACCTCCTTTATGGGTCAAAAATGCGAAATTGAGTTTTCAACATATTTAGAAAATGTGATCTCTCTCGAACAATATGATATATAAACCAATGTTGTATTCAACTGATAAACCATCTTTCTAGACCAACACACATACACATCTGACGTCACTTTGTCGCATCGACGTTGTTTTGACAATACGTACGTTACGTCGTGGTTATCAATATTTGCGGACAGCGGACCGCACGAGTTGTGATGTTTTCGTGATCTGAATCTACACTGGTCGCACAACCCATAAGCCCCGTTTTTCCAGTCACAGCCACAAATAATGATGAAATTTACAACCGTCGGCTACTTTCTATTAACCATTTACTGTCAAGGTATTATTTGAACGTAAATTGTCTATATATTAAGTGCCCTATCAAAATACATGTGGGCCGCGCTCTGTGAAAACCGGCTTTAGTGACAAAATTTTGGATTTGCATTTATTTACATTTTCTGATGCGGACACCTTTCAAAAACAATATTCTGAAAAGAAACTGCAATTATGTTTAAGATTTGTTGTTTTATCTCACTTTTTGTAGCACCATGTGAATCACGCACGAAAAAAAAAGTAACGTCATCGAGAAAATGACGTTGTTTAAACGGCGACGTTTGTACGATGCAACTCAACAGCCTACATTACAAATGAGTGTTCATAGACTCATTGACTGTGCTTACTGTAAACTGTATTTGCTGATAAGTTACACTAAATGTATCTGCAAGTGTTAGTATGTATACTATCAAACATTCATCAGAATAAAACTATGATATGTACATGTAGTGAACAAAACAAACGCACAACTATCTATTTTAAATCTGTAATTAGCCTACCTGTGGCTTCGTAATTTGCCACCATCGCCATAATAAATTCATATACGTGTGTCGTCAGAAAGATACATTGTCATTATTTCAGAATTGACGTCATTTACAGTTAACTGTGACGTCATTTATTGATTTAGACAATACGTCACCAAAGACCAAACAACTAAACGGCATTCCTGGTGTTGGAAATTGTAAATTATATGCACATCGTATCGGTGATTGAAACAAATGCATTTTATTTCTGTAGAAATGAATGACCAGAATTTGGATAGGCCTATGGCTGCACATATCAATGACTTCAGTGCCCGATGGGGTCTAGAGGGTAGTCGGACACCCCCGGGCATTTTTAGACAAAATAAAAATCGACTGTCCATTCCCTGACTCTCGGAGAAAACGCAAAAAGACACGCAATGGCGATAGCGTGACGTTAAAACTCAGCAAGGATGTAATACATGTTGGTTTCCGTTTTGGATGGTGCAGCTTTCGATGATATCAAAGATTGTCTCAGTTTTCTAAAACCCAGGCGTAAGAGCGAAAGCAACAACGTCCCACCGGCTGACGTCAACGTAAAAACGACGGACGTCTCATCGTATGACGCCGACCTGAAGTTACTACGAACGTCATTGACGGCTCTCCAAGCGGATGTGCTATTCCTGGAGCAGGAAAATGTAACGTTGAAATCCACACACGCATGCCAGGAATATAATAACACCGATTGTGTGTTCCATTTAAATCATTTATTGTGGAAGCGTTAATTTATGACTCTTAACCAAAATGGCGACGTGGTGGCAACTCCTCATCACTCGTTTCCTCTGGCAATGTCAATGACGTCATAAGCGTCAATAGGGAGAATTAGAATGGAAAGTCTCATTACCTTTCTTCCCCTCCTCAAAATGTCTGAACATTTGTATATAAATAAACACGTTAAATAGATTATTAGTTCCTAACGAATGCTATAAAAATTATAATAACGTAATTAAAATAATTATGAACAGTTAATATCTTATTATTCTCCACGTGAACATCACACTCTAGAGGACACAACTTGGATATCGGCCGCACCAGCGTTGTCCGTCCCACCTGTATCTTGACCACACGTACATGCCCGTCCTGTCCTGGAAAGACCTCGATCACCCGTCTAAGTGGCCAGCTTCCTCTCGTCGTATTTGGTGACATCACGAGAACTGCCTCACCAACTCGAATGTCCCGCTCTGTGCCGAACCATTTCTTGCGCGCTGTCAGTCCCGGCAGCCATTCCCGAATCCAACGATGCAAAAAGTGTCGAACTAACTCTTGAACTCTGCGCCATCATTTTCTTGGATTGAATGCTGTTTCGTCGACGACTTGCGGCGCGAATCGTCCGCCCATCTGACCATGTAGAAAGTGGTTTGGAGTCAATGGCGTCTGGTCGTGAGGGTCTGATGACTGGTATGTTAAAGGTCGGGAATTCATTAATGATTCCGCTCCAATGATTGCGGTCATGAGTTCTTCATCATTGATATCCGCGTTCCCTAAAATGGCCTTGATCGCTTTCTTGGCAGACTTAATTAATGTCTCATGTACTCCACCAAAGTGTGGTGCCAGTGGTGGGTTGAATGTCCATGTTATGCCCCTGTTTGCTGTTGATTCCTGGATACGATTTGGGTCTAATTGCCCTACTAATAATTTCAGTTCTCTGTCTGTACCTTTGAAATTTGTACCATTATCCGACAACATTTCTTCTGGCAAGCCTCTGCGACATGCCATCCTGTAGAAGGCGTTCAGGAATGAGTATGTGTCCAGACCGAATGATATCTCCAAATGAACTGCTCGTGTTGCTAGACAGGTAAACAAGCACAGATACCGTTTTTCTCTGCGTTTTCCGCGACCCTGCACTGTCACGAATGGACCACCAAAATCGACAGATGTTCTTGTGAAAGCTTTCTGTGATGGTTTTAGTCTTATTACGGGTAGTGGCGCCATTATCTGCTTGCATGACTTTGCCTTTCGCCGTCGGATTTCAGCGCATTCTCGTTCCCATTCGCGTATTACTTCCCTTCCCGATATAATCCAGTATTTGGCCGATAATGCTGCCAATGTTTGATTGGTTCCTGAGGCATGATGTCATTGTTCGTGGAAATATTTAACTATAAGCGTTGTGATCCAACTTCTACGTGGTAATATAACTGGAAACCGAACATCATACGACAGGAATTCCGCATACGCCCATCACATCGCAGTAGCCCGTCGTCATCCAATTTAGGTTGTAGTCCCAGTAATTTACTGTTTGATGATAAATGTTTTCCGCGTGCAACTGCTGTCCACTCATCCCGAAATTCAGTACGTTGAGCTTGTTTAATTAAATTGATTTCAGCTCTGTTTATTTCACCAGAAGTTAGTTCTCCAGAGATTCTGCTCTCTTTTGACTGTCGACAGTTATATAAGAACCGTTTAATCCAAGCTTGAATTCTGGTTAATTTCAACCAATTTGAATACCGTTCTGGCTTCAACTGTGCAATTAATTTAATATCTTCATACACACCAATGAAACAAGTCATATTCCCATTCACGTCACATCCATCTTTTGAATATTTTTTCGCTGATTGACTCGATGTCCTCTTCTGCGATATCATTCCCCGTTTCAGCTCTTTGTCTATTTCATTAATGCTACATACTTTATTTGGAGGCCAGCTGTCTTCTAATTGCCTGAGGAACTGTGGACCTTGCCACCGCATGTCTGCCCGTGCAATATCAGCTGCCTTTCATCCCTCTGCTTAGAATATCCGCTGGGTTCACATTGGTAGGGACATAACACCTTTGTCCGGATTGGTGCTGCTCTGTATCTCACACACTCTGTTAGCTTCAAACGGTTTAAAGTATCGGCTTTTACTCTGATCCACCACAACACATTAACACTGTCGGACCAGAATTCCATTTTGCTAATATTAACTTGTAATGCATTCGATACCGATATTGCTAACCTAACGCCTACAATTGCACCCATCAATTCCAACCGAGGAATACTGGTTGATATCGTCGGGGCAACCCTTGTCTTCGCTGCTACTATTGTACCGGATATAGAGACGTCTTGATAAATACACCTTGCATATATAACAGCACCGTAAGCATGTTGCGATGCATCCACAAATGTATGGAGCGATAGTGTGTCAAGCATCTTCTCCGTATCAGACAGGCATCTGAGAACTTTTATTTGGGTTAAATCGCTAAGCTCAGTAAACCATATCCGTGCCGATTGTATCAGGTTCTTGTCCAATCCTTCGTCCCAGTCCATTCCCGCAGTCCACATATCTTGGAGAATAATCTTTGCTCTTATTGTGGAGGGGGCGAGCAAACCAACGGGGTCGAAAAATGTAGCGATCTTTTTTAGAAAATTTCGTTTCGTGTACTCCATATCTATGCTGGGTAAATTTGCCTTGAATGTGAACTCGTCCTCCTCCGATTGCCACCACACACCAAGTTACTTGGCACATGGCAGCGGTCCATTGTTCAGATCGACTTCTGACTTTCTGTCTTCTGTTGGGATTACCTGCATTACACATGCTGAGTTCGACATCCATTTTCTTGCATGCATCCCTGCCTTTGCCCACAACTGCGAAAGCTGTTTATATAATTTGATTCCTTGTGCGGCATCCGTTACAGAATCAAGCGAATCGTCCATATAGGTCGATTTCAGGACTGTTTCAGCAGCCATGGGGAATTCCTCCTTATACCTTTTTGCGTGCTGCTGTGAAACATACTGCGCTTGAAACGGCGACGAATTCACTCCAAATACCACGCGATTGAACTCATAAACATCTGGAGGCCGATTTATGTCCATTCCCCTCCACAGAAATCGATGATAGAGTCAATCCTTCGGAGCAATCCCGATTCTCAAGTACATTTCGGCAATATCACACACCACCGCGACAGGATATTTTCGGAATCGCAATAGTACATCAAACAGTTCTCTTTGTAGCTTCTGACCTTGGTATATTCTGTTGTTCAGTGATATACCTTCATATTCAGCGGCTGCATCAAAGACAATTCGTGTTTTTGTTGTATCCTTATCTGGCCTTACAATTGGGAAGTGTGGCCGGTACCACTGTGATGTACACGTTTCGCTCTCCACTATCTTCTTTACATATCCTTTATCTATATATTGTTCAATGCACTGTATGTATGCTGTGCCTAGTTCTGGTATTTTCTGCAGTTTTCTTTCAGTATTTTGTAATCGGCGGAGGGCCATATCGTAATTTACCTGTAAGTCTTGTTTATTTTTACGCCATGGAATAGCCACTTCATACATCCCATCTTCATACCTCATTGATTCAAGTACGGCCTTCATGGCAATTTTGTCATTGATTTTTACGATCTGCATTGTTTCAGTCGATGAATCCTCTTCGATTTCCCAGAATTTCCGAATATGTTCATTCAATTGTTTAATTTCCGATTGATCTTTAACGAATTATGTACACGCAAAATTTGTCTGAAGATGATGGTTGTTGTTTGCGTCTGGACTTCCGATGTATGTCCATCCTAATGGGGTTACTCTGGCAATTGGTTCCCCTGGTTGACCTCTTACTTCATTTATGGCATGGTATAAATCTGCAGTCTATGCCAATTAAAACATCCACAATTGGTCTCGATTCTATTCGTGGAAACTGTATATATTTGAGATGCTGCCATCGATGTGCATGTTTATTCCAATCAATGACACACATGTAACCCTATTTGCCGTAAATGCAGTAGTCTGCATGCTAAATTATAGTTCCCCTCCATAACAGGACTATTTCGAACTGCATCTCTAGTATTTCTTGAATGCGCATTGCCGCCACTGTTGTGACTCGGACCAACTGTCTCGTACCTATGTTCTGGTCGTGACACATTCCTATGAAGCAGTCGGTTATGAACATCCGTGCAGCCATTCAGTCCACATGGTCCACTTCTCAAACATATTTTTCCACGATGACCTTCACCTAGGCAACGATAGCATAGTTTACAACGCTTGGCTGTGTTCCATCTGTCAGCCACACTCATTTTTAAAAAATCATGGCACATCCATATTGCATGTTGTAGCCCGCATACTTTGCATTGTCGATGCATGTTGTCCATCGGTTTGTTACTGCTGCCTTTAATTCCACCAAAAATTGTGAGCTGATTCGGTGTCCTAAGAAACGGTCTGGTTGATTCAATATAACCTGGTTTGCTAGAAACTCCATGTACGGTTTCCAATGCTATAGTTTGAAATTCCGCTTCTTGTATTACCCACATGCGCAGACTTGCGACTGATTCAGGCTTGTTACTTTCGAAAATCCAACGATGATATCTCGCTAGCATTTACTCGGGTAATTTCCTTTGCAACTTCGTATACAGAGACCGTCGCCCAGTTCCTGATACTGACCAGCCTCTTGGAGATTAATTAGGGCGATATCCAGTAAATCGGCAAATTGCTCGATATCCCTAGCATTTCCAGGACGTACTTGTCTGAACTGTTCTAATTCATCTATGTATATAGCGATTTGACGACGTTTACCACCATATCTTCTTTCTAACCGCTCTTTTGCTGCCTCATATGCTATGGCAGAATGTCCAAGATATCGATTACTTTGAGTGCCTCGCCGGAAAGATATTGTCTAAGTTGCAGCAATTTGTATTCGGCTGTCGCCGGTGCATTATCAATGCAGGCAATAAATGCAGCCTTCCAACTTATGTATGTACGTTCATCCCCGGAAAATACTGGTATTTCTACACGCTTCAATTGATTCCAAAGATCTCGACCTATTGACGGCATTGTTCCGGTCGCAAGACACACAGTGTTTGCCTTAATTGCCGATGTATAGAAAGTATTCTGCGTAGTTGGGACTTTTGGTACTCTTGAGTTTTCTGATAGCAATCCAAACTCACTATTTGCCCAATGACTAGATCGAGTGTTTGAGCTTTGGTCGTGCATGTAATTCAGATTTGGAATACATCCGATATTTTTGGAGTTCGCGCTTTCTGCGCTATATGAATTGTCTTCAATCAGATACGGGTTACAAGTATTACTGCTATCATGAAACCTTACCTCCGGGGTTCCCGTCTGTTTCTGGTGCTCTTCGTTATCAGTGATTTTCATTTCACGGAGCAAGTATATGTGCACCGTTTCCGAAGTTACACTGGATTGGTCGTCTCTTCTAGAGTCCAAATAGTCACGTGCAGAATCATTGGCAGCTGAAAATTCACTTTCTACCTTTTCTAGTTCTGATAACATTAATTTACATTTTTCCGATTCATTAAATTTCGAATATAGATCTGATAATCGCAACATTACACCCGTAGCGATTTCCATACAAGTGTCCAACTTCTCACATACCTCCCTGACAACTCGCCTGCTCGGTAAATCTTCATTATCGATTAGTCGTCGAACTCGGTGTCGACATCGTGTAATATTCGATTTAGCTTCCGCTTTCTCCTTCTTCAGTTGTTCTTCTTGTATATTAAAGTTCATCACGAAGTTGCTGTCGTCGTCGTCGATTGGACTATTCAGATTTTTGTGTGGCACCGATTCTTCGATATTTGGCCCTAAATGATACTCTTTTGTGTTGATGGGCCGTTAAGCACCATTCCATTCGATATTTGCCATTTCAGTTCGGTCTGTATTTCGATAATGTCACGATATTACGATTGCTTACTCACCTACGGATCAGAATAACCTCGCTCTGCTACCAGAATTTGGTGCGCATGTTATGCGCACGCCAGGAATATAATAACACCGATTGTGTGTTCCATTTAAATCATTTATTGTGGAAACGTTAATTTATAACTCTTAACCAAAATGGCGACGTCGTGGCAACTCCTCATCACTCGTTTCCTCTGGCAACGTCAATGACGTCATAAACGTCAGTAGGGAGAATTAGAATGGAAAGTCTCATTACCAACTACATTCCATAAAGAGTGATTTGCTAAAACTGAAATTGGAGTTTGTGTTAATAGTGTTAAACAAAACGTAGACTGCTTCAGTACTGATAAATCGAATGGTGTTTCCGGAATTAAGAGTGAAATTAAGCAACTGAGACGGATATATCACCACTAGACAGACGAGTGCTAAAATTAGAAAATAAACTATCAAGTGAGGTCTCCGATATGCATGTCGCTTTTGAGAGTTTGACAAAACAGCCCAGTGTTAAAACTAGTCACGCCCATGCCGTGTCGGATATTAAGACATGGGCAGATCTGACATGTACTGATCGTGGTACTGAACATGTACAACATAGATTCAGGGGGTATTTTGTAGGAGGGTTTAAACCGTCTATTACAGAAGATAAAATTGCTAGATATGTTAAACGTAGGGGTGTACGTGTTAAACACGTAAAGGTATTTGAGGCGAAGCGCAGCGGTCGTGTTATAGTGAAACTTGACGTAGAGGCAGATGAACGTTGCAAGCGTCTGACGTCACCTGGATTTTGGCCTAGGGACGTTACTTGTAGGTTATGGATGTCTCGAATGAAATTGCTAGACAGCGTTGATCGGTCTGGACGTCTGAAGGATCACTATAACAAGCAGGATAGCAGTAATGGTGGCTACCGTCAGAACGCGCGTGACGTGCGTTGTGACGGCAGCACGTCATACGCTCGCCAAGAAGGTTGGTGGAACGATAACCTGGAATGTTACTGTGTTTTTACAGTGCTTCTTATCTAAGTGAATTACTAAATAAACATATATAGACATATGTCGAATTCGAAAAAGACTTACATTTCTTGAATAGTATACAGCTATGGCAAATGTGATTCTGATCTGTCGGCTGGCGGCAGGAGCGTCGGAAAGGGGGCGTGGCCGTCTTATGGAGTAAACATCTAACTAATAAAGTTACACCATTATATATCGCACACGATATAATATGTGGCGTACAAGTACGTGTAAGCAGAAACGTGTTTGTGTTTCTATTACAGGTATAATCCCCATGTAAAAATCATCCAATGAATACGTTCAAAGATTTTTATGAATCCTTACATGAAACTGTTAGAAGATATAGCTGACAGGGGTCTGTAGTTGTGATGGGAGACACAAAATCGCACCTGCAAGGGTATCACTTCACTAAATAAATGTATTACAGAGGCATACATGTACATTCGTTTATTAATGACCACAATATGTGTTCTGTAACGTCACTGCCGCTATGTAAGGGCGCTCACTCCACATTTGTAGCATACTGTGGTAATTATCAATCTAATATTGACCATATATTATTCCCAGTGGAAAGTTTAGATACAATAATTTCATGTGACATTTGTAATGATAGTGAACTAAATGTGTCGAGGCATAGGCCTGTGATATGCAACTTTTTCGTGCCAAGTGACACTGAATCTAGTAACATACATACATCTGTTCAAACAAATAAACCGGTCAGATGGAGTCGCGTTACTCAGGAAGTAAAATCAATATACAGTTATTATTTGAACCTAATGCTGTCTGACGTCTCGTGGCTCGAATGATACACATCACAACTTGAAACGGACTATTTGTTCAGAATGTGTACACATATTGGCTGAGAAACTGCTGCCGGAATCAAAATACAGACATTATCTTAAACCGTATTGTAACTGTGCTATTAAATCACTACATCTGTTTATGAAATTAAAACGATCCGATTGAATAGCAGACGGCAGGCCCACGGCAAGTGATAATGCGTCTTTCCGTACCTACAAAAGTGCTAAATCAGCATTTCGCAGCTATCATCGGAATTTATCAGCCCAGTATTTACAGAAACTAAATGACGACGTAGATGCGGCGGTGGGCGTTGATGACGCGTTCTTCTGGAAGCAGGTGAAGTCGCGGCGGAATAATCGTCCTAGTACTGCAGGCGGCGAGATGAAATTTGGCGGCACTGTATATCGTTACCCAGAAGATATCGCGCATCAATGGAGGCGTTATTTCGGCAATTTACATAGTGACTCGAAGCGACCACAATATGACGACAAGTTCTGTGATAACATGACATACATAGTGAATAGCATACGATCGGGAGTGAACAATGATAAGTGTACGGAATTAATAACCAGTGACACTGTTGTTTCCGCATTAAAACATTGCAAAACAGGAAAGTCGTGTGGACTGGATGGAATTTACTATGAACACCTTATGTTTGGTGGGGATAAACTACATAGTGTGATGGCCAAGTTGTTTTCACTGATGTTCAACAACGCGTACATCCCAAACTCTATGAAGAAAGGGGTCATAATAACATTACACAAGGGAGGTAATAAGAGAAAAGACGACCCCGATAACTTCCGTGCCATTACATTGTCGTCGTGTATACTGAAATTATATGAGCGCATTATTCTACAAAAGTGTGAACAGGCGTTAACAAACCCATTGTGCTGCCTTCAGGGCGGGTTTCAAAAACAGTTAGGCTGTAATATGACGTCATATTTGCTACAAGAGTGTATTGCTGTTGCTGCGGAATATCATAGCCCGTTATATGTCTGTTTCCTTGACGTCCAGAAGGCATTCAACCGTACATAGCATGATGGGCTCCTGTACGAACTATACACAATGGGAATACATTCCCAACTCTGGAAAGTGGTCGTGAGTTTACAGTAATATGGAAAGTTGCGTGCGGCTCAAGGGATATAAAACTTGTTTGGTTCTCCGTACTACAGGGCTCGCGTCAAGGCGGAGTTATCTCCCCTTTCACATATTTGTGTTATATTGACAGCTTGTTAGTTGACTTGGTAAAATCTAACGCTGGGTTTCGACTTAATGGACACTCGTTCTGTTGCCCAACGGTCGCGGATGACATGGTGTTAATTTCGCTTTCTAAGCATGGACTTGACGAGTTGATGAAAAGGTGTTACGAATACTCGTGTAAATGGCGCTACGAATATAATCCTTCAAAGTGTGCAGTGGTTGTATTTAATGAGTCTAAGCATCACTATCAGCAGTCAGGAAGAAAATGGCAATTAGGTCCAAACACAGTGAAGGAAGCTGAGAAGTATACTCATCTTGGTAATCTTTGCAATAAGTATTTCAAGCTTGGACCTACTATTACTGACGCGTGCAAGAAACTGAAAGGCACATATTTTAGTCTTATAATGTTTGGTTTTGTAGATGAATGTGGTCTCAGTGCCCTAACATGTAAACAACTTTATATGACAGTCGTTCTCCCCAGGGCGCTATATGTGGCGGAGTTCTGGAATAATCTGTGTGACCAGCATATACTTACCCTGGAACGTGCTCACATATTTTGTGTGAAACTAATACAGGGCCTCCCAGTACAAACACGAACGGACGTTGCACTAAGCTTACTGGGGCGTTGCACTAAGCTTACTGGGGTCGCATTGTTTAGAAGCAGAAATAGACAATCGAAAATTGATCTTTCTTGGGTCAGATGTACTTTCTTAAAAATGACTGTGCCTTAAGGAAAATGTTTCTGATACGGCTGTGCATGTATTACTCGGTCCCTGATAGAGCTACTGGATTTATTCCGGATGTATGTCGGTTATTGGTCAAATATAACTGCAAACATATACTCGCCACGTTCATGATTCATGGAACATTCACTGGGAAAGACACGTGGAAACATATTGTTAGATCTAGGGTAAAAACACGTCCCATGAATTGTGGAGTGAGCGTACTTCAAGCCGCGGCTTTATCAACTTTAAAGGCATTCACACTGCTATAGAACCGCATAGATTATGGTATTTTAGTAACAAACATGTTCAATGCAAGAAACAGTGTAGATCAGTGATTCAAATGGTGGCTAGAATTGATGATACTGGTACATGCTTACGATGTGACAGTGAGAATGTGGAATTAATTTGCCACTATATTAATTTCGGCACACAAAGTATGCATTACAGAGCACTATTGACTCATGAACTAAATCAGAAATTTCCGCCCAATATATCACGGTGCGTTAATGCACTTAGTCCTGTTAACCGAACAATATTGTTGCTATCCGGTGACCCCAGCAGTAGCATCCAGCTCAGTAATGCTGATGAAATAAATGATTTCGTGGTAAAAAGTGTCAATACATGTATGTTGCACTGTATGTGGACTAACTACATGCACGCTACATGTACTTAACACATTGACACATATTACACGTCCAGCCATGCGAAAGTCTGTTTGAAGATGACAAGTTATATTTAGGTGCTCGATCAGCGTAGTCCCAAATGATTCTGCGCATTTGCCCAGTATTATTCGGGCGTATTCTGCTCAGTGTGCGCAACTACGCGATGTATGTGCACAATATAAACCACACACTCACAACATAATTCGTCTGAACCCGGCAAATGAAACCATGCATGTTTGAATTTATTTTGTTTGTTATTTTCTTGTACTGTGACTCAAATACACGTACTTGTATTATATGTTATGTACATATTAAAATGTATGTGGTAATATGTATGTAAATATGTTATACATGTCTGACATGTTGGCTCTCCATAAATGGAGGAAATAAAGAATACATGTGTAGCCAATATGACTGGCGGACGGGCTAATGTACATGTACCCCGTAGCAGGTAGCAGGTCTATGGGAAAATGCTGCGCTGACCCCAACTCCCTCGACTGGCCACCACTGCCGGGAAAATGTGGAGATGTAACATACATGGTTGTATAATTGTTACATGTCCCGATAAAAATACCGGCAGTATATTCTCTCGTCGAGAATAATTAATTTGAAAATGAAATGTGCAATTTAGTTTTGTTGAGTTTCAGAAAAAGTACATTCAGCGCCTTTGTAAACAAAGAAACAGCCATGCTAAAAACAAGGTCGGATTCACGTAGAAGAAAACCAGGCGCCCCCCACCCCTAAAATTTGGCGAGTAAAGATATTTTTGTTCTAAAAGGCGCCATAACGCAGCAAAATGGGGTGTAAATATCAAACATATTCCGGAGGGCATACTGCCAGACCCACCTAGGAGTCTCCCCAGCTCCGCTTGGTCAACGAACAAACGGTGCTAGTTCGAAAGAATAGTCAACTATTTCAATTAAGAAGTCCCGCCCCCCCCCACCCACCCTAACCTGAAATCCTGGATCCGCCCCTGAAAAGCACGTGGCGTACGTACATGCATTTCGCATAACTGCACACTATAACACAGTCAGTGATTTACGCACTAAATTTGTCCCGATCACAACATTGATTTTGTTGAAATGACCTCCACACCCTGCGACTATTGTTTGAAGCGGCTCATTTGAATTTAGACGCGTTTAATGTGTGCATATGCGTTTGCTTTATACATGTATTATTTAAACGGCCCTTTGATAACAAACAAAGCACGCAGAGCTTCATTATTTAGTACAATGTAGTACAATGTAAGACAATTAACAACAATCTGGCAAAGTCGGACTTCTTAAATGTGTAAATTTTGGAGACCTGTGCATCTGTGCAGTCTGATCAGTGTCTGCAGTGATTGCAAATATATTAGTAAAATTACTATACATTCATATAACCATATTTACAAGTGGTAATTTTATAGAATATTTACATTGTTATCAAACGGCAATCGTACGGCTGATTCAATGTGATATTTTTGAAAGTCGCTAAATATTACTTGACACCGTACACGTAAGTGGTAGCAGATACAGATAGAAATCAGTAGGCTACGTCTTTGGTGGCTACAATTATGTATTACAATTATCATGATTATTGTGTCGCAGTAAATATGCATGTGACACAAAACCAATATACATTCATATAACCATGATATTTACAAGTGATCATTTTAAAGACAATTAACGGATATTGACGGATATTGTTAAATGTACATACATGGAGGTTAAATCCACCTTCTATTGTTCTTGTAACATTATGGTGCAGACAATGTTATTGGGTTTGACTGGCCATGTGCCATTTTGTAATTGTTGTGATTGTTTGTTATCTCTGTATGTATTACAATAATTCACATAGTCGTCCGCGGTGACATTATCAATAACCAGATCGCATGTTGCCTAAGATTTATGGCAATGACAATATATGTTGTGTAGCAGATTGAATACAGAGATAACGCTCAACAGACATATAATAGTGTGCATTTGAGATACCGTATTTTCCCGATATATATGCAGACCGCAATTACAGAATGATTATGTGACCTATACATCCTGTATTGGCATGACTCCTATACTGGCATTGACAGAGTTATGTTCTCTTTATTGAATGGTTATTTCTCTGCCAAGGACGAAATAATTACCTCTACAAAATGTAATGGGAACTATTTTGTGAACACTTGACTTGTTTGCAAATACACATATATGATAAATGCATGATATACACAGTGTGAGAATCATGTTCATGGTAACATTGAAAATGTGAAATAAAATATTATTCCTGACTTGGAAATAAATACAATATTTAGAATCCATGTAAAATAACAAACATTCTGATATGAATATTGACCGAAATCGACCAATAATTATAAAATTGACATCTTTGTTAAATTATTTTCTCTTAAATAACACAACTGTTTTGCGACCGGTGCAGACCCAGATCAGCCTGCACATCCGTGGAGTCGCATCATGACATACACCGCTCGATACTGTATGGGGCGGACCAAATTCCAGTTCATAACACTTCCCAGAAAAAAATATTTGATCAAATAATGATTTTATTGCAAAAAAATAAATTACTATGGGAATTTAACATAAAACATAAAATAATGTGTGGACCGATTCTCAAAATCTAACTTTTGTTTTCTGAGATACATTATTTCTAATCTATCTCGCCAGGTTTCGGAGTCAATTTCCAAAATGTTTTGTTTGTTTACCCTCCTCGTCACTCTGGAGCCCCTTTGCCCCATGTTAAATTCCCATAGGAAAGTCGTTTTTTTCGCAATAAAATCAATTGGAATTTCATCAAGTAATAACATGTTGGGAGGGTTACTTTTTTACATAGGGTAAACCTATGTATTGGTATCGCCTCCGACAGTTAGCTACGCCCCAGACCCCCCTCGATGCGATGGTCCGTAGTGATATCTTGGAGTAACCATAACAACAAAATGCATTGTGTTTAACGGTCATACGCAACCGCTAATTGAAAATAATATTATGAAAAACTAATACGTGCACTGCACAATATCAACAACTGATGTTCTACGTCCAAAAATACATCGGATTATTTTGTTGCGCGTGATTTGCCCCCATTTGCGGCACAAATCGTGCGGTCATCGCTAAGTTTAGTAACAGGCTATAATTTTCGGCAGAGTTAACTCCCCTCCGAATACTCTCCGAAACACGCCACGCGTTTAACACACAAACGACATCAAGTTTGACCTTCCGATAGTCTATTTTTAAACTCACCCGACACAAAATTCGCACATGTGGGTCTAACTGATGTTTAATCCTCATTCTATCGATGGATTTACAGCGGAATTTAGTGACATTCCCGAATTCGGCCTGATTGACATTTGTCTATGGTGGCCAATACACGCCAACATGAGTGTCAATTCTACGTTCAGGGAAGGGGGTCAATAAGTCAGTATTTAAAGTGGTAAATTACAGTCAGGGAACAAATTAATGACAGTATAACACATCCAGCGTATATTAATACCCATATTAATGCAAGTACTGAAAATAAGACAACAAAAATTCTGACAAGTTCGGGCTTCCATACATTGAACATTTTGTCAGCGGTTTCTCCAATGACTTCATTTGTACGTTTTACTATATTCGATCCGGGGCCAACTATTTAATTCACAAAACAGAAGTAAACATGGCGATGTACCGACAAGGCATTTTCAGGCGCGACACCGCTTCCGTGGCGGAATTCTTGTAACTATTGGTCTTCAATCAGTTTTCAATATATCTATAATGATCATAGATATCTGGAATCTGTATTTATACTTGAATTGATGATGTCTTGTATATGTGTTACCGTATCTTTCTGATATTGCTATGCATAATCTGTAATGTTGTTGAATGTTTTGGTACATACTGTAACAGTGCATACTGTAGTTGTGCCATATCAATAGTTTACCCCTTAACCATTAAAACGCTGAAAAAGAAAATTGCCGTCTGCTCATTTTGTATATTGTAATCTCTTTAAAAACCTGTTTTGGCAGCGCTGAAGAATCGTCTCAGTATGTTTTTGAGGTGAAAATATAAAAATATTTAAAACAGCAGACGACAGTTGTCGTTTCCAGCACTTTAAAGGTACATGCCCACTCAGTAAGCCCAAAATGTCATTTATAGGAATTAAATAAGTGTATAACTGTGTCACTATTTCACCAGTTCTAAACGTTACAAGTGCCCGCTATACAGATATAATCATTTATTAATATTTATTTTACTGATAGTGATGCGCGATGGTATCAGACTATTTTCATATGCAAATGAGGCATGATATTATTTAATAATTTATTTATAAAGAAATGCGTCACCTGAAAAAATAATATTTTCGACAGATTTTAAAGTATGATCATTGCACATCATAACATAAATACAGAGATTAAATAGTAATGTCCATTAACATTTTAAGCAAACACGGTTATCGCCCCTAATATCAGTGTGTAAATTTACGTCTGATATAAAATGTATAATAATGTCAATCAGTACGTGGGATAATGGCGCATGAATGTTTATTTTGCCAGGAAATGTTTCAGATGATGTCTCTGATGTAAAGAACATTTTGTACCTACTGAGTGGGCATGTACCTTTAAGGGTTAATGAAACTGCAACACCAACAATCAATCAATCAATCTAGTTTAATCTTGTAGTACCCTATGTTCAGTACTTTCAGTACTTTGATTATTATTGATGAAAAAGTACTTACATTTTAATTTTTTAGATTTAGTGTGTTTAACAGACAAAAGTCCGGCGGCAGCAACACGTGGAACAGACATTAATGTAACATGATGCAAATGAGCTCGGCCGCTACATAAAACAAGTTATGTGATAAATACAATACAGTACATATACTTCAATTTGTGTGATGATTTAATATGATACATATTAAACTTGCTGACTGATTTCAAGAGAAATTCGGCATAGCTTCGTTTCTTATTAAATCATTAAACTCATTTAATAAATATCATAGTAAATCATCACGCGACTCATGTACGATACTCTAATATTTCAACAAACCTTTTTGTGACTCCATATTTACATTCAATATAACCTCTATATGTTTGATTGATCACAATCAGAAGATACTAAGAAAAATCTATAAATACTTAGTATTATGCTTAATACGTGTACATGCACTAGCACGTCAATTGTGCAATTGTTATTTTAATAAATATGCCATGCCCTCCCGTTTTCACTCACATGTGGCTGTGACTTGAGAAATGTGACCAGTGCAGATACAGATCAGCCTGTGCAGTCTGATCAGGAGCTGCACTGTTCGCCATTCCATCAATGAAACACCCGTCATGCCTCCAAACAATATACAGTAGTTCCTTCTTGAACTCATTGATTAGTGTTTAACGGCCTATCAACAGCTAAGGTCATTTAAGGTCGGGCCTACAGGGTTGATCCCGTATTTAATCTGCTGCTTTCTTAGTGGCGTGGGGGGATCTCAAATCAGAATGGAACATTTACATGAGGGTCAGACCAGGTCTCCGGTCGGGATTCCGATAAGGAGATATTTGGTACTGAAAAACGTTAACGCAAATTTTACAAACAAATTTAACGCAAATTTAATTTGACCTTGACCTTGGGCAAGGGGGCCGCATGCGTGAGCTATAGAATAAAACTAACGATGACGATAAATAGGTATGTGAAGTTTCAAGTCGATCGGACTTAGGGTTGTGGAGATATTTGGTACTTACAACACTTTAACGCAAAAGCCGGAAGCACGCCAAAAGGGGCGACTATATCACGCCGACCGCAAGCGGGCATGATAAAAATAGAAAGCGAACAGGGGCTCACGGATAACTCCGGCCGCCGCCTGGTCTAAACAATTTCTAAGTCATTTGACTTTGACATTGGGCATGAAAGCCGCATGGGGTGGGCGGCTATAGAATGCAAATATAGATGATGCTAACCCTTACAATGCTGAATTAAATTTTGTCGTCTGCTGTTCATTTTCTACTTTCCATTTTTCTCATCAAAAACACGGATTGGCAATTTCCAATGGACATGGTTCTAAAGTGTAGCCAAACCATGTTTGTATTGAGAAAGATGACAAAATATAAAACAACAGCAGACGACAAGTTTCGTTCCCCGCATTATAAGGGTTAAAGAAGTAGATGAAGTTTCATAATCTGACATACAATGGGTGTGGTATGGAATGAAAATATGGATGATTATAAGAAAGTATATGAAGGTTTGGTTTCGGTGGGTCAATCCGACTTACCGTTGCAGAGATTAATGGGTACCCGAAAACGTTAATGCAATTGGTACGGACGGACGAATTGACGGTCGAACTGACGGACGGAAACTATATACCCCTCGTACTACTATAAAAAATACAAATGTGCAGACTCACACTTTTTGAAAAAAAGAAAGCAGTAACACTGATCGAAGATGTAGCACTAAAGAACGCAACTTCACGAGTCATTTGACCTTGACCTTGGACACAGGGGCCACATGGTAGTGCCATATAAGTTTCAAGACACTCCGACGTAAGGAACTAGTAACTGAGATAGTGGGTAACCAAACACTTTAATTTTTCTGAACGGACCAACAGGGTGGTACGGAGTCCCGCAGGGGACATGCATTTTTTTTAATTAATTCGTTCCCACGAAATAACAATTCGTTCCCTCAATTTAACAATTCGCTCCCTCGAATTAACGTCATGCACTTAGCAATGGCGTTCCTATCCGACCGTCGCTTGTCTATATCGGGCACACCCCAAAAAAAAAAGGCTGGTCATGTCTAACTGGACCACCTTTTTTAATATTTGTAGCCGACGACAATGTTTCAATTACACGGGTTATGAACATGTGTGTATTTATAGCCGAGTGTATTTTTCCCTCATCGAGGTTACGTGTATACAATATAGTTTACACGATTTTATTAAACCGTTAACCACATGCGGCTAAGGGCACAGGTGGAAGACCTTGACATATGACACCAAAAAAATGCCTATTAAAAAATATCCATTACCCCACCCACTTGGTCTCGTACATTGCCATCTTCTATTTATAGAAGGTGGGTATGAATATGGCAATTATAGAAAGAGCCCTCTATTTTTCCGATTTCGCACAAACACAATAAACATCGATTAAATGTATGAAATAATGTCTCTGGCAATCGATAAAGGTATTAGGTGTGTGAATATCCTCACTTCAAATCGCTTTTTTCAAGTATTTATTGAGTTATTCGCATTTTGATTACCCCATCCAAAGCGAAAGTTGCGTGTACGAAAGAATCTCACACATAATCGGAGGCCGTCCGGCGTGGATTATCGGTCATATTTGGCCGATAGCTGATCGCCAGCTCAAACTAAAGTGGTGCACCATGACCATATACATTAGAAACTCCATCCATACAAAGTTCGTCCAATTGTGATCGTTCACCGATCTAAAAAAACACTTTTTTTCTCTAATTTCGTTCATTATCTGGAACCGGGTCAATGCACCATCTTCCATAATACAACCGGAAGCGTCTATGTCAAGAACATCTCTGATTGGCTAAATCTAAACTGTAATGACGTCATTCAACCTATTTCGGGATTCCGGAAGATATATCTGATAGTACGCGAATCATGAATGAAAGTAGAAAAATGTGTTTTTTAGATCGGTGAACGATCACAATTGGACGAACTTTGTATGGTTGGAGTTTCTAAAGTATATGGTCATGGTGCACCACTTTAGTTTGAGCTGGCGATCAGTTATTGGTCAAATATGACCGATAATCCACGCCGGATGGCCTCCAATTCTGTGTGAGATTCTTTCGTACACGCAAATTTCGATTTGGATGGGGTATACACAATGCGAATAACTGAATAAATGCTGGAAAGAGCGATTTGGAGTGAATATATTCACACACCTAATACCTTTATCGATTGCTAGCGACAGAAATCATACATGTAATCGATGTGTATTGTGTTTGTACGAGTCGGAAACGAGAGGGCTCTTTCTGTAATGGCCACAATGTTATCCACCTTCCTTATATAAGATGGTAATGTACGAGACCAAGTGGGTGGGGTAATGGGATTTTTTTTAATAGGCATTTGTTTGGTGTCATAGGTCCGAGTCTTCCACCTTTGACTAAGGGGGTAGTGACCAGTTAACTTAAAATTATCCATTTCACGCCCTCGGACAGTATGTATTTAATGCAATATTCCAAATAAGTGGGCGGACAGCAATATGCGTTCGACATTTGTGACCTAGATACACTAGAAACTTTTACATGAACACAAATATGCTGCTCTATTAGTGCTCCTTACCTATGCAGGAATGTGAAATATCTCCGTGCAGCCTCTTTAAGATTAATCAATTCCGAGGTGAAATATTCACTTTAAAACCATGTCGTGCCACGTTGCTTGCGGAACTACAGATTGAATGTTGCATGTGTTATCAATCATCATCCAGAGGCAAATGTACTATAATGGTGCAAATCAGTTCCCATCCATGAGTTTTCTCTCAAATAAATTATTGTTTGAAACTCCCAGAAAAATATGTTGTTTTCATTAGTTTTTGTCACAACATACCCTCAATTCGTATTTTCCCATTTCTGATCAATGGGAACAGGTCAGATGGCCCTGGAATGAGCATTCATCAATTAATACGATGTAAAATCTGATTAAAATACAAAATCAACTACAAAAAATTAATTAAACAATTAAAATGAATTTTAATCAGCAGAAAGTGTAATATTTATAAATTTCACTGGTGCCATTATACGAAACTGGCGGCAAACTGGTCACTGCTACCTTAAGGATGCAGACCCCTTTTTTTCACTGCACATTTTCTGTCATTTGCCAGTAGGGTGGTCAATTCCAAACAGAATAAACCTAGTATTAAATGTATATTGTGTAGAAGTGCCCGTCACAAATTAATTTTAAGGGTGGGGGTACAGCTTCAGAAAGTGGTCAAATTTGGGTCGAAACAGCATTTTGCTACAACAGTGTTAATGCTGATGTGTTGCTATGTAAGGAGGCGCAAACTATACGAGCACTTCATTACACTGCTTAGCAAGCACTACAGCTGCTTCACATGTATTAGCAAGATATGTATGTGACCTTGAACCAGTAAAAACTGTGCATATTTTCGATAAATTATCGGCAGATTTGAACATTTTCATAATGTCACCGACATACAAGTTCTTTCAAGGGCCCTCAGTAGGTTCAAGACCCTACTAAGAGATAAAAAATACACCTAGTAGCATATTACTTGGTGTTTATTGCTCGTCAATAAACTTAAAAACTGTAAAATAATAGCTATCAGACAATGGCAGAGCTCTACCATTTCACACCCACTGCTGCGACAAGGCCACATTCACAGAGTGCACATTCAATGTAAAATGATGGAGTAAATCGAGCATAGACAGTAGGTCAATGTCAGTTCAAGGTCACATAAACATTGGCTTCATATGAGTACCACAAATTGATGAAGTAGCACAAACATGGTCGGCTTAGTGGCTGTATTTGGTGCGAAACTGACCGAAATATGTAAAATGATTTGTTAAACTAGCAGAAAATGTAGGTCAAGGTCGAATGAAGGTCAACTGAGAGACAATGGTTTAAGGTGGACCACAGCAGGGCAATGGCATTCAAGGTTTTCAGAGTCTAATATGGAGGGTAGCTGGTCAGAAAAATGGAAAAAGTAACTCTGAAACAAGTGTACAGGAACACAGGTCACTGTTTACGACACCGCGGGCCAACTAGTTTCAGCTCAATGTGAAAATACACTAACCGAGATGATATTTCTTTTTCTTCTACTGGTCTGGTTTTTCTTGCCAGGTGGTTACCATCCAGGTACAGGCTAGCAGCAGCTTAAATGGAATAAGTGACACGTATAGCCGAGTCCGGTAAACTAGAGACCTTCAGTGAAAGATGCGGTCCTAACTGTGCGGACTAAGGCGGTCAATGTACATAAAATAGACATTTCTGTTATTAAGTAGATCTACATTTAACACAAATTCAGAGAAATGTCCTTCAACTACACTTTCCAGGCTAATCGTTCTGCAACACAGTCAAATCGGTCCAAAAAATCATTGAGATATCAAACATCAGAATTTCACCATTTAGTTGTTGTATTTTCAGCTCCAGAGGCTTCCCTGCTAAAATGGCTCAAGACATTCATCAGACACATGTCAGCTGTCCAGAAATGATATTTTCAATGTCGATAAATGTTTAAGTCAACATTGAAATTCAACAAATGACAGAAATGGCAAATTCAGGAAATCATGTTTTCCCTTAAGGGGGCAGTGACCAGTTAATGTAAAAGTATCCATTTCACGCCCTCGGACAGTATGTATTTAATGCAATATTCCAAATAAGTGGGCAAACAGCAATATGCGTTCGACATTTGTGACCTAGATACACTAGAAACGTTTACATAAACACAAATATGCTGCTCTATTAGTGCTCCTTACCTATGCAGGAATGTGAAATATCTCCGTGCAGCCTCTTTAAAATTAACCAATTACGAGGTCAAATATTCACTTTAAAACCATGCCGTGCCACGTTGCTTGCGTAACTACAGATTGAATGTTGCATATGTTCTCAATCATCATTCAGAGGCAAATGTACTATCTTGGTGCAAACCAGTTCCCATCCATGAGTTTTCTCTCAAATAAATTCTTGTTTGAAACTCCCAGAAAAATATGTTGTTTTCATTAGTTTTTGTCACAACATACCCTCAATTCGTATTTGCCCATTTCTGATCAATGGGAACAGGTCAGATGGCCCTGGAACATGTGGAATGAGCATTCATCAATTAATACGATGAAAAATCTGAATAAAATACAAAATCAACTACAACAAATTCATTAAACAATTAAAATGAATTTTAATCAGCAGAAAGTGTAATATTTACAAATTTCACTGGTACCATTATACGAAACTGGCGGCTAACTGGTCAGTGCTACCTAAATATCGAGACACGCTATATATGAGGCACATGGTAACACGGTAACATATGAGGCACATGGTGATTGGGGCACATGGTAACACGATTAAGTTTTATGTTCCATATGGCGGGGCCGACGGAACAGCTGAACTGTATAGTGGAGGGATCTCCTGCCGCTGCAGACACTCGAATAAGCATATCACGTCCCGCGACGGGCGAGGAGTTTGTTTCTCTCGTCGTCCCTCCCCTCCATGACGACTTTTATTTTACGTCTTCGTCCGCGAGAATTTGTGGTCGGGCCTTGGACCGGATCGCGCCCTTTAACTCCTGGTACCTGGCCATCTCTTCTACTACCAGTTTCAACTCACTATCTGATATATCGTTGTCGGCTATCGCTTTTGACACGATAACGTCGATACTGTTTTTCTTTGACCTCGCGAGAACCGCTATTCGATCGTACTTTCGACTCTTGGCCTCTAGTTTTCGACCCACGAGTCTGGCCGTCATACAAAGCAGTCCCGCCCCCGCCGCTATCGCACTCAAGGCCACCGTGACCGGCACAGCGACGATTGTTGATAATGAAGACCATCCGCGAGTACGCGCGGACATATCCGCAGAAAAACAAAAGTCTCGCGCCGCTGGATCCCGAGTCGCAGCTTTCAGACTTCTATGCGACGTCAGATGCCCAAAAATACCGCGAGATCGCGTTCGTCGTCGTGGGATTGGTTGCGACGGGCCTCGTCAGCTATATTATTGTGAAGCATAGCAAATAACTTCTTTATATATATGGGCCGCGTTCTGTGAAAAATAGCCTTAATGACAACGTCATGAAAAGCTGAAAATGACGTCGCAAAGTTACGCATAAATTTACCAACGTCAAGTAGGATATTGAAACTTGTAATTGTTGCGTCATTGCAATAAGTTGTCCTATAATATATTATATGGACGACTTTTGAAATGACATTTGAAACTAAATAACCATACGACCGGTATTTTAGATAACACAAAACAAAATCAGTATTATGTTACATAATGCTAATATTTCTTTTAAACTTTACTTATATATATTTATATAACAATTGCAAACAAACGCGAGAACAATTGCAGTCGGCGTAGATGGAGTTGTCTGCATGTTTCTTAATTTGGGTTGAAACCGGAATACTCACAGAATACATAAATTTATCCTGTCTGGAGACCACCATCAGATCTAACTTAAAGATCGACCCCGTACGCATGTGTGCGCTCTTTACTAAGTATGCTATACGGTCCCATTAGAGCGGGGTCGGTATGTTCGGCCGTACACGCTGTACAAACCCAATTCCGATTTTGGGATGTATTTATAGATTACACTGCATCCTTTCATTTGAACTGACAAGCGATTTTCGAAATATGTAGACACACTCAGGTAAATCTGTAGTCATGTATTCATGACTTAATTATGTGTCTGCGTAGATCTACATATTGCATGTTGGTTTACAGATGTTCATTCGTAATGAAAATACTTTCTGCACGGTTTGTCGCAAATATCAGCTTAGGTTTAAACGTGTTTACTGATGGGGGCGATTAGTGCCGACGGCCGGACACACCCGGCCCCGTTCTAAGTGAAAGTGTGCCCGCAACCGTCACGGTTACTTTTATTAAAGAAAAGGTAAACAGTAGACACTGGGCCAAACATGTTTTATTATTTAGTATTTAGTGTGTTGGTATTGTGTCACAGGCACATTTAGTGATAATTGTAGCCACGGGGGCCCGTTTCACTAAACTTCGTACGACTAAAATGTTCGTTAGTGCAAATCTAGGATCGTCTGGAAATTCCAATTGATTGATTTACATTTATTGAGCATAGGCTGCTCAATAAATCTCAATCCAATAATTGTTTACAGGAAAATGTTGTTAATGTGGAATTTACAGTCTATCTTAATTTTGTACTTACGAACATATTAGTCGTACGAAGTTTAGTGAAACGGGCCCCAGGGACGTAGCCTACTGATTTGTATCTGTATCTGCAACCACTTGCATGTACCTTCTAATGTCATGTAATTTTAAGTGACTTTCAAAAATATCACATTACATCAGCCGTACGATATCCGTTTGATAACTGTTAAATATTATTTTAATTGACCACTTGTAAATATGGTTATATGAATGTATGGCATATATTTTACTAGTATTTTTGCAATCAGTGTAGACCCTGATCAGGCTGCGCAGATGCACAGGTCTCCAACATTTACAAATTTAAGAAGTCCTGCGTTAGATCGTTGTTAATTTACCTACTACTAAAAACTGGATGTCTGCGTGCTTTATTGTTTTTTTCATCAAAGGGACGTTCTAGTCGGAGGCGTGTAAATAATATATAGCAAATACCAGGAGCGGATCATGGATTTCAGGTGGGGGGGGGGGGGCGGGGCGGGACTTCTTAATTGAAACAGTTTACTATATTTTCGAACTAGCACCGTTTGTTCGTCGACCAAGTGGAGCTCGGGAGACTGCTAGGTGGGTCCGGCGGTACGCCCTCCGGAATATTTGTGATATCTACACCCCATTGTGCTGCGTTATAGCGTATTTTAGAGCAAACATATCTTTACTCGCCAAATTTTAAGGGGGCCCGCGCCAGGTTTTCCCCTACGTGAATCCGCCCTGGAATACACAACTTCTATATTTGCAGATTCAACGCGTCTAAATTCAAACGAGACGCTTCAAACAAATGTCGCAATTTTGTGGTCGGTACAAATTTAGTGTGTAAATCACTGACTTGATAATATAGTGTGCAGACATGAATTAAAAATACATGTACGTATGCCACTGTGCTTTTTAGCATGGCTTGGTTGGCCACTCATTTCAGTGTTTACAAAGGCGTTGAATGTACTTTTTCTGAAACGCAACACAATTAAATTGCAAATTTCGTTTTCAAATTAATTATTCCCGACGAGAGGATACAGTGTATACATGTACATGCACCAGTACTATTATGTTTACTGCCGGTATTTTTTATTAGAACATTTTATAACAATTATACAATCATGTATGTCACCTCGACACATTTTCCAGACATTGACAGGTTTATGTATATATATTTATTTTCAAATGGTACACCCATTATACACAGTAATGGATAATTTTGCCCTGAATGTTCTGTTAGACACTTTTGATTTTAACAACTATACATTGCATTTACTAAATAAATACGCATGCTGTCGCGCGGGCATCGGTCACGCAAATAAACATATGAAGGAATCTACAAAGTACCGTTGATAACTGCGTACATTTATAACATTTGAAGAAACTTATATAAAAAATCAGTACCGGCAGTAAATTCATAGACAGGACCGAGACGGGTAGCGGACACACCTAACAATATTTTCCCTCTCGGTGTGGGGGTAGTGACGCGGCGAGGGAGTGGGGTCAGCGCAGGATTTCCCCATATACCTCCTACCTACTAGTACGAGGTACATGTACACAAGACCGTCCGTCAGTCATATTGGCTACACAGGAAAACGTTCCTCCCGCTTTCTGAGATGTAAATTTAATTCCGAGAGTCGGGTATGGACAGTCGATTTTTAATTTGTTTAAAAATTTAAAACTCCGCGGGTGTGTCCGACTACCCTCTAGACACTATCGGGCGCTAAAGTCATTGATATGTGCAGCAATAGGCCTATCCAAATTCTAACCAAATTCAGGTCATTCATTTTTACAGAAAATAGTGCATTTGTTTCAATCACAGATTGTTTCAATTTCAAACACCAGGAATGTCGTTTTGTTGTTTGTGTTTGGTCCTTGGTGTCTACATCAATAACGTCAATTAGATTCTGAACTAAATTGTCAAATAATTACAATGTATCTTTCTGACGGTACATGTATATGCATAATCTGTGATAGTTGGCGATAGTAGCAAATTACGAAGTCACATGTCGGCAAATTATACATTTAACATTGATAGTGGTACGTTTGGTTTGTTCACTACATGTACATATCATAGTTTTATTCTGTTCAATGTTTGATAGTATTCGTACTAAAACTTGTAGATACATTTAGTGCAACTTATTCAGCAAATACAGTTTACAGCAAGCACAGTCAATAAACAAACACATTTCTACTGTAGGCTGTTGTGTAGCATAGTACAAACGTCAGCGTTTTAATAACGTCATTTTCTCGATGACGTTACTTTTTTTCCTTGAGTGATTCACATGGTGCTACAAAAGTGAGATAAAGCAAAAACTATTAAACATATTTGCATTTAACCTTTTTTCAGCATTATTGTTTTGAAGGGTGTCCGCATCAAAAAATGTAAAAAAGTGCAAATTGAAAATTGTGTCATTAAGGCTGGTTTTCACAGAATCCAGTGGGGTTCGCGTCAACGCTCCGGAAAGTTTGCACGGCGTGATTCTCGCGGCGAAGATCCTCGTTGATCCAGTCCAGACGGGCGGTTCGTTTTCGGGACCATGCTGCGTGTGCGCTCTCGAGTTGTTCTACAGCTAAATCGTGACGCTTGCGCTCCTCATCAACGTCCGAGCTCCGAAGATTCGAGAACAGAAATTTGTTGCCTACCGCTGAACTCCAGTGCGTTCACCACCGCACCACATACGAGCATTGCGATCGAAGCCATAACTTCCATATATTAGCCGGTATAATTCCAGCATTAACTAGATAATCTCTGGTCCAAACCGCTACATCTAAGGTTACGAGACCTACGTTTCCTGCAGTCATGTCCAACTTGGGGGCGGGCCCTCCGAAGCCCATCTTTGATAGTCGAGCAAACCCGATACTGACGCTCGATATCACCACGGCGTGATAAACCGCATTCACTATTATTTTACCATCGTATTCAGCCATTGTTGATAACTATACAGTTATTGCATATGAAAGGGATCGCGAGCAGCAGCTGGAACGCCCACAGACCACCCGCAACTGCCAGACCACCGACAACAATACTAGTATATGAGATGATCCAGCAGCATCTGCCTGCCGCTGCCCGCCCTGCTGCCTGTCGTTTTGGGTTTGTATGTAAAATCGGAGCTAGTTCCTGCGGAACGGGCTTCTGAGGTGCAATCGGAGATAGTTCCTGCGGAACGAGCTCCGTCACTCTCGCAGGTGCGTCTTGTGTCAACATTTTCTGAGCTTATAGTTCACGGCCATGCGTGTTCAAAATTGCAGTGCTTAGCTGTTGTCAACGCGCTAAGAACATCTCAAACTTGTGGTAAATTACGCAGCAAGCTGATCTTAGCGCGTGTCCGATCCGACGAAACGTTCAGCCTCGAAGTCGTCGACCAATCCCGATTGATTCGGGATGCTGCGTAGAACTGAATGGCTGCCGCACCTAGGGTTTTCGTCATCACCGCGCCTAGTCGCGATTCGTATCTGGCATACCACTTCTCAATCTCTGCGTCTGGCATCTTATCAACCTGGTCGACTGTGAGACGTCGGCCCAGATACTGCTCGCCCTGCCCCACCCCCCCCCCCAACCTGCAACCTGCAACCAGCGCAGCGAGCCGTTGGCGGCCGCTCCAAAGTCGCGGTTTCTGTCCACCCGTGTCGGCTGTCTGTGCGACTGTCGGTGTGACTGTCTGTGCTACCACTGTTAGAACAGCATCTTCCATTAGCTGATCGAGAAGTTCGTCGCAATTCATTGTGATCTTAAGCAGTACTATTCTGATTCGCCTCATAACTCTAACATATTGCCAAGCGCGCCACCCGAAAATTATGATCACCGTTAGGCTAGCAGTAAAGCTTGCAGCGTAGCAACAAATTGATTCACACATTGTTTCGTGGTTGTTAATAATTGCTCAGCAGTCGTTAACAATTGTTCGGTATTTGTTCAGCAAGTTATATATATATGTCGACGGGTGCTGACTTAGTTATGTATATGTCGACCACATTGTTCAGCATGTGTTAACAATTGTTCAGCATTCCTCCCGACTCCCTACCTGACGCCTGATCGTCGACCTGCCAGCCTCGGCGTATCTGGAGAACACGTTTATCTCGTTTATCCACGGACTACCCGGTGAGTGTTTGTGAAATATCATCGTAGCGTCGGTCTTGATGTTCCGAAGACGATACGAGCACGAATTCATTTTGATTCATTATGCGATTAGCGATCTCCCCGTCTACCCCTCTCTCGAATGGCCAGACGATCTTCCTCCTACCCCTATTAACAGTTTCCCTAGCTTCGGCATATTCGGCGCGAATCCTGGGACCCTCCTCCACCAAAGCTCTGGCGATGTATCTCCTCTTCCTAGGAGGTCTCACCTTCAGTCTTTGATAAATCCTATTGTATTCCACCTTGTGGAGTGCTTTCCTGCGAGCGCTGTGATCGTCTTTTACTATCTGCGCGCAAGCGGTGGCACGCAGACTAGCCGTCGTCTTGATCTCCAATTTGTCGGATTGTTTTTCGAGGTGGACAGGTAGTCGCCCGGTCGAAACCGCACGACGCAGCATCTCCCCGCGAACGACGGCTCGCGATGTCTTAGCTTTAATTGGTTATAAAAGATGGTGACTTGTTAAGTATGACAAATCACTGGTATAATATATGGATGTCTTAGCTTTAATTGGTTGTAAAAGGTGGAGACTTATTAAGTATGACAAATCACTGGTATAATCTATGTATGTCTTAGCTTTTAATTGGTTTGTGGTGGTGGTGGGACTTGTAAGTTTATAAATCATGGTATAATCTATGTATGTCTTAGCTTTTAATTGGTTGTAAAAGGTGGTGACTTGTTAAGTATGAGAAATCACTGGTATAATCTATGGATGTCTTATCTCTAATTGGAATGTCAGAGGTGGTGACTTGTTAAGTATGACAAGTCACTGGTATAATCTATCGATGGCTTATCTCTAATTGGAAAGTCAGAGGTGGTGACTTGCTAAGTATGACAAGTCACTGGTATAATATATGGGCGGTTTATCTCTAACACGACGTCAGAGGTGGTGACATCTCAAGCGGGAGTCGTCACTACGACCTCATTGATATATATATATATATATATTGATGCTCTCATCCGTACACAGTAGAGGAACCAGAGCAGTATTATGCTCTCGTGGTTGCCGAAACGGGGGTTGCTGAAAATATTTTCCGCTCTTATAACATTGGAGATATTTTGTCCACACTCGGGTTTTTCATATATATCACTCGGAATGGGAGTGGGAGTCTATACGGGGGAATTGGGGCTCTCAATAGAGAGGTGGTATCATTTTGACCCCCATATGCTACAGAAATGATTCCAAAGTGCTCTCAAACCATGTTTTGATAAGAACACAAACAGCAGACGACAACATTTAATTCAGCAGCATAATGTTTGTTTGTTTGTTTATTGGTGTGTAATGGCCTATCAACAGCTAATGTCATGTAAGGCCGGGCAAGCGGGTTCGATCTCATTTTAACCTGCTGCATTTGGGGAAAAATCCCAAAAATCAGAACGGAATATTTACATCTAGAAAGAATATATTCAGCCCTGAAATTAGAATAACCTACCTGGTTGCAGGTTCATGGCACACCAAGTGAGCACACCAAGTCACTTGGCCCCTTCCACTAAAATAGGATAACGAATAATCGTAGTACTCACATATAAAGGGGTATAACCAGATTCAACTGTCACATACAAAATGCCAAAATACGTATGTGAGGGCCAAACCAGGTCTCCAGTCGGAATTCCGGTAAGGATGAACCCCGATGGTTGAAGAAGCATAAGGGTTAACACTAATAACATGTATTGTATTGTACTAAATTGAAATAAACACACCATCTGTTTAGTATCGGAGAGTTTATTGAAACATTTCAACATACAGTTTCGTGTGTGAAACTAATTAATGTATAAATTAATAACAAAATACATGTACATGTATGAATACATTCATAAATACCATACGGACCCTCGGCTTCAAGAGATCTTACCAATACTATTAGACAGACAAATATGACACATGGCCATTTTATATCAGTGAAAATGCTGATATGAGGAAATAAGGATCATACATGATATTTATTAAACAAGTTTACTGATTTCATAAGAAACGAAGCTATGCAAAAAAACAGCTACTATAAATAAAACAATCAGCGGCTGGCACCTAACACACTGTTGAACTACAACAACAACAAAACAATTCAGACGACCTTTCAAAGATACAAGAAACTTTTGAAATAAACCATTAAATATATTAGATTATATTTATGTTAAATCACACACCCATCCATTTAAACTGTCGATACTGATAAATTAATGTATTTTCTGTAGCAGTTTGTAGCCTATTTCATCAAAATTTCTATTAAGTACACTTATCTACCGAATAGATTAATTATTTATTGTACATGTACTGAAATGTCATTTCATAAAAAGCAAATATGTGTTTATATTTGATGAGTAAAATTATGCAGCATTCATATAGTGCATTTATTACATTTATTACATGTATTACATTTATTACATTTATTACATTATCATAGTCATTGTTTTTATTAGAAAATATTGTATTTAATTAAATTAACAATATTTATTAATCTATGTATAAATTGAACAAAAGTACAATTAGCGAAATACTGATTAACACATGTATTACACTAGTGTATTACGATGCTTAGTAGTATTCGTATTATGATACTGGGTTATTAAACTGTGAATGGCCACTTTATGCAATGAACATAAATTGGTCATGCTTGAAAATGTTCAGCTTATTGACTAAAGGCGAAGACGATAACAAAGTCCCAGATAAGCTTTGATCACCGTCACAAAAGGTTATGGAATTCCGGGGACGAATTTCAATTTGGTGGAGTATATCATAATTAGTATGAAACGTCATAGGGCGAGCTGTATTGTAACGTCCCTATGTCGTATCCGTCTTCAGCAATACGGTATAAACCATAATATTTCCTGTTCACGCAGGGGGTTGGTAGCGGGCCCTCGTGAATCGGGGTAGGGAAATGTAACGACTATATCTACTTGGCAATGAAAAGACGACAGTGACGAGATTTTAGTAACATCTGATATTTTGATAATAGTTCTAACATGCAGTATTACTCAACGTGTACAATTAAAGAGTGGTGACAAACTACGATAACAACGATGAGGGTGATCGGATTATGGACAGATAATGACTAATATGAGATGTACACATGGCAAGATACAGCACAACAGGCGACTGTGGGAGTAAGCAGACTCGAGAAAGGATATTAGCACATGTAAACACGGACTAGATTTTATGCTAAAATATGGCGGAAAATCACACTAACGCAAACCCAAGTCATGGTGGGAATCACGAAGCTGGGGTTGGGAAATAATGCTGGGTGGGGGAGTCACACAGCGGGGATCACGAGCTGGGGTGGGAATAATGCTGGATGGGGGAGTCGCACAGCGGGATCACGAAGCTGGGGGTGGGAAATAATGCTGGGTGGGGGAGTCACACAGCGGGGATCACGAAGCTGGGGTGGGAATAATGCTGGGTGGGGGAGTCACACAGCGGGGATCACGAAGCTGGGGGTGGGTAATAAGTGCTGGGTGGGGGAGTCACACAGCGGGGGATCACGAAGCTGGGGTGGGAAATAATGCTGGGTGGGGAGTCACACAGCGGGGATCACGAAGCTGGGCTTGGGAATTATGCTGGGTGGGGGAGTCACACAGCGGGGGGATCACGAAGCTGGGGTGGGAAATAATGATGGGTGGGGGAGTCACACAGCGGGGATCACGAAGCTGGGGTGAGGGAAATAATGCTGGGTGAGTCACACAGCGGGGATCACGAAGCTGGGGTGGGAAATAATGCTGGGTGGGGAGTCACACAGCGGGGATCACAAAGCTGGGGGGGGTGGGAATAATGCTGGGTGGGGAGTCACAAAGCGGGGATCACGAAGCTGGGGGTGGAAATAATGCTGGGTGTGGGGGAGTCACACAGCAAGTGGGCACACAGCAGGGGTGGGGAGTCGCACAGCCGGGGGTCACGAAGCTGGGTGGGTATCATGACACTTAGCTGACTGGGGGGGGGTGGGGGGGGGGGGGGCACACAACAGCTAGGACGCATGACAATGGAATTTGGGATCACCTAACAGGGGTGGGAGGGGGCTCGAAGTTAGGGTGGGGCGTCAGACAGCAGGGGGGTCATGAAGCTCAAATTGTGAATCGTATCGCAATGGGGAAAAAGTGGGTGGGGTAATGGGATATTGGCATTATTATGGTTCCAGCCAATATTAATAATCAATAATGCCAGACTGACGTTCAAATCATCACATCTCACGACTAACGGACCATTGGTAACATCGTCGGTGTGTAATGTTTAAGGGGGGGGGGGGATATTTGGGCCTTGGGAGTTCTGAGACGCGAGTTGCGTCTCGAGTTGCGTCGCTCGGGACAAAGTCGACAACTGACATATTTCACTCCTATTTATAACCTTCGATCCGGACATTGTCCGCAGATGCAGCCCTTTAATTGGCTCGTAGAGACTCCGAGGACAACATTCGGACAATGAGACCATATTTGGAATCCGCGGACAACATGTGAAAGTTGTCCCAGATTCCGCACAGTGGATTGGTTGGAATGTGTAATAGGATACCGGGACTTTCCCACTTTGACGAAATGTGAAAGTTGTCCCGCATCGTTGATTGGTCGGAGAGGTTTGGCGGAAATTACCGAGCTTAAACAGGTTTACGCAATATAAAATGGCGGCCGTGTTCAACACACACAGGAAATGTCAACAAACTATTGTGAATTGTAACTAACTAAACAAGTTTCCTGGTGTATGAAGACGCCGATAATAAACTATTGACAATTGTGAACATCCAGGCATGAATCGGAGATCGTGGTAAGTTATGTGCATAAAATGACAGACGTGTTTTGTTGTCCAAAATGTGTGATAAATTCGAAGCGATGAATAGCAATACACATCTGTGTATAGCGATGCTTCGCTGGCTGGGTCGCTTCAGTATGAGCACCCGACCCGCGATTCAAAACCAGCACCTCTGATTGACTGTACCATCGCTCTGCCGACTGAGCTAATCGAGCACAGATACACACCTATTCCCCATAGTGACTTAAATACAGTGAAACCTCTCTAACCCTGACACCCTAGGAGGTCCCAATTATGTCTGGCTTATAGAGGTTTTACTGTACATCATGCATTTGATCATTCTGAGCCACAGTCGTGTGCTATGCGATCATGAACAGACATTATCACCTGAAATAAATGACCATCAAAAATAAGGTCACATGCGTTGTATTGGTGTCCGGTTTAGAGAGGTTCCACTGTACCAAACATTGCATACTCCCCTGCCAAATTATTGTGATTTGTGACAGTAATCATCTGTGGGACGACTCAGAATATTCATCAGTCACTGTCCTGCATTGGGCGGCAAATGTCACATGGTGAGATTAGATGCGCACCCGACCTCGGATTCAAACCCACGACGTCTGGTTTACTTCGCTCTATTGACTAAGCTTACCGGTTAAAGATACACACTTCCTCCCCATAGACACGTACCAATCTAGTTGCGAAGGTAACCCTTGCAATCTACTCCTGTACCATCCATAGACCATATGTAGAGTTAACTTCGCAACTATTACCAACCGTGACATGACTAAAGAGTACTCTACTACCTGATTTCAAATCCAATGCATACTTTGCAAACATGTATACAACATTTGGTCAAGTAAAACTCTACTTATTGTGCGGACAAGGATACAGAAAGCGAAAATTAATACAACAAGTAGAACTTGAGTTATTGCGTGGGCAAGGATACAGAGAAAATAAAAAATGTCCGCCTATAGGAGATAAGTCATTGAACAGTTGGAAAATCAAGTTCTTCATCTTCTCGTGGGAAACATATATGCAGAATTTTTGTACGATCTGTCAAGTAGAACTTGACAAGGATTGAGTGTGAAAATTAAAAATGGCCGCCAAGGCGCAATAAGTCACCTAACATGTTTAACAAGAGTTGTCAGAAGACAACGAAGCTCGCCTGTTGGCAGCCTTCACTCAAACTCGACACAGTGAATTATATATAATTGACATTGGGTTAAGGTGCGTGCGGTGGATCTTGACATTGGGGTCAGTGGTGCAAGGTGGGTCTTGGGTTTGCTATAGCATAATATAGCATATTAAGATGAATGCATCCCTGAAAACAGAAGTAAAACAAAATTTAACCCAACGTTAAGTTTATGAATGCACTAAGTTGGTGATTTTCTACAGCATGATAGCTATTCACATGAGCTATGCATGTATGAATGTATGAATTTGCTAAGTTTGTGACCTTGGGGAAAGATGGGGGGTGGGTCATGGATTTGCTGGTAGCACAATAGAGGATCATCAGATGAATGCATGTATGAAATATCAAAGCGTTCCCTGCAAAGAAACAGAAGTTAAACAACATTTACCCCAACATTAAGTTTATGAACATACTAATTTTGTGACCTTGACCTTGGGTTAAGGGTTGGGTGGTGTGTTGTGGATTTGATACAGCTCTGAGGAATGCATGTATGAAATATCAAGGCGTTCCATGAAAGGAAACAGATGTTATAATAAATTTACCCCAACGTTAAGTTTATGAATGTGCTAAGATTTTGTCCGTGACCTTGGGGTGAGGGTTGGGTGGTTGTTCATGGATTTGCTAGAGCATGATAGAGGGTCATCTGAGGAATGCATGTATGAATATCAAGGCGTTCCATGAAAGGAAACAGATGTTATAAGAAATTTACCCCAACGTTAAGTTTATGAATGTGCTAAGTTTGTGACCTTGACCTTGGGGTAAGGGTCGGGTGGTGGGGTCATTGGATTTGCTACAGCATGATATAGGGATCATCTGAGGAATGCATGTTTGAAATATCAAGGTGTTCCATGAAAGGAAACAGAAGTTATAAGACATTTACCCAACGTTAAGTTTATGGACGCCGAGCCACGCCTACCGACCTACGCCTACGCCTACGCCTACCCCTACGCCTTACCTACGCCTACGCCTACGCCTAGCACACCACGCCTACGCCTTCGCCTAGCCTACGCCTACGCCTAGCCTACCGCCTAGCCTACGCCTACCGCCTAGCACAGCCTACGCACAGCCTACGCACACGCTACGCTACGCCTACGACCACGCCAGCAACACCTACGCCTACGCCATACACCTACGCCACGCCTACGCCTACGCCTAGCCTACGCCTACGCCTACGCCACACGCCTCGCCGACGCCTACGCCTACGCTACGCCTAGACCAGCCTACGCGCATACGCCTACGCCTACGCCTACGCCTACGCCTACGCCTAGCCACCTACGCACAACGCCTACGCCTACGCCTAAGCCTACGCACACGCCTACGCCTACGCCTACGCCTAGCCTCGCCTACGCCTACTCCTACGCCTACGCCACGCCTACGCCTGCGCCTGCGCCTACGCCTACGCCTACGCCTACGCCTACGCCTACGCACACGCACACGCCTACGCACACGCCTACGCCTACGCACACGCCTACGCATACGCCGACGCCGACGCCGACGCCGACGCCGACGCCGACGCCGACGCCGACGACGCCGGCGGTATCCCATAAGCTTTTATGCACTTCGTGCAGGCAAGCTTAAAAATCAATCGGGTTCTGCGGATTACCGTGATAAACATGAACATCGATGTTGGTTACGATGCGTTAAGTAGAACTCGTGGACAGGTATTTCGTGGACAAGGATGTAGAGTGCGAAATTAAAAATGGCCGTCAATAGGCTTCTTCGTTTTGCCGTGATAAAAATGTTTCCTGAATTTGGTTACGATCTGTGAAGTAGAGCTCTAATTATTGCGTGGACAAGCTAGCTGCTCATTGCATATCTGAAAATGCATCCGATTCAAAATACTTTAGCGAACAGAGTAGGCCTGTGTGAATAAGATGTTCCGTTACTACATTGCAGTTTTTGAAGAAAATTTTGCTTACTGCATATGCAACAAGCAAAATTTTCTTCAAAAAATGCAAATTGGACACAATTTAGGATCAGGGGGCCGTTTCACTAAAATTCTTACGACTAAAATGTTTGTAGGTGCAAATTGAGGATCGTCTGGAAATTGCAATTGATGGATTTACATTTTTGAGCATATTATGCTGAATAAATATAAATACATTAATTATTTACAAGAAAACATTGTTAATGTGAAATTTTGCATTTACGAACATTTTAGTTGTACAAAGTTTAGTGAAACGGCCCCCTGATTACTGGTATGATTCAAACAAAATCTCCAATGTTTGACAATGTTTTGTGAAGAACGTATCTGGAAAATATAAAAATGTATTCCTGCCAATCTGTTATCACGGTGGGATATATATCTATTATAACTGAGGCTAGCATAAAACACTGTCATCTGTATGGCTGACATCAGTCACGTCAAGTCCATCGTCAAAGTAGGACACGTCGGTGGTTGTGCTATCTTGAAGATCTGAGTTATTGACCCCTGATATAAACTTTCACTAAATGTGCCTGAACTGTCCTGTGACTGTTTAGAAGCTGTTGAAGCAACAACACATTCTGGCCACCACGTTGTTGGCAGAGCTTGCTTCTAGAAGTGGGGTCAGATCCCCACCCCTCCCACCTGAATCTTACCTGTGTATCATGTGTATAACTGTTTGACCTTGCCACCCCGTTGTTGGTGGAGCTAGCTTCTAGGAGTAATGTCAGTTCCCCACCCCTCACCCCTTTATCTTACATGTGTATCAAGTGTATAACTGTTTGATCTGGCCACCCCGTTGTTGGTGGAGCTAACCTGTATGAGTGGGGACAGTTCCCAACCACTCCCCCCTGTATCTTACATGTGTATCATGTGTATAACTGTTAGATCTATCCACCCCGTTCTTGAACGAGCTTGCTTCTAGGAATGGGGTCAGTTCCTGTATTTTTCCTGTGTATCATGTATATAATTGTTTTATCTGGCCACCCCGTTGTTGGTGGAACTAGCTTTTAGGAGTGGGGTCAGTTCCTCCCTCCCGCCCTGTCTCTTACCTGTCTATCGTGTACGTAACTGTTTGATCTGGCCACCAAGTAGTTGGTGGAGCTAGCTTCAAGGAGTGGGGTCGGTTCCCCACCCTTCCCCCTGTATCTTACCTGTGTATCATGTGTATAACTGTTTGATCTGACAAACCCGTTGTTGGGGTGGAGCTAGCTTCTAGGAGTGGGGTCAGTTCCCCACCCCTCCCCCTTTATCTTACATGTGTATCATGTATATAACACTTTGATCTGGCCACCCCGTTGTTGGTAGAGCTAGTTTCTAGGAGCGGGGTCAGTTCCAGTCCCCTGCCCCCCGAATCTAACCTGTGTATCATGTGTATAATTGTTCGATCTGAACACCCCGTTGTTGGTGGAACTAGCTTCTAGGAGTTGGGTCAGTTCTCCACCCCTCCCCCTGTATCTTACCTGTGTATCGTGTGTATAACTGTTTGATCTGGCCACCCCGTTGTTGGCGGAGTTAGCTTCTAGGAGTGGGGTCAGTTCCCCTCCCTCCCCCCTCCCTGTATCTTACCTGTGTATCATGTGTATAACTGTTTGATCTGGCAACCCCGTTGTTTGTGGAGCTAGCTTCTAGGAGAGGGGTCAGTTCCCCACCCATCCCCCTTTATCTTACCTGTGTATCATGTATATAACACTTTGATCTGGCGACCCCCCCGTTGTTGGTGGAGCTTTGTTTCTAGGAGCGGGGTCAGTTCCTCTCCCCTGCCCCCCGAATCAAACCTGTGTATCATGTGTATAACTGTTCGATCTGAACATTCTATGGTTCACTAGTCAATAATTGTTTTATTATATGATAATAGCCCGTATATAAGCACTTACGACCTTATGCTACTAGACACAAATTTAAAAAGAATTTAAACAAAAAAATGGAATAAAACAAATTAAAAAAAACTTTAAAAAATTAAAAACATAATAATGCTCGCTACTGGAGCTCAGCATGTTTTTTAATAGTCCTATATGTATCTACATATCATATCTGCACAGGTCCACATATTGCCACAACATTGTCAACACAGTTTACAGAAATGTAATAATAATTTACCTGTATAAATTACCTGTAATAAGTTAGTGGTCAGTTAGTGGTCAGTCTGGACATTTGCACATGCTAGCACATGCACATGTGAATGGTTCTCCCTGTCACTATTGTTCAACCTGAGAAGGCTATTGTTCTCTCTACAGGTAAGGTGTATAGAGCACAAAAGAAAACGGGTCTTCACGCATTAATGTCCAGTTTGTTAAGTGCGCGAAACGAAAAAGGGAGACAACTAAAAAATTAGCTATGCAAGAGTTGTCATTGTTGTGCGCGACACACCTTGGGGTCGTGGTCTATGCATGTGTGAAGCTTCATGAAAATATTTTAAAGGGTGGTCGAGTTATGCTCCGGACAGGAAATCAGTGCATTAAAACAAAAAAGGGAGATAACCGAAAAATTAGCCATGCAAAAGTTGTCATTCTTGTGCACGGCACACCTTCGGGTCGTGGTCTATGCATGTGTGAAGTTTCATGAAAATATTCCAAAGGGTGGTCGAGTTATGCTCAATCAGTGCACGAAACAAAAAAGGGAGATAACTAAAATATTAGCTACGCAGAGTTGTCATTCTTGTGCGCGACACACCTTCGGCTCGTGGTCTATACATGTTTGAAGTTTCATGAACATATTCCAAAGTGTGTTCGAGTTATGTTTCGGACAGGAAATCAGTGCATGAAAACAAAAAAGGGAGATAACGAAAACATTATCTATGCAAGAGTTGTCATTCTTGTGCACGGCACACCTTCGGGTCATGGTCTATGCATGTGTGAAGTTTCATGAAAATATTCCAAAGGGTGGTCGAGTTATGCTCCAGACAAGAAATCAGTGCGTGAAACAACAAAGGGAGATAACTAACAAATTAGCTATGCAAGTGTTGTAATTATTATGCGCGACACACCTTCGAGTCGTGTTCTATGCATGTCTGAAGTTTCATGAACATATTCCAAAGGGTGTTCGAGTTATGCTCCGGAAAAGAAGTGTCTGCCGCGGACGCGGACGCGGACGCGGACGCGGACGCTGACGCGAACGCGGAACGGTGTCAAATCCATAGTATCCCCGACTTTCGTCCGGGGGATACAATAAACAGAAGTTACACAATATTTAACCCAACGTTAAGTTTATGAGCATGCTAAGTTTGTGACCTTGACCGTGGGGTAAGGGTTGGGTGGTGGATCGTGGATTTGTTACAACATGATAGAGTGTTATCAGATGAATGCATGTATGAAATATGAAGGCATTCCGTGTAAATAAACAGAAGTTACACAACATTTACCCGAACGTTAAGTTTATGAACATGCTAAGGTTGTGACCTTGACCTTGGGGTAAGGATGGGGTTGTGGATCGTGGATTTGCTACAGCATAATAGATGGTCATCTGAGGAATGCATGTATGAAACATCAAGGTGTTCCATGAAAGGAAGCAGATGTTACAAGACATTTACCCCAACGTTAAGTTTATGAATGTGCTATGTTTGTGACCAGGAAACAGAAGTTATAAGACATTTACCCCAACGTCAAGTATTTGTGGACGCCGACGACGCCGACGACGTCGACGACGCCGAGGGTATGCCATAAGCTCTTCTGAACTTCGTACAGGCGAGCTAAAATGAAAGGTGTTAATAACGAACGCACGCACGTACATAGACTAACGCTATATCCAATATTGCCTATCTGTGATGCGATACTTAAAGGGTGTAGTTCTAAAACCGGGCAAGGATCACACCGACCCATCAAGTTACCGTCCCATCGCACTTACTAGCTGCGTCTGTAAAACCATGGAACGAATGATTAACGACAGGCTTGTCTGGTTTCTGGAATCCAATGGACTGATATCTGAGTATCAATCTGGATTCCGTCGCCAGAGAAGCACATGCATCCACTTATCCGCCAAATCATGGAGCTACACCATATTTTACTTGCGTCTGGCAAGGACATTATTTTGTGTTGGCTACCCAGTCATACAGGTATCAAGGGCAATGACAGGACAGATAGTGCTGCCAAGGCCGCCCTGGATCGACCAACTTCTCATGTTCCTGTTTGCTATCATGATTTTAAATCATCCATCAACTCATTCATCTCCGATACAATGCAGATCCAGTGGGATCTGCTCACAGATAATAAACTTCATGTTGTGAAACCGACTCTGTGCGAATGGACTCCTGGCTACAGACATGTACGCCGGGATGAAGTTGTCCTTAGTCGATTGCGTATTGGACATACACGACTAACGCATTCGTGTATGCTCAAAGGTGAGCCGCGTCCATGGTGTATTCCATGCCACAGCGCATTTACCGTACAACACATCCTACTGGACTGTGTCGATTTTGCCGATATTCGAGGCAAGCATTTCAATGTTACTTCACTTGCGGAGCTATTCCATCTGGAGAGCATTGAAGGTTTGCTTCACTTTCTACATGTATCAGAAAATTTAATTTTATCATTGTATACATGTATCATTGTATAGTTCTATACACGTTTTTCATTTGTATTGTTTATCATATTAATATGTTTACCTTATCATCTGATTCATTACCACATGTAACATACTATTTTACAATTATTTGTATTCTTCATCTACATTGCTTGGCCCTAAATGATACTCTTTTGTGTTGATGGGCCGTTAAGCACCATTCCATTCCATATAGTGACGGGCCCATAGTTTAAAGTCTCATCTGACAGACTTGCGGGATGTTCACGCCTAGGGTGAGGATTGAACTCACAGCCTCCAGTATTGAAGTCCAATGCCATATACCCTAGGCCACGGACCATCCCTGAAAACTGTGGAATGATGTTTGTTGGTTTTAATATTCTACTATCGCGTTTGGTAGATAGCTGTCATTATCTTCGTCTAAATGCACTAGGAAACTTGCTAGTAAATTGACAACTGGTGCGTCTAAGTTAAAGCTGAATATGAAGCAATAAACTTAACCCATAGATACAAGAAACAAACCTTTTTATTCCTCTGATAATTAAGTAAACAAGGTGTGTCGTTATCACTAAGCTAATCCCATTGCAGTCAACCTTGACAATAACAATATTATTTGTTTTTTTAACATTTATGCCTTACAAAACAAGGTGAACATAAGTCCTCAGTGACCTTTACCTTGGGTTGCGTTTGGGCGTGGGTTGTATGCAAAACAAATAATTATCAAAATGAGAGAAACGGTGCGCCACTTTTGAAAAATAAAAGGTGTCACTAATGTACACATGTACGTATGTACATGGACTAACAGTATATCATCCCCTCTACTGTCTGTTCCACGTTTTGCTGCCGACGTACTTGTTCATCAATAACAAAAAAATCACCCTCCCCAAAATATTTTGTTTCATGAAATTGAATCAAATATTGATTTTATTGCGAAAAAACGATTTTGCTATGGGAATTTAACATGGGGAGTTAATTTCCAAATTTTTTAGTTTTAGTTCCTGTAGGATCAAAAAACAAAAGATTTTGGAAAATGACTCCGAAACCTGGTGGGATAGCTTGAAAATGATGTAACTAAGAAAACAAAAGATAGATTTTGAAAATCACTCCATCGTTTTTTCGCAATAAAATCAATATTTGATGGAATTTCATCAAATAATTTTTTTACGGGAGGGTGACTTTTTTCTTATTGATAATATGTAATAGGCACTACCTATGACGGGCGACGTTAGTATATGAAACTACATTTAACAATTGATAGCTTTAACATGATGTTAATATGCTATAAACGGTACCGTAGCATATTGTAGTATTGCAGAGCTACTTCCCGCAACTACCATGATGTTACAACTTGTCTATTATAATTAAATGGTGTCATTGTCGCATTTCTCTTATTTGAACCAGTGATACAATTTAGACATTTCCGTTTCATATATAGTACATTAATAGCCTAGGCATAGTGGAGCGCGTAGTCGAGCGGTCTGAGGCGTCGTACTGCTGATCTTATGGTCGTGGGTTCGAGCCTCACTGGAGGCGTGCGTTGTGTCCTTTAGCAAGACACTTTATCCACACTGCTTCAGCCCACCCAGCTGTAAATGGGTACCGGCTAAATACCTGGAACATCGATTGTATTCGATTGTATTTGATTGTATTTGATTGTATGTACATGTACTTATGAATACAAATATGATTCACTGGTGATAAGCCTCAGTATTGAGGGTATACCAGTATACTGACAGAAGCAAAGCATTATAGAAACTGTATTAGTACATTTACGATCATTTTAAGAAAAAATAACAAGGCTAAGAATCTTCAGTGATATTGTTCCCAATGTTCGCAATCTCAGTCGTCATTGAGCACGACTGTCATTTCGAGAGTTACACATTTTGCCCATTTTTGGTATGAATTGTGTTAAGTTTTACATTTACTTTTGATTAACCCAGTGCTGTGTCAGATGTGTTTGTATCCTGGATTTTATCAACAGGTGCACTAGACGCACACTTGCAATGCATACTTTGTTCTGGTAGTCGTGTTCCCAAATTATCCCGGATCGCTTGACTATGTCTTGTATTTTTAAACTCACATCAGCGAAGTTAAGTGCAGCGTGGCGGCTATAGAAATTGTCCAGGTGTGTCCTTCCAGTGATGCTATTATTTTCTCGATCCCTGGTGGTCTTTGATCACATTTTGACTATTTTTCGTATCTAGCATAGGGGAAGTAGACTATCTGGAAAACCACGAAGGCCAGACACAATTGCAACCTCTCGAAGGGCTGCCCGCATTAGTAGACGATCTGTACATTTTCGGGTATCTGGACAGGGAAGAGTCTGTGGTAGTGGGAAACAAAACAACTTGCACAACCGGGGAAGAGGGGTCTGCAAAATGCTGCGTGGCAAAGATCGCAATAGCAGCTCGGGAAACTATTGGAAATGGACAGAAACCACTACACACTGCAACACTGCACACAATTCGGCAAGACTGGAGATCGGGGAACATTTCCATTCGAAACACAATATATCGCATAGAACAAGGCACTGTGTACAAGGCAGGAAGCGCGTGGTGATAAGTGTACGACCACGCGACACCGTTCGCAGTATTCGTGGCAAAGATCGCCGTGTCCGAAAAATTAAAATTCGGATAGAAATATTGGTAATAGAGCGGCTGTCCACACTGCAGAAGAGACTGCAAGCCACCGGTATGGACATATACTGTGTGGACTACACGGAAGACTTCTTCAGCGTACTGGACAGACCAGCGCTAGTGGAGCATCTCGAGGTGGAGAAAGAGTTTGTACCGTAGGCGAAATCCGGAGGTTGGGGAGACATAACGACAGACACGCTGCCAGGCAAAATTCTAGACAATACAGACACCGTAGGAAACCACGTTTGCACTTGGGTACAAGCCAAGGACGGGAAAACGACCAGAACAAACCTGTACAACAAGGTGGTATCCAACTTCGAGGCGGGGGAGATACGGGAAACATAGCTGGGCATCTAGCGGACTACGCGGATTGCACCAACGAACATCTTCGAAAAACCTTCGGGCACCCGGACGTGCAGAAGAGCGGCTGCACGAGAATCGAGGTGTCGATATACGCCTGCTGCGACCTTTCCAAAGAAAAGGCAGAGGAGGTTCTCGCGGAGGCCAGAGAAGCTGTTTCTTGTGGGAAAGACATATTCGTGGTACAACCTCCGCACATACAGTGGGAAATCCTAGCCAAGCACCTGGACAGGTGTTTCGTGCTCGGAGACAAACCCTGTGGGCAGATATTTGTAGCTTCGTACGCGCACACCGGAACCGGTCGCATATCTGGAGTTCACATTCAACCGAGTGCCGCAACGGTTGCAGATCCTGCAAAATGGGGGAGAGCCATGGAGTGGGCCGCTGCAGACTTCGGGTTTCGCGCGTGTCCAATCTTTGTGGCGGAGATCCTATCCGCGGACGACGGCGAAATCGAAATGTCTCCGCTGCGTTGCTACACATAAGCAAAGTATTCTTCGACAATACTGTGCGGCAGCAAGCACAAACGGTACAAACTCTTTCTCCACCTCGAGATGCTCCACTAGCGCTGGTCTGTCCAGTACGCTGGAGAAGTATTAGTTTAAACATATTTTATTTGTATATTATTTACAAGTAATGCATCAATCATAGTTAAATACAGAATTATACAAATGGGATTGGATTGAAAACAAGCTTATATAAATCCTCTCCCTGACGTGTAACTTGGTATCACAGGCTGCAAGAACCAGACATAACAAACATAATTAAATACTGCCATTAGCATAAAATTGAGATATTTATTTTTGCTTTATGCTCATAGTTTCTGCTTCCTGCGATACCCGGTAGATGTATTATAGATGACATATGTAAATATACATGCATTAATTTTAATTTTAACAAAAAAAGAAAAAGACAACAATATTTTAGTTCGTTATTATAAAACAAAAAATAGAGAGAGAAAAAAAAAAAAATAATAATTCCACTGCGGCAGCTCGAGAAAACAAAATATGTTCGCACACCAAGCCACCCACGCCCACATTAAGTCTTGGTTGTCGTGATGATGTTTCAAAAGCAGACACATTGGAACCCCTCCAAACCGGACACCCTGGGATGTCCACAGGGCGTCCGGCATAAGGAAGTTTCCACTGTAAATCAGTCATATGATCACCCCATACACCTCTTTCATGCCTTGCAATCACGAACAGACTGTACCATGAGAGATAGATAAAAATAAAAATAAAAATAAAACCCACCAGAATTAACCACACAGCCATTTACAAGGTGGTCGGCTGACAGAGGTTCCACCGTACCATTTGAAAGCGACTTGTATTCTCTATGTACATTCTTACAGCTGTAAATATTGTTTCGTTAGTAGGATCGTCCAGTTGTATATTACCATAGAGTATAGTATGGAAGGTCGGTTGACAATAAGCTTGTATATCATCTATTAGTTGGTTTCTATGTAGTGCATATCTTGGACAGGAGAAAAAGTAGTGAGTGGCATCTTCAACTTGACCACAGATACAATTTGGTGATTCAACTATATATTTTTGCAATGAAGGTCATAGTTAAGAGCACTGCACCTTTTGTCCGGAGTCGTGTAGTATTACTTGCATATGCCGTTGACCACTGTAATAATAACTTAGAACCTTGTCTGTGATTTTTTTAATTTTGGTTTTAAAACAACTAAGTGAAGGAGCATTCCGTGTGTTTTCTGACATAGAGTTCCAGTCTCGGACTGAAGAGGAAGAAATGAGTTATAAAAGAGAGTTGTTCTGGATCGTATGGTCTGTAGGTTGTCAGCATTTCTTAAATTGTAACGAGTAGTGTCTGTTGAGGCGGAAGGTATCTACAAGGTTAATTAGGTGAAATGCCGTTTTTCATTTTGTAAAAAAGCGACAGTTTATGTGAATGTCGTCTATTTTCTAATGTTTCCCAGCAGATTTCAGCATATAATGAATCTATTGAAATTAGCCGAGTTTGCACTGTAGCTATACGGGCAGCTTCAATTTGGATTGTTTCCAATCCATCTTTCTCATATTGAGTACAATTATCCCATACGATATCAGCATATTCTAACAGAGGTCTAATAAAGGAAAGGTAAATTATTTCGAGACATTTTCTATCTAGAATGTATTTTAGTTTTCTCATAATGTATATTCTACGCCATGCTTTCCCTGTTATATATTCTATATGTTGATGCCATGTTCCTTCATTGTTAAAGTATATACCTAGGTGTTTGTGGCTTTCAACTTCTGAAACATTAAACATTATTCATCAATATTGGGGAATGTGCTGGTCTGTTACGTTTCCGTGATATAAGTAGTGATTCTGTCTTCTTAGGGTTAAATGTTACAAGCCATTTATTAGACCAATTGGTAATAGTTTTAAGATCGGAATTAATGGTCCTAGTAGCAGTTTCGGGAGTGTCTACAATAAGGTATAAGCTGGTGTCATCAGCGAAGAGGCGTATATTGGAGCTTATGTCCATAACAATATCATTTATGTATAGGAGAAATAACAATGGTCCGAGGATAGAACCTTGTGGGACACCAGCTCTAATGTGGTTCCAGTAAGAGTAGACTCCTGGCAGCACAACCCTTTGTTTCCGATTACTAAGGTAGTGGCGAACCAGTCATGAACGTTATTAGTAACACCTGCCGCTGTTAATTTCATAAGCAGACCGGTATGCCAGACACGGTCAAATGCTTTGCTGATATCACAAAATACAACCCGGACTTCTTTTCCATCATCTAATGCACGGCAGAATGCATTATAAAGGAAGGTCAGTTGGTTTACAGTTGAATCACCTGGTACAAATCCAGACTGTAAAGGTGTTAATATATTGTTGTCTTGAAGTGATTGTACAAATAATTTATTTAAAAACTGCCCTTTCAAGAACTTTACTAATAGTATTGAGCAAGGATATGGGGCGATAATTCGAACTGAGAGAGGGATCACCAGCCTTAAATATAGGACATACGTTGGCCTGTTTCCACTCGTCTGGAAAGTGTCCACATTGTATAGATTTATTAAAAAGGTCCTTTAAAGGGACATCTAGTTCAGATTTAATTCTTTAAGGATGCGATTATTGACACCATCTGGGCCAGATGCTTTCCCTAGAGGTAAGTTAGATATATATTATGTATATCTATTTCACTTAGAGTGATAGATTCAAGAGTAGGTCACTGCAATATGGTGTTAAAGTAGGTAGGTGTGAAGGGGGGTCTGGTAAAACTGTTTGGTCACGGAAATAGTTATTTAAAATGTTAGCCTTTTCTGTACTATCATCAATTATTGTTCCGTTATGTTGTAGTGGTGGAATTGTTTTATTTTCATTTCATTGATATGTTTCAATACGGACCACCAATCTTTTGAACAGAGTTGTCCTGACTTTAATGTATTACTTATCCCGTCATGATACTCTTTCTTGGATGCCCTTATCATTAAAATGACTATATCCACACTTACCTTCAGGGACGGCCGACCCGGCATCCTTTAGGATGACCAGGATCGTTGAGATACAACAGATTCTACAGCACGAGGGAGAGACGAGGACGGGTTATGCGAAGAAATATAGGCGGTCGGTCAATATAGTAGAGGGGGTGAGCACCACGTTAGCCTCAGCTTCCGTTGTAAGTGGGGTTGGGAGTGGGAGTGTGTCTTTATTGTCAACAGTTGTCGCCGCACCGGTCGCGGTGACCTTGAGTGCTGTAGCGACGGGGGCGGGACTGCTTTGCATGACGACCAGACTCGTGGGCCGAAAACTAGAGGCCAAGAGTCGAAAGCACGATCGAATAGCAGTTCTCGCGAGATCTAAGAAAAACAGTATCAACGTTATCGTGTCGAAAGCGATAGCCGACAACGATATATCAGATAGCGAGTTCAAGATGGTTGTCGAAGAGATGGCCAGGTATCAGGAGTTAAAGGGTACGATCCGGTCCAAGGCCCGACCACAAATTCTCGCGGACGAAGACGTAAACAAACTCGGTATGGAGGGAGGGCCGACGAGAGAAAAATTCTCCTCGCCCGTCTCGGGACGTGATATGCTTATTCGCGTGTATGCAGCGGTAGCAGGAGATTCCTCCACAATACGGTCCAGCTGTTCCGACAGCCCATCCATACGGAACATAAAACTTTTGTCAGGCCCCGTTACGACACCCACTGACCACCATACATTTCTATAACCGCGACTGTCCGTACCAGGAAGTAATCGTGTAACCACATGCCGCATTCAACGCTCTCTGACATATAGCGTATCGAGATACTTTGTCGCATGTGGTTAGTTTAATAAAATTGTGTATATGTTATAGTTTACACGTAACCTCAATAAGGCGAAATACTCGGCTGTTCACAAAACGCCTCTGTCATACACTTAGCAATGGCGTTCCTATATGACCGCTGCTTATCTATATCGGGCCCACCCAGAAAAAAAGAAGAACATAATAGGCTGGTCATATCTAACTGGAACACCTTTTTTAAAATCAGACGACAATGTTTCAATTACACGGGTTATGAACATGTGTGTGTATTTATAGCAGAGTATTTCGCCAATCGATATTGCACAACACTAGGTATATTCGGGTTTACGTTTCACTATTGTCTTTGTGGTTGTGTGGGTTGAAAGCGCTGTGCTACGGAGACGCGGGTTGTGAGTTCGCACCGGCAAAACCTAACTTTGTTGGTGGAAATACTTGTGGTTTTTATTTGTTTTCTTATATTAATTAATTTTATAATTTTCTTAAAATTAATTATTAATAATAAAATCAATAAAATAACGAACCATCGCGGAAATTCGTGAATTATAATTTACACACCATTTGTATGTTGTATAGGAAACTGATGAGTATATATACGTTTGTTTGCCTTACAACAATTGGTCTCATCTCGTGCATGCCATGTTGTTGATCCGGTATGACGTCCGTCTCGTCTGTTTAATGGTAGCAGTCTCTAAATATGTGAATTTGGCAATGGAATTGCATAGCTCAAAGGTGCCGGCCTAAAAGATTTCTGCCTAAGAGCTTGCAATTTCGGAAACCAAATCACAAAATAGGCTCGCCTTACTTCGCTGGTTTCTCTGAATTGAGGAATTGGCCTTAGGGTTAAAGGCGACCCGTAAAACTAGACTGTGAGCCAACAGATGCGTGGGCTTAAGAAAGGTCCCAACACCCCAGTGGCTGTGTGCCGGCTAAGAAATCTACCCAGTCGCTGGGGGTGTTGTGCTTTTGTTATTTTTTGTTGTGCTCACCACCACCTTTTGGTTGGTGGTGGGAGCTACAATACATCTCAATAACGATACAAACGTTGGTGGTATCATTTCGACTCACTCTTTTCAAAATTCGATTGTCTCTTGGGAGAATATTATTTTGAAAATAATTATTTTCTCCAAAACACCTATGCCGAAATAATTCATAAAGTTACTGTAGGTAGAGAATTTCCTCGTTAACCAATTTTTCGATTTTTCGGGGGTGGTGGGGGTAGTATAGAGCGGTGGACATTATACCACCGTAGGTGGTATCATTTTGACTCCCTCTATACTACTTGACAAATTCACATGTGTTCAGACTAGTGGTTCGCTGATAATACACTTGGTGATCATCGAATTAAGTTACACTCGATGTAAAGTCAGAATTTTAAAATATATGTGCTGTTTGTTTTACAGAAATTGTATTTTATTGAGTCTTACGTTATCATATATGTTGTAAATCGCACTATAATTCCATATATGTATACACTATGTATTGCAATTGGTACATATGCTATAGTTCGGCCTTGTCCGCATTACAGTCAGATATTAAACTGTTATATGCTGGTGTGCGGCTAAGTACCATTACATTTCAATCACATTAGATTTAATTATAACCAAGATATAACAGGCAATTAAAACAATTCATGTAAAATACAACAATTATCAAATAGTATTTATTACAGTTTCTGTGAATCCATACATTCACGAGATAATATACCCATATACATACATTTACGCTGAAATAATTAATACTTGTCCCATATAACCGTAGGTCTGTATAAGGCAGATCATCATATTCTACTATTTCAGCAAACCTTTCCGCATGACTGCATATTTAATCATCGCTGATAAATGGAAATATATTATCAATTAACATATATTCATTGACAAAAAGTCCCGTCCCCTGCACTGCAAGCAATATTGACAGCGTCTATGCGTGCCACATATATAAAACATATATTGTAGCGACTGCTCATGATTTAGAGCCTCAGATCAGGTATGTGTTTTACGTTTAGCTTTAAACGTTTCGCTCCCATGCTAGCTCAAACCCGATTAGTTGAAAATACAGTCACAGGAATTTCGGTTTTTCACAGAAAAGTGGTTGTTTGGTTGATTTGTGTACATTAGTTATCCATAAATCGCAATTTCGTTATCTAAGACATAGGGGTACAATTATATGCTTATATATTTAACAAAGCACTACCCAAATACATGTCTCTGTTTGGTCTCTTACGATCTTATTTAATCGGATGTTGGTGTGTATAGACACGGACGATAGAACGTTCTAGATTAGCATAGAATAATAAACCAACCATATTCATTTGAAGCAAAGCAACATATTAATGCATGTAAACTATTACATATGGTTGTAATATTAAAATACACAGCTATGACCCGTACACATACCCTGTAAGGAAAGTATATGACTACAACATTTATGATTACAGTGTATGGTATTCCCCAGAAACATCGCCTTTCATAACTGTGATACATATACATACATATGCATTAAAGATAGATTGCATTATGACCGCATAATACAGTTTTATAACTTGTATTATTTCTATGTACCAAACAATCACATGAATTACCTCAACATATGTTCCATCATGAACTCACAACATATTGATCTCGATCGCATTATAGTTTAATATCCATACATATGTGACTCACAAATACTGAATCATTAAATCCTTCCTATTTACATAGTCCATACCTACCTGTATATGACTTCTTGATAGTGTTGGTCATCCAAACGCGATTGTATTGTTAATACACACAACATATGCCGTTTATGAACTGAGATGTAGTGGCCTGGATGATATGATGCATTGAATTCGTAGATATATAGAGAATTGTGAATATGGCTCACAAATACTGGTTATTAACTTATTTCTACATGTACTTACATGTCCTAGTACATGGCTACGGCACATGCCTACTTAAATGATACGTCATCCAAAAGTTATTTATTTTGGGCAACAACATCGTACATCGTATTTAAACTGAGATTTGATGACCATGATCACACGATTGACTCTACATACGATATGTATATGTTATATCATTCCCCAATTTTCAAGTAATTGATTTTGTCTATTGCTACACCGACAAGCACACTCACACTGTCCATGTGCAGTGTTTCCAAGTTATTGGTATTCCATGTTCATGTTATTGTCGTCAATATTTGTTATGACAGTAAAGTGTCGATAAATACTTTTCAAGTATAAGTGGTGGGAATATAACGTATGCAAACGCAGTAGAATGAATATTCCCATATCAGTGTCTTCTATAGCGCACTAATGGGGGTAATTATGATAATACTTACTATAGCTCAAGATGTAATGGCGTGTCGGGTCTTTTTCGCATCCAAAAGGGTTAGCATACTTCTTCGCTATGAAAAAGTGCTGCCTTTATTATGTGTGGGAGGTAAATAGTGGTAGTTGTTACGCAGCCAGTCAAGTTCAGAATTCGTCAACTTCCCTTTAATATGTCCGTAGCCTTTCGTGTACCGCATTCATAAATTGATTATTGTTGTTCATATATAGATAATAAGGGTTCTGTCTGTTCAATAGAAAATGACACATATCCGCACGGAATGTACTGTATCTGATGGTTTTAATGTATGAAACAGGCCCGTAAAAAAAAAACTAGACTAGGCAGCTAGGAGGGTCCGGGGCATGAGATCCCAGACAAATTGTGAATTCCCAGGTTGTCTGAAATGCCATTTTATACATTCTCAGCAAAAACTGAGCACACAATACAATTCTCTTGCTTGCATCAATATTATAAAATGACTACGTATTGACAATAATTATTATTTTAGTGCATACAAAAGTGACGAGGGAGGTGGGGGAGGGGGTCGTCCGACCGCACCGACCCCCTGGTTACGGCACCTGTTTCAATAATAAAACGAAACATTGATGTTCATAGTCATGTTAGAGATAAAATTATAGATTTCAAAAACGGTTTATTGTTTAATGGCTTTAAACGGACTATCAACAGCTCATTTAAATTTGCATGGATGGGGGCGGGTAACTGAATATTTGCGTACTATTTCTATCCAGCCATAACAAACCGGATCTACTGTCAGGTCTGCACCACACTATAGTAGCTTAGCCCCCCCCCCCCCCACCCACCCCATAAACGTAAACGTAGTAGGATTACCACTGATCGCATTACTCTTATAACAGGGTTAGCCGTATTCAACTCTCGCCTAAAATAAGGCTGAACATGCGAATAAGGGCCAAGTCAGGAATATCGCGCTCCCCGGCAAAAATTAACCCCATCGTTAAATTACCATTCACATGCACCCACCCTGCCACTGTATTTTATTTCTATCCGAATACAGGTATTGGGCACGGGCATTTTATGGATTCACTCAAATGCATGAATACCTAACTGTAATTGTAAATGCGTTCCTGTTTCCTTTGACATTATCAACATATATTCAGAATTATGGTGCACTTGAAATCCAAGATCGTGACTATGTAGTGGTGTACTATCCATTACCATGTTACAGCTAGAAACTATTGTTATTCATGAGTTGCACCACTATTTTGTTGATAGCTCATATTATAAAACTACGCAATATAATAGCCATCTTGGTAACCAAAATGGCGGTCATAAAATAGAATTCTTTATGTTGCCATCGGAAACATTGAAACAATGAGTTTAGGGTGTAGTATATGCTATGCTGTTGATCATTACCCTACTTAATATAGACGTGTCAGAATTGTATCCATGTTGGCGGCCATTTTTGATTTGCCTTCGTTTGCGGTGAAAGATCATTCGGTACAGTTTGGAAACCAAGCATCACATTTTTAAAATATTGCAAATATGATTTTCAATTATGTTCCATTTCTTTACAATGTGGCTGACCAACAGCGCATAAGATCGTAAGCGATATTTAGCGGCCATCTTGCATATCCCAACATGGTCAAATAATAAGTATATCATATGAACTCGTTCATTTTTGTAAATAACACATGCAATAATAACAAAAAAGCAAACAACTGAAATATAAAAGTGCATGAAAGTGTAGCTATTTATTTGTGTTAGTCCACACACATTTACTGCACGCCTGGGTGAATATTTGGCGGCCATCTTGTATGTATATGAATTTGTCAGTGGTGAATTGTTTGTTATAAGTTATGTAAACGTATTTTATGTACGTAAACGCTTAATGTAAGTAACAAACGCCATATAATAATCAAGTCGGAATATATTTAAGACAAAATGTTGATACCTGGCGGCCATCTTGACAATCGCAAAATACACAACGATTTGAACCGCCATCAATTCGAATCGTTTCATATATGTCCTAAGGAATAATTATCAACAATTTAAACAACTTTATCTGATGTTTCAATAATGATATGCACGTATATCTCCATCTACAGATATAAAATATGATTTTGAAATTGTTTGACCGCTTTGCACTTAATGACCCCAAAAGTGACCTTGTCCCACATAATTTGATTGACCGACACCGGATTCATGTTGAGGAAGGTATGATCTATCAATCTAGCATAGTCGTTGCTTTTGCTCTCTTGGGTTGAACAGAAGATGTTTTTAAGCCACTTCTCTGCAAAATGCCCTTCCACTAAATCTGCCTCCTGTACCCAGTGCTAACCCCAAATTGGTAAAGAAAAATCTCATATGGTGTACATGTCATTTTTGTTATACTTTCTATGCTGCTTCAACTGGGTGTTCGGCATGTTTGTCCGCAGATATACCACCAAGACTAGACTAAAACCCACAACATTAGCAGTGGTGTGGCAACACAGGCAAATGCATTTGCTAATCTGACCTGTGTGGCATGCAGCAAGACTTGCCTTCAGATATAGGCTATTGCAGGTGTATTGCAGACTACAAACACAGCTTTCCCATGCAGCAGCAGTGGAGACAACCACTGCAGGTGAAGTGTATTACTATTGCAGGAGTTGATGTTTCAGAGACCAATTTGCTGCACATGTGTGCAGTCTGATCTGGGTCTACACTGTTGGTAGTTATATGTGATAGAACGGCTGCAAATCTATTTTTGCAATCTGTTATTCTCTTTATTTGCACACCGTTCTATCCCTAAAGGCCAAAAACCGTTAGCAAAGTTCCGCCATGATTCGAGGGCGGAACGTATTCATCAAGTTGTTTAACTATTTTAGCCACAAATTGCTAAACCCATTTATAATCCTGTTCTAGAAACCTTATTTAACAATATTACTGCTTACCGTGGCAAAATCGGCATGTATTTTGATCTTAAAACGTGCATTATAACAGCAAGGTACAAGAAATACAAATCTATGTCACCCATTTACGAGCTATTTACATATTTTGATCACGTGAAGATAAGGTCATGTGTATTTTGCGAATTATTTAAAGGAAATGAATATTACCGTAATTTGAAAATAGGCACTGCCTATCAACGGGCAAAAATATGTGATAGCTGTTCATTGTATTACTGTAGGTTGGAAACATACCACATTTTATTAGGATTTATTGGTTGCTTGTTGGTTCTTTCAACAAACACAGCACATGCTGTGGGGCTCCAGATAAGGAATTGGAAAGTTGGTACTTACTGCTACGCTATACTTGTGAACAACTAAATTAGGTATTTAAAATGTCCTCTTTTAAAAAAAAAAAACACACCTCATATTTTGTTTATTGGGTATTTCAATATGTTTTGTAAAATAATTAATTGACGAAGTTCAAAATAATTTCTAAATTGAAGTTCCATGCCAACTTTTACTAAAGATGATTGGTAGGTTCAGATTGAGGCAGATAATTGATTGTTTTGCACGCTTTCTTCATATCAATACACTGTAGGACATGGTACTGTAGTTGTTGTTTTTTCACGTCACGGTGGGTAATCATGACTGGCATACATTGATACATGTACCATGCCAAAAGTTCTGATGTAATAGCTTCAGAAATACCACAGTACACCCACAGCTACATTTTCATTTGATTACAGTAACAAGTTTCATTTCATTATTAAAATAAATATTTTGTAAATTCCGCTTACATGGTCAATTTGATTATTTCAATAAATAATTTAATTTTTACAGCTTACCACGATCTCTGATGCATGTCTGAATGTTCACAATTGTCAATAGTTTATGATTGTCGTCTTCATACACAAGGAAACTTGTTTAGTTAGTTATAATTCACAATAGTTTGTTGACATTTACTGTATGTGTTGAATGCAACCACCATCTTTGCTGGTTCTGCTTGTCTTGGCTCATGTCTGGTCGGAGCTTTCCTTCTACATAATCTAGCCAATCACTGGCAAAACCTATAAATAGGAGTGCAAACTTGTAAGGCCCTAAAAATGTTATCCTACTCACCGACGATATTACCCATGGTCCGTTAATCGTTAGATATGATGATTTGAATGTGATTCTGGCATTATTGAATATTAATATTGGGTGTAAATATGACAATGCCAATATCCCATTACCATACCCACTTTTTCCCCATTGCGATGTGATTCCCGATCCATGCTTCGTGATCCCCGGCTGTGTGACTCCCCACCTTAACTTCGTGCTCCCCTCCCACCCCCGTTATCTGATCCCCATCCCATCGTCATGAGTCCTAGCTGTTGTGTGTACTCCCTCCCACCCTGCTGTGTGATTCCCGATCCCCGATTCGTGCACCCCTTCTGTGTGACTCCCCGCCCTAGCTTTGTGACCCTCCCATCCTTGCTGATTGATCCCCCACCCGTTATTCGTGCCCACCTACTGTGTGACTCCCCACCATCGCTTCGTGTCCCTCCCAGCCCCGCTGGGTGGGTGACTCCCACACCCAGTCGTGATTCCCGCTGTATGACTCCAACCCAACATTATTCCCCTCCCCCAGCTTCGTGATTCCCGCTGTGTGACTCCCCACCCTAGCTTCGTGCCACTCCCACCCTTTATGTATCTGCCTGTGCCAACAGGAAAGCATTTGGACAAGTTTCCTCATTATTGTTTGTAATAATTGTAAAATAAATACAGTTTTAAAACTAATGTGCATGACAGCCAAGTATATGCATAATTAATTGACAGTCATTGAGTGAAATATGCTGACAGTATGGGTACCTATGTACATCTATTAGTTGCTCAAAATGCAACCCTGATTTACATGTACTCCCCATCATCGGTAGTAGAGCTATAGTGCGGTCCACAGCATTCTCCTGCACAGTAGTCTGGAGTATAATCAGTGTTCAGTTTCCACAACTATATCAGAGGGTGATGGTGTAAATAGGCACACGCGCATAATGAACGGAGCTAATTGTGACCATAGATATTCGGGAAAATGGAGAGAACTGTAACTTTCATATTCCGTAGATTACCAGCCAATTTACACCATCAGCAATCATATGTAAATTCTTTCAACTAATTGGAAAACAAACATATTCCAATTAACACTGAACATTTACGTTCACCACAGGCACCTTTGTTTGTGAATTTGTGATTTTGTTTTCAAGACATAGTCAAGCGATCCATGATAATCAGTGGACATGACTAACAGAAACAAGAAAACATTGCAAGTGCGGTTTTATCTCACCTGTTCAGTTGTGTCACGGACTGTGCTATATTCACAGTAAAAATGTGCTCAAAGACCATCAGGGATGGAGAAAATAACTCAATAATTTTCAACAACTTCCGGTATTTTACAACCTGCCAAATTGGCTATTAATTGCGCAATTAATTGATTGGTCGACATGGACCAATCAATTATTGACTTTGGTGTTTCAAGGGTCATAGAGGTTAATCCTACACACCGCTATATGCACTGTTCGTGCTATGTACCTGGTCAGCTTATTGCACACTAATACAGTGATCACATCACTTCAGACCTCTCTCTCTTGCTCACTCGCTCGTACCCGGTAGGTTTCGTCCCCAAACTCGCTCATTATTCGGTCGCAAAATACCTTTTCCACATAATATATTCATTTTTCTCACTCGTATTATTTGCCCTAACGCATTATATTTCGTGTTGTCTTCTTGTGTATTCAAATAAATCGCTATTGAGCTAAGCTATCGACAATTTATATATACGAACGCTTACGGTTTGGTGAAATTGTTCTTCCAGAAACGTGTTTATTACGTTTCTGGGTGGATTTTTTCATCCTACTGACTTATCAATAAACCTTCAGACTTTACGAACCTTTCGATTACGGCCTATGGTAGGTCCCTAAAAGCGGCCTTGAACAACCGAAGTACTCGTCACCCCACCACGCGGACCTACTACAGTACCATTGATACATGTAGCATAACATCATGATAAAGCTATAAATTTTTAAATTTTGTTTCATACACCAACGTCGCCCGCTATACATGTAGGTAGTGCCTGTTTCATATTATTGTTGTTGTTATCTTACTAGTAGCTTTCCACGCGCTTTCATTTAAAATCTAAATGAATTCGTTTCGTTAAAATTTAGATTTTTCGTTTTGTATTTATCCAAAATGGCAGGAGCTGGAAGTTTTGAAGACACCGGTTTCAATTTAAATCATTTATTCTATTAAGATCTTCATCTACCAGGAAAGGATACTTGCATTAATACTTCAGATGTATGGTTTTATGAAATAGAGTAAGTTTTGGAGTTGGCAGTGGCATATTTTGAAATGGCAAAAATGCTAATGGGCTTTCATACCGATGAACAAAACTCAGCAACAACAACACACACAAAGTTGCTGAGATTTTGTCACACAGAACTACACTGTTGGGTACAGACAGGTCTACACTATTGGGTACAAACAACATTCTGACACTTGATATTTCTGCATAGCAAACATTGTAGACCCTGATGACGATTTGACCAAGGTAGATACCTGCATGATACCCCGGATGATAAATGCGACTGTATCTTGCTACGCCGACGACCACTCCAAATGTGCTCCGGACTCCGTCGTTTGCGCTGGCGATGAAACCGACAACTGGCGGGCACGGTTCAAAGTTCCTGGGCTCAAATCAGCTGCCACCACTGCAAATGTATGAAAGTGACAGTCAGCTGATGAGAGATATACTTAAAATGAGGCTGAGCGAGCAGGCATTTAACATGACACGATACGGCTTATACAACGTTGAAGAATGAAGAATTCAACCGATATTGTGGAGTAAACCTGCCGAAAAATGTAAAATAGTCGCTGAATTTCACAGCGATGGTATCATCAACAATACTGAAATATAACTGTGGCATTGCAGACTCAATACGACAAAAGCGGAGTCGCTTATCGGGAGGGCGTTCGACTTCTCTGCACTTGAAAACACTGCTTTGAACCGTCTGAACACCGAGTACAACTTCCACAGAGAGAGACTATAGTAAGCGGCCAGACGTTATTCGAAGGCGTCATCTGAAAAGAGGCTACGTGGAGAAGGCTAATTTCCAGTACAAGCAAGATGGGAGGATCTAGGACTACGTGAAAGAACAACTAGACAATGTGGACCACAGCTACTCCAAAGGACATAAGTTGCCACATGACTAGGATGAGATGCCGCCAACATCAGGAGATGCATAGGGGATCCCTTGACTGCGAGATGGGGTATTCCTTTCTGGATGGCTGACTGTATCATCTGCCTTGTACTTAGTACTAACATGGAGACACTGTCAGTTAGGTAGCGGGTTATTTTTTTGCGAGGTAGTGGCTATGTGGTTTTACAAAAAACATCGCCAGTCATTATCAGCAGACGATTACCCATAGCCAAATGCTGCAAATGGGATCCACAAACTGAATTTAACATTGGATGTCAGCAACAAAGAGGGCATTATCGAATTTGCAACCGGCCAGTGTAGATCCAGATGAGCTTGCACTACTTCACCGAGTGATATATATGAAGTGCGTGTTTCGACGACCAGAGTAGATTAACCGAAACTTTCCGATGGGTCTGCACTGGTTGCAAACTCAATAAGGTACCTTTTCTACAAGTGCATGCACAGGATCACTGCATGCTGTCTGTTTTTGCATGCCGGTTACACCTGAAAGCAATGGAAACATGTTGATCAATTATCTACTTACTACATCATCAAAGTCACCAGGCAATCCGGATAGGCGCCATGGCCGACACAACAGTCATTCTGGAAACACCATTTTCTGCCATTATTTGTGGCCCGAGTCTCAAAGCAGAGATGGTCTACATTAATACAAAGTTTATAATTGCACAAGTAGCTGCAATCTACAGTTCCAGCCACATGGATCTGACCATGTGCAGCCATTAGTGCCACACGCCAATTTCAGGGTCACGGTATGAAACTACACCATAGCGACCCTTCTTCCATAATGGGCCTGTCCATAGCTGGCAGGTACCATTTTCGGCAACTACACTGTTCACAGCAATTATTTTATTCACTCCTAAACAAAAGGCATCGTTCTTGATGATGTAACTGTAAATGTACATGCCCAACTGGCAATCAGTGTTCTAGAATAACATTGAAACATTTCAATTTCTGCAAAAAATAAAAAAATGCCACAATCGTGCAATAAAATGCATTTAAAATTCTGAAAACAGAAACAAATACTATTAATTACACTTGCCTCTAACTTCATAGGCCCTACAGACTAACCGCTGACATTTGATGTCATCTGGCTGCAGTCCTTTATTGTCAATGTTGATTTTGCTGTCAAACAGGGCTGCTCTGACAGGCCTAAACACACAGATATAACTGTATATTAAACATATAGCGTTTGGGGTAGATTCACTCACGCCTGTAAAAAGCATAAACATTGGAATCACACATTGAGTTACAATGTATTTGACGACTGGATCGTGCCAGGAAAGGAAACATGATAGCGGGGTCAAAAGTCATCACGTCACAACAGACGCAGAGCCGCATCACACTTCATTTGCATGTGTCCTGCCACACAAAATAATCCATTTCAAACTGCAGATATTGCCTGTGTACTAGAGCCCCTGTGAAAGCACTGTCTGCACATGCAAGGGGTACCGACCCGGAAGCAGTCTATCTGTGCACTGAGGTCATATTGTTCTCGACAAAAATACCGGCTACGACAGCAGGCGTATATCACAGGGGTACCGAAATTGTGCAGGGTCGAATCGCTTGCCAATGGGGCGAAATTGATTTGCCTCCAAGTCATACTATTCGGCCCACGATAACCCTGTGCGTCATATTGTGTTCGACAAAACATTACTAAGGAAATGCGAAATCTATATGCTTTATCATGTTCCCATGAAGGACTGGAATTGACGACTCGACTACTATTACAGTGCATGTGGCTTTTTCGTTTTCATTTGGAAAAACTGCTTGATATAATGAGACATATGAGATACGCCGCCAAGTGATTTTGTACCTTCAGACATCTGCGTAATTTCATGAATTACATTTTTACAACATTTACAATAAATTCCAAAAATGGCTTTAAAAGTTGACAAATTTTTCAGAGTACATGCGGAGAAAATTTTATCAACTTTCGACTTTCTTGATGAAAAATATTGTAAATTCTGTAAACGTATTTAATGAAATTACGCAGATGTCCGAAGGTACAAAATCGCAGGGCGTGTCTCCTGTATGTCCTATTTTCTGAACAAGCTCTCTGAAAATATATGCTGTAATGCATATTTATTGCCACACGTACTAATCTTTCGTAATATAAATACAATGTAATAGAATATAATATCAGGCTAGAATGTTTGTAATTGTTATTAATATTGTTAACCAGACTCCACTGGACATGACAACGGTAATAATTCCTCACGCGAGCCTTGGTAATCATATGCGTGTCAGAGCCTTGACAAAATACATGATCACGTGGTTACCACAACAACAACAATGTCTGAAAGTGTTGAAAGCGCGCCCACTCCAAAGTAAATAATAATTTGATATTTCCTTTAATATGCAATGGATTTTGATGAAATATGGCGCAGCAAACGCATCTTCATGACCTACATTTGGTCCAATGCAACTTAACAAGACGCGTTTGATGCGCTATATTGCATTAACATCCGTTACATAATAAGGACAATATAACAGAATACGTATTTTCAATCTTACGAGATTTTTTAGGCGCTTCTGGAAATTTCAGTAATTCCTATTCTTGTTGTAACCACGTGATCATGCACATGGCAAACTGCATTTCAAAACAAACGAAGGTAGTATTCCATATTTTCTAACTGTTACCTTATTGACAGATGAGGCAAACCATGTGATTTTGTATCTAAGAAACTTTGCGATGTTCCATGAAATGTATTGACCGAAACTGTGATAAGTCTGTAAATGAGGATAAAAGCTGACGAAATTTTCAGAGCAAATGCGGATTTTATTCCGCATTTGCTCTGAGAATTTCGTCAACATTTGATATAATTTACGAAATATATCACAGTTTCTGTAAAATATGCTGCATGGCAAAACCCACATCTTCCAACATCGTCCAAACTCACATGGCTTTTCCGAAACAGTACTATACTATTCAGTGGAACGTCTCTAAACCGCACACCCTGGGAGGTACACATGGTAGGGTGTCCGGCTTAGAGAGGTTTCATTGTAAATCAGGCATTTGATCATTCTGAGCCATTGTTGTGCTATGCGATCACGAACAGACATTATCACCTAAGATAAATAACCAAGAAACTCATCAAACATAAGACCACATGTGTTTGTATGGTATCAGGTTTAGAGGTCTTCTCATTGACCTCATAACCCATGTAATGACATGGGCGACAGGCAGTGGTACTGCGAATGTCCAAAAGGCTACATGGGCGACGGTCACGTGTGTTTTGGTAACGTTGCACTAAACTTCTTGCGATAAATATGATCGGATGAAGGTGTTTGTTAATTTACTTCTCACATTAATTTAAGGTGATTACCTAACGTTACCATTTGGAACTATGTGTTAGGTTATTTGATTTGTATGTGGGTATATGCACAAGTTCCGCAATATTGTTGCCCGGCTGAACGAGTGGCATATATCCATATAAAAATCAAATAACCTTTTTATTATATACGTATAGCACTGACAATTTATATGTGCCTCAAAATATACAAAACATAATTAAAAATAACTATGTTGTAAGTTGAAACGTAGTTCAGTTGGGCACATTAGTTAAAGGTACATGCCTATGGCAAGCCAAATGCACAATAATTCCTTAAACCATGGTTTGAGCTCCAAACCCTGGTTTAGGCTCCTCAAACCCTAGTTTGGGCTTAAACTGCCATTTGAGATCCCAAATGGTAGTTTTCTTAAACCCTGGTTTGAGCAATTATTGTGCACTTGGCGGCAGAAACCACCGTTTGGACTCTCAAACTAGGGTTTCTGGTAGCTTAAACCACGGTTTGAGCTCAAACCCCAGTTTTAGACTGCCCAAACCCTAGTTTAGCTCGCCAAATGCACAATAATTCCCTAAACCCCAGTTTGAGAGTCCAAACCATGGTTTAGGCTCTCAAACCCCAGTTTGAGCAATTATTGTGCATTTGGCCAGAAACTGCCGTTTGAGGTCGTAATCGAATTAAAAGCCTAAACCCTAGTTTGGACCCAAACCGTGGTTTAAGGAAAAAACTGCCGATCGTGATCCCAAACGGTAGTTTTCTTAAACCCTGGTTTGAGCAATTATTGTGCACTTGGCGGCAGAAACCACCGTTTGGACTCTCAAACTAGGGTTTCAGCTAGCTTAAACCACGGTTTGAGCTCAAACCCCAGTTTAGACTGCCCAAACCCTGGTTTAGGCTCGCCAAATGCACAATAATTCCCTAAACCCAGTTTGAGAGTCCAAACCATGGTTTAGGCTCTCAAACCCCAGTTTGAGCAATTATTGTGCATTTGGCCAGAAACTGCCGTTTGAGGTCGTAATCGAATTAAAAGCCTAAACCCTAGTTTGGACCCAAACTCACATAAGGGGTATAACCAGATTCAACTGTCGCATACAAAATGCCAAAGACGTATGTGAGGGCCAAACCAGGTCTCCAGTCGGAATTCCGGTAAGAATGAACCCCGATCGTTAAATTACCCATCGCTTGCACCCACCTGGACGTAGTGAGGCCGTGACAAATATAGGACCATTAGAGCAATGCGTGTATCAAATATGAAGCAGATCCGTGCAAGAAAACAGCAATTATAAGACATTTACCCGAGTGTTTTATGACAGGATGGACCAGTAGCTGATTTCACCAACATTGCAAAAAGTATACTTTTCTAGCAAAGTATACTTTGAGGGAGTAATCTTTTATCCCCAAATGAATTATTTCATACAGAACTAATGACTGCATATATTTGATGATTACAAGTATGCAGAATTATTATACTGAATTTATTACATTATCACAGCCATTTTGTTTTGGCTGGGATAATGTAATAAATTCAGTATTATAAAAATTAATAAATTTATCCTTAAATTGAAAATTTCTCCAAAGTATACTTTGCTACAAAAGTATACTTTGCAATGTTGGTGAAATCGGCTACAGGTCTCTGGTCGGGAATCATGTTACGGATGAATCCCGATCGTTAAATTACCCATCACATGTTGCCACTTGTCACCCACTTGTGTACGAGAACATAATGTCCAATGGGGGATCGTAGCTTGTTATCTCCCATTTAATCTATTTATAGAAATCTGGTTCAAATTGTGAAGTTTGATCCCTTATTGCTTGTAAACAGAGTGAATGTAGCACGATTTGTTGTGAAAAAGTCAATATAGTGATTACTACTAATTTTGATCCAAATCATCATACATATCTATGCAATGTGATATGGGACTACACTATATGCCAGATTCATATTTTAACACATTAATGTTATTGCAGATCAGACTGCACAGATATCTCTGTAAAAAATCAATGTTTGTGCTTTTCAGTCAGAAAATATCGCTCAAATAAAAACTCTATAAATAAATCTATAAATATAGTTGCATGGGGAAATAACTAGCTAGGATCCTTCATTCCTTAACTGGAGCTCTGCAAATGGGAATATAGCAGAAGACATGCTAAAATCATTCCACACACACAACGAAAATATCAAACAAGAGTAAATAGAAGCACAGACTAACCACACTTTTGCAACAAAAACTCAAGCACTTGTCCATACATATCAATCCCACGAGACTCAGATATTAGGTTTACATTCACAATGTCCAGCAGCTCTGCTCGCAGTTCTTCAGTTACCCGAGGATTGACCTTGGGGTGTTGCACTTCTCGAGACTCACAAGCTTATTGTAATCCAAATCAGGCTTCACCCCATGGACAATCTCTCGGATATTTCTGTCTGCAGTGATGTTCTGCAGAGCAGTGCCACTGGACTGACTGTGGCCTTCCCTCAAAAGTCCAGCAAACCATAGCTGTTCTGGTGTCCTAAATGCTTCTGTTCTGATGCCCTGGTTGTTCCTCGCCACACGCCACTCTTCCAAAGATGCGTTGATGCGAGGCAAAAACACATGCTGTACGGCGTAGACATGGAGAGCGTTGTTGGGGTCCAGGGCGAGACTTTCCTCCAGGGCAGCAAACACGGAGTGGTAGAGATGAAGCACTTTTCCAAAGACATCTCTCCACAGGCGTTCGATTCTTTGGTTGTGGACAGATCTTCCAGCTATTGCACTGCCTCTATCCTCACCATTTGCCGACTCCATAAAAGCCGCAATAACGCCGTTCTCCACACCACGATCTACACGGACACGACTGGGGACCCCATATCGCTCGACACCCGTCATGAATGCACCAAAGGCGTCACTGCAGTGTTGTATGCGCTGCATCGAAGGTAGGGAATCAAACGGGAAAACCCATCTATGCAGCCATGAACGTATAGACCGAACCTGAAAGAATAGAAGACATGTTAAACTAGAAATTTAACCTGTCGGCACACTAATGCTCCCACTCAACACTGGCAGCCCAAGAAAACGAGGGCAAATTTGAAAACACAAGAATCGTGGATTTATCACAACATGAAGGAGGACCATCAGAGTAATACATGTGTGAAAGAATAAGCCGTTATGTGAAAGGAAACCAAAGTATTAACCCTTTCAACACAACATGCCTGTATAGTGGTAATGGCAAAAATGTAGATCCAGATGAGCCGGCTCGTGACGAGCCGGCTCATCAGGATCTGCACTTTTTGCAAGTAATCTTATTTTTGAGAACAAAAACTCCCCCTTTTCATATTAAATAGACTAGTCTGAAAATCATTTTCTGACGATTGGATTGGTAGGAAAACCAACATATCACAGTCCATTCCAGTTATTTAGGGGTGAAATGGTTAAGCAATTTACCCCAGCACGAGAATTAGCGTGCCCCCCCCCCCCCCCCCCCCACCCCGAAAAATATGGATTTGTCACAGCATGATAGACGACCATCACATATGAGACATGTAACATAGGCGAGACAAAAACAAGGCGATTGGCGGCAGGTGGATCACCCACGAAGGCAGTGGTGTGATGTGGTCCAAGATCCGAGGGGACAATATTTGTATATGGTGCCCTTTTCTATGGGAAATGATAGTGAAATTTCTTATATATTAAAGTTGGGGCAACATCGAGAAGGCATAAAATGTTCTTTATAGAAACTAGAAACTGTGGTCTGTAGAAACACTTAGGACTCCTACAGATGATAACGAGAAACTCTACACAAAACTTTCAAAAAATAAACGGACAGACAGGACGAAACCTATAGGGCACCGCCGATTCTCGGTGGGGTCCTAATATTTACATAAGAGTAACTATTCCTCCAGTTTTAAAACTTACTAGACTTATATACAGATATAATCGGTTAGTAATATTGATTTTATAATTTACTGTTAGAAACAAGTGTTTGTATTTAATATGCACTTATCAACATATATTTAGTATGATCAGTTTGGCATCACAATATAGAGAAGAAATAGTTGTTTCTGTTAAACCATGTAAATAATAAACAATGCTAGCTTACAATGGGATTCATCATGTTCCTTGGCCAGTTGAAGTTTGGTGACGTTTGCAGTCCCGACTCACCAGCGTCATATGATTCGGACCGAGCAGGCCTTACGCATACACCAGACAGACCAAAAAGTTAGCAAAATTAAAAGTTTTTATCCTACGGACGGACAATAGGACAGGCAAAAACCCCTTTACATACGTAGTACTGCTGGGAGTATTTATTATTTATTTCATAGCGTTTAATGGCTTGTCAACAGCTAGTAATTTAGGCCAGGTCAACAGGCTTGAATCCTGCATTTCACCTGTATGAATGGAGGGAAAATGTGACAATTACATACAAAATATATATTTGACCATGATCTGGTGGCAAGTCACTTACCATCACGCCCGACCTAAAAAAAGTAGGATCAGTCCTAATCTTACTACTCATGTACTATACCTGATGAGAGCGTGGTTGCCATCGATATGCCACAACGAGTTGGGGCATTTCACAGAATAGCGACGCCTCTCGACGACTTGCGCCCACCGTCCCGCCACTCCTTCTGGGTCCAGCTCCGACAGCATGTCCCTAACCCGCTGACGTGTTACAAATATTGGCGGAGTTCGCGTGCAGAGGTAAGCACGTACTTCTTCGTGGCCGGAATTCGGATGGTCCCTTAATATGATCCGCCATCACACTGCGTAGCTCATCTTCAGTAACGTTGTACTCTGCCTTCGGCTTTTGAAGTCCACAGCGCTTTATGTGGTTCACAACAGTGTTCCTAAAAAAACAGACATAAATGTACAATATTTACAAGGGGTGATCACAATATGCAGACCATTATGACCATTTGCACATTAAAGGTACATGCCCATTCAGTAGGCACAAACTGTTCTTTATAGGAATTATATAAGTGTATAATTACATGTAGTCACTATTCTAACAGTTCTAAGATTTACGAGTTCCCGCCATACAGATATCATCATTTTGTTTGCTTGCTTGACTGATAGTGACTAGCTGTGGTATCAGGCTATATTCATATATATGCAAATGAGCCATGATTTTTTTTAAATTATTTATACCAATTAAATGTGTCACCTGAAAAAATTAAAAAATTATATTTTATGATTTATAGTATGATCATTGCACATAATTTTTTTTTACCAACAATAAATAGTAATGTCCGTTAACATTTTAAGCAAACACTGTTATCACCACCCCTGATATAAAATGTATAATAATGCCAATCAAATGAATCAATAACTGGGGTAATGGTGAATAAATATTTATTTTGCCAGAAAATGTCATATCTACAGAATATATATACGTCTGTGCAGGTAAAATGTCATAATCTTCTGACGTCGGTAAGTGGCGTAAACTGACATGTGGGTTTGCAACTTCACATTTTTTTCCACAAAATTGTGAACAGCATACTGGATCAGCATAGCAAAATTGGTATTAAACTTGAAGCAGAACGATCCAGTGACATCATGACGGGTTAGTTTCTTAGTTGAACATTTAATTTAGTAAACAAGACAGATTTTCATCAACAGGCCGAAAGATTTTACACATTTTGACTATATTCGGAATATCTTTTTACCAAACTATCTGAAGGTGATAAAATTGTGCCACAGTGTAGCAATTAATCAGCTTGTTTATTCCGAAATCCACACATTTTATTACGAAGTACGCAATGCAATATTTGACGTGAATTGTGCATTAGCCGATGTGCAGAATTAGCCGAAATGACAGTACCTAACCGGAGGGCCAAACCAAGGATATCGATATTCAGAGAAGGATGAATCCCATCGTTGAAATTAGCCCAACCAACCATCCAAGGAACAAACATGAAAGTACCTATGAACACGAGCACCCAGAAGACCCTCTCGGGCAATGGCTGAAGCGGTGTAACCCTGAAGGAGCAGTCTCTCCAAGTGATCACGCTGGACGTCCAACTGGGGCGCTCCTCTTCTCCCACTGTGCACAATTGGTCTGAAGTCTGTAAATATAATATAGATATACATGTAGCATGAACATGGAAACATTGTTGTAATATATAAAATATTTACTGACACTGAGTACGCTTATCGTTGCGTAAACACCTACATGTACGTCCATCCGTTTTGTGGAAAATCAACACGCAATATCCAGCAGGATTGTCAAAAGTGACCCCTTGGGACATGTTGGAGCAAGAATTGGCAGGAGAAGCGTCAAATTTTCTCCATGTATGCAAGACATAGTACAATTGTATTATCCACATAAAAGTTGTATTGTTTGGTAATTTATCTCCGTTCGACTTTGTACAATGTATGTCAGACGTATAAATATGTTACCAAACAAGGCGTCATATTTACCCCACATACCTCCCGAGGTAGTGGAAAAGAAATGGAAATAAAATAATCACATATGTTGCACGGCTGAAAATTTACAGATTTACATGTACTAGCCAGCAGGACCAGTAGGAATTTGGTCCAACAAGTATATGTAAGCAACATAAAAACATGCCATATTAAAATCTTGAAATTTGCACTTCTCAAAACGGAAGTAGGTTTCTTATCTGAATCATGTGAATCACTCATGTGAATCACTACTTGCATACTTTATGCACCAGCAACATGGGATTTTGTGACAATTGCCGAGCTCCAGATAAGGTGCGTATTGGCATATTTTACGCACTTATTTAGCAGAGTAAAAAATACTCACAGCAATGCGAAAATACGCATTGATTTTAAATTTGACTAGTAAAAATAGATGTACTGTAATAAAGTTTAAAATTTACTTAGTTGAGGTGCAAAATGCAAATGGGCTTTTTGCAGCTCAAATAAGTGAATTTTTAAATTTGATTTATTTTTTTATCATTTGTTCCATAATTAACAAGAAGAAAATCAATTATACATTTGTAAAAGTAAAATATGCATTGAATTTGAAATATGGGGGTATAATACTCTTTGGATACAAAACATTTTTGTTCACTAGCCAGGGAGACCACTGGCATATATTTACTGGTCCTGTGGTAGAAAAGTGAAAAGTTTAACGTCTCAGCAACAGCTAAGGTCAAATAGACGTGACCATACTTTAAAGTCTCATCCGACAGACCAGCTAGTGGAATGGAAATACTGTGAAAGTATTTTGATGCTCAAGGCGAAGTTTGAACCTACAACCTCCGGATTGGAAGTCAGGTGTTCTAACCCCTAGGCCACAATATATCCCTTCCTGTGGTAGCACTATTGTTGCTGAATACAACACTAAAGCTGCCAATGGCATGTATCCCATCGCTGTGGTGGTTGGATCATAAACATGCACATTCAATTTGAAACCAATCATTCGTACAGTAATTTCAGTAAAGAAGTTATAAGAGAATGGAGAAACGTAGTCACATCTAGGTACAATTTCAGAGTTATTTGACCTTGACATTGGCAGGCCGTCAAGTGAGGTGTTGGTCCAAAAAAAAAGAAGGAAAATAGGAATTCAGACGGTGAAAAAATAGGAATAAAATAAGAAAATATAGTCTAAAAGAGGAATAAAATAGTAATTTAAATTGGCTTCCCAACATATTGTATGGCCATCCTGACCTTTTATTTTTTTTCATTGATAATGTGTGCTGTACTGCTCAAAAACTATAACTTAATTCTTTATTCAAGTTATTAATTGCTTCAAGATCCAAAAACATGATTTTAACACATTAATTGTACTCTAATAAGTAAAGTAATGTACATATATCATATGTTAGCCTCCGTACCGTCCCATTCAGCCAACACCGTCTACCCGTGTCTTTATGTTTTGGAAATATATAATTATACTGTATCAATGCATATGAATTAAGACAACAAGTGAAGGATGAATGGTACAGAGATATAAAGCACTTAACTAGACATTATGTTTGTAAAGCATGGATATGCCCCCATGCCATACCGGACTCACTAGAGACTGTGAACAAAAAACAAAACTTACACAAATTTCAAAGTCATTTGAGAAAGTATTACAAAGTTTTTTTGACATAAGAAAATGGCCAAGTGTCTCAGCACCATATTGAAGGTCACGAAGGTTAAGGTCATGTCCAAATGTTAAAGGTACATGCCCACTCAGTAAGCCCAAAATGTTCTTTATAGGAATTAAATAAGTGTATAACTGTGTGACTATCAGGTGGTATCAGGCTATTTTCATATGCAAATGAGGTATGATATTTTTTAATTATTTATACTAATTAAATGCGTCACGTGAAAAAATAATATTTTCGACATTGCACATCATAAAATAAATACAGAGATTAAATAGTAATGTCCGTTAACATTTTAATCAACAAACACGGTTATCGCCCATGATATCAGTGTGTAAATTTACATCTGATATAAAATGTATAATAATGCCAATCAATACGTGGGATAATAGTGCATGAATGTTTATTTTGCCTCAGAAAGGCCTCGGATTATGTCTCTCTGACGTAAAGAACATTTTGTACCTACTGCGTGGGCATGTACCTTTAAAGCAATACTTCAAGTACTATTGAAGATATTACATGATGGAGAAACTTACAATGTAAGAATATGGCTAAGTGTTTCAGCACCATTTCGAATGTCACAAAGGTCATGGTTATGTCATTGGTGGTGCGAGTGCATCACACATGTTCAAGTGAATATTAAAGCAATCGTTCAAGTACTATTGAAGATATTACAAGTTAGAGAAACTCTGACAAAGTTTTTGACTTTTTGACGTAAATGTACATGGACAGACGTACAGAACCTCAAGAGCGATGCAATATGCCCGCCTTACTATTGCATAGGGTGCATAAAAACATTACCTAAATGGATTTTTTATAAATATCTTTAAAGCAAACCTCTACGTAATCTGACCTTCAGCATGTGGGGACTATGGGTATTATGCACAATTATTTGATTTATTGATGTTTAATCGGAACAGAATATTTACATCGAGAAAATGTGTTCATAGAATACTCCATGGGGGGGGGGGAAATCCCACAATCGAACAGAATATTTACATCGAGAAAATGTGTTATAAAAATACGGATGCCCCACATATCGCTTAGTAAATGAGGCAAAATTACAAGTCCAAAAGGGGGGAGAGAGATGATACAGTTTTACAAGTTACAAGGCAAATTGGTGAAATCTAAGTCCAAAAGAGGGAGATAATCCATGACCCGGGGGGTTAAATAAAAAATTGAAATAACTTTGTGTATCTACTCATCATAAGGAAGCTACATACCAAGTTTGGGGTATGTAGCTGTTACGGTTCAGTTGAAAAGGGCGAGATAATCCAGGACCCGGGAGTCAAATCAAATCAAAAAACTTTGCGCATCTATTCATCATAAGGAAGCTACATACCAAGTTTCAGGTCTGTAGCTAGTAGAGTTTAAAAAATTTACGAGTTACAAGGCAAAATTGTGACATTCAAGTCGAAAGGGGGAGATAATCCATGACCCGGGGTTGATTTGTTTATTTATTGGTGTTTAATGGCCTATCAACAGCTACGGTCATGTAAGGCCACGCAAATGGGTTCAATGCTGCATTGGGGGATCCTAAAATCATAACGGAATATTTACATCGAGAACAAATATATTCAGCCCTGAAATTATAAAATTAGAATAACCGGACCTGGTACCAGGTCCATACCACACCAATGTCACTTGATGAACCCAGATCGTTAGATTACCCATCACATACTCCCACCTGCCACCCACGACCCGGGGTTGAATCAATCGTACTAGCTACAGACCTGAAACTTGGTATGTAGCTTCCTTATGATGAGTAGATGCGCAAAGTTTATTTCAATTTTTGATTCGACACAGGGTTGAATCAAAAATTGAAATAAACTTTGCGCATTTACTCATCATAAGGAAGCTACATACCAAGTTTCAGGTCTGTAGCTAGAACGGTTTTAAAAGTTTTATGAGTTACAAGGTTGGTGACGGACAGACAAGGGTAACACTAAATGCCCCCTCCACTATCGTGGTTGGGCAAACAAAATATATTCAGCCCTGATCTTAGAATAAACCGACCTGTTGCCAGGTCCATACCACACCACAGTCACTTGACCCCTTCCCCCAAGTCATAGGATTACGAACAAGAACTGGCATCGTTAAACAAAGCTAATCCGCTCGCTGGCAGTCTTCATAAAACAAATAAAGTCCTCAGTGACCTTGGGCGGTTAGACGTGGGTCATATGTAAAAAAAAAAATCACCATCCATAGACACACATTGTGACCAAATATTATTAAAATCGGTGAAGCGGTTCACGAGTTATTGAAAAATTAAAGGTGTTACTAACGTACGTACGCACATGGACTAACAATATATCCCCTCTTGCCTATCGTAATACACATAAAGGGTATAACCATATTCAACTGTCGCATACAAAAATGCCAAAGATGTATGCGAGGGCCAATGAATATATGGAGGATGATATGCTATACATTTTAAAATCAATCGCTAACAGGGTTGCAGAGACATAGAAGTTGCAACCATAGAAGAACTTGTAAGTAATATGGGATAAAAAATATGTGGGACACAATAGCTTAATATTGAACTAGTCTACTGTACTAACCTTCTAACTCGTTTGATGTTGTGCTCAGTAATGGAATACTGGCAACCGCATCATCAATTGTGGCCGATAGCTGTCGAAACTGTGCGGGAGTAATTCTAGCCGACATTCGTGTTACATTGGTTCTGAAAAATAAGAAAATATTCATACATTGTACATTGCATTTTATAATTGGGTATTTACTATTACACAAATACACATATATCTCGAGCTCTGATAAGCGTGTAGCTTTGGTCGCTCACCTCTTAACATAACCAATTTCACTAATAACGCTGATGTAAATTATTTTTGCAGAAAGTGCACTTGTTCATTTGAGAATTATTGTTTTGTTATCTTGCTGAAATAGCATAGTCGGAACATAAAATTATGAAAAGAATATCACAGCTGGTTTTCCTAGGTCGGACACGACCTCGTATCATAACAAATGACATACAGGTAATGTGTTTATTTAATAAGGCTCTAATGTCAATACTGTAGTGGCCAATTCATATGTTCATTTGAGAAGTATCGTTATCCTGCAGAAATATGTAGAATGCATAGAAAATTACAATTTTAAACATGTTATTTTGTTACAATACTAGCTTGTGTACGATCACAAGCTACATACATGAACCTTACTATAAACAACAATTCAAATGGCGCGGTTTTAATACCAGAGCCATTAAATTATTGTGTTGTGTTCTAAGAATGTGAAACACATCAGTTTGTGTTTTCGATTACATCAAGTTTTGCTCGCGTGTTTTGACAAGTACATGTACATATATGTAAAAACCTGCATGAACACATTGAATTTGGATCTTCTGCCATCAAAACATTCATTTATCAACAAAACTGCGATTGAGACAAGTCAAATATCGAACAAAGTTCAGGTAGCTTACCCAAGACAGATGAAAATTGTTAATCACAATTACCCATAGTAACAAACACATTTATAGTACCCAGTGTCGACATTTTCCTGCTGTAAACATTCTTGGCATATGTGTATTCACTACTACACGTGTGACAGGCGTTTTCCGGTCTAGGTAATGTCGCACTAAATTTGTATTTTCTCTCACCACATCAATGGTTTTATTGCAATATTCTTTTATTGAATTTTGACACACGGAAGCAGATAATAGTAAAACTAGTAATGACAATCTGAATACATATTTTGTATGTTCAATTTGATTTATTGGTGTTTAACGGTCTGATTCACTATTCTCCAGTGAAGGCCTATGAGAGGAATCGGGAGTAGATTGCAAGTTACAGTTCGCAACTACATGAAATTATAGTATACCTACATCTCAGGCAATAGTCAAACCGATTCACTTCCTGAATAATCAACGGCACATAATACAATATTTATACATAGTTCATATTGGAAGTCTGACTTCCAAAATGTGCATGGTTGCGGATTTTGGGACACATTTATCAAAATATCCCACCCACTTTAAATTAAAACATGCCAGAGAAAAAACCTGCTTATACCACTGAACCAGCTGGTAGTGAATCAAATTTCTCTGGCATGCAGCAACAATTTGACCAAAATAGCGAACTTCGCTTAAGAACGAATTGACTTGAGAACGAATTGACCAGTTACAAGAACTTGGCATAACTTGTCAGAAGGCTGAGAAGCAAACATACAAACAAGAACATTCATTACCCGATTACGATGTGAAATTTACCTGAGCTGTTCCAGTACTTGGATGGTTTCGGTCTTGTCGTTCTCCCCTCCCGCAAAGCCGCCTTCAAGCTTTCTAGAAACATCTCCCAATATGCTGCCAACTCGGTCATAAAAATCGGACACGGTATCAGTTTCTCGCCGTCTTGCCGCCATATCTGCATCTGTTTTGTTTCTGCAGACGCGCGAAACGAGTCAGCCAATGAATACTCGACTTTCGAAATAATCCGACCAATGATAACTCCGGTTCTAGCTGGAAGGAATTTCTATCAGCCAATCAAATCTTGACATTGAGAAACATTCTTCCAATGAAAACCACACATTGAGCCTAAACCCTGGTTTGAGCTCAAACCGTGGTTTAAGCTACAGAAACCTAGTTTGAGAGTCCAAAACGGTGGTTTCTGCCGCCAAGTGCACAATAATTGCTCAAACCAGGGTTTAAGAAAACTACCGTTTGGGATCACGATCGGCAGTTGTTTCCTTAAACCACGGTTTGGGTCCAAACTAGGGTTTAGGCTTTTAATTCGATTACGACCTCAAACGGCAGTTTCTGGCCAAATGCACAATAATTGCTCAAACTGGGGTTTGAGAGCCTAAACCATGGTTTGGACTCTCAAACTGGGGTTTAGGGAATTATTGTGCATTTGGCGAGCCTAAACCAGGGTTTGGGCAGTCTAAACTGGGGTTTGAGCTCAAACCGTGGTTTAAGCTAGCTGAAACCCTAGTTTGAGAGTCCAAACGGTGGTTTCTGCCGCCAAGTGCACAATAATTGCTCAAACCAGGGTTTAAGAAAACTACCGTTTGGGATCACGATTGGCAGTTTTTTCCTTAAACCACGGTTTGGGTCCAAACTAGGGTTTAGGCTTTTAATTCGATTACGACCTCAAACGGCAGTTTCTGGCCAAATGCACAATAATTGCTCAAACTGGGGTTTGAGAGCCTAAACCATGGTTTGGACTCTCAAACTGGAGTTTAGGGAATTATTGTGCATTTGGCGAGCCCAAACTAGGGTTTGAGGAGCCTAAACCAGGGTTTGGAGCTCAAACCATGGTTTAAGGAATTATTGTGCATTTGGCTTGCCATACATGCCCACTCAGTACATTATAATATAGGAAGACTGATATGTTTGTATTGTCTGTAGATATGAAATTTTCTGGCAAAATAAACATTCATTCACCATTAGCCCACGTATTGAATGACATTCTTATTTTAGATCGGACGTAAATGTTCACACTGGTATCAGGGGCGATACCCATGTTTCCTTAAAATGTTAACGGACAATACTGTTTATTCTCTGCATTTACTTTTTGGTGTGCAGTCTTTAGAATCTGTAGAAAATATTATTTGTTCAGGTGACTCATTTAATTAATATAAATAATAAGAAAACTTCATGCCTCATTTGCATATGAAAATAGCCTGATACCACCGCGAGTCACTATCAGTAAAATAAATATTACTAAATGATTATATCCGTATAGCGGGCACTTGCAATTATTTTTAGAACAGGTGGAATAGTGACACAATTATACACTTATTTAATTCATATTAAGAACATTCTGTGCCTGCTGAGTGGGCATGTACCTTTAATGTGAAAACTTCCACTAAAGCATTTTCAGTATCGGCTGTCAGTGCAAATGCTGTTCTTAGATTCATGTTTGCACTTACCAACTGCTTAGTCTCACAAAGTTTAGTGAAACAGGCCGCTGTTGTGTCCAAGTGCAGTGACTGTGGTAACGCAAGTGTCCCGGTGATTACATGGGTTTTGGTCGGTAATTATTGTGTTCAAGTACAATGACGTATAACCATCGTTCCAAGCGCTGTATATCCAAATGAGGCAGCTCGAATGAGCTTTCCCATCAGGATACACAGCGACTGCTACCACGCTTATGATTTTTGTTTAAGATACCCCTGTTGTGACAAATGGAATAGTGCACATGCATTATACAGTCGATGATTTTCAGGTTTAGATGTAAGGGCTAAGGAAATACATAGCAGTTTGAGTGTGTGATGATGGCGGGTCTTCATGCTGACTGTAACAAACGGCAGTCTCGACCAATCATTTACCGCGCTTGCTAGCTCGGCGACAATCGAATTCAAACTGTTCGGTAAACTGTCCAGGATGAATACATTGTAGCTATGGTGGGCAGTATGAGCCGCATAATAACCGAGGCACATTATTATCGCTTCATGTCTACACTGTTTGGCAATGCCATGAAGACAACTGTTCGCTTCTGTCAGGACAAGGCTCACGCCCATACTTACATGTACTGTCGACTAGTATCTGGAAAATTGTTAAATTATCGCCATCTAACGTATGTGTTCGTAACCGCATAATACAAATGGTTGTATGTTTGGAGATAAGTTGTGTGTAATGTTTACTTGCGCTATGAGAAAACGGGACCAAATTATGGTACAGTTTGATCTTAATCGTGTATGTGACGGACACAGAAGTGTAACGATCGACATACGACCTTATTCAAGCTGCACAGGGACTCCATTGATCACGGTCGCATTTGAGCCAATGTTCTTATGACGCTTCAAACAACATATGCAAATACATACCTAAACTGATATCACATACATTACCCTTTTGTCCAAATATATTCATGCAGCGAAATGGTAAACTCTAAATTACATGTCCATAGGAAGACACTCCACTGATAATGTCCCAACTCACGCCGATAATAATACTTACAACACCCATCCCTCCTCTTTGTGCACACGTTACTGCTGGTGGTTTCCTGTCCTTCTGTCATACTTGTCCCTTCATGTCGAATATCACGTGGACGGCGCTTGGGGAAAATAGATAGAGATACCATCCTCTATGATTCCTATATATACCAGGCCCCATAAGTGTTGTCCAGACTTATCTTCCATATTCAAGCCACATCGTTCAGGAAGCCCTTCTTGGCCGTTCAGATACATATATACGCATTGGCACTCGTATCCGGTCTATTGTTACTGTGTATCCTTGTTTTTAGTAGCATTCTTCCTCATCGTATCGGGTGATGTTCATCCAAACCCTGGACCAAGCACACACTCTGACACATCACATGACACATCTACATCTACTACTTCCTACATCAACATCATTAACAGTGGTCTTAGTACGACGCATCTTAACGTACAGAGCATCAAACCAAAAATCGATATCTGGGAAGTCGAAGCTCAATCTTACGACATTCTCATATTTTCAGAAACCTGGCTTTCCCCTGACATTTCATTTGATGATATACACATTCCTAACTTCAAACCCCATTCCGGCGAGATAGGGTGGGGAGACTTGGGGTTCGGAGTACCAATTTATGCCCGCGAAGGGCTCACTGCCACAGAACGTACTGACCTCTCCATCAACGGGCTCGAAGCTTTGTGAATCGAACTACACATACATCAGCCCAAACTCATAGTAGGAGGCATCTATATACCACCTGATTCCAACAACAACCATTGTATACTACTGTAATAAAGCATCGATCAAGCCTTCGGTCAATCATGTGACAACATAGTGGTGGCGGGAGACTTCAATATCAATGTTCACAATTCGGTCTCGGATAAGATTAGTAGGCTTAACTCATCTTATAATGCTGAACAGATGATTTCTTCACCGACTCACCGTCTTCACCGACGGAAACTTCTAGCTCTCTCATCGATTTTATTTTCACAAAAGGCAGGACGCAAATTATTTCGAGCTTTATCGCAGACCCTTTCCTTCCTGATCATGTGCGATAACACTGTCCCGTAGTAACTGTTTTAAAATTCGACAAACCTTTGTTTAAATCATTTAAACGGAAGATTTGGCTTATGATCGCGGAAATTTCTCTGAGTATAGATGTATTTTGGAATCTTCAAATTTGAACGATATATTGAACGATTAAAATTTACACACAATTGCAAGTAATATTACAACGGCAATCACATCCGCAGCCACGGAAACTATTCCAAACAAAACTGTAACCATTCGTCCCACAGATATCCCTTGGTTCAATAACACCTTAAGTAAGTTAATGCGGAAACGAAACAGACTACATGGAAAAGCTAAATAATTGAATAACATCCACGTATGGTCCGAATTCAGAAAGTTACGTAATGAAGTCACTAAATGTATTCGAAAGTCCAAGTCAGAGTACGAAAATAAAATAATAGAGACAATTAACGACAACAACGTATCATCAAAATATTGGTTCAAATTAGCGAAACAACTGTCTAACAAGAATCTTCTTCCTTTATTCCAACACTTTGCGATACTGGTCTAGAAGCTACCTCTGCTATTGAAAAGACAAACCTTTTGAACAACTTCTTTTGTAAGCAGTCGACTATCGACGACAAAGCACACACACTACCCGTACAAGGGGAAACCCCTCAACCTTCAATCTCTACTATCACAATCTCTCTCCTAGCGACGTCTGTGACTCATTAAATGCAATTGACCCATCCAAAGCGAGTGGTTCTGATCTTATCAGCCCAAAAATTGTACGAGAAGCAGCTGACCTATTATCATTCCCCCTCTCAAGAACATACTTTACAACATTGAACCGCAGGTATCATTCCCCTCTTCCTGGAAGCTAGCCAACGTTACACCCATTTATAAAAGTTAGATCCATCAAACCCACAAAACTGCGGAACAATATCTCTTCTCAGCTGCATTGTTAAGTTGATGGAGAGCTGCATCAACAAGTATCTGTACAACACTCTGATTGACAACAATAAGCTAACTTCCTTCTAATCAGGCTTTATTAGAGGTGACTCTACTATCAACCAACTTACTGATGTATACAACGACATCTGTAAGGCACTTGATGACGGCAAGGAGGTCAGAGCAGTCTTTTGTGACATCTCTCATGCTTTCAACAGAGTGTGGCATCGCAGTCTTCCATACAAACTGTCTTCCCTTGGTATTCACGATCCTCTTCATAAATGGTTCTCTTCCTATTTATCTAATCGACAGCAAAGGGGAGTTTATTATAATTCCAGTTCGCAGTGGTCCTTATTGTATGCCGGTGTTCCTCAAGGTTATATTATTGGTCCTCTTCTCTTTCTCATCTTCATAAACGATATCGTTGAAGAAATTAAATCAATCATTCGTCTTTTTGCCGACGACAACAGTCTCTACAGTATCGTCGATGACCCTGTTCTTTCTTCAACTATTCTAAACAACGATCTTAACATTATCCAAAAATGGTCAGAGAAGTGGCTCGTAAACTTCAATCCATCAAAAACTGAAACTATGACCTTTTCCAGGAAATACAACAAACCACAACATCCTCCTCTACTCATGAATGATGCCTCACTCGATCCTGTCAAAGAACACGAACATCTTGGAGTAAAATTATCTGACAACGCTAAGTGGAACTATCATAACTCACAGTGTATTAACAAAGCATGGCAACGTATAGGCATTTTGAGATCTCTAAAATTTCGTTTTAAAAGGTCTTCGCTGGAACATATGTATTTCTCGTTTATTCGTCCTCTCCTTTAATACGACGATGTTGTCTGGATAATTGCTCGAACCAGATGAAAGATGACCTGGAGGCTGTGCAAACTGAAGGTGCCAGAATAGTGTCGGGCGCGACCAAACTTTGCAACATAGCCAGACTCTATCAGGAATTCAAATGGGAAACATTGACCGATATGAGTAAGAAACACAGATTAGTCATTTTCTATAATATGCTAAACAATCTTACACCATATTATCTTGCAAATGTAACCCCCCGTTTAAAGACAGCCTCGCTACAATCTTAGAAATGCTGACCTAACATACATTGTCGCACACAACAGTACAACCATTCATACTTACCATCCACCATTCGTGACTTGGAATATAAAGGACTCTCAATGTCTGTCTTCTTTCAAAGCAAACCTAAACGCCAACTATGTCAAATCAACACCTCTTGTTAACGTCGGAAACAGGACAAGACAAATTCTTCATACACGCCTTCGTCTTTCATGTAGCGCTCTCAACTTCAACCTTCACAGAAGATATACTGTTGACACCCCAAACTGCACACGCGGCTCAATAGAAACAGTCAGTCACTTTCTTTTGTATTGCAACAAATATACACTTCAGCGAAACACACATATTAACACCCTTCCATGTCCTCCTACAGCCGACACACTGCTCCGCGGCAATGAACATTTGACATTCGAGGAAAACTGGTTCGTATTTCAGCAGGTCCAGAAGTTCATCGTGGCTACAAGGCGTTTCGGCAATTGAGGAGACAAGTGGACAGATGTCCAGTACGAGCCACCATGTCAGCAATGAGTGCACCATCCCTTTACACCCGCTCCCCCAGTTACCTCGTCTCCACCACCCCCTCCCCACCCCGGATCAAATTTCGCATACAATAGTTATAATTTCGATTACATTGATCATTGTATGTGTATACTCCCTTGTTTAGTACTGTAATACTGAACTTGTAGTTATATAAATAATACTATAAAATACCTATTCCATCATCAATCTACAAATATTACCATCTATTTCATATAATATATAAATGTTATTTCAGTCACAATTGATAATTAACTGACAGTAATGCCATGTATATTGTACTCACGCTTATAGTGAAGACGAATTCATTGCTTTTTTAAGCTTGTTTTCCAATCCACACACTCTTTAATGTGTGTATCATACCAGGTATTGTTCCTTTACATGACTTATAATTTAATAAATATTGTTTAAACTAAGTACAATGACCATGTCGAAATTTGTGAAACGATGTCGCAGTTTTAACAGACAAAGCTTTTGATCAGGTACAATATTCGCGCATACTTCCCTTCACAGAATAGAGGAAAAGATTCACGAAGTATATTAATAAACCCATAAACAGAAAAGTATAACTCAAAACATCATGATATCGGCATGACACGCGCTCAGCTTTCACAACTGGACAAACACGCTCGACTACATTACAGTCGATGCACTTGAACTTCAGGAAGCTAACATTACTCGTAACATATGCAAATACAACAAAGGCAACGAAAGCCCAACAACATCGATGCCAAATGGACAACAGAGAAAACAAAACAGCTACTCAAAAGTAAATGTTACTCAAAGAGATATGCCGATAAAACGAAAAGCGCCCTGGTGCCAATGCCATCATATAGCAAGGAAAGCGCGAGGTTTTTGAGCCACCTCAAGCCAGTAATGAAAATATGTCTAATGAGAAAATCCCGACATTTGTCGCTAGCATAGGAACAACGTTGCACGTGTTCAAATAGTGAGGCTTCGATTGGCGCTTCCGTGTTATACCCATTCGGCGTGACTTATTCAATACGTGTGCGCTGGTTCTCATTCCAGACATTATTAAGTGTGGCGATACGGATGACTGTGATGAGCATGCGCACTGTACGGATGCCTTCGGAACTTATGTTTGCGCGTGCGACGAAGGCTGGACTGGCGATGGCAAGAAGTGTGAAGATTTGAGAGTTATATTGTATGTAATGTTAAGACAGATTATGTTTTTGTTGTTTTTTTAGCTCACCTGAGCGAAGATCATGTGAGCTATTGTTAACGCAATGTGTCTGTCGTCCGTCGTCCGGCGTCCGTCGTCCGTCGTCGTCAGTGAACATTTTCAAACGTCTTCTCCTCGGTAACCATTGGGCCTATAGTCACCAAACTTCATGGTCATGTTCCTTAGGTAGGGGGATTACAAAATTGTTAAAATGACATTACGTAATCCAAGATGGCCGCCGTCTAAAAATAGCACAAATTCTTCAAAAAATTGGCCCGTGGGGTCAAATAGGGATCAAATTTTATTTTTGACCGAATATGGTCATGTCATATATCTAATCGAGGCGATCACTCTGGTGCGTTTTTTGTCGAAATTGGACGGTTATGTCATACAAGACGGCCGCCGGAATGTCAAAAGGTCGTTCTTTTATTAGATATTTCGAAATTCTTCTTCACATGAACCGCTTCGCCCATGGTAGTCAAACTTAAAAGTTATGGTCCATGGGTGAAGCCTTTTCTGACTTGTTAAAATCGAGGTCACCGTTAATCTAATATGGCTGCTGTCTGAAAATAGCATACATTCTTAAATAATCTTCTTCTCATGAACCGCTTGCTGGATTTCGACGAAACTTGGTAAGAATGATCGATGTACAATGCTCTTTCAAACGTTTTCAAAATGGTGTCCCCGGGATCAAAAATGGGCGTGGCCCGTGGGATCAAATTAGGATTAAATTTTATTTGTGACCGGATATGGTCATGTCTTTATCAAATCGAAGGTATCAAAGAGGCGATCGCTCTGGTACATTTTTTGTCGAAATTGGATGGTCATGTCATCCAAGATGGCCACCGAAAGGTCAAAAGGTCGTTCTTTTATTACAGATTTCAAAATTCTCTTCACACGAACCGCTTGGCCTATGGTGGCCAAACTTCACAGTTATGGTCCATGGGTGAAGCCATGGGTCGTCGCTAATCCAAGATGGCCACATTCCAAAAATAGCACAACTTCTTATATATTTTTATAGAACTTGGTAGGAATGATCGACGTAGAATGCTCTTTCAAAAGTGTAAACATGGTGACCCCGGAGTCAAAAATGGGCCTGGCCCGTGGGGTCAAATTTTATTTTTGATCAAATATGCTCATGTCATATATCAAATTGAGGGTATCGATAAGGCGATTGCTCTGGTGCAATATTTGTCGGAATCGGATGATTATGTTATCCATGATGGCCTCCAAAAGGTCTATTTATTCAAAATTGTGAACGTCTTTTTCTCAGGAACCACATGGCTGATGCTGTCCAAACTTCATAGTAAGTTAAGATCCTTGGGTGAAGCATTTTCAGATTTGGTAAAATGAGAGTCATCGCTTAATCAAAGATGATCGCCGTCTAAATATAGCACAATTGTTGTTAATGCACATATGAACTCAATGTCACATTCTCCTCTGGTGTTCATGGAGTCAGGTGAGCGAATTAGGGCCATCATGGCCCTCTTGTTTGTCTTATTATCACATTTTTGTATTTCAAATTCAATACGTTAGTCCAAAGCTAACGAAACCTTCGATACCCATGCGGAATTGAATGTCCCTAGCATATGATAAGTCAGTACAGATATTAGACTGTTACATGTACAATAAACATCTCTAAACCGGATACCCTGGAAACCCGACTATGTTTAATGTTTCGCTGTAATTTATATCGTTGTCGTGAGTTTACATGGCAACAACTGTTCATGGAGTGTTAATTACAGTGAATTTCTCTGAACCGGACAGCCTGGGCACCTCCCAGGGTGTCCGGTTTAGAGAGGTTCAACTATATATACATTTTATAGAGCATAACAAAATCGATGTTTCTAGACGAACCTAACTTTGCACTTACGAACATTTTAGTCGTACGCCGTTTAGTGAAACGGGCCCCTGGTGTACAGATGCACAACATGAATTCTGATTGTTGATTTGACCACAGAGTCGGGGATTTTCTCACTCTTTTTTTACTTAGATTTTCTCCCTCTTACGCCGTGATATCTAGGGTACAGTTAATGCCCAACCAGTTTACCTCCCTTGAGAGTTCAATGACGCCATTCTTTATGGTTCATGTAGCAATGTACCGAAACGTGCAACTGCAAGCCAAATCGTGTGAAAAATACGCCTTACGGTTAACTAGCATCATGGAATGTTGCAGACGCGATAGAGTGCGGTTTCTATGACGACTGTGACGCGCATGCGATAGGCATCGACTGTAGCGGGACGTACTTCTGCGAGTGTTGGGATGGTTGGCATGGTAACGGACACTTGGGTCATTGCCACCGTATGTATACGTTATATATTAAATCTTGGTTCTGAAATGGAAGTATTTATGGCAATACAAACTTCACATACGGCTAGACTGGAATATGCACTCCAAGTACAGATTGGTCTGAGCATAGAAGAAGCCCCTACTGTTCACCCTTCCCTAGTGCAATATCAGTGTCCACCGATTTATGTTTGATACATTAAGCGAAAATTGATTATCAAATTATCTCCCTGTTTAGTATAGTCTATAATAGTAAATAGTAGAGTAAAGCACAAACTCCGACCAATCAAGCACTATGGCACGTATAGTTGATATACATGTTCATTTGCGAAAACACGCACGTTCAGTATATCCAGTATATCAGGCATCGGTGGAGACACAGTGCCTTTTATACGTCAAATGCCAGTAAAATGGAAAGTCTATTATTATTTCCGTTGTTTTGACTGGAGAAATTGGGCTTATTGGTTTTGTGACCAGTGTAGCTCATGATCAAACAGCACGCTCCTATAGTCTCATAACGATATAATATTACATATATTGTTTCAAGCATGATGAGTGCTTCATTGATGGAATAGCGAACAGTGCAGATTCTGATCAGACTGTGCGGATGCACAGGCTGATATGGATCTACACTGGTCACAGAACCACTAATCCGTATTTCTCCAGTCACAGGCATGTTTCAGAATACGTCTTTCATTTTAAATCCGTTTAGAAATAAGCATGACATTTCTTCTCACCAGCTATGAATCTCCAGAGCTGACAAAACATACACGTATTAACTTGTATTAGACGTTTTTGCTATATTTATATATTTTTAAAGAGCTCCAGATAAGCTGCGTATTTGCTTAAATACACAATTAAAATTTCCAAAAACCCAATTGAAATCAGAAGTAGCGAGTATCAAAAAGCACTAACAATTTTGTGGTACCTTTATCAGGCTGCAGCACACAATACACAGACCACAACTATAGCATATTTTTCTTATTTTCCATGAAAACGTATTTCTCCAATGACATCCACCTGTTCGTTTCCTTTCAGAACATGGGAGCGGAAGTTCTGAACATGACAAACACTATCATAGTCAAGGTCATAGTCACAGCGACAGTCATGACCACGGTAGTCATAGTCACTGTAGTCATGGACACGGTAGTCATGGCCACGGCATCGGTAGTCATGGTGACGGTAGCAATAATGATGGACACAGCGACGGTAGTCATGAACACGGCAGCGGTATCCATGGCGACGGCAGTAGCAGCCATGAAGGTCACGGTAGCGGAAGTCACCATCACCATGACGACGGTTCCAGGCATTGATACAAACACTGTCGGAGCTATACATAGTTTCACTCCGCGCCGGCGTGAAATGTTTCACGTCGAGAGATGCACTGGTTTCCTCACGAGTTGATCTACGTAGAGCATCAGCGGACTTTCGTCTAGTAACCGGCTCAAATTCTTGCACCGGTTACTAGCCGAAAATGTGTTTATGCAGTATCTTCTGCATGCAGCTGAACGGATATTCGTCAGGAATCAGGCGCCAATGTCGACGTGAAACATTTTAAGCTGGCGCGCAGTGATCACCAGTGAGTTTGACTCCTCCAAAGTAATACACTAACACTGCTTATATTACTATTCTTATTCCATTGAAGCCCTTGAACCCGATAGCCCGCTATAGCGGCGTTTGCAAACAATGCAGATCCAGATAAGACGGCTCGTAACTTATCAGAATTTGCACTTTTTGCAAGTACTTTTCATATTTCTGAGAGCAAAAAGATCCCCTTCTCATAAATTGACTAGTGATGTTTGGATTGGTTGCAAAATGAACATATCAGAATCCATTCCTATCATTGTTATTCCAACTATATATGGTTTATACGATTCTGAGAATGTTCATTGATCGACAGTAGCCTTATCTGGTACCATGGACATAGTTTATGGTATGTGACTGTGGCGTGAGAAATGGGGCTTATTGGATTTGCCTGATAACGATCTATATTGCTTCTTAGAAACGTTACTTGTGTTTCATTGATGGAATGACGAACAGTGCAGATCCTGATCAGACTGTGCGGGTGCATAGGCTGATCTGGGTCTACGTTGGTCGCAAATCCATAAACCCGAGTTCTCCAGTCACAGCCACATACGAATAAATGCGATGTTTTGCTTAGAATATTTCAAAGTGTAGACTTTTAAAAATACAACAAGACTAGCATAAGGGCTTCACTGTATTGTGCTTTTCATATATTTATAAGACACGCCATACGATTTTTACCTGCGAACTTGAGCGATTTTATATTTACAGAAACTGTGATATTTTCTGTTCGTAAGTGCAAATTTAGGATCATCTGGAAATTTCAATTGATAGATCTCGATGTATTGAGCATACGCTACATATGCAGCATATGCTCAATAAATGGAAATCCAATAATTGTTTACAATAAAATAGTGTTAATGTTAAATTTTGCACTTGCGAACATTTTAGTTGTACGAAGTTTAATGACACGGTCCCCAGGGGCCCGTTTCCCTAAACGTCGTACGACTAAAATAACGTGTTTATATAAGAAAAGGAAAACACTTATGTTATATGCAGTGTATACATTAAGTTAGTGGGCTTAACCAGATCCGTTTAAACAAATATGTGGATGTGAATGGAGAAGTGGGAATTATGAATATTGCGAAAATCAGCCTGTGTGTACACACAGTATGATCCGGATCTACACAGTTCGCCATTTCATCGATACAGCGCTCGTTATAATTCTAACAAGCAATATCGACATTTATTATATACCTACACATGAAATACATTGTTATACGATGCAAATAAAAGTCGTATGTTCTCATCGATGAAATAAACAACTTCCGGTGAAAATACGACTACTTCCGCTATCTAGATTCATAACGCGCATCTGAAAGAAAACAGCGCAAATAGGCTGCAAATACACATTCATTACCGTATACAGTATAAAAAACTGCTACTTTCCATGGAGCGGTATATAATAAATAGAATATTTATATTTTTGCAACGAATATGACATATATGTTCATCTCGTGGTGTGAAATGTCCATATTACACACCACTCGATGAACATATATGTCATATCCGTTGCAGAAATATGAATATCCTCTATATATCCTAAAACAATAGTGCGCTATTTGATCGAGAGCTACACTGGTCACAAATCCCATTAACCCCATTCCTCCAGTCACAGTCACATATATATACATATCTACTTGTGCGCTCCTGCAGCCCGATAATGGTGCAAACACTTAGAATCATTGTGGTTATTTCCTTGACTGAATATCGATCAGTGTTAACACTGACGACACTAACCGCCAAAAACGCTAAAAAGCCAAATTTCCCCAGTCACATATATCAAGTGTTTTCTTCGCCTTCAATGAACTCAAAGGGACATATCAGAGTTTTTGAGATAAAAAAATACTATGAAAAATAAAAATGTGTTTAATTGAAGATACATGACGACACTAGGACCGCTGGGTTGTTTCTATTTTCCCCAATATATGTAAATAAATATCTTAATTCCTATATTGTGGCGTTCCAATACTTATGTACCGATATCGGTGAAAATTGAAACAACCCAGTAGTCCTAGTATCGTCATATACCTTCAATTATACCACTTTACACAAGGCCATGATGAAAAACACAGTTTTATTTTTTTACATTACTATTTTTTCTCCAAGAATCCTGAAAAAAAACAACAATCAGCGGTCCCAGTATCGTCACACATATTCAATTAAACCACTTTACACAGGGCCATAATGAAAACACGTTTTCATTTTTTTAATATACATGTAGTAATTGTTCAAACAATCCTGATACATGTATGCCCCTTTAAGTTCAATAATTCACAAATGTTTTTCATTGTTTCGATGTGTTCACTGTTAATCATGTGGTGACGATTGTCTCGATAGTGCTAACCCATAGACCGCTACACACGACAATAGTCGTCTGCTGTTGCTTTTATATCTTGCCTTATTTTTGAATAAAAACATGTTTTGACAGCACTTCAGAATCATTTCCGAAGTGCTGTCAAAGCATGTTGTTAATTATTCTGAAGTGCTGTCAACAGCAAGTTTTTTATGATAAAAATGGAAACTAGAAAATAAACAGCAGACGACAAAAAAATAAGATAGCGGTGTAAGGGTTAATATCCGTTTAGGAGAAGGATCATTCCGATGCCAGGGCAAAACCTAGTACATTGAAGAGCACGATCAATATCGACCCCACCACTATGCTGCTGAACACCCAATTGCGGGCGGTCTTCGCCATTTCATGGACACCAGTCACGTCTCCTGTGGCCAGTAGGCTGTTACGCTGTAAATACACGATCAGAGGCTCGTTTCACTACGACTAAACTGCATGCAGCCTATGTTCAATAAATGTAAATCTAAGAAACAGTGTTTTACAGACTATCATACGTTTGGTGTAACGGCCCCAGCTGTGCATTGACTTATAACACGCTGACGTGTAACCTAATTATTATCCCCGTGGTTATAGTACGTCACGGGAACCTGCTCTTTGGATGGGGTGCACTGAATCACGTGAGAAGAATCCTCATTTTACTTGTTACAGGCACAGCTTCCGATGTATGTTGCTATTTTCGGTATCGCCATTTTATTTATCTATGTTAGAAGCATTTTTCGCCATTGTTACGGACAGGTTTCTTCGCATGAACTCGTGTACTTATTATGTGGTAAAAAACGTAACTTTTATAAACGGTTATAATTCATATTTCAGAATACCTATTTTGATGGTAAATCATAAATGTATCAAATTAAAGGTATGTCTCTATGCTCCGTAAATTAGATATCAACAGACTCTATGCTGGTATTCTCTATATACTTACCTTGCTAGAATAGTAGATTGCCAATAGACCTGTCGTCCAGAAACAGAACAGGCAGGCAAACGTTGACATGAACATGTAGTCTGGCGGCTGTCCTCCGCCCTCCACCGTCCTCGTCATCTCGGGTTGCTGGGTCACGTACATCACAGAATACCAGTAATGCATAGTAATGCGTAAACCCGCACGACATGCATAGCTCCGCCCAATATTATTAGCTCCGGCCAGTTGTGTAAAGATTGGGTCAACATTAGCATTTTATACATTGTCTTTTTCGTGTGTGTTTATTTTATTTGAGGGACTGTATGGTGCTACATGTAGTTCCAGTGCGCATCCCGTTGCTTCTTTAATGGTTACTTTGGGCGATCACATGGAACAGAGTCCCAAATAGAAAGGGATTTTCCCAAGTAAATCCCTTTTTCGATCACTTTTTTGCTCTCTCGACACAACGGATTTCCACGTTTGAGCAGTTTTGGGGTTGAAATGTGGTCAAACTCGCAAATTGGAAGTTCATCAAATTCACCTAATTTTCTGATCATTTACAGGTTTGAGCAGTTTTGACGGGGCATTGTAGGAAATTTCCCACATTAGAAACTCTCCATTTACATGTTTTAATAAATATTGAACGCAAGCACAAACATATTGTTTATTAACAATTTACTTAATGAATATAAACTCTACTGTAGGAAATTTCCTACAATTGAAGTACAGAATGTACAATTTAACAAAATAATTTCAAATTGGACACTGAAATGCCAAAAAAATACAACTCCGACAATATCCGAATACAATGAACTAAACATGATGATTAATCAGTTTTCATTGTAGGAAATTTCCTACGTTCGATTTAGGTGTTTTACTTTTGTCTAGGAAATAGTGTCAAACTTCTCTAAATAAATTTCAACACTGAAATTCAAAACATACCACTTTGACAATATCCAAATGTACATCAATTTAATTGAACGTAGAAAATTTCCCACAATTATACCTCATTTACAGAAAAGTCAGAAACCGATCGTAGGAAATTTCCTACGTTCCATTTAAGTGACTTACTTTTGTGCAGGATATATTGTCAAATACATGTAACTTTAAACACTGAGATTCAAAACATAAAACTTTGACAAAACTGTCGTATTTGTTTTACAGAAATAACAGAAATCGAATTGAATTGAACGTAGGAAATTTCCCACAATTAAACCTAAACAATCATTCATTTTATGTCAGTCGTATTTCTTTTACAGAAAGGTCAGAAACCAATCGTAGGAAATTTCCTACGTTTGATTTAAGTGATTTAAGGTATCTAGGATATATTGACAAACTTCTCTATGTTAATGAATTTCAATAATTAAAAACACGATTTCGACAATATCCAAGTATAACTCACTTGAATTGAACGTAGGAAATTTCCCACAATTAAACCTAAACAATAATTCCTTTATTCATTTTAGATTAGTTGTATTTCTTTTACAGACAAGTCAGAAACCGATCGTAGGAAATTTCTTACGTTTGATTCAAGGATTTACATTTTAACACTGAAATTCAAAATATACAACTTTGACAATATCCAAATGTACATCACTTGAATTGAACGTAGGAAATTTCCCACAATTAAACCTAAAAAATCATTCATTTTATATCAGTCGTATTTCTTTTACAGAAAAGTCAGAAACCAATCGTAGGAAATTTCCTACGGATTCAAGTGATTTACGTTGTGTCCAGGATCTATTGACGAAGTTCTCTAAGTTCATAAATTAGGCACAGAAATTCAAAACATACAACTTTGACAATATCCAAAAGTAAATCACTTGAAATGAACGTCGGAAGTTTCCCACAATTAAACCTAAAACATCATTCATTTTATATCAGTCGTATTTCTTTTACAGAAAAGTCAGAAACCAATCGCAGGACATTTTCTACGTTCGATTCAAGTGATTTACTTTTGTCCAGGATATATTGACGAAAGTTAATACATTTAACACTGAAATTCAAAACATACATCTTTGACAATATCCAAAAGTAAATCACTTGAATGGAACGGAGGAAATTTCCAACAATTAAACCTAAAGAATTATTCATTTTAGATCAGTCATATTTGTTTTACAGAAAAGTCAGAAACGGATCGTAGGAAATTTCCTACGTTTGATTAAACAAATAATTCATTTTATATCAAGTCGTATTTGTTTTACAGAAAAGTCAGAAACCAATCGTAGGAAATTTCCTGCGTTCGATTCAAGTGATTTACTTTTGTCTGCGATATCCGTCAAGCAATCGGTCAAGTAATATTAAAGTTATACCATGAACTTGTACAAACTTTTTTTTATGAAAAAAATGCGTGTTTCCGCAAAAATATGAAGGTAAAACAGGCCATAGTCATGTTAATGGCGGCATGAGTGTGTTCCCAATGCTCACATGCATCAAGTGTCCAAACATTGAAGCAATCCGTCAAGTAATATTAAAGTTATACCATGATGACGAACCTTGTACAAACTTTTTGACATTTCGGACGACGACGATGGAAAAAGCGGCGACTTCTGCTAAAGCAGGCGAGACAAAAAACTGATTGTGGGAAATTATCTACACCTGAACAAAAACAATACACACAATATAAATTTCATATGATATGCTATGGCTAGATAAATAACAATAAAGCAGTGCTTTCATTAATAATGATTTTCAGGCATTGTTTTTGTATTAAGAACATTTCAGGATGTTTACACACATATATATCAAGAAAAAAACCTGCCAATTTGAGGACTTTTACGGAGTAATTTAAATCCAATTTCAGTTAATGAAAGCACTGCTGATGAAGTAGAGAAACTATTCCTGTAGATCAAATACATGCACATGATTGTGAGATATTTACTACAACTAAGGACATACACGTTCGTCAATATACATAGCCATAATAAATATATGTTGTTTACATGGAGAACTATGCAGAGGAGGAAGAACAATTTATTCATGTAATGGTGTTTAATGGCCTGTCAAAAGCTAAGGTCATCCTAGGCCATGTTAACTGAGTCAAATCCCATATTGCACCTGTCTGGATGGGGGTACCATCAATGGAAATTCAATGGCAAACAAATGGAGTTGCATGTATGTAATAAGACATCTGGAGTGATGTGAGGCAGGATCTCACATGTGATGCAGCACATAATTTCACATTTGGTGTCACACAGGATCTCAGAAGTGTTGTCAGGCAGGATCTTACAAATGATGTGACGCAGTATCTCAGGAATGCACAAGTGATGTGATCATGGTGATGCTGCGGATCTCAGGAATGATGTAACGCAGGATCTCAGCAACTCACGAGTGATGTGACGCGGGATCTCACATATGATCTGACACATAATTTCACATTTGGTGGGACACAGGATCTCAGAAGTGTTGTCACACAGGATCTGACAAGTGATGTTATCATGGGGACGCTGCGGATCTCAGAAATGATTAACACAGGATCTCAGCAACTCGTGAGTAATATGACACAGGATGCCACAAGTGATATGGTGCAGGATGTCACAGATGCTTTAACACAGTATTTCACAAGTATTGTGACACATGCAGGTTTTCACACATGATGTGACGCAGGTTTTCTCGCTACGTGATACAGCATTTCAAAAATGTTATGATGCAAGATTTCACAAGATGTCAGATATTTGCATGCCACAGAGTTTCTGTGATTGAGTTTGTGACGAAAGTGTTCCAACAAGGTGATGACATTGGTGCACAGTGGCATGTCATACTGAAGATATTCATTGTCCGGGTTCAACAAAACATCTACGTCAAACTGAAACAGATATAGAAAAGTATATAGTATTACCGTATGTTTGATCAAATTCATTAGCGAACAGTGTATGCCCTGAACAGACTACACACGCCCAGGTGGATCAGGGACTACACTGATTGCAAACTCATTAGGTGATGAGGTCTTTTAAGGGACGTCTGCAATAAACAAGAGCTCCGCGGACAAGATGTCCCGCCTTGCGCAGTTTGATAGTACATAAGGAGTTTGTAATAACCTTGGGGTTAGTGAGCACCATGGGCGTTCTGTAGAATGATGCGGGATATTGATATAAATGCATGCATGAAATATTAAAGCATAAACTGAGCGTTAACATTTCCAAACACGCACATTTTTCAGTCAGTGACCTTGACCTTTGGGGATAGCGGGAACCATGGGCTTTCTCTAGAATGATGCGGGATGTTGTTACAAATACCTGTATGGAATATTAAAGCATAAACTGAGGGTAAATTTTTTAAAACACGGAAATTTCTAAGTCAGTGACCTTGACCTTTGGGGTTAGCGGGCACCATGGGCTTTCTGTAGAATGATGCGGGATGTTGTTACAAATGTATGTATGGCATATTAAAGCATAAACTGAGCGTTAACTTTTCCAAACACGGAAATTTCAAAGTCAGTGACCTTGACCTTTGGCATTAGCGGGCACCATGGGCTTTCTGTATAATGATGCGGGATGTTGTTACAAATGCATGGATGGAATATTAATGCATTAACTGAGCGTTAACTTTTCCAAACACGGACATTTCTAAGTCAGCGACCTTGACCATTGGGGTTTGCGGGCATCATGGGCTTTCTGTAGAATGATGCGGGATGTTGTTACAAATGCATGTATGGAATATTAAAGCATAACCTGAGCGTTAACTTTTGCAAATACGGAAATTACTAATTCAGTGACCTTGACCTTCGAGGTTAGCGGTCACCATGGGCTTTCTGTAGAATGATGCGGAATGTTGTTACAAATGCATCTATGGAATATTGAAGGATAAATTGAGCGTTAACTTTTCCAAGCACGGACATTTCAAAGTCAGTGACCTTGACCTTTGGGGTTAGTGGGCCCAAGGGCTTTCTGTAGAATGATGCGGGATGTTGTTACAAATGTATGTATGGCATATCAAAGCATAAACTGACCGTTAACTTTTCCAAACACGGAAATTTCTAATTCAGTGGCCTTGACGGTTGGTGTTAGCGGGCACCATGGGCTTTCTGTAGAATGATGCGGGATGTCGTTGCAAATGCATGTATGTCATATTAAATCATAAACTGAGCACTAACTTTTCCAAACTCTGACATTTCTAAGTCAGCGACCTTGACCTTTGGGGTTTGCGGGCACCATGGGCTTTCTGTAGAATGATGCAGGATGTTGTTACAAATGCATGTATGGAATATTAAAGCATATATTGAGCGTTAACTTTTCCAAACACGGACATTTGTAATTCAATGACCTTGACCTTTGGGGTTAGTGGGCACCATGGGCTTTCTGTAGAATGATGCGGGATGTCGTTACAAATGCATGTATGGCATATTAAAGCATAAACTAAGCGTCAACATTTCCAAATAACGAAAATGTCAAAGTCAGTGACAAAGTCAGTGTCAGTTTAAATAATAAACTGAGCGTTAACTTTTCCAAACACGGACATTTCTAAGTCAGCGATCTTGACCTTTGGGGTTTGCGGGCACCATGGGCTTTCTGTAGAATGATGCAGGATGTTGTTATAAATGCATGTATGGAATATTAAAGCAGAAACTGAGCGTCAACTTTTCCAAACACACACATTTCTCTAAGTCAATGACCTTGACCTTTGACGTTAGCGCGCACCATGGGCTTTCTGTATAATAATGCGGGATGTTGTTACAAATGCATGTATGGAATATCAAAGCAAAAACTGAGCGTTAACTTTTCCAAACACAGACATTTCTCAGTTAGCGACCTTGACCTTTAGGGTTTGCGGGCACCATAAGCTTTCTGTAGATTGATACGGGATGTTATTACAAATACATGTATGAAATATTAAAGCATTCCATTGAGGGAAACAGAAGTTACAATGAATTAACCTGAGCGATAAGTTTTAGAAACAGAGCTAAGCGCAAAAATTTAAAGTTGAATGTATGAGAAAAGTAGGTCAATCAACCATGAAAACTAGGTCAATGTGACATGGGCTCCCTCTGTTTGAGATGGTTACACAAATTTTGATGTATACCGAAACTTTCCATCAAGGGAAACAGAAGTTGTAATACATTAAACCGAGCGTTAACTTTTCCAAACACGGAAATTTCTAAGTCAGTGACCTTGACCTTTGGGGTTAGCGGGCACCATGGGCTTTCCGTACAATGGTCTGAGATGTTGTTACAAATGCATGTATGGAATATTAAAGCATTCCATTGAGGGAAACAGAAGTTACAATGAATTAACCTGAACGTTAAGTTTTAGAAACAGGGCTAAGCGAAACAACTTAACGTTGAATGCATGTGAAAAGTAGGTCAATGAACCATGAAAGGTAGGTGAAGGTCACATAGGCTCCCTCTGTGTGAGATGGTTACACCACAGTGTTGATGTATACCAAATGTGGAGGACGTAGGACCTATAGTTTTCTGGAAACTGAGCTAAACTCAAAAACTTAACGTGAAATGTTGACGCCGCCACCGCCGACGCCGACGCCGCCGCCGACGCCGCAAACGCCGCCGACGGAAAAGCTATGCTTATGTCCCGCTACAGCTAAAGCAGGCGGGACAAAAATAACGTTCTCCCGCTTTTAATGAATTAATGTAGTGAATAATCGCCATTTGCTGGAAGAAAATGTTTCAGGTCCCTTAAAGGTACATGCCCACTCAGTAGGCACAAAATGTTCTTTATATCAGAGACATTTTCTGGCAAAATAAAGGTTCATTCGCAATTTCCCCACATAGTGATTGGCATTATTATACATTTTATATCAGAGGTAAATATCCATCCTGATATCAGGGGCGATAACCGTGTTTCTTTAAAATGTTAACGGACAATACTAATTATTCTCTGTATTTATATGTTGATGTGCAATGATCATACTTTATAATCTGTCGAAAATACTATTGTTTCAGATGAGGCATTTAATTTGAATAAATAATTAAAAAATATCATGCCTCATTTGCATATGAAAAAGGCCTGATACCACCGCGAGTCACTATCAGTAAAATAAATATTACTAAATGATTATATCTGTATAGCGGGCAATCGTAATTTTTAGAACTGGTGGAATAGTGACACAAATATACACTAATTCCTATAAAGAACAGTTTGTGCCCTCTGAGTGGGCATGTACCTTTAAAACTGCGAGTACTGACTGTATCTCAGATACAACGGTAATATCCAATAATTCCAATTAATGTGCAGTAAATGACATATATGTGGCTGTGACTGGAGAAATTGGGCGTATGCGCATCTGCAGTCTGATCAGGATCTACACTGCTCGCCATTCCATCAATGAAACAACCGTCATGCTTCTAACAAGCAATATAGATCTTTATCAGGCTACATGAGTGTGAAGAAGCCACACATATTCCATAAGCTCCATTTATCCAGTCACCGCCACATATTATCAATCAATCACACATATTTTCTTATTTTTCCATGAAAACACATCTTGGTATTTCATTAGAATTGTCTTCTAATGAAATACCGGGTACAAAGATGTGTTTTCATTTAGAAGCAAACTATTCAATGAGTGCGGTCTGCTGATGTGTAAACAGTTGTGTGATTCTATCTTACACAATCAAAATTTTGAAATACCCAATTGCGTCAGAAATGATGGAGTGACAATACTCAATTACTAATTCCTTATCTGGAGTCCTGTATATACCACATTTATAAAATAGTTCCCAATATAGACGCTAGTGTAATTAATTTATATGAAACAATTACAATTGTCAAAAAACCCAATTGAAATAAGAAGTAGCGAGTATCAAAAATCAATACAAATTTTGTGGTACCTTTATCATGCTGCAGAAAACAATAAACAGGCCACAAATATAGCATATTTTTCTTATTTTCCATGAAAACACAACTTGGTATTTCATTAGAATTGTCTCCATGTTTTCATTTTGAAGCAAACTACCGTAATGACCCTATATGTTCGTACACCCTAAATATTCGGACACCCTTATTTTTCAAGAAAATAATTGTTTGTTGTGTCACTAAAATTCCGGACAGGTGAAAAATGTGGACGTTTTGTTAACCCTAAAGAATTGTGTTGAATTTGCAATAATTAATATCCGTATATGTACGAGTGTTCCGGTAAAACAACTTGCCCAGGTCCCTTCGGTGAAACAAGTAAGAAACACATGAAAAGTCATGTAGAGCATGATGTTATTAGCCGATCAAATCAGGGTAAAGTGCATCGAACATATGTAGGTGTCTCTGGTAACATTGTCAATGGTAAACTATTTTCGACCACAGTTCTGTACCCAGCGTTGACATTTTTCTCGATTTTGTGCAGGTTTTGGAAACCCGTTCCCAAATCCATCCAATAGCAGCAATGCCATAGCAGCAATGTTTTGTTGTCACCATTATGTTGCGAAATATTCCAGCGTAACACCTGTACTGTATGCTATATTTATCTACAAATTACACTCCGCAATACACAAAGTTGTAGTCACTGTGTGTTTGTCCGAATTCTGTGGCAGCAAGCGAGTGGGCGGAGCTACCAGAGCTATATATATCTAGCGGTTACAGTGTCAACTAAAAATAGACGCAAGCTCCTGCGTATTCAGGCACATGCCCAGATTGGCCTAATGTGCACCATCCGTGATTTTTTGCGCGATGTCCGACACAAGACAATCAATAATTTGCGGCATTGACAATAATTAAGGGGGATTGCCGCAATCGCGCGTGCTGGATGCATCCCTGCCATCCCTGCATGATACGTAAACAAAGTTGGCTATGAAGGGCAATTCTTCGTTTTGATTGGTGGAAAATTTTGTGAATATTAACTAGCGTCAAATGACGCGCATACGCGATCCAATGGGATAAACCCGAGATGCTGGGATAAACCCGAAAATGCTGGGGTTACTAGTAAGGAGATTTTGAGCAGAGGTCGATTATAAATTAGCCGAATAAACACATTTTTACGCGATTATACGTGGCTGAAACTTGTTCTGTTTAATAAATAAAAGCTTTAAATTAGCCCAATAATCGGCGTATGTTGGCGTATATGGCCATTAGAGCCAACTATGGACTTCAACAACAATAACTTCCGGGTTAAATCTCTTCCGCGTTCAGCTCATTACGTATTCAAAATTGTGTTATTTGGCTATAAGTAAAGTTTTAAACGGAGATAATTGCCAAAAATGCAAACTTTATCGGTTGATGCAATTTGGAAGTGATACAGAAAAATTCGCGTTCGTAGATTACCGAATAGCGGAGAAAAGGGTTGCTACAAACTTTTTCAGAATTCGATGGATAACCAATATATTAGCCGATCTATAAATAGATCGGCTAATAAAAATTAATCCATACCGGTGTTATTGTAAACACAAAGTCATATAGATGACACGCGCGCATTCATTCAAGTATTTCGTCCAATAATTTACCGGTATGCAACTATTGAAAATGAAGTTCCTTCCTACCACGAATCCGTGATTATAAATCTTCCAAATGCTTTGAACTGTAACGTCAAATAATACTACAAGGTCCGGATTGTCTTTTGAAGTCTGCCAGAAACCAGAGCGCACACATCATCAGACGATTACGCCGCGACTCAAAATTCCTTTCATATCTAAAGTCACAGACAATTCCACATGAACTCTGAATTTTGTGTCAACTTTTCAACACCATTTACGGAAAATGTGGTTGAAATCAATATCGGCGAATATGGCAACAGCTCTGCGTATAATCGTGAGTGTAACATTAAATAATTCCAGCACAACAATATTTACACAATTCCCTAACATTTGATTGGCCCGTAGCAAGTCTCTGTCCAATATTTATATCCCAGTAAACTCCCAGGCCGAACTACTTTCCGTAACCGTGAGGCGCAGTTAAAATAATTCTTAAGAAAACGGAAAATAAACACATTTACTTCAAATGCTGGAATTATAAGGAATGAATGGCCTTTTTGTTAAATTTATCGGGGATATAAACTTGGAAAAGTTGAGGGAATACTGGACGAGGCCTTCTGGCCTTCGTCCAGTATTCCCGCGACTTTTCCAAGTTTATACCCCGATAAATTCCACAAAAAGGCCATTCATTCCTATACCCATTTCTTTCGGAATAGTTCAGTACACCTTTGCGGGTAAGAATTGTTTTATTATTTCTCAACGAAAGTACATGTTGTGTTGTGACCACTCATTTGAACCGTCTCGACTAGACGGTTCAAATGGTGGTCGCGACGTATACTTCTGAGCGCATAGAAGGAAAATATTTAGGATTTTCCGCAAATATAATAGCGTCTCGTCAGCATGTAATTGGTTAATTTGCCCCTTGATGCGAGGTTAAAAGTCGCATTTCCCGACGTCTGTGGCACATATCAAATGACGTATTGACCAATCAGTTCAATTTCAAAAGATAGCCTGAAATTGCCCTAAATGTCACACAGTTTACAGTCTCGCGCGGAATGATGTCATCACATAAACACCTGGCATTTGACACAGCTGAACGTTATCAATTTTTTGTATTGGTCCCATTTCTCCAATCACCGCCACATATTATCAATCAATCACACCATTTTATTTCATCACATTCCCCAAAACATGTGCTACATTCTCAAGTACATGCCATCAGAACCTGTGATAAGCAGGGCAGATAATTTGGTATGGCATAATTTGGTATTTCTTTTATTAAACAATTAAACAAAGCAACACACGAATTTCGTCTGTGTAATATGTGTCGGGTGTAATCGAGTCTCGGATTAGGAATTAAAATTTGTGACAGATATTAAAATACAATCGACTTCTGTAAATTACGTTGAAAACTGACATAAATTTCGGAGCAGACATTATCGTACTTTGCTGATATTGATTTTCAAAATCTGTCCTATCAGTATCTTCCGTAAATGACGTTGACAGTTGACATACATTCAGAGCAGATCTGGAATTGTCAGTTTAATACGTAAAATCATTATCGAAAAAACAACGGGTCAATACGGGGTGGTAGTACCACAAGTGATTCTAGCGTGTCTTGGATGGTCAATTATTGTTTGTATATTTCTAAACAATGTACAAAATAATTCAAATGCGCCCGGGTGTAATAATAATAGAACTTTTAATATTACACCCAGGCGCATATGAATTGTTTTGTACATTGTTTAGAAAGGTGTTTCATGTATATATATGCAAACAATAATTGACCATCCAAGACACGCTAGAATCACCTGTGAGTAGTACCAGAGGCAGACCCGCGTTTACGCATATATAATAATGTAAATCTGTGAATTGATTATTGGTTTCGATTTTATTCTTGCGTGTGGCAAAAAAACAAAACAAGACGGCCATGATGGCCCTAATTCGCTCACCTGACTCCATGAACACCAGAGAAAAATGTGACATTGAGTTCATGTTTTTTAAAAAAAGAAGTGCTATTTTTAGATGGCTGTCATCTTGGATTAAGCGATGACTCTCATTTTACCAAATCTGAAAATGCTTCACCCAAGGATCTTAACTTACTATGAAGTTTGGCCTGCATCAGCCATATGGTTCCCGAGAAAAATATGTTCAAAATCTTGAATAAATGGAACTTTTGGAGGCCATCATGGATGACATAATCATCCGATTCCGACAAATATTGCACCAGAGCAATCGCCTCATCGATACCTTCAATTTGATATATGACACGAGGATATTCAGTCAAAAATAAAATTTGACCCCACGGGCCACGCCCATTTTTGACCTCGGGGTCACCATTTTAACACCTTTGAAAGAGCATTCTACATCGATCATTCGTACCAAGTTTCGTTGAAATCCGGCTGGCAGTTCATGAGAAGAAGATTTTTTAAGAATGTGTGCTATTTTTAGACGGCGGCCATCTTGGATTAGCAACAACCTCCGTTTTAACAAATCTGAAAAGGCTTCTCCCATGGACCATAACTGTGAAGTTTGGCCACCATGGGCCAAGCGGTTCGTGTGAAGAAGAATTTTGAAATCTCTAATAAAAGAACGACCTTTTTTACCTTTCGGCGGCCATCTTGGATGACATGACCATCCAATTGCGACAAAAAATGTACCAGAGCGATCGCCTCTTTGATACATTCGATTTGATATAGACATGACCATATTCGGTCAAAAATAACATTTGACCCCACGGGCCACGCCCATTTTTAATCATGAGATTCGGCGGCCATCTTGGATGACATGACTATGACATGACCATCCAATTGCGACAAAAATGTATCAGAGCGATCGCCCCTTTGATACCTTCGATTTGATATAGACATGACCATATTCGGTCAAAAATAACATTTGACCCCACGGGCCACGCCCATTTTTGATCCCGGGGTCACCATTTTAACAACTTTGAAAGAGCATTGTACATAGATCATTCCTACCAAGTTTCATCGAAATCCGGCTGGCGGTTCATGAGAAAAAGATTTTTTAAGAATTTGTGCTATTTTTAGACGGCGGTCATCTTGGATTAGCGACGACCTCCGTTTTAACAAATCTGAAAAGGCAGGCTTCACCCATGGACCATAACTGTGAAGTTTGGCCACCATGGGCCAAGCGGTTCGTGTGAAGAAGAATTTTGAAATATCTAATAAAAGAACGACCTTTTAACCTTTTGGCGGTCATCTTGGATGACATGACCATCTAATTTGAGCGATCGTCTCTTTGATACCTTCGATTTGATATAGACATGACCATATTCGGTCAAAAATATAATTTGACCCCAATTTGACCCCACGGGCCACGCCCATTTTTAACCCCGGGGTCACCATTTTAACAACTTTGAAAGAGCGGTGTACATCGATCATTCCTACCAAGTTTTGTCGACATCCGGTTGGAGGTTCTTGAGAAGGTTTTTGATGAATTTGTGCTATTTTCAGACGGCGGCCATTTTGGATTACGTAGTGACGTCATTTTAACAATTGTGTAATCCCCCTACCTAAGGACCATGACCATGAAGTTTGGTGACCATTGGCCCAATGGTTACAGAGGAGAAGACGTTTAAAAATGTTCACGGACGACGACGACGGACGACGACGGACACATTACGGTAACAATAGCTCACATGAGCTTCGCTCAGGTGAGCTAAAAAGATTATCTTGTATAAAGTTGTAAGCAGATTTATAACGTACGGATAGACAGGAAAGACAGTCGCTAGGCATCGTGATAACAATGACCCGCGTGTGTCTGTCTGCCCGCTCGTCCGAAATCTGTGTCACAGTTAAAAACAACACAATGTCTCACCAAGCGGACACGGCTACTGTCAAGACGGTGTTACGTCCATATAATGCATAAAAAGATACCAACTGGCAGGAGGTGCCCATTTTGTTACGGTGTAACAGTGTAACGAACTAAAGGTATTTTCCCCCATGTTACAGTAACAACTGTAACGAAAAGACACAGTGTGAAAACCAGAAGTTATTTTCTGTGTTACAGTGTAACGGTGTAACAAGTTTAACAAAGATGGATGCGGGATAAGAATCGGGTATTTTGTTTTATGTCCGAAACAGTAACCAACACGGCAACATTTTATACATGCATCATAATACAGTGTATACCCTGACCGGCATGCTACTGACCGAGGTATGAGCCTTGCCTTTTGAAAGTGACAAGGTCTGTAGGATAGTGACAAAGTCTACATGATATACTATAATGTGTTTACATGTGTTTACTGACAAAGACTATATTATAGACTATAATGTGTCTACATTTGTTTACAAGATTAAATGTCCATTTCTGTGGCAGATATTTCTATCCTAATTAAGTGTTATACATGTAACAGAATAATATTTCAGAACATTTCAGAATACATATATGTAGGCATATACATTTTGAAGAAAACTATATAACAATTAAAATGTACGGTATGTATAAATGTTTATGTTGTTGTTTTTCTGTTTGTTGAAGTTTGGATCCATAAACGGCTTGTCATTGCGGTAAATAAAGTAGGAACTTCTTTTATTAATATTTATAGTATAAACAAGAAGTAACCACTGTGATGGTCACAGCATATTTAGGGTATACGTAACATAATTTTAAAAGATTTGTTACCTCTTCAAAAGCAAATGCTAAACAAATATGTCACAGTTGTACCACTCATTTGAACCGTGTCTGCCATTACAAATATATTTCCACTTAGAAATAATGTATACAAACTTTCCAAACATTTGTTTTCTTATTTCAAGTCAAAAGTAAAATATGTTACTGTGAGCTTGATCACAAAAATGGTTTCAAAGACATATGAGGTATTATCATTCTTCATTTAAACTGCCTCTGTTGCTTTGAAGACCAGACAGATACGGTAATCAATGAAATTGAAAAAAATATATATTTTTTTTTTGTTAGGTATACACCTTGGAAAAGTATACTTTTCAAATTTGATTAAGTATGATGGGATGCTGTATTAGACCAGTCAGCCTATATCAATTTGTAGCCCAACCTTAGCAAAATTGCAACATAAACTAGTTTACTTGCATATGTGTCTGTGAAGTGTTTATGATAACATACTATAAAAGTCTAGAAAAATCGAAGCAGGGGAAACAAGCTTAATTTGCATAAATCCAAGATGGCCGTCGTATACAGATATATCACGCTACTTTTGTCATATTATCATTTGTAAATAATTTTGGCACAACGTACAGTGCTCAAATACATAGTTAAAGGTAAACACCTCTGATAATGATACCATATATGAATTGAATTGCTCTGTCATTGACATTCAAATTCAAAATGGCCGTCAAAATAGCATATGCATGAAAAACTCGCTCATTCACAACAAATTACAAACATAACATCTCAGGTGGAGACTCGTTATCTCAATGTGTAATATCACATATTTCATGCGTAAACTATGCTACAACTAGTTTGAAATAGAGATAATTAGTTCTTAAAATCAATTCACTCACCTCAGTTTGATTGTCCATTTGTATTAATATGTCAGTTGGGTTATAAGTCTACTCAATAGGTCGGACTAACTAAGGTTTGTAAAGTTAGTGCATGCCACACCTCTGCATTTGCCGCATACTGTGGAACATCCAAGTCCATGTTTTCTGGATGTACAACGTTTTGTATCGCACTTCAGTTTACAGCTACAACTGATAGTCTTCAGGAGACTTTCGGAAGTAGGTGGAAAATATGTATTTCTAGGAAGTATCTCGTTTTACAACAAACCATCCCCATTCCTGTGGTGCCAGTTCATCTGTGAATCAATCCAGTTAGGTACTCCCTCATACTGTGGTATTTCTCTGCTGCTGAAGTAGGTGGCAGTGCATGCACCTGTACACATGTTGTACTGCCGAGACTTTGATAGTAAATTTTCTGGAGCCAAGTGTATCTAGTCCTCCTGATATAACCCCACAGTAAAATCCCACTAAGTACACTCTCACCAGCTCGCAATACACCATCCGTTGGAAAAGCAACTGTGGATAGACATTAATTGCTTCACTGTCTACTTTTACTGAAGGTTTTGTGTTACGTGTCACTGCTTTGTGTGATCGTTTGAACGAATAATCCATTACAGTATTGCTAAACATTTTGTTTAGTACATTCGACACAGTTTCTATTGCCGTGTCGATATTTGTTGAGGAATCAGATGACACGCTTGTTTCTATATTTCGCAACAAATGATCTTCGTTGAACGGATTTCTTTCCAGAAGAAATAATTAGAATGTTTCAATGCGTGTCTTTGTAGTCTCTCGCTTTGGTTTGTTTGACCACATTCAATGTGTTGGCCACGTGTGTGATACTGATTTTAACAGAACTCCTGTATGCCACTGTTTACTCCTGCGCATGAAAATAATAATATTAACAATTCTGCTTGCTGTGATTTTGTCATGCCTTTGCCTCTAATCATATCTCAAGTTGCATTTACACTTCTTATTAAGACGGATTCAATGACGAGGTAAGCCCATATAAGCCTGCCCATTACCTGGCGCTCCTGCAAACAGCATGATGTCCTGATCTGACAGTTTGATGTAGTTTATTGTTGGTAGTCTCGGTCTTGCATCATTTGCAAATAACACATACGCTGATTTCAGATTTTGAGTGTGGCCTGTGGCAGCGAAGAAGGAAAGCATTATAAGCGATAGTGTGTAAAATTAAGTTCACTATCACATGATCGCTCTGCTTTTATAAATGTTCTTAAATATGTATATCATTTCCATATACTGAAGTCAAAGTGCTGCTATTCGATATTCTTTTAATGACTATTTTCTTTCAGAGAAACGTGAATAAGATCACTTTTAACAAAAGACTGAACAATAAGATTAACGGACAGAAGAACGTCGTATATTTTGCTAACTTCAGTAATGTCGCCATGGGCTTCAGCACTGTACTTATCTAGCGTGATATGTCCAATCACTTTTCACTTCGACCAGGTCCTTCATTTACGACGGGTTCAATTATCAAACCATTTCTGTCATATGTCCTGGCTCCGTGAGACGAGGATTGAATTCAAAGCGTTGTCTACTAGCAAATGACCCATGACCGCTCGTGCTACTGCTTTTCCGTTCAGCATTTGGCAGCAGTTCCGAGAGACCAGATCCTGCATCAGCTGATCAATACATCCATGGAAGCTCATGATTGTGTGAAATCAGCCTAATCATAATACGATATCACGCAAACAGCTGCTGGCAGTTTCAAGTTATAATCACGATGAGAGCCTTCCAGTACAGCGGTTAATCAGAGGTAATTACCGGATTAACACCATATTTCAATGCATGACCACATACAAATTTCAAAATTATGTATATACACACAACATGTCACTCAAGTTCACATCGATCATTGGCATACAAATACTGATAGTTTGCCTCCAGTCTCCTGAAGTGGAAGTTTCCAAGTTATTTGACCTTGACTTTAGGGTGAGAAATGAAACTATGGATGATGACAGACATGCACACGAAGTGTCAAACATTATTTGATCGTTTTTGTACCGTGACCTTGGGCACATGGGAGCACGACTGTGATGGTGAATGATGAGAAACATGTACATGACGTTTCAAGCCAATCTTCCATACGGTAAAGCAGTTATAGCAGAATGGAAAACATGATGGATAATCAGACAGACGGACGAACGGACGTACGACTTTTGCATCCCTATATCCAGTGTTCGCTATGCGATGGGATAAAAATTGCTCCAGATATATTGGAGCTAATGTAAAAATGTTAATATTACAAACTTATGGCACTTGATGATGTTTATGTATACCAAAAATGAAGTTAATCGGAATCAAAATGTAGAATTGGTTCGTCTGTCAAACTATATATGACGGACATACAGACGGGCGGACGGACAGACAGTTTCAAAATATAATGCCCCCATACCGGGTATGGTGCAGGGGCGGAGGGGTGGGGGATAAAGTACTTCCAAACATAAGTGAATATGTAAAATATTGATAAGCAATGAGTATATAATATATATTAAAAACAACTGGCTTATGTCCAAAATTTGACCACCATACGTTCAGAAAAAAATGCAATGTGCAAGTTTTTTTTTAGCATTATTTGTTATTTTAAGTCTCGTGTCTTTTATAATGTTATCATCACGTATTATTGTATATGACAGAGTAGGGAAATTGGATCTATACTAAATATTGTACATTGTTTATGTTTATTGATGATTGTTGAAAACCGCGAAAATCCATGACAACGCCAATAAACTTGTAAAACACGGGAATTACACTTGTATGAAAGCAACATCAGTATTATATAAACGTGATATTATCCGCAAACATGATAAATAATGTAAAATAAACACTTGTCTTTAGAAATCCATGATACGTCATCACACGGTATATTTGAAATGTTTGCCTATGGTGGGCTGCAACGGCCATTCGTCTTATTGTCGAATAGACCAGTTTTAAAAGTTATTTTTATGGGATTTCCCTTATTTAGATTTTTCTAGACTTTTGATATGTTCTTTATAATGCTATCTTCAGCACATGTGTAAATAAATAAATTATGTTGCAATTATGTTGAGGTGATCATATAGGCTGACTGGACTATATGTATAGGTAGTTGGTAGCGGTATTAAGTCGGCTGATAAAATGGCCCTTCGAACATGCATGACCAGTGTAGCTTGTGATTATCATTTTACACATATAATCATTCA
>CM055274.1:34917134-34980640 GCA_029237695.1 Conchocele bisecta | reverse complement strand
CCGAGTGCCGCAACGGTTGCAGATCCTGCAAAATGGGGGAGAGCCATGGAGTGGGCCGTTGCAGACTTCGGGTTTCGCGTGTGTCCAATCTTTGTGGCGGAGATCCTATCCGCGGGCGACGGCAAAATCGAAATGTCTCCGCTGCGTTGCTACACATAAGCAAAAGATTCTTCGACAATACTGTGTGGCAGCAAGCACAAACGGTACAAACTCTTTCTCCACCTCGAGATGCTCCGCTAGCGCTGGTCTGTCCAGTACGCTGGAGAAGTATTGTGTGTAGTACACACAGTATATGTCCATACCGGTGGCTTGCAGTCTCTTCTGCAGTGCGGACAGCAGCTCTTCCAATATTTCTATCGGAATTTCGGACACGGCGATTTTTGCCACGAATACCGCGAACGGTGTCGCGTGGTCGTGCACTTCTCGCCACGCGCTTCCTGCTTTGTACCCAGTGCCTTGTTCTATGCGATCTATCGTGTTTCGAATGGAACTGTTCCCCGATCTCCAGTCTTGCCGAATTGTGTGCAGTATTGCGGTGTGTAGTGGTTTCTGTCCCTTTCCAATAGTTTCCCGAGCTGCTATTGCGATCTTTGCCACGCAGCATTTTGCAGACCCCTCTTCCCCGGTTGTGCAAGTTGTTTTGTTTCCCACTACCACACACTGTCCAGATACCCGAAAATGTACAGATCGTCTACGAATGCGGGCAGCCCTTCGAGAGGTTGCAATTTTGTCTGGCCTTCGTGCTTTTCCAGATAGTCTACTTCCCTTATGCTAGATACGAGATTGTTCTAGTACGCGTTTTCCAGAAGCAGATGTTTAGAAACGCTCTTTGTCGCGCGGATTCCCATCGCTTGGAAGGTCGCTCGAAATGCCATTTTGCAAATGTTGTTGCCGTATATCCATACATCTACATTTGTCTAATTTGGCGCACAACATTTTTGCTATTTTTTCGGCAACATTTTGGTAGCGGTTTTTCTTGCCTAAGCAATTTTGCGGGGGGGGGGGGGGGGGGGGGGGCGGGGGGGTGGGGGGGGGGGTTGGTTCGAGTTTTCTACCTCTTGTTCTTGCTGTTGTGTTTGCCATGTGGAAGGCGAGATGTACCCAAACTAGTCGGTGCAAAAATGTGTTCCACCTCGGCATCTTTCGGCAACCATTTTTTCCTCGTTTTCTTCAGTACTTCTGTCTGTAGAGGTGTACACCACTATAGCTCTACCAAGGAAGTTGCCCAAACTTTCATATGCCGGTTGCCGAAAACGTAGTTGCGGAAGCTTTTTTTGCGCTCCTATAAAAGTTTTGGAATCGGGACATATCCACGAATTTACGGTCTCTATTCTTGATGATCAAGCGAGAAAGTTGAATAACGATTACCCGATTTCGGGCGTTCTCGAAATAACCGATTAAACATAATATATATTTACATATTAGTCATGAGCATATACGGTCCATGTAGTTCCAACTTAGAACGGGATGTTCCCGTCGCGGCCGCAGCATACGATGAAACCGCAATGAGAAGGCTGGAGAGGGGTGTACCGCAGGCCCACACACTTTCAACTAGGGCGGTTGCGCAAGTGGGGGAATTGCAAGCTCGAAAACCCGTAATAACAGTTTGGGCGGAGGAGCGGGGTTCGCTAGGCGAGGGGGCCTACGAATATTCATTTGGTGCCAACGCGAGCAACATATATGGGGGATACACCATGGCAGTGTCTGTGACGATTTTACGAATGGCGGTCTGCTCGGTCAACTTTCGCGGACACGCCGCTGCCAAAGTCCGAGTGAATATCGTCCTGAATGGTGTAGAACAGAAGTCTGGCATCACCAAGCACGCGGGGCAGAGGTCAGGGTTTACGATATTCGATGACACTGAAATTAATGTTCCGGCAGCTAGTGTTATTAACTTTGTTACAAAAATCGCTGACCAAGCAACTTCCTCCACTATTGTTACACTGTTAATAGAACTTGATTTATGATGAATGACGAGAAACTATATCCACACTTACCTTCGGGGACGGCCGACCCGGCATCCTTTAGGATGACCAGGATCGTTGAGATACAACAGATTCTACAGCACGAGGGAGAGACGAGGACGGGTTATGCGAAGAAATATAGACGATCGGTCAATATAGTAGAGGGGGTGAGCACCACGTTAGCCTCAGCTTCCGTTGTAAGTGGGGTTGGGAGTGTGTCTTTATTGTCAACAGTTGTCGCCGCACCGGTCGCGGCGACCTTGAATGCTGTAGCGACGGGGGCGGGACTGCTTTGCATGACGACCAGACTCGTGGGCCGAAAACTGAGGCCAAGAGTCGAAAGCACGATCGAATAGCAGTTCTCGCGAGATCTAAGAAAAACAGTATCGACGTTATCGTGTCGAAAGCGATAGCCGACAACGATATATCAGATAGCGAGTTCAAGATGGTTGTCGAAGAGATGGCCAGGTATCAGGAGTTAAAGGGTACGATCCGGTCCAAGGCCCGACCACAAATTCTCGCGGACGAAGACGTAAACAAACTCGTTATGGAGGGAGGGCCGACGAGAGAAAAAATCTTCTCGCCCGTCTCGGGACGTGATATGCTTATTCGCGTGTCTGCAGCGGTAGCAGGAGATTCCTCCACCATATGGTCCAGCTGTTCCGACGGCCCCTCCATACGGAACATAAAACTTTTGTCAGCCCCGTTACGACACCCACTGACCACCATACATTTATATAACCGCGACTGTCCGTACCAGGAAGTAATCGTGCAACCACATGCCGCATTCAACGCTCTCTGACATATAGCGTATCGAGATACTTTGTCGCATGTGGTTAGCGCCGAGTTTAATAAAATTGTGTATATGTTATAGTTTACACGTAACCTCAATAAGGCGAAATACTCGGCTGTTCACAAAACGCCTCTGGCATACACTTAGCAATGGCGTTCCTATCCGACCGCTGCTTGTCTATATCGGGCACACCCAGAAAAAGAAAAGTAAATAATAGGCTGGTCATATCTAACTGGAACCACTTTTTAAATATCAGACGACAATGTTTCAATTACACGGGTTATGAACATGTGTGTGTATTTATAGCCGAGTATTTCGCCAATCGATATTGCACAACACTAGGTATATTCGGGTTTACGTTTCACAACTGTCTTTGTGGTTGTGTGGGTTGAAAGCGCTGTGCTACGGAGACGCGGGTTGTGAGTTCGCACCGGCAAAACCTAACTTTGTTGGTGGAAATAGTTGTGGTTTTTATTTGTTTTCTTATATTAATTAATTTTATAATTTTTTTAAAATTAATTATTAATAATAAAATGAATAAAATAACGAACCATCCCGGAAATTCGTGAACCTCTCTAGGTGTTTATAAATAATTATAATTTGCACACCATTTGTATGTTGTATAGGAAACTGATGAGTATATATACGTTTGTTTGCCTTACAACAATTGGTCTCATCTCGTGCATGCCATGTTGTTGATCCGGTATGACGTCCGTCTCGTCTGTTTAATGGTAGCAGTCTCTAAATATGTGAATTTGGCAATGGAATTGCATAGCTCAAAGGTGCCGGCCTAAAAGATTTCTGCCTAAGAGCTTGCAATTTCGGAAACCTAATCACAAAATAGGCTCGCCTTACTTCGCTGGTTTCTCTGAATTGAGAATTGGCAATGGGGTTAAAGGCGACCCGTAAAACTAGACTGTGAGCCAACAGATGCGTGGGCTTAAGAAAGGTCCCAACACCCCAGTGGCTGTGTGCCGGCTAAGAAATCTACCCAGTCGCTGGGGGTGTTGTGCTTTTGCTATTTGTTGTTGTGCTCAACACCACCTTTTGGTTGGTGGTGGGAGCTACAATACATCTCAATAACGATACAAACGTTGGTGGTATCATTTCGACTCACTCTTTTCAAAATTCGATTCTCTCTTGGGAGAATATAATTTTGAAAATAATTATTTTCTCCAAAACACCTATGCCGAAATAATTCATAAATTTACTGTAGGTAGAGAATTTCCTCGTTAACCAATTTTTTGATTGTTCGGGGGTGGTGGGGGTAGTATAGAGGGGTGGACATTATACCACCGTAGGTGGTATCATTTTGACTCCCTCTATACTACTTGACAAATTCACATGTGTTCAGACTAGTGGTTCGCTGATAATACACTTGGTGATCATCGAATTAGGTTACACTCGATGTAAAGTCAGAATTTTAAAATATATGTGCTGTTTGTTTTACAGACATTGTATTTTATTGAGTCTTACGTTATCATATATGTTGTAAATCGCACTACAATTACATATATGTATACACTATGTATTGCAATTGGTACATATGCTATAGTTCGGCCTTGTCCGCATTACAGTCATATATTAAACTGTTATATGCTGGTGTGCGGCTAAGTACCATTACATGTCAATCACATTAGATTTAATTATAACCAAGATATAACAGGCAATTAAAGCAATTCATGTAAAATACAACAATTATCAAATAGTATTTATTACAGTTTCTGTGAATATCCATACATTCACGAGATAATATACCCATATACATACATTTACGCTGAAATAATTAATACTTGTCCCATATAACCGTAGGTCTGTATAAGGCAGATCAGCATATTCTATTTCAGCAAACCTTTCCGCATGACTGCATATTTAATCATCGCTGATAAATGGAAATATATTATCAATTAACATATATTCTCATTGACAAAAGTCCCGTCCCCTGCACTGCAAGCAATATTGACAGCGTCTATGCGTGCCACATATATAAAACATATATTGTAGCGACTGCTCATGATTTAGAGGCCTCAGATCAGGTATGTGTTTACGTTTAGCTTTAAACGTTTCGCTCCCATGCTAGCTCAAACCCGATTAGTTTAAAATACAGTCACAGGAATTTCGGTTTTTCACAGAAAAGTGGTTGTTTGGTTGATTTGTGTACATTAGTTATCCATAAATCGCAATTTCGTCATCTAAGACATATGGGTACAATTATATGCTTATATATTTAACAAAGCACTACCCAAATACCTGTCTCTGTTTGGTCTCTTACGATCTTATTTAATCGGATGTTGGTGTGTATAGACACGGACGATAGAACGTTCTAGATTAGCATAGAATAATCAACCATATTCATTTGAAACAAAGCAACATATTAATGCATGTAAACTATTACATATGGTTGTAATATTAAAATACACAGCTATGACCCTTACACATACCCTGTAAGGAAAGTATATGACTACAACATTTATGATTACAGTGTATGGTATTCCCCAGAAACAGCGCCTTTCATAACTGTGATACATATACATACATATGCATTCAAGATATATTGCATTATGACCGCATAATACAGTTTTATAACTTGTATTATTTATATGTACCAAACAATCACATGAATTACCTCAACATACGTTCCATCATGAACTCACAACATATTGATCTCGATCGCATTATAGTTTAATATCCATACATATGTGACTCACAAATACTGAATCATTAAATCCTTCCTATTTACATAGTCCATACCTACCTGTATATGACTTCTTGATAGTGTAGGTCATCCAAACGCGATTGTATTGTTAATACACACAACATATGCCGTTTATGAACTGAGATGTAGTGGCCTGGATGATATGATGCATTGAATTCGTAGATATATAGAGAATTGTGAATATGGCTCACAAATACTGGTTATTAACTTATTTCTACATGTACTTACATGTCCTTGTAGATGGCTACGTCACATGCCTACTTAAATGATACGTCATCCAAAAGTTATTTATTTTGGGCAACAACATCGTACATCGTATTTAAACTGAGATTTGATGACCATGATCACACGATTGACTCTACATATACGATATGTATATGTTATATCATTCCCCAATTTTCAAGTAATTGATTTTGTCTATTGCTACACCGACAAGCACACTCACACTGTCCATGTGCAGTGTTTCCAAGTTATTGGTATTCCATGTTCATGTTATTGTCGTCAATATTTGTTATAACAGTAAATGTGTCGATAAATACTTTTCAAGTATAAGTGGTGGGAATATAACGTATGCAAACGCAGTAGAATGAATATTCCCATATCAGTGTCTTCTATAGCGCACTAATGGGGGTATTATAATAATACTTATATAGCTCAAGATGTAATGGCGTGGGGTCTTTTTCGCATCCAAAAGGGTTAGCATACTTCTTCGCTGTGAAAAAGTGCTGCCTTTATTATGTGGGAAGTAAATATTGGTAGTTGTTACGCAGCCAGTCAAGTTCAGAATTCGTCAACTTCCCTTTAATATGTCCGTAGCCTTTCGTGTACCGCATTCATAAATTGATTATTGTTGTTCATATATAGATAATAAGGGTTCTGTTCTGTTCAATAGAAAATGACACCATATCCGCACGGAATGTACCGGTATCTGATGGTTTTGATGTATGCAACAGGCCCGTAACTAGACTAGGCAGCTAGGAGGGTCCGTGGCCATGAGATCCCAGACAATTGTGAATTCCAGGTTGTCTGAAATGCCATTTTATACATTCTCAGCAAAGACTGAGCACACAATACAATTCTCTTGCTTGCATCAATATTATAAAATGACTACGTATTGACAATAATTATTATTTTAGTGCATTAAAAAGTGACGAGGGAGGTGGGGGAGGGAGTCGTCCGACCGCACCGACCCCCTGGTTACGGACCTGTTTCAATAATAAAACGAAACATTGATGTTCATAGTCATGTTAGAGATAAAATTATTGATTTCAAAAACGGTTTATTGTTTAATGGCTTTAAACGGACTATCAACAGCTCATTTAAATTTGCATGGATGGGGGCGGGTAACTGAATATTTGCGTACAATTTCTATCCAGCCATGACAAACCGGATCTACTGTCAGGTCTGCACCACACTATAGTAACTTAGCCCCCTCCCCCACCCCCTCCCCATAAACGTAGTAGGATTACCACTGATCGCATTACTCTTATAACAGGGTTAGCCGTATTCACCTGTCGCCCAAAATAAGGCTGAACAAGCGAATAAGTGCCAAGTCAGGAATATCGCGCTCCCCGGCAAAAATTAACCCCATCGTTAAATTACCATTCACATGCACCCACCATTTCACTGTATTTTATTTCTATCCGAATACAGGTATTGGGCACGGGCATTATATGGATTCACTCAAATGCATGAATACCTACCTGTAATTGTAAATGCGTTCCTGTTTCCTTTGACATTATCAACATATATGCAGAAGTATGGTGGACTTGAAATCCAAGATCGTGACTATGTAGTGGTGTACTATCCATTACCATGTTACAGCTAGAAACTATTGTTATTCATGAGTTGCACCACTATTTTGTTGATAGCTCATATTATAAAACTACGCAATATAATAGCCATCTTGGTAACCAAAATGGCGGTCATAAAACAGAATTCTTTATGTTGCCATCGGAAACACTGAAACATTGAGTTTAGGGTTTAGCATATGCTATGCTGTTGATCATTACCCTACTTAATATAGACGTGTCAGAATTGTATCCATGTTGGCGGCCATTTTTGATTTGCCTTCGTTTGCGGTGAAAGATCATTCGGTACTGTTTGGAAACCAAGCATCACATTTTTAAAATATTGCAAATATGATTTCCAATTATGTTCCATTTCTTTACAATGTGGCTGACCAACAGCGCATAAGATCGTAAGCGATATTTAGCGGCCATCTTGCATATCCCAACATGGTCAAATAATACGTATATCATATGGACTCGTTCATTTTTGTAAATAAAACATGCAATAATAACAAAAAGCAAACAACTGAAATATAAAAGTGCATGAAAGTGTAGCTATTTATTTGTGTTAGTCCACACACATTTACTGCACGCCTGGGTGAATATTTGGCGGCCATCTTGTATGTATAAGAATTTGTCAGTGGTGAATTGTTTGTTATAAGTTATGTAAACGTATTTTATGTACGTAAACGCTTAATGTAAGAAACAAACGCCATATAATAATCAAGTCGGAATATATTTAAGACAAAATGTTGATACCTGGCGGCCATCTTGACAATCGCAAAATACACAACGATTTGAACCGCCATCAATTCGAATCGTTTCATATATGTCCTAAGGAATAATTATCAACAATTTAAACAACTTTATCTGATGTTTCAATAATGATATGCACGTATATCTCCATCTACAGATATAAAATATGTTTTTGAAATTGTTTGACCGCTTTGCACTTAAGTGACCTTGTCCCACATAATTTGATTGACCGACACCGGATTCATGTTGAGGAAGGTATGATCTATCAATCTAGCAAGGTCGTTGCTTTTGCTCTCTTGGGTTGAACAGAAGTTGTTTGTAAGCCACTTCTCTGCAAAATGCCCTTCCACTAAATCTGCCTCCTGTACCCAGTGTTAACCCCAAATTGGTAAAGAAAAATTTCATATGGTGTACATGTCATTTTTGTTATACTTTCTATGCTGCTTCAACTGGGTGTTCGGTATGTTTGTCCGCAGATATACCACCAAGACTAGACTCAAACCCACAACATTAGCAGTGGTGTGGCAACACAGGCAAATGCATTTGCTAATCTGACCTGTGTGGCATGCAGCAAGACTTGCCTTCAGATATAGGCTATTGCAGGTGTATTGCAGACTACAAACACAGCTTGCCCAGGCAGCAGTAGAGACAACCACTGCAGGTGAAGTGTATTACTATTGCAGGAGTTGATGTTTCAGAGACCAATTTGCTGCACAGGTGTGCAGTCTGATCTGGGTCTACACTGTTGGTAGTTCTATGTGATAGAACGGCTGCAAATCTATTTTTGCAATCTGTTATTCTCTTTATTTGCACACCGTTCTATACCTAAAGGCCAAAAACCGTTAGCAAAGTTCCGCCATGAATCGAGGGCGGAACGTATTCATCAAGTTTTTTAACTATTTTAGCCACAAATTGCTAAACCCATTTGTAATCCTGTTCTAGAAACCTTATTTAACAATATTACTGCTTACAGTGGCAAAATCGGCATGTATTTTGATCTTAAAAAAAAAACGTGGATTATAACAAGCAAGGTACAAGAAATACAAATCTATGTCACCCATTTACGAGCTATTTACATATTTTGATCACGTGAAGATAAGGTCATGTGTATTTTGCGAATTATTTAAACGAAATGAATATTACCGTAATTTGAAAATAGGCACTGCCTATCAACGTGCAAAAATATGTGATAGCTGTTCATTGTATTACTGTAGGTTGGAAACATACCACATTTTATTCGGATTTATTGGTTGCTTGTTGGTTCTTTCAACAAACACAGCACATGCTGTGGGGCTCCAGATAAGGAATTGGAAATTTGGTACTTACTGCTACGCTATACTTGTGAACAACTAAATTAGGTATTTAAAATGTCCTCTTTTAAAAAAAACAACTCACCTCATATTTTGTTTATTGGGTATTTCAATATGTTTTGTAAAATAATTAATTGATAAAGTTCAAAATAATTTCTAAATTGAAGTTCCATGCCAACTTTTACTAAAGATGATTGGTAGGTTCAGATTGAGGCAGATAATTGATTGTTTTGCACGCTTTCTTCATATCAATACACTGTAGGGACATGGTACTGTAGTTGTTGTTTTTTCACGTCACGGTGGGCTATCATGACTGGCATACATTGATACATGTACCATGCCAAAAGTTCTGATATAATAACTTCAGAAATACCAGAGTACACCCACAGCTATATTTTCATTTGATTAGAGTAAAAAGTTTCATTTGATTATTAAAATAAATATTTTGTAAATTCCGCTTACATGGTCAATTTGATTATTTCAATACATAATTTAATTTTTACAGCTTACCACGATCTCTGATGCATGTCTGAATGTTCACAATTGTCAATAGTTTATGATTGTCGTCTTCATACACAAGGAAACTGGTTTAGTTAGTTATAATTCACAATAGTTTGTTGACATTTACTGTATGTGTTGCATGCAACCACCATCTTTGCTGGTTCTGCTTGTCTTGGCTCATGTCTGGTCGGAGCTTTCCTTCTACATAATCTAGCCAATCACTGGCAAAACCTATAAATAGGAGTGCAAACTTGTAAGGCCCTAAAAATGTTATCCTATTACTCACCAACGATATTACCCATGGTCCATTAATCGTTAGATATGATGATTTGAATGTGATTCTGGCATTATTGAATATTAATATTGGGTGTAAATATGACAATGCCAATATCCCATTACCCTACCCACTTTTTCCCCATTGCGATGTGATTCCCGATCCATGCTTCGTGATCCCCGGCTGTGTGACTCCCCACCCTAACTTCGTGCCCCCCTCCCACCCCCGTTATCTGATCCCCATCCCATTGTCATGAGTCCTAGCTGTTGTGTGTACTCCCTCCCACCCCTGCTGTGTGATTCCCGATCCCCGATTCGTGCACCCCTGCTGTGTGACTCCCCGCCCTAGCTTTGTGACCCTCCCATCCTTGCTGATTGATCCCCCATCCGTTATTCGTGCCCACATACTGTGTGACTCCCCACCATCGCTTCGTGTCCCCTCCCAGCCCCGCTGGGTGACTCCCACACACCAGTCGTTGATTCCCGCTGTATGACTCCAACCCAACATTATTCCCCTCCCCCAGCTTCGTGATTCCCGCTGTGTGATTCCCCACCCTAGCTTCGTGCCCACTCCCACCCTTTATGTATCTGCCTGTGCCAACAGGAAAGCATTTGGACAAGTTTCCTCATGATTGTTTGTAATAATTGTAAAATAAATACAGTTTTAAACTAATGTGCATGACAGCCAAGTATATGCATAATTAATTGACAGTCATTGAGTGAAATATGCTGACAGTATGGGTACCTATGTACATCTATTAGTTGCTCAAAATGCAACCCTGATTTACATGTACTCCCCATCATCGGTAGTAGAGCTATAGTGCGGTCCACAGCATTCTCCTGCACAGTAGTCTGGAGTATAATCAGTGTTCAGTTTCCACAACTATATCAGAGGGTGATGGTGTAAATAGGCACACGCGCATAATGAACGGAGCTAATTGTGACCATAGATATTCGGGAAAATGGAGAGAACTGTAACTTTCATATTCCGTAGATTAGCCAATTTACACCATCAGCAATCATATGTAAATTCTTTCAACTAATTGGAAAACAAACATATTCCAATTAACACTGAACATTTACGTTCACCACAGGCACCTTTGTTTGTGAATTTGTGATTTTGTTTTCAAGACATAGTCAAGCGATCCATGATAATCAGTGGACATGACAAACAGAAACAAGAAAACATTGCAAGTGCGGTTTTATCGCACCTGTTCAGTTGTGTCACGGACTGTGCTATATTCACAGTAAAAATGTGCTCAAAGACCATCAGGGATGGAGAAAATAACTCAATAATTTTCTTCAACAACTTCCGGTATTTTACAACCTGCCAAATTGGCGATTAATTGCGCAATTAATTGATTGGTGGACTTGGACCAATCAATTATTGTCTTTGGTGTTTCAAGGGTCATAGAAAGGTTAATCCTACAAACCGCTATATAAGCACTGTTCGTGCTATGTACCTGGTCAGCTTATTGCAGACTAATACAGTGATCACATCACTTCAGACCTCTCTCTCTCTCTTGCTCACTCGCTCGTACCCGGTAGGTTTCGTCCCCAAACTCGCTCATTATTCGGTCGCAAAATACCTTTTCCACATAATATATTCATTTTTCTCACTCGTATTATTTGCCCTAACGCATTATATTTCGTGTTGTCTTCTTATGTATTCAAATAAATTGCTATTGAGCTAAGCTATCGACAATTTATATATACGAACGCTTACGGTTTGGTGAAATTATTCTTCCCGAAACGTGTTTATTACGTTTCTGGGTGGATTGTTTCATCCTACTGACTTATCAATAAACCGTCAGCCTTTACGAACCTTACGATGACGGCCTATGGTAGGCCCCTAAAAGTGGCCTTGAACAACCGAAGTACTCGTTCCCCCCACCACGCGGACCTACTACAGTACCATTGATACATGTAGCATAACATCATGATAAAGCTATACATTTTTAAATTTTGTTTCATACACCAACGTCGCCCGCTATACATGTAGGTAGTGCCTGTTTCATATTATTGTTGTTGTTATGTTACTAGTAGCTTTCCACGCTCTTTCATTCAAAATCTAAATGAATTCGTTTCGTTAAAATTTAGATTTTTTGTTTTGTATTTATACAAAATGGCAGGAGCTGAAAGTTTTGAAGACACCGGTTTCAATTTAAATCATTTATTCTATTAAGATATACATCTACCAGGAAAGGATACTTGCATTAACACTTCAGATTTATGGTTTTATGAAATAGAGTAAGTTTTGGAGTTGGCAGTGGCATATTTTGAAATGGCAAAAATGCTAATGGGCTTTCATACCGATGAACAAAACTCAGCAACAACAACACACACAAAGTTGTTGAGATTTTGTCTCGCAGAACTACACTGTTGGGTACAGACAGGTCTACAATATTGGGTACAAACAACATTCTGGCACTTGATATTTCTGCATAGCAAACATTGTAGACCCTGATGACGATTTGACCAAGGTAGATACCTGCATGATACCTCGGATGATAGATGCGACTGTATCTTGCTACGCCGACGACCACTCCAAATGTGCTCCGGACTCCGTCGTTTGCGCTGGCGATGAAACCGACAACTGGCGGGCACGGTTCAAAGTTCCTGGGCTCAAATCCGCTGCCACCACTGCAAATGAATGAAAGTGACAGTCAGTTGATGAGAGATATACTTAAAATGAGGCTGAGCGAGCAGGCATTTAACATGACACGACACGGCCTATACAATGTTGAAGAATGAAGAATTCAACCGATATTGTGGAGTAAACCTGCCGAAAAATGTAAACTAGTTGCGGAATTTCACAGCGATGGTATCATCAACAATACTGAAATATAACTGTGGCATTGCAGACTCTATACGACAAAAGCGGAGTCGCATATCGGGAGGGCGTTCGACTTCTCTGCACGTGAAAACACTGCTTTGAACCGTCTGAACACCGAGTACAACTTCCACAGAGAGAGACTATAGTAAGCGGCCAGAAGTTATTCGAAGGCGTCATCTGAAAAGAGGCTACGTGGAGAAGGCAAATTTCCAGTACAAGCAAGATGGGAGGATCTAGGACTACAGGAAAGGACAACTAGACAATGTGGACCACAGCTACTCCAAAGGACATAAGTTGCCACAGGACTAGGATGAGATGCCACCAACATCAGGAGATGCATAGCGGATCCCATGACTGCGAGATGGGGTATTCCTTTCTGGATGGCTGACTGTATCATCTGCCTTGTACTTAGTACTAACATGGAAACACTGTCAGTTAGGTAGCGGGTTATTTCTTTGCGAGGTAGTGGCTATGTGGTTTTAAAAAAACATCGCCAGTCATTATCAGCAGACGATTACCCATAGCCAAATGCTGCAAATGGGATCCACAAACTGAATTTAACATTGGATGCCAGCAACAAAGAGGGCATTATCGAATTTGCAACCGGCCAGTGTAGATCCAGATGAGCTTTCACTACTTCACCGAGTGATATATATGAAGTGCGTGTTTCGACGACAAGAGTAGATTAACCGAAACTTTCCGCTGGGTCTGCACTGGTTGCAAACTCAATAAGGTACCTTTTCTACAAGTGCATGCACATGATCACTGCATGCTGTCTGTTTTTGCATGCCGGTTACACCTGAAAGCAATGGAAACATGTTGATCAATTATCTACTTACTACAGCATCAAATTCACCAGGCAATCCGGATAGGCGCCATGGCCGACACAACAGTCAATCTGGAAACACCATTTTCTGCCATTATTTGTGGCCCGAGTCTCAAAGCAGAGATGGTCTACATTAATACAAAGTTTATAATTGCACAAGTAGCTGCAATATACAGTTCCAGCCACATGGATCTGACCATGTGCAGCCATTAGTGCCACACGCCAATGTCAGGGTCACGGTATGAAACTACACCATAGCGACCCTTCTTCCATTATGGGCCTGTCCATAGCTGGCAGGTACCATTTTCGGCAACTACACTGTTCACAGCAATTATTTTATTCACTCCTAAATAAAAGGCATCGTTCTTGATGATGTAACTGTAAATGTACATGCCCAGCTGGCAATCAGTGTTCTAGAACAACATTGAAACATTTCAATTTCTGCAAAAAATAACAAAAATGCCACAATCCTGCAATAAAATTCATTTAAAATTCTGAAAACAGAAACAAATACTATTAATTACACTTGCCTCTAACTTCGTATGCCCTACAGACTAACCGCTGACATTTGATGTCATCTGGCTGCAGACCTTTATTGTCAATGTTGATTTTGCTGTCAAACAGGGCTGCTCTGACAGGCCTAAACACACAGATATAACTGTATATTAAACATATAGCGTTTGGGGGTAGATTCACTCACCGCCTGTAAAAGCATAAACATTGGAATCACACATTGAGTTACAATGTATTTAACAACTGGATCGTGCCATCTTCTCACCAACTTGTCAACACCCGTGGACCATTTCGTTTTTCTGACAGGAAAGGAAACATGATAGCGGGGTCAACAATCATCACGTTACAACAGACGCAGAGCCGCATCACACTTCATTTGCATGTGTCCTGCCACACAAAATAATCCATTTCAAACTGCCGTTATTGGCTGTGTACTAGAGCCCCTGTGAAAGCACTGTCTCCACATGCAAGGGGTACCGACCCGGAAGCAGTCTATCTGTGTACTGGCGTCATATTGTTCTCGACAAAAATACCGGCTACGACAGCAGGCGTATATCACAGGGGTACCGAAATTGTGCAGGGTCGAATCGCTTGCCAATGGGGCGAAATTGATTTGCCTCCAAGTCATACTATTAGGCCCACGATAACCCTGTGCGTCATATTGTGTTCGACAAAACATTACTAAGGAAATGCGAAATCTATATGCTTTATCATGTTCCCATGAAGGACTGGAATTGACGACACGACTACTATTACATGTACAGTGCATGTGGCTTTTTCGTTTTCATTTGGAAAAACTGCTTGATATAATGAGACATATGAGAAACGCCACCAAGTGATGTTGTACCTTCAGACATCTGCGTAATTTCATGAATTACATTTTTACAACATTTACAATAATATCCGAAAATGGCTTTAAAAGTTGACAAATGAGTACATGCGGAGAAAATTTTATCAACTTTCGACTTTCTTGATGAAAAATATTGTAAATTCTGTAAACGTATTTAATGAAATTACGCAGATGTCCGAAGGTACAAAATCGCAGGGCGTGTCTCCTGTATGCCCTATTTTCTGAACAAGCTCTCTGAAAATATATGCTGTAATGCATATTTATTGCCACACGTACTAATCTTTCGCAATATAAATGCAATGTAATAGAATATAATATCAGGCTAGATTGTTTGTAATTGTTATTAATATTGTTAACCAGACTCTACTGGACATGACAACGGTAATAATTCCTCACGCGAGCCTTGGTAATCATATGCGTGTCAGAGCCTTGACAATATACATGATCACGTGGTTACCACAACAACAACAATGTCTGAAAGTGTTGAAAGCGCGCCCACTCCAAAGTAAATAATAATTTGATATTTTCTCTAATATGCAATGGAATTTGATGAAATATGGCGCAGCAAACTCATCTTTATGACCTACATTTGGTCCAATGCAGCTTAACAAGACGCGTTTGATGCGCTATATTGCATTAAAATCCGTTACATAATAAGGACAATATAACAGAATACGTATTTTCAATCTTACGAGATTTTTTACGCGCTTCTGGAAATTTCAGTAATTGCTATTCTTGTTGTAACCAAGTGATCATGCACCTGGCAAACTGCATTTCAAAACAAACGAAGGTAGTATTCCATATTTTCTAACTGTTACCTTATTGACAGATGAGGCAAGCCATGTGATTTTGTATCTAAGAAGGTTTGCGATGTTCCATGAAATGTATTGACCGAAACTGTGATATGTCTGTAAATGAGGATAAAAGCTGACGAAATTTTCAGAGCAAATGCGGATTTTATTCCGCATTTGCTCTGAGAATTTCGTCAACATTTGATATAATTTACGAAATATATCACAGTTTCTGTAAATATGCTGCATGGCAAAACCCACATCTTCCAACATCGTCCAAACTCACATGGCTTTTCCGAAACAGTACTATACTATTCAGTGGAACGTCTCTAAACCGCACACCCCGGGAGGTCCACAGGGTAGGGTGTCCGGCTTAGAGAGGTCTCACTGTAAATCAGGCATTTGATCATTCTGAGCCATAGTTGTGCTATGCGATCACGAACAGACATAATCACCTAAGATAAATAACCAAGAAACTCATCAAACATAAGACCACATGTGTTTGTATGGTGTCAGGTTTAGAGGAGGTCTTCTCATTGACCTCATAACCCAGTGACCTCTCCTTATTGGCAGATATTAACGAGTGTGAGCTATTTCTGGACGACTGTGACTACAAGGCCATTTGTAATGACATGGGCGACAGGCAGTGGTACTGCGAATGTCCGAAAGGCTACATGGGCGACGGTCACGTGTGTTTTGGTAACGTTGCACTAAACTTCTTGCGATAAATATGATCGGATGAAGGTGTTTGTTAATTTACTTCTCATATTAATTTAAGGTGATTACCTAACGTTACCATTTGGACTATGTGTTAGGTTATTTGATTTGTATGTGGGTATATGCACGAGTTCCGCAATATCGTTGCGCGGCTGAACGAGTGGCATATATCCATATAAAAATCAAATAACCTTTTTATTATATACGTATAGCACTGACAATTTATATGTGCCTCAAAATATACAAAACATAATTAAAAATAACTATGTTGTAAGTTGAAACGTAGTTCACTTGTGCACATTAGTTAAAGGTACATGCCCACTCAGTACATTATAATATAGGAAGACAGATAGGTTTGTATTGTCTGTAGACATGAAATTTTCTGGCAAAATAAACATTCATTCATCATTAGCCCACGTATTGATTGACATTCTCATTTTAGATCGGACGTAAATGTTCACACTGGTATCAGGGGCGATACCCATGTTTCCTTAAAATGCTAACGGACAATACTGTTTATTCTCTGCATTTACGTTTTGGTGTGCAGTCTTTAGAATCTGTAGAAAATATTATTTGTTCAGGTGACGCATTTAATTAATATAAATAATAAGAAAACTTCATGCCTCATTTGCATATGAAAATAGCCTGATACCACCGCGAGTCACTATCAGTAAAACAAATATTACTAAATGATTATATCCGTATAGCGGGCACTTGCAATTATTTTTAGAACAGGTGGAATAGTGACACAATTATACACTTATTTAATTCATATTAAGAACATTCTGTGCCTGCTGAGTGGGCATCTACCTTTAATGTGAAAACTTCCACTAAAGCATTTTCAGTATCGGCTGTCAGTGCAAATGCTGTTATAAGATTCATGTTTGCACTTACCAACTGCTTAGTCTCACAAAGTTTAGTGAAACAGGCCGCTGTTGTGTCCAAGTTCAGTGAATGTGGTAACGCAAGTGTCCCGGTGATTACATGGGTTTTGGTCGGTAATTATTGTGTTCAAGTAAAATGACGTATAACCATCGTTCCAAGCGCTGTATATCCAGATGAGGCAGCTCGAATGAGCTTTCCCATCAGGATACACAGCGACTGCTACCACGCTTATGATTTTTGTTTAAGATACCCCTGTTGTGACAAATGGAATAGTGCACATGCATTATACAGTCGATGATTTTCAGGTTTAGATGTAAGGGCTAAGGAAATACATAGCAGTTTGAGTGTGTGATAATGGCGGGTCTTCATGCTGACTGTAACAAACGGCAGTCTCGACCAATCATTTACCGCGCTTGCTAGCTCGGCGACAATCGAATTCAAACTGTTCGGTAAACTGTCCAGGATGAATACATTGTAGCTATGGTGGGCAGTATGAGCCGCATAGGGACCGAGGCACATTATTATCGCTTCAGGTCTACACTGTTTGGCAATGCCATGAAGACAACTGTTCGCTTCTGTCAGGACAAGGCTCGAGCCCATACTTACATGTACTGTCGACTAGTATCTGGAAAATTGTTAAATTATCGCCATCTAACGTATGTGTTCGTAACCGCATAATCCAAATGGTTGTATGTTTGGAGATAAGTTGTGTGTAATGTTTAATTGCGCTATGAGAAAACGGGACCAATATATGATACAGTTTGATCTTAATCGTGTATGTGACGGACCCAGAAGTGTAACGAACGACATACGACCTTATTCAAGCTGCACAGGGACTCCATTGATCACGGTCGCATTTGAGCCAATGTTCTTATGACGCTTCAAATAACATATGCAAATACATACCTAAACTGATATCACATACCTTACCCTTTTGTCCAAATATATTCATGCAGCGAAACGGTAAACTCTAAATTACATGTCCATAGGAAGACACTCCACTGATAATGTCCCAACTCACGCCGATAATAATACTTACAACACCCATCCCTCCTCTTTGTGCACACGTTACTGCTGGTGGTTTCCTGTCCTTCTGTCATACTTGTCCCTTCATGTCGAATATCACGTGGACTGCGCTTGGGGAAAATAGATACAGATACCATCCTCTATGATTCCTATATATACCAGGCCCCATAAGTGTTGTCCAGAGTTATCTTCCATATTCAAGCCACATCGTTCAGGAAGCCCTTCTTGGCCGTTCAGATACATATATACTCATTAGCACTCGTATCCGGTCTATTGTTACTGTGTATCCTTGTTTTTACTAGCATTCCTCATAGTATCGGGTGATGTTCATCCAAACCCTGGACCAAGCACACACTCTGACACATCACATGACACATCTACATCTACTACTTCCTACATCGACATCATTAACAGTGGTCTTAGTACGACGCATCTTAACGTACAAAGCATCAAACCAAAAATCGATATCTGGGAAGTCGAAGCTCAATCTTACGACATTCTCATATTTTCAGAAACCTGGCTTTCCCCTGACATTTCATTTGATGATATACACATTCCTAACTTCAAACCCCCATTCCGGCGAGATAGGGTGGGGAGACTTGGGGTTCGGAGTACCAATTTATGCCCGCGAAGGGCTCACTGCCACAGAACGTACTGACTTCTCCATCAACGGGCTCGAAGCTTTGTGAAGCGAACTACACATACATCAGCCCAAACTCTTAGTAGGAGGCATCTATAGACCACCTGATTCCAACAACAACCTTTGTATACTACTGGAATAAAGCATCGATCAAGCCTTCGGTCAATCATGTGACAACATAGTGGTGGCGGGAGACTTCAATATCAATGTTCACAATTCGGTCTCGGATAAGATTAGTAGGCTTAACTCATCTTATAATGCTGAACATATGATTTCTTCACCGACTGACTTGACGGAAACTTCTAGCTCTCTCATCGATTTTATTTTCACAAAAGGCAGGACGCAAATTATTTCAAGCTTTATCGCAGACCCTTTCCTTCCTGATCATGTGCGATAACACTGTCCCGTAGTAACTGTTTTAAAATTCGACAAACCTAAATCATTTAAACGGAAGATTTGGCTTATGATCGCGGAAATTTCTCTGAGTATAGATGTATTTTGGAATCTTCAAATTTTAACGATATATTGAACGATTAAAATTTACACACAATTGCAAGTAATATTACAACGGCAATCAAATCCGCAGCCACGGAAACTATTCCAAACAAAACTGTAGCCATTCGTCCCACAGATATCCCTTGGTTCAATAACACCTTAAGTAAGTTAATGCGGAAACGAAACAGACTACATAGAAAAGCTAAATAATTGAATAACATCCACGTATGGTCCGAATTCAGAAAGTTACGTAATGAAGTCACTAAATGTATTCGAAAGTCCAAGTCAGAGTACGAAAATAAAATAATAGAGACAATTAACGACAACAACGTATCATCAAAATATTGGTTCAAATTAGCGAAACAACTGTCTAACAAGAATCTTCTTCCTTTATTCCAACACTTTGCGATACAGGTCTCGAAGCTACCTCTGCTATTGAAAAGACAAACCTTTTGAACAACTTCTTTTGTAAACAGTCGACTATCGACGACAAAGCATACACACTACCCGTACAAGGGGAAACCCCTCAACCTTCAATCTCTACTATCATAATCTCTCTCCTAGCGACGTCTGTGACTCATTAAATGCAATTGACCCATCCAAAGCGAGTGGTTCTGATCTTATCAGCCCAAAAATTGTACGAGAAGCAGCTGACCTATTATCATTCCCCCTCTCAAGAACATACTTTACAACATTGAGCCGCAGGTATCATTCCCCTCTTCCTGGAAGCTAGCCAACGTTACACCCATTTATAAAAGTTAGATCCATCAAACCCACAAAACTACCGAACAATATCTCTTCTCAGCTGCATTGGTAAGTTGATGGAGAGCTGCATCAACAAGTATCTGTACAACTTTCTGATTGACAACAATAAGCTAACTTCCTTTCTAATCAGGCTTTATTAGAGGTGACTCTACTATCAACCAACTTACTGATGTATACAACGACATCTGTAAGGCACTTGATGACGGCAAGGAGGTCAGAGCAGTCTTTTGTGACATCTCTCATGCTTTCAACAGAGTGTGGCATCGCGGTCTTCCATACAAACTGTCTTCTCTTGGTATTCACGATCCTCTTCATAAATGGTTCTCTTCCTATTTATCTAATCGACAGCAAAGGGGAGTTTATTCTAATTCCAGTTCGCAGTGGTCCTTATTGTATGCCGGTGTTCCTCAAGGTTATATCATTGGTCCTCTTCTCTTTCTCATCTTCATAAACGATATCGTTGAGGAAATTAAATCAAACATTCGTCTTTTTGCCGACGACAACAGTATCTACAGTATCTTCGATGACACTGTTCTTTCTTCAACTATTATAAACAACGATCTTAACATTATCCAAAAATGGCCGGAGAAGTGGCTCGTAAACTTCAATCCATCAAAAACTGAAACTATGAACTATTCCCGGAAATACAACAAACCACAACATCCTCCTCTACTCATGAATGATGCCTCACTCGATCCTGTCAAAGAACACGAACATCTTGGAGTAAAATTATCTGACAACGCTAAGTGGAACTCTCATAACTCACAGTGTATTAACAAAGTATGGCAATGTATAGGCATTTTGAGATCTCTAAAATTTCGTTTTAAAAGATCTTCGCTGGAACATATGTATTTCTCGTTTATTCGTCCTCTCCTTTAATACGACGATGTTGTCTGGACAATTGCTCGAACCAGATTAAAGATGACCTGGAGGCTGTGCAAACTGAAGGTGCCAGAATAGTGTCGGGCGCGACCAAACTTTGCAACATAGTCAGACTCTATCAGGAACTCAAGTGGGAAACATTGACCGATAGGCGTAAGAAACACAGACTAGTCATTTTCTATAATATGTTAAACAATCTTACACCATATTATCTTGCAAATGTAACCCCCCGTTTAAAGACAGCCTCGCTACAATCTTAGAAATGCTGACCTAACATACATTGTCGCACACAACAGTACAATCATTCATACTTACCATCCACCATTCGTGACTGGAATGCACTGACTTGGAATATAAAGGACTCTCAATCTCTGTCTTCTTTCAAAGCAAACCTAAACGCCAACTCTGTCAAATCAACACCTCTTGTTAACGTCGGAAACAGGACAAGACAAATTCTTCATACACGCCTTCGTCGTTCATGTAGCGCTCTCAACTTCAACCTTCACAGAAGATATACTGTTGACACCCCACACTGCACATGCGGATCAATAGAAATAGTCAGTCACTTTCTCTTGTATTGCAACAAATATACTCTTCAGCGAAACACACATATTAACACCATTCCATGTCCTCCTACAGCCGACACACTGCTCCGCGGCAATGAACATTTGACATTCGAGGAAAACTGGTTCGTATTTCAGCAGGTCCAGAAGTTCATCGTGGCTACAAGGCGTTTCGGCAATTGAGGAGACAAGTGGACAGATGTCCAGTACGAGCCACCATGTCAGCAATGAGTGCACCATCCCTTTACACCCCTCCCCCAGTTACCTCGTCCCCAACCCCCTCCCCTCCCCACCCCGGATCAAATTTCGCATACAATAGTTATAATTTCGATTACATTGATCAGTTTATGTGTGTACTCCCTTGTTTAGTACTGTAATACTGAACTTGTAGTTATATAAATAATACTATAAAATACATATTCCATCATCAATCTACAAATATTACCATCTATTTCATATAATATATAAATGTTATTTCAGTCACAATTGATAATTAACTGACAGTAATGCCATGTATATTGTACTCACGCTTATAGTGAAGACGAATTCATTGCTTTTTTAAGCTTGTTTTCCAATCCACACACTCTTTAATGTGTGTATCATACCAGGTATTGTTCCTTTACATGACATATAACTTAATAAATATTGTTTAAACTAAATACAATGACCATGTCGAAATTTATGAAACGATGTCACAGTTTTAACAGACAAAGCTTTTGATCAGGTACAATATTCGCGCATACTTCCCTTCACAGACTAGAGGAAAAGATACACGAAGTATACTAATAAACCCATAAACAGAAAAGTATAACTCAAAACATCATGATATCGGCATGACACGCGCTCAGCTTTCACAACTGGACAAACACGCTCGACTACATTACAGTCGATGCACTGGAACTTCAGGAAGCTAACATTACTCGTGACATATGCAAATACAACAAAGGCAACGAAAGCCCAACAACATCGATGCCAAATGGACAACAGAGAAAACAAAACAGCTAATCAAAAGTAAATGTCACTCAAAGAGATATGCCGATAAAACGAAAAGCGCCCTGGTGCCAATGCCATCATATAGCAAGGAAAGCGCGAGGTTTATGAGCCACCTCAAGCCAGTAATGAAAATATGTCTAATGAGAAAATCCCGACATTTGTCGCTAGCATAGGAACAACGTTGCACGTGTTCAAATAGTGAGGCTTCGATTGGCGCTTCCGTGTATACCCATTCGGCGTCACTTATTCAATACGTGTGCGCTGGTTCTCATTCCAGACATTATTAAGTGTGGCGATACGGATGACTGTGATGAGCATGCGCACTGTACGGATGCCTTCGGAACTTATGTTTGCGATTGCGACGAAGGCTGGACTGGCGATGGCAAGAAGTGTGAAGATTTGAGAGTTATATTGTATGTAATGTTAAGACAGATCATGTTTTTGTTGTTTTTTTTAGCTCACCTGAGCGAAGATCATGTGAGCTATTGTTAACGCAATGTGTCCGTCGTCCGTCGTCCGGCATCCGTCGTCGTCAGTGAACATTTTCAAACGCCTTCTCCTCGGTAACCATTGGGCCTATAGTCACCAAACTTCATGGTCATGTTCCTTAGGTAGGGGGATTACAAAATTGTTAAAATGACATTACGTAATCCAAGATGGCCGCCGTCTAAAAATAGCACAAATTCATCAAAAAATTTCTTCTCAAAAACAGCACACCGGATTTCGACAAAACTTGGTAGGAATGATCGATGTACAATGATCTTTCAAAGTTGTTAAAATGGTGACCCCAGGGTCAAAAATGGGCGTGGCCCGTGGGGTCAAATAGGGGTCAAATTTTATTTTTGACCGAATATGGTCATGTCATATATCTAATCGAAGGTATCAACGAGTCGATCACTCTGGTGCATTTTTTTGTCTAAATTGGACGGTTATGTCATACAAGATGGCCGCCGAAATGTCAAAAGGTCGTTCTTTTATTAGATATTTCGAAATTCTTCTTCACATTAACCGCTTCGCCCATGGTAGTCAAACTTAAAAGTTATGGTCCATGGGTGAAGCCTTTTCTGACTTGTTAAAATGGAGGTCATCGTTAATCTAATATGGCCGCTGTCTGAAAATAGCATACATTCTTAAAAAATCTTCTTCTCATGAACCGCTGGCTGGATTTCGACGAAACTTGGTAAGAATGATCGATGTACAATGCTCTTTCAACTTTTTCAAAATGAAGTCCCCGGTATCAAAAATGGGCGTGGCCCGTGGGATCAAATTAGGATCAAATTTTATTTATGACCGGATATGGTCATGTCTTTATCATGGCCGCTGTCTGAAAATAGCATACATTTTTAAAAAATCTTCTTCTCATGAACAGCTGGCTGGATTTCGACGAAACTTGGTAGGAATGATCTATGTACAATGGTCTTTCAAAGTTGTTAAAATGGTGACCCCGGGATTAAAAATGGGCGTGGCCCGTGGGGTCAAATGTTATTTTTGACCGAATATGGTCATGTCTATATCAAATCGAAGGTATCAAAGAGGCGATCGCTCTGGTACATTTTTTGTCGAAATTGGATGGTCATGTCATCCAAGATGGCCGCCGAAAGGTCAAAAGGTCGTTCTTTTATTACAGATTTCAAAATTCTCTTCACACGAACCGCTTGGCCTATGGTGGCCAAACTTCACAGTTATGGTCCATGGGTGAAGACATGGGTCGTCGCTAATCCAAGATGGCCGCCTTCCAAAAATAGCACAACTTCTTAAAAAATATTCTTCTCATGAACCGCTAGCCGGATTTTTATAGAACTTGGTAGGAATGATCGACGTAGAATGCTCTTTCAAAAGTGTAAACATGGTGAACCCGGGGTCAAAAATGGGCCTGGCCCGTGGGGTCAAATTTTATTTTTGATCAAATATGCTCATGTCATATATCAAATTGAGGGTATCGATGAGGCGATTGCTCTGGTGCAATATTTGTCGGAATCGGATGATTATGTTATCCATGATGGCCTCCAAAAGGTCTATTTATTCAAGATTGTGAACGTCTTTTTCTCAGGAACCACATGGCCGATGCTGTCCAAACTTCATAGTAAGTTAAGATCCTTGGGTGAAGCATTTTCAGATTTGGTAAAATGAGAGTCATCGCTTAATCGAAGATGACCGCCGTCTAAAAATAGCACAGTTTTTGTTAATACACATATGAACTCAATGTCACATTCTCCTCTGGTGTTCATGGAGTCAGGTGAGCGAATTAGGGCCATCATGGCCCTCTTGTTTGTCTTATTATCGCATTTTCGTATTTCAAATTCAATACGTTAGTCGAAAGCTAACGAAACCTTCGATACCCATGCGGAATTGAATGTCCCTAGCATATGATAAGGCAGTACAGATACTAGACTGTTACATGTATAATAAACATCTCTAAACCGGATACCCTGGAAACCCGACTATGTTTAATGTTTCGCTGTAATTTATATCGTTGTCGTGAGTTTACATGACAACAACTGTTCATGGAGTGTTAATTACAGTGAATTTCTCTGAACAGGACAGCCTGGGCACCTCCCAGGGTGTCCGGTTTAGAGAGGTTCAACTATATATACATTTTATAGAGCATAACAAAATCCGTACATTAGGTACTAAATGCTATCAACGTCACGAGGGTGGTCTTATTCTGGGGCCCGTTTCATTAAACTTCGCATGACTACAATGTTCGTAAGCGCACAATTATGATAGTCTGTAAATTTCACATTAGCAATGTTTTCTTGTTTGCAAACAATTATTGGATTTACATTTATTGAGCATAGGCTGCATATGCAGCCTATGCTCAATAAATGTAATTCCATTAATTGAAATTTCTAGACGAACCTAACTTTGCACTTACGAACATTTTAGTCGTACGCCGTTTAGTGAAACGGGCCCCTGGTGTGTAGATGCACAACATGACTTCTGATTGTTGATTTGACCACAGAGTCGGGGATTTTCTCACCCTTTTTTTACTTAGATTTTCTCCCTCTTACGCCGTGATATCTAGGGTACAGTTAATGCCCAACCAGTTTACCTCCCTTGAGAGTTCAATGACGCCATTCTTTATGGTTCATGTAGCAATGTACCGAAACGTGCAACTGCAAGCCAAATCGTGTGAAAAATACGCCTTATGGTTAACTAGCATCACGGAATGTTGCAGACGCGATAGAGTGCGGTTTCTATGACGACTGTGACGCGCATGCGATAGGCATCGACTGTAGCGGGACGTACTTCTGCGAGTGTTGGGATGGTTGGCATGGCAACGGACACTTGGGTCATTGCCACCGTATGTATACGTTATATATTAAATCATGGTTCTGAAATGGAAGTATTTATGGCAATACAAACTTCACATACGGCTAGACTGGAATATGCACTCTAAGTACAGATTGGTCTGAGCCTAGAAGAAGCCCCTACTGTTCACCCTTCCCTAGTGCAACATCAGTGTCCACCGATTGATGTTTGATACATTAAGCGAAAATTGATTATCAAATTATCTCCCTGTTTAGTATAGTCTATAATAGTAAATAGTAGAGTAATGCACAAACTCCGACCAATCAAGCACTATGGCACGTATAGTTGATATACATGTTCATTTGCGAAAACACGCACATTCAGTATATCCAGTATAACAGGCATCGGTGGAGACACAGTGCCTTTTATACGTCAAATGCCAGTAAAATGGAAAGTCTATTATTATTTCCGTTGTTTTGACTGGAGAAATTGGGCTTATTGGTTTCGTGACCAGTGTAGCTCATGATCAAATAGCACGCTCCTGTAGTCTGATAACGATCTAATATTACATATATTGTTTCAAGCATGATGAGTGCTTCATTGATGGAATGGCGAACAGTGCAGATTCTGATCAGACTGTTAGGATGCACAGGCTGATATGGATCTACACTGGTCACAGAACCACTAATCCCTATTTCTCCAGTCACAGGCATGTTTCCGAATACGTCTTTCATTTTAAATCCGTTTAGAAATAAGCATGACATTTCTTCTCACCAGCTATGAATCTCCACAGCTGACAAAACATACACGTATTAACTTGTATTAGACGTTTTTGCTATATTTATATATTTTTAAAGAGCTCCAGATAAGCTGCGTATTTGCTTAAATACACAATTAAAATTCCTTTAAAAACCCAATTGAAATCAGAAGTAGCGAGTATCAAAAAGCACTAACAATTTTGTGGTACCTTTATCAGGCTGCAGCACACAATAAACAGACCACAACTATAACATATGTTTCTTATTTTCCATGAAAACGTATTTCTCCAATGACATCCACATGTTCGTTTCCTTTCAGAACATGGGAGCGGAAGTTCTGAACATGACAAACACTATCATAGTCAAGGTCATAGTCACAGCGACAGTCATGACCACGGTAGTCATAGTCACTGTAGTCATGGACACGGTAGTCATGGCCACGGCATCGGTAGTCATGGTGACGGTAGCAATAATGATGGACACAGCGACGGCAGTCATGAACACGGCAGCGGTAACCATGGCGACGGCAGTAGCAGCCATGAAGGTCACAGTAGCGGAAGTCACCATCACCATGACGACGGTACCAGCCATTGATACAAACACTGTCGGAGCTATACAAAGTTTCACTCCGCGCCGGCGTGAAATGTTTCACGTCGAGAGATGCACTGGTTTCCTCACGAGTTGATCTACGTAGGGCATCAGCGGACTTTCGTCTAGCAACCGGCTCAAACCGGTTACTAGCCGAAAATGTGTTTATGCAGTATCTTCTGCATGCAGCTGAACGGATATTCGTCAGGAATCCGGCGCCTATGTCGACGTGAAACATTTTAAGCTGGCGCGCAGTGATCACCAGTGAGTTTGACTCCTCCAAATTAATACACTAACACTGCTTATATAATACTATTCCTATTCCATTGAAGCCCTTGAACCCGATAGCCCGCTATAGCGGCGTTTGCAAACAATGCAGATCCAGATAAGACGGCTCGTAACTTATCAGAATTTGCACTTTTTGCAAGTACTTTTCATATTTCTGAGAGCAAAAAGATCCCCTTCTCATAAATTGACTAGTGATGGTTGGATTGGTTGCAAAATGAACATATCAGAATCCATTCCTATCATTGTTATTCCAACTATATATGGTTTATACGATTCAGAGAATGTTCATTGATCGACAGTAGCCTTATCTGGTACCATGGACATAGTTTATAGTATGTGACTGTGGCGGGAGAAATGGGGCTTATTGGATTTGCCTGATAACGATGTATATTGCTTCTTAGAAACGTTACTTGTGTTTCATTGATGGAATGACGAACAGTGCAGATCATGATCAGACTGTGCGGGTGCATAGGCTGATCTGGGTCTACGTTGGTCGCAAATCCATAAACCCGAGTTCTCCAGTCACAGCCACATACGAATAAATGCGATGTTTTGCTTAGAATATTTCAAAGTGTAGACTTTTAAAAATACAACAAAACTAGCATAAGGGCTTCACTGTATTGTGCTTTTCATATATTTATAAGACACGCCATGCGATTTGTACCTGCGAACATGTGCGATTTTATATTTACAGAAACTGTGATATTTTCTGTTCGTAAGTGCAAATTTAGGATCGTCTGGAAATTTCAATTGATAGATCTCGATGTATTGAGCATACGCTACATATGCAGCATATGCTCAATAAATGGAAATCCAATAATTGTTTACAATAAAATAGTGTTAATGTGAAATTTTGCACTTACGAACATTTTAGTCGTACGAAGTTTAATGAAACGGTCCCCAGGGGCCCGTTTCCGTAAACGTCGTACGACTAAAATCTTTGTAAGTGCAAAATTATGTTACTCTGTAAATTTCAAATTAACTATGTTTTCTTTTAAACAAGTATTGGATTTATATACTATACATGGAAATATATCAATTGAAATTTCCAGACGATCCTAAATTTGCACTTACGAATATTTTAGTCGTACGAAGTTTAGTTAAACGTGCCGCAGCTGTCCAACTCCCCACCCCACTCCATTGCGGTATAAATATATGTGGCTGTGACTCGAGAAATGGTGCTTATGGGATTGTTGACCAGTATAGTTCCAGATCAAATAGCACACTCATGTAAACTGATAACCAGCTATATTGCGTGTTAGAAGCATAATGGCTATTTCATTGATGTAATGGCGAACAATGTAGATCATGTTCAGACGGTGCGGATGTACACGCTGATCTGGATCTACTCTGGTCATAAAATAACGTGTTTAGATAAGAAAAGGAAAACACTTATGTTATATGCAGTGTATACATTAAGTTAGTGGGCTTAACCAGATCCGTTTAAACAAATATGTGGATGTGAATGGAGAAGTGGGAATTATGAATATTGCGAAAATCAGCCTGTGTGTACACACAGTATGATCCGGATCTACACAGTTCGCCATTTCATCGATACAGCGCTTGTTATAATTCTAACAAGCAATATCGACATTTATTATATACCTACACATGAAATACATAGTTATACGATGTAAATAAAAGTCGTATGTTCTCATCGATGAAATAAACAACTTCCGGTGAAAATACGACTACTTCCGCTATCTATATTCATAACGCGCATCTGAAAGAAAACAGCGCAAATAGGCTGCAAATACACATTCATTACCGTATACAGTATAAAAAACTGCTAATTTCCATGGTGCGGTATATAATAAATAGAATATTTATATTTTTGCAACGAATATGACATATATGTTCATCTCGTGGTGTGAAATGTCCATATTTCACACCACTCGATGAACATATATGTCATATCCGTTGCAGAAATATGAATATCCTCTATATATCCTAAAACAATAGTGCGCTATTTGATCGAGAGCTACACCGGTCACAAATCCCGTTAACCCCATTCCTCCAGTCACAGTCACATATATATACAGATCTACTTGTGCGCTCCTGCAGCCCGCTAATGGTGTAAACACTTAGAATCATTGTGGTTATTTCCTTGACTGAATAGCGATCAGTGTTAACACTGACGACACTAGCCGCCAAAAACGCTAAAAAGCCAAATTTCCACAATCACATATATCAAGTGTTTTCTTCGCCTTCAATGAACTCAAAGGGACATATCAGTTTTCGAGATAAAAAAATGCTATGAAAAATAAAAATGTGTTTAATTGAAGATACATGACGACACTAGGACCGCTGGGTTGTTTCTATTTTCCCCAATATATGTAAATAAATATCTTAATTCCTATATTGTGGCGTTCCGATACTTATGTACCGATATCGGTGAAAAGTGAAACAACCCAGTAGTCCTAGTATCGTCATATACCTTCAATTATACCACTTGACACAAGGCCATGATGAAAAACACATTTTTACTTTTTTATATTATTATTTTTTCTCCAAGAATCCTGAAAAAAAACAACAATCAGCGGTCCCAGTATCGTCATATATATTCAATTAAACCACTTTACACAGGGCCATAATGAAAACACGTTTTCATTTTTTTAATATACATGTAGCAATTGTTCAAACAATCCTGATATGCCCCTTTAAGTTCAATAATTCGCAAATGTTTTTCATTGTTTCGATGTGTTCACTGTTAATCATGTGGTGACCATTGTCTCGATAGTGCTAACCCATAGACCGCTACACACGACAATTGTCGTCTGCTGTTGCTTTTATATCTTGCCTTATTTCTGAATAAAAACATGTTTTCACAGCACTTCAGAATCATTTCCGAAGTGCTGTCAAAGCATGTTGTTAATTATTCTGAAGTGCTGTCAACAGCATGTTTTTTATGATAAAAATGGAAACTAGAAAATAAACAGCAGACGACAAAAAAATAAGATAGCGGTGTAAGGGTTAATATCCGTTTAGGAGGAGAATTATGCCGATGCCGTGACCAAAACTAGTACATTGAAGAGCACGAACAATATCGACCCCACCACTAAGCTGCTGATCATCCAATTGCGGGCGGTCTTCGCCATTTCATGGGCACCAGTCACGTCTCCCGTGGCCAGTAGGCTGTTACGCTGTAAATACACGATCAGAGGCTCGTTTCACTACGACTAAACTGCATTCAGCTATGTTCAATAGATGTAAATCTAAGAAACAGTGTTTTACAGACTATCATACGTTTGGTGTAAGGGCACCAGCTGTGCATTGACTTATAACAAGCTGACGTGTAACCTAATTATTATCCCCGTGGTTATAGTACGTCACGGGAACCTGCTCTTTGGATGGGGTGCACTGAATCACGTGAGAAGAATCCTCATTTTACTTGTTACAGGCACAGCGTCCGATGTATGTTGCTATTTTAGGTTTCGCCATTTTATTTATCTATGTTAGAAGCATTTTTCGCCATTGTTACGGACAGGTTTCTTCGCATGAACTCGTGTACTTATTATGTGGTAAAAAACGTAACTTTTATAAACGGTTATAATTCATATTTCAGAATACCAATTTTGATGGTAAATCATAAATGTATCAAATTAAAGGTATGTCTCTATGCTCCGTAAATTAGATATCAACAGACTCTAGGCTGGTATTCTTTATATACGTACCTTGTTAGAATAGTAGATTGCCAATAGAGATGTCGGCCAGAAACAAAACATGCAGGTAATCCATGACGCGACCATGTAGTCTGGCGGCTGTCCTCCGTCCTCCACCGTCCTCGTCATCTCGAGTTGCTGGGTCACCTACATCACAGAATACCAGTAATGCATAGAGTAGTATATAGGGAGTCAAAATGATACCACCTAACGGTGGTATCATTTTCACCCCTATATACTACCACCACCACCCCCGATAAAACACCGTTTCGTCCAATAGCACAAACTGGTCACCAACACAAAAAACGTGACAATTGGTGTCATAAATACATCACGTTTTCCCCAATTGAACAGATAAAACTACAGTACTAAAAAGAATTTGTTTTCGTGTCGTTGTCATAAATACCTCATGTTCATGTAACGTGCAATTGAACAGATAACACTATACTAATAAAAAGGATTTATTTCATCCCGTTGTCATATTTATTTTTCAACCCGGCATTTTCCTCCTCCACTATAGCTAATTTATTTCTACGATTATTAATAATTTGTAAAAAAAAATAGCAAAAGCCTCCACTCGTGTACACAACCCCAGCGACTGGGCAGATTTCTAGCCGGCACCCAGCCACTGGGGTGTTGGGACCTTTCTTAAGCCCACTCATCTGTTGGCTCACAGTCTCATTTTACGGGTCGCCTTGAACCCCATTGCCAATTCCTCTATTAAGAGAAACCAGCGAAGTAAGGCGAGCCTATGTGTGAATTTGGTTTCCGAAATTGCAAGCTCTTAGGTAGAAATTTTTTAGGCCGGCACCTTTGAGCTATACAATTCCATCACCATTTCACACACACACACATTTAGAGACTGCTACCATTAAACAGACGAGACGGACGTCATACCGGATCAACAACATGGCACACACGAGATGAGACCAATTGTTGTAAGGCTTTCAAACGTATATATACTCATCACTTTCCTATACAACATAAAAATGGTGCGCAAATTATAATTATTTATAAACACTTAGCGAGGTTCACGAATTTCCGGGATGGTTCGTTATTTTATTAATTTGATAATTAGTTTTGTAAAAATTATTATTAATTAATCTTAAGAAAATTATGAAGTTAATTAATTAATTTTAAGAAAATTATAAAGTTATTTAATATAAGAAAAACAGATAAAAACCGCAAAGTATAATTATTTTATAAAACACTTAGCGAGGTTCACGAATTTCCGGATGGTTCGTTATTTTTATTATTATATAGGTGCAGTAAACAATTTATTAATTAATTTTAATAATTAATTAAACAATTTAAAAAATCGGGTAAAAAATAAATAAACAATTTAAAAAATCGGGTAAAGAAATGTTAAAGCAATTTTATTATTATATAGGTGCAGTAAACAATTTATTAATTAATTTTAATAAAATTATAAACAATTTAAAAAATCGGGTAAAGAAATCCACAAAGTATATCGATACGCAGTTATAGAAATGTATGGTGGTCAGTGGGTGTCGCAACGGGGCCCTAAATTATTTTTTTTTTTTTATGTTTCGTACGGAGGGGCCGTCGGAAGAGCTGGAATGTATGGTGGAGGAATATCCTGATGTCGCTGTACACACACGAATAAGCATATCACGTCCCGAGACGGGTGAGGAGATTTTTTATCTCGTCGGCCCTCCCTTCAATAACGAGTTTTTTTATATCTTCGTCCGCGAGAATTTGTGGTCGAGCCTTGGACCGGATCGTACCCTTTAACTCCTGGTATCTGACCATCTCTTCGACGACCATTTTGAACTCGCTATCTGATATATCGTTGTCGGCTATCGCTTTTGACACGATAACGTCGATACTGTTTTTCTTAGATCTCGCCAGAACCGCTATTCGATCGTGCTTTCGACTCTTGGCCTCTAGTTTTCGGCCCACGAGTCTGGCCGTCATGCAAAGCAGTCCCGCCCCCACCGCTACACCACTCAAGGCCACCGCGACCGGTGCAGCGACGATTGTTGACAATAAAGACACACTCCCCACCCCGCTTATAACTGATGCTGAGGCTAACGCGGTGCTCACCCCCTCTAATATATTGACCGACCGTCTATATTTCTTCGCATATCCCGTCCGCGTCTCTCCCTCGTGTTGTAGAATATGTTGTATCTCAACGATTCTGGTCATCCTAAAGGATGCCGGGTCGCCCGTCCCCGAAGGTAAGTGTGGATATAGTTTCTCGTCATTCATCATAAATGAAGTTGTATTAACAGCGTAACAATAGTGGAGGAAGCCGATTGGTCGCCAATTTTTGCAACAAAGTTAATAACACTACCTGCCGAAACTTTAATTGTAGTGTCATCATCGAATATAGTAAACCCTGATCTCTGCCTCGCGTGCTTGGTGATGCCAATATTCTGTTCTACACCATTCAGGACGACATTCACTCGGACTTCGCCAGTGGCGTGTCCACGAAAGTTGACCGAGCAGACCGCCATTCGAAAAATCGTCCCGGACACTACCATGGTGTATCCCCCGTATCTGTTGCTCGCGTTGGCACCGAATGATTATTCGTAGGCCCCCTCGCTTAGTGAACCCCGCTCCTCGGCACAAACTGTTATGACGTGTTTGCTAGCTTGTATTTTTTCCATTTGCGCAACCACCCTAGTTAAAATTGTGTGGGACTGTGATACGCCCCTCACCAGTCTTCTCATCGCGGCTTCCTCGTATGCCGCGGCCGCGACGGGAACGTCCCGTTCTAAGTTGGAACCACCTGGACCGTATATGCCCATGATTAATATGTATATATATTAATGTTTAATCGGTTATTTCGAGAACGACCGAAATCGGGTAATAGTTATTCAACTTTCTCGCTTGATCATCGAGAATATAAATCTTCAACTCGTGGATGTGTCCCGATTCCAAAACTTTCATCTCGGGGTGTGGGAAGTCTAATGTCACAGTCTCCCCAAAGAAACAATCGCTGGCCGGCACAGTTTTTAGTAATGTGCTGGGAGTGCCGTCTACCAGGTTGTACGATGTGTTACCCGATCCAGGTGCACCCCGAGAGTTTTTGTGAAGGTAAAGTTCACCGGGGTATCGCCGTGGTGCTCGCCCGCGGAGAAGACAGGGAGCCGAAACCGTTCATCCTCGTTGTAAGTGGGTGTTAATCCTAACATTGGGGCCAAAGCCGGGGTGATCGTTACCCGGTTGGCGGGTTCGACGGTTAAGGTCGCGTGTCCGGTGACTTTCGAGATTGTGAGGTTGGCTCTACCAGCAAGCTCCGACGCGACAAAAGTTTGGAGGGATCTCGAACTCCAAAGGCCGGGGGGCAGCCTCACACTTACGTTTCGTCTATCCTTCACGTAGCCGAACCCTTCCTTCCATTATCCCCCACGTTTTTCCACCCAACCGTGAAGGTGATTGATCTGAGGCCTACCCGGCGTTTTCCACAGCAGTTGTCGATTGACTTTTGAAGTTCACAACTCTCATTTTGAACATTAGTGATAGAAGCAAACATAATAATAATATCTTTCAATGGATACCCAAGCATTTAGCTTTAACTCTAATGCAAAGTATTCAGTCGGGGGTGTATACACTCAAAAGAACACCATTGATGAGCTTGTGCACCCCACAATAAGAGCTAGTTTGGGCGCGGGTTTCGACAAAAATTTCACTAACATGTTTGAAAAGTACAGACTTCCTAAAACCGTTACACAGGATGTCATAACAAACTGGAACAATAATCATATGCAGTTCTGGCAGAACCAACTAAATTTTACCGTGTGGTGTGCCACAACCGGGTGTGGCTTCTCTTTCAGAGACCACATAAAAGACAGTAACAGCATGTTAAGCAGTAGCGTCTACAACTTTCATGTGTATTATGCAATTAGGAGGATTGTCAAAGAACTAGGTACTCCACTACCTCAAGACAATGGCTGGAACCCCATTTCCAACACATACGACCGTAAGGCGTTCGAACGGATATGTGACGAATTTAAAGTTTCAAAAGATGCGGACTGGAGACAGAAAGTATTTCCTAACAGCAACAGCCTGGGCACCGTTCTCATTCGGGGCCAGTCCGGGAATTGGACGCAGACTGATTTTAGACACGATCGATCGGTTGACCACATCGTCAGTCGGAACGCCGGGAATTTTGATCCCGCGACGATGACCTTCGGGCCGGAAGTACCTGGAGGTCGGCACTGCGGCGTCTCATCCTGCAATTGGTTACCTTCGAAACGAGCTCACGTCGATTATATTTTACAAGACGAAAACGTGCAGAAGGGTATTGAAACCTTTATATTGGACGACGGTCTAGGGTTTACGCAGGCCGGTGTTACCCGCCTCAACGACTCCATTCGCACATACGTCTGGGCCATCCTCGGCGCACAGAAGCAAACACGCAGTTCTATAATAGGAGTCGGAACGGCGTTTGACGCGCAAAAACAATTATTGGCACTTGTAGAGGACGCCATCTCAGCTACGGTGGATCTGGAGAAGGCGATCCAGAATTATCAAGACGTTTTACAGAATGCTAGTACCCCAGTAGACTACGTATTTGGAATAGGTCTTTATATGGCGCCGAGCAATATGATACTACGAGACGACCCGGTTGACGGTTACAATAATCAGATCGTAATCGCCACAGTCGATCAAAAAATCGGCCACAACGGGAACGTGAACGTGGATATCATCAAGCGCACCCCCAACAGTGGAACCGATTTTATAAAACCCCCAATTCACGAATCGGATACACCCACCCCAATTCATGAATCAAGTTCATTTAAACCCGTTGTTCCACCCGCGGAAACACCAATCATGAACACTGTTGAAATTGGAAGCACAACCCACGAGGAGGAGAAATTAGGGCTCGTCGTTGCCCTCGTGGCAATCGGACTACTTGCGCTTTGGTTTTAGAAACTCTCGGGCGGAGAATAGTAGGAGACCGGCGATCGCCACGATTAAAGCCCAAGCATTATTGGCGAGCCATCCGGCCGTTTTTGATAATATAGATAACAAGAAGGAGAGGAGACCTCCTATCAACCCGGGCAGTGCGGCAGCCAACTTTCCTGCTAATTTGGCCAGGAGACTGGCGAGGGCTTTTAGTTGTTTTTTTATCCATTCTTTGGCTCCACCGGATGGAGCTGGTGCTGGCGCTGGTGCTGGCGCTGGTGCTGGCGCTGGTGCTGGCGCTGGTGCTGGTGCCGAACCCCCCGTGATAGATAGAACTAGAGACGATGTAGATAGAATTAGGGTCGATATAATCATGGTGAAAGCTGTGAGGATGGTTACTATGGTGAAGCCCTTCTCTCTGAACAGAGTGCGAAGACGCTCACCGAGTGTCGTGTCCTCGTGCAGGACCCTCGAGATTGTTTCGCGGCTCCGACTTAATTGACCGGAAAGCGTCTCACAGTTAGTCGAGGCAGCCTCCAAGCGAGCTTCTCTTTCATCCCGCAACGACCGCAGGAGTTTGTTGATTCGCTCGGTAGATTCTCTATCGCCACGTGCTTCCTTTATTTTTCTTTCTTCTAGAGCGATATGTTCGTCCAGCGCTGAGAGCTTGGAGAGGTTATTGACCAGTTCGCTCCGGGTTGTTTGCAGTACCTTATCGAGTCCCCGGAGTTCGCGAAGAGGTAACGGTGGGTCAAACTTCGTGCCGTTTATTTCGTTGACCGTGGTTTCAATCGTGTTAATAGCGTCGGTGGCTACGCGAGGGATCTCGCTGAGCTCGATCGTTTCTATAGTGGCCGCCGTCTTCGCCAGCATTTTGTCGGTAGTCTGAAAGATTTTTACCATTTTTTTAGTCAACTGCGATTGATCATCGATCACTCCGAGAGCTCGAGTGAGGAGTGATCCATATCGGTTCAATGAAGAGGGGCTGAGGAACTTGGTCGGGTCGTTCTTGTACGTCAGCAACTTCCAGTTCTTGTTCCATTTAACCCACAGGTCTCCACTTTTAGTGCTGCGGAACTCCAACGTGGCCTTGATGCTGTGTTTAGACACTTCACTCTCCCACCGTTTCACCAGAGTATTCGTTTCCTCGATAGACGCCAGCTCACCCTCGAAGATCCCCGCAGGAATATCGGCACCGCCCGCCCATGCCAGAGTTTCGGGTGGGGCCTCCCACATTTCTAAATGTGTATTTTTCTCGGGTGGGGGCTCTATGAAGGTCGTTTCGTCCTCGAAATCGTCGTCCAAGCCCTCGCCTCGGCTATATGGGTCGAAATAGTCATCATCGTCCAAGTCGTCACCTCGGCTATATAGGGAGTCGAAATCGTCGTCATCATCATCGTCCAAGCCCTCATCTCGGCTATATGGGTCGAAATCGTCCATGCCAATATCGGGACCAGCCATCTTTATAATAATAATTATTATATTAAAGACAAAACCATACAGGTTTAATAGATTATGTCTTCGAGTCAATACGGTCGTAAACTCAATCCATATCGCAGACTGCGTGAGCCCCTCTGGGCAAAAGGCGTGAGACAGAGTGTCGTTATTACGAACAACCCCTCGACGATCGACCAGAACCAGCAGCTCTTAGTCTGCTTCCCCAACCTCGGAGCTAGCGACGTCATTACGCCGGGGACTGTTCGCCTCGCTTTCACTATTTCGCTTACATCGACGGACGCGGACCGAACCATCGTTCAGAACCTGGGTCGTGCCATCGTCAAGAAAACCATGATAAAGATTTCTGGTAATGAGGTGTTGTCGATCGATGACAGCGACGTCTACCATTGCTACCAGGACCTGTGGAAGACGGCACAAGAGCGCGAAAATGCGGTATATCAAGGTATTGACACCAGCCGAAATAGGAACGTAACCAGACTTAGAATCGGGGCTGGTGACAAGGTAGATAACATCGCGAGCGACAACGCGGTCGCGGCCGCTTACGGCAACCGATTCTATATCCCGCTCGACTTTGAGTTGCTGGAGAGTCACATGCCCTATTATCAGAGTGCTTTGGCTGACCGCCTCGAATACGAACTAACGTTCAATGACTACGGCCGAGTTCTCATAGCCACTGACATGACATCGAAGTATATGATCGACAATGTTTCGCTTGAGTACGACATGGTCACGATGCCCGAACTCGCGCGATTGATCAGAACCCAGTATATCGGGCGCGTTGCTATACTTTACGACTGAGTTCTTCGCCACCGCAAGATGACGAAAGACAAAAGCGAAACATTGTGGAATATTAATGTCAACGTACCCGCCCGCTCGATGAAAGGTATACTGATGTTGTTCGAGGAGGGTCGGTTCGCGCTCGGTGCTAGAAAATCCGACAAATTTTATAATAAAATCACGAAGGTAGAGGTGACGATCGAGGGATTACCCAATCAACTCTACAGCGCGGGTCTTCGCGCGCACCAGCAGTGGGACGAAGTAAGGAAACATTTTTCTTCCGGCTCTAAGCGTTCCCCGGAGGTTGCCGCGGTTGCCAAAGACCTGCAGCTCTCGGACGTCTCCCTCGCGGATTTCCTGACTACCAAATACGCGTTATGGCTAGACATGCGAACCAGCGACGACGACCAAATGCACGGTAGCGGACGCCAAGTTGAGAACGCTAGTGAGGGTGTGACGATCCAGATAACCAAAGAGGCGGATGGAGCTGGCACATTGAACGTGTACTTATATATAATTACGGACGCGCAACTCAACATCGAAGATGGCCGATACGTATCAGCGATGTACTAAAAATCAATACCAATTCGCGATTGTAGATGCACACTCTGCTATAATATGTGGGCAGACAGAATGCGGAAAAACGGTTTTCTTCCTCGACTTACTCGAGGGCTCTTACCACGATGCCTTTCGTCACATCGTGATCCTGTGTCCCACTGTGCGGCACAACGAGACTTATCAGCGGCGCCCTTGGATATGGACCGACCCTGAGGTATACGTTATTGACCCCGGCGACAGGCTTCACGGTTGGCTTCGTGTCTTCTATCAAATATTCCAGGGAGAGCCCACCCTATACGTGATTGACGATTGCTCGGCCAAGGCTGAGATGACCAAAAAGAAGGACATGCTCTCCGAGCTCGCATTTTCTGGCCGCCATGCCAGACAAAGCGTATGGATCTCCACTCAGAAGTACAACGCCGTCCTAAAGGATCTGCGCGAGCAAACGAAATGGGTCGCCCTCTTTCACTGCAACGACCGAGACTCGTTCGATGACTGTCTTCGAGAGAACGATGTTATCCCAACGCGCGAGGAGCGCCTGGAGGTTCGACAGATGCTTTCGGAAACTAAGCACGTCAAGCTTCTGTTAAAGACCGATCAACCGACTGCTTACGAAGTTATCAATTATTAATTAATAAATTGAGCAAATTACAAAAACAATTGCTGATCAACCAACCTCTTATATAATGTAATTAGCAAAATTCTTAGCAAAATTCTTAGCAAAATTCTTAGCAAAATTCTTAGCAAATTCTTAGCAAAATTCTTAGCAACCAACCTCTTATATAAAGCAAATTCTTAGCAAAATTCCTAGCAAAATTCTTAGTAAATTCTTAGCAAAATTCTTAGCAAATTCTTAGCAACCAACCAACCTCTTATATAAAGCAAATGCTTAGCAAATTCTTAGCAAACTTCTTAGCAAATTTCTGAACTAAAATTCTAGCAAATTTTAATTCTTAGACAATTTCTGAAACAACCAAAACCAACCTCTTATATAAAGCAAATGCTTAGCAAATTCTTAGCAAAATTCTTAGCACTTTCTGAACAAAATTCTTAGCAAATTCTTAGCAATTTCTGAACAACCAATCAACCTCTTATATAAATCAAATGCTTAGCAAATTCTTAGCCAAATTCTTAGCAAAATTCTTAGCAAATTCTTAGCAAAATTCTTAGCAAATTCTTAGCAACCAACCTCTTATATAATGTAATTAGCAAATTCTTAGCAAATGCTTTGCAAATTCTGAACAATTACTGATCAACCAACCAACCGCTTATATAATGTAATTAGCAATTACTGAACAATTGCAGAATAAATGCTGGAGCAATTGCTTAATAATGTTGAACAATGCTTAACAAATACTTAACAATGCTGAGAAAATGCTTAACAATGCTGAGCAATTGCTAAGAATTTGTTGCTCCACTGCTAGCTTTATTGTGAGCATAACGGTGATCATAAGTATCTGGTGGTGCGCTTGGCAATATGTTAGACTTATGAGACTCGTAAGAATAATTAAATTAATTATGAGAAAAATGGACTGCGACGAACTTCTCGATCAGCTAATGGAAGAAACAGTCGCTCCGACTGCCGACACGACTGAAACTGTAGGAACACCTGTCAGCACGGCTGCCGATACGGTCCCGAAAGAAAATGAAAACGCGGCCCGACGTGAGCGGTTGGCTGCGCTGGTTGCTGGGGGACAATCGGAGCATTGTCTCGGTAGGAGTCTCTCAGTTTGTCAGGTGGATAAGATGTCGGATGCGGAGGTCGATAAAATGTACGCGCGATACGAATCCAAATTAGGTGCGGAGATGACGAAAACTCTCGGATCGGCGGCTATTTATTTTTACGCTACCACCATTAGTATACTTCTCCCTATACCAGACACCGCGGGATTGATTGGCGATCTAGAGACCGACCCTTTTATAGGACACCCTCTTAGAACAGCCTGCTGCTCATTTTATCACAAGTTTGGAATGTACTTAGCTCCGCTGACAACCGCGTTGATCACGGGTAAACACTGTCAATTTGGACATATATGTCCACGAACTATAAGCCCTAATAATGATGACACAAGACACACCCGCGAGAGTGACGGTGTTGAACCCGATTGCTCCAACACAATCGAACCCGAGTGTTACTCCGCCACTGGATGACATTCAGCGTATAAAAAATCCCAAAAGACAGGCGACTGGGAGAGCGGCTGCTGCCACCCGAAAAGTTAAACAAGATAAAATACTCGCCGAGCTTCGAGAGGCCAAACGGTCGTTGCAATCGGAGACAGAGACGACAAAACACCCGGTGGCAGCTGTTTCTCCCCCAATCGCTATTGGATTGGAACCGATTGCTCCAACTGATTGGATCCCGTGGGTTGTTGTTGGTGGTCTGTCAGTTGTGGGCACCCTGTATGTGCTTTACCGTTTCAACAACAGATCATCAACGAGGCTGAAATTGAAAAAACAACCCCCAACACTGTTGGACGCGGTTCCAATCCAATCGTTGAGGGATGCGCCCCATTTAAACATTAAACGCGATCCTTTTTATATGCAATAATGGCTGAACAAGATGGTAAAATGTTAGTGAATGCGCTTTATCACGCCGTGGTGATATCGGGTTTCAGTATCGGGTATGCTCAACTATCAAAGAGGGTCTTAGGAGGGTCCGCTCCCAAATTGGACTTTACTGCGAGAGACGTAGGCTCGCGACCTTAGATGTAGCGGCCGCAGTTTGGACCCGAGATTATCTAGTTAAAGCTGGAATTCTACCCGTTAATATATGGAAATAAAATGGCTTCGATGGCAATAATGATAGGTGGTGCCTAAAGGCATTGCTTTCAGCGGTAGCAACTATTTCTTCTCTGAACTGAAAAGCTCGGACGCGGATGAGGAGCGCGAGCGTCACGATTTAGCCGAAGAACAACTCAAGAGTGCAGACGAAGCATGGTCGAAAAAACGAACCTTACATCTGGACTGGGTCAACGAAGAGCTTCGCCGCGAGAATCACGCCGCACAAACTTTCCAGAACGTTGAAGAAGCCAACCGCGAGTACGCGCTGGCATATACGCAGAGAAGTCTCGTGCCACTGGATCGTGAGCAGCAACTTTCAGATTTCTATGTACCGTCAGAGACCCAAAAAGACCGCGAGATCGCGTTCATCGTCGTAGGAATGGGTGTGGTGGGTCTCGTCGGCTACTATATTCAATCGAAAATTTTAAATTAATTATTTTTACAAAATAAACAATTACTGATCAACCAACCTCTTATATAAAGCAAATGCTTAGCAAATTCTAACCAAAATTCTTAGTAAATTCTTAGCAAAATTCTTAGCAAATTCTTAGCAAATTCTTAGCAATTTCTGAACAACCAGCCAACCTCTTATATAAAGCAAATGCTTAGCAAATTCTTAGCAAAATTCTTAGCAAAATTCTTAGCAAAATTCTTAGCAAATTCTTAGCAATTTCTGAACAACCAATCAACCTCTTATATAAAGCAAATGCTTAGCAAATTATTAGCAAAATTCTTAACAAAATTTTTAGCAAAATTCTTAGCAAATTCTTAGCAAAATTCTTAGCAAATTCTTAGCAAATTCTTAGCAACCAACCTCTTATATAAAGCAAATTCTTAGCGAAATTCTTAGCAACCAACCTCTTATATAATGTAATTAGCAAATTCTTAGCAAATGCTTTGCAAATTCTTATCAAATTCTGAACAATTACTGATCAACCAACCAACATATTATATGACGAGTGCGTGTTGGAGATTGTCCGATATATTATAATACTTCGCATTACGATGAACACGCGCGAACTTGATACGAAACTAACGCGCAAGCTGGCGAATACGTACTATAGCCCACGCGGCTACTGGAAGGGACTCGCTGCCATCAAGAACCTCGCGGCGGCGACCAAGGTTTCAGAAAACGCCACCAAGGAATGGCTCAAGAAGCAGACCATCTGGCAGATATATTTAACCGCGCCTCACAATATTCCGCGCCCGATATTCGACGTGCCGGTGCCGAACCAAGTTCACCAAGCGGATCTCCTGTTTCTCCCTCACGATCGCGTCGGTCGCAAGACGTACAAGTACACGCTGACAATCGTTGACGTAGCGAGTCGCTATAAGGGGGCTGAGCCGTTGACCACTAAAGAGTCTAAGGAGGTGGCCGATGCCCTTTCCCGAATATATAAAAGGAGTCCTCTCAAATGGCCGAATCTTCTCCAGGTCGATCCCGGCCGCGAGTTCATGGGCGCGGTATCTCATCTATTATCTAAACACAAAGTTTCTGTCAGACGCGGCCGCGTCAACATCCACCGGGACCAGGGAATCGTGGAGCGTTTCAATCGAACCCTGGCTGAGAGACTGTTCGGTCACCAATACGCCAAAGAACTCGTAGACCCTCATACGCGATCGACCGAGTGGGTGACCAGACTGCCCGCCGTGGTCTCCGCACTGAACGGAGAGGTGACCAGATTGATAGGTAAGAAGCCCGTAGATGCTATCAAGTTTAAAAGGGTGACGAGCAAGCCCTCTGCCGTCTCGCGCGGGCGACCCGTTGGTTTACAGGAGCAGCAATCACCGATTGCACTTCCGTCGGATATTGGCGTCCGGTACCTCTATCAACCGGGAGAGCTCGAAGGTGGCAGCTGCCGCGCGACTGATCCCGTGTGGTCTCTCAATGTATATCATCTAGATCGATCTATTACCAAACCCGATGAGCCCGTGCTCTACTATTTAGATGGTGGTCCATCTCGCGGGTTTGTTCGCGAAGAACTTCTTATGGTGCCTTCTGACACCCAGCTACCCCGGATCGTTAGAGAGGTTCCGTATGTATTCCGTCCGATAACACGCGTCTTTTATCGTAGTACGCCGAGAGTCCTAATTTTCGTTGACAGTACGTTTTCATAACGCCGTCTTTCATTTTAAATCCTCTATTTTGCGCTACATCTATAATGTGTTTTCCATCTTCTATAGTTTCGCTTAGTACTCGTTTATATCTATCCCAATTTAAATCGTTAGTTCTCTTGGACATTCCTTTCGCGGAGTTTTTATTAATTGAATTAAATTTTTCTACGAAATAACACTTACTAGATAACGCTATCGCCCTATCTCCGCTAAATTCCATTTTGAAAAGTCCTGGTTCTCTATTACTCCATTTATCCCAAGCCAACCATTTCTTTTTTTCTTTTTCAAACTCATCTAGTAAGTTAGGTCTAATCAATTCCTCTATCGTTTTTTCCACTAACTCCTATATTACATACTATCCGTGTCCATCTGTATTAATTCGAAGTCTTCTCTTTTTACGTATTTGTCTAGAAATTCGTAGTAAAATTCCAACATTCTCAATTTAGCTAGTTGATAAACCGCTATTCCGCAGTGGAATGGTCTCTTTACCGCGCACCGGGATTTTCTTGAAGATATTTCGTACGCATCTCCTATCTCTTCCAAATCATCAAAATACGCGGATCTTAATGCTCTGTCAACACAGGTTTCGTCTCGCGTATATGTCGTATTTAAATGTCTCCGTTGCCTCTATCATTTTTCCGCAACACGAGTTTCCTAATAATTTCATTATGTCGGCCACCGGTTTCTTATTCGGTTCTACATCCCCCGTTCGTCTTGCGGCTGTAACTTCTTTAGCGAATCATTCCAAGGGTTTACCACTAATATAATCTATAACACGATGAACTCCCGTTATTTCTAGGCCGTGTTTTAAATACCATTTCAACAGTGGCGCATACAGCAATACTTTAGTGGCCGACATAGATCCCATCAATTTTCTTCCGTTTACTCTAGTTCGGCCAGTATCATTTAAATATTTTAACATGTGCGCGGGAACTTCATCAACCTCTACTTCTCTGTTTATAAAAAGTGGAGATATTTCGGAAAACTTATCTTTTAAGTCGCGTGGAACTTCTATATCCACCTCCGCAAACCCAAACCAGTCTCCGGATAAAACTCTTTTACTAAACTTTTTAATAAGTTTAGGATTATGTGGGTTATTTATATGATGATAGTTTCTTTCCCACACGGCATCTCTTTATTTAACGTAGATAAATATAACGCGTTCGCGTCGTACCCCAAAACAGCCTCGCAAGGTTTGGAACCCACTCTAATATTTGAAACACCGGCTTCCGCATATCGCGTAAATACTATCGATGGACCACCACTAGAGCGTCTTTCATCATTTTTTATGTTTCTTCTTTCGGAGCGCATAGAGCATCCTCCGGTATAATCGTCTTTGAAGATTTTTGTTCTTTAATGGTTCCTCTCAATAAATTATTGTATAGCCACACCCGGTAGTGTTACCGCGTCTTTGAAGATATCTACACCCCTGTGTTTATAAAATTCACACATTTTTCCCACAGCTTCTAGGAACGGTGCTACATCTAAATCGTTATAATATTTCAACCAATCTCTGAAAGTTTTCATATTATTTTCTTCGAAAATTCTACGACATTTACTTAATTCTGTTTCGTCTAGTAATATTTTCCCAGATAGTTTGGAATACCAATTCTCTATATCCGGTAATCCCGGGTAATCCAGCTTGTCTGTAGAATCGAACCACTCGTAAGGAAAGAAAGATTTCTGTCCTTTGCAGTCGTAGGCTTTTATCCAACTATCGTAACTTACACCGGGTCCTAGATAAAGTATTACATCAAGAAATCTAAACTCCGGAGTAAATAGAAATATTGTCGCGCTCGCCCTTTTTCCAACCATTACTTTCTTCGTTGTTGATGACAGTTCACCTACTAAATATTTCTTTATTAAGTTTATATCGTACTTACTGCTGTTAAAACCTATAACCGGTACTTGATCTATCCACTGTTTGATCTGGGCGATTTGGTTTTTTCGCGTAAATATTCCGTATTAAATTCGTATCTTGACCATACTTCTTCTCTTATAGCTTTTCCCCTGACTTTCAAATCTTCTGCGAATTTTTTTATAAGTTTTGCGGGATCTTTATCACAAATATGAGTTACCGTTCCTGATAAATTATCTCCTATACTAACGCTTACCGGAACGTGCTCAGCTTCGTACTCTAAACTATTACCGGTAGTTTCAACTACTGACTGGAGATACGCCTCAAAATCGTATACTATCTGATATGGATAAAGAGTAGTGTCGCATTCCCACATAACTAATAGGTTGAATTCTTTGCTTTTTCTAATAAGTTTATCTCTTCTCATTGTGGATGCGCGTTCTTCTTTTTTATGCTTTGCATAAATCTCACACCCGTGCCAGTAACAGCCGTGATATTGATATACGGTATTGGTTTCTGGACAGTATCCATCTACCGGAGCTCCTAAAATCCATCTTTCACCTCCGTGTCCGCACTGTTCGTGGTGAATGTGAATTCCCTCCCGCTTTTCCACAGAGTACATCCAATCGATCGCGCCATAACTGTTAAAACCTTTTGGGTATAACGCTTTTTCTTTCTCAGAACGACGAAACGCGGGGCGCTCTAAATAATTACCATCGCATATTAATTTTTGTCTCACCCTCTCATACATGTTGGTCCGTGTCTCTTCATATTACTCGCTTTCGTGAATTTCTGTTTGCAATTATTGCAGGCGTAAATTTTAGATAGGTTTTTAAGGTTTTTTTGGTTTTTTATCAGAAATGCGTGATTATTAAACAGTCCTATTGTCATTGGTTTATTGCCTATCGCATCATAGTGCGCTGGTACCTTTTTCAACCACCATACGCCACATTCGGTGGGTTGATATACTCGAAAAAAGGAATTGGTGAAACCACCTTACTACCGAAATATTGTTTACTAAGTTCTTTCGCTTTTTCCGTACATCTGTCAGGTCTGATCTTTTTATCAAGGTGCATAGCTAAACACCTGAACAGACAAAGGTCGTCATTATACTTATCTAAAGAATACATACCTTTTCTATTCCTCAACCATTCTGGAAGTTCCTCCTCCCGCCCGCTTCTTTGGATTGTAGTCCTCCAAATCTATTACCCTACTACCCTGTATTAACTTTACAAAAACCTCTACCCCATCTTACAAACTTCCACTTTGTATTCGGTCTGTCTATTTTATTTTAATCGGACATTATTCGTTTTGTTTGCTCCTTAATCTGACAGCCATTTTTTAACGGTTTTCATTGATGATAGTGGTTCGCTACCACCGAGATTTTTGTGAAATATTATAGTTTTAGGTTTTCCATTTTTAGTTTCCTCCATATGTTCTAGCTTTGTAAGAATATGAATATCTGAAATAAAAAATTTGTTGTTAGATACGGAGCGATTTTATCGGACATGCGATTCAGGCTCGTTAATGTCAATGTTTTTACGAAAGGATAATGCAACTACCCGTCTTCCCTTTTCTATCTTTTCCAATGTTTCATCGTGAGCCCCTAATATTTCTTCACCTTTTTCCACTATCGCGCTAACGATAGATTTTTTCTTATTATTTGGGTTGCCTGTGTGTCTAATTTGGGACAAATTATTTGTGCTTGAAGGTTTCATAACACTAGCCCTTAACCCCGCAATACTTTCTTTTTGAATTCTGTTACCAACTTCCTCCGCTTTGGATATATCATTAAAGGCTCCTCGTTTGTGGGCGCGTGTAAACCGCTTCATAAACGCCTCATTCTTTGTGGAATTTATAAGATTTGTCAACCCCCTAACTCTCAACCGTTTACTATAAGTAATCCCTAGAGACTCGGCTCCTCTTCTCAAACTTTCTAGTTTTCTGGCGTTATCATATTTTCTGTAATATATTTTCTTTTGTATAACCTATGAGATTTATCTGTTCAATTGGACATGAATAATTTACACATGATGTTTTTTCATGTCCAATTAAACATAAACATATACATATATATACCAAAAAAAAAAAATGGAGTGTGCTACTTGTTGTAAGACTTTTGCTTGTAAAGACTATCTACGAAGACATATATCGAGACGTAGAAAGTTTCCTTGTGTCGCCCCACAATTTCAATGCCCCAGATGCCCTGTAAGTTCGTTAGTGCCCAAACTCTTTGTAGACATAAGCAACTACGCTGCCCTGTGGCTAGGGGGGAACGTGGTAGACTAGAGTTGGTAGAGTTAGTTGCTGATCTTCAAGCTAAATTAGACCTATTGGGGGAGAAACAACTCTGCATAAAAATTTTCTTCATATGGAAGATTTGATTCAAATAAATCACTAATTTCTTCCGTTTCTTCGTAGAAAAACGTATCCGTAAACGAATCGTTGATTTTAAACAGTTTTATAAAATTAGCTCCATTCTCTTCAACTAGTCGTTTGTCGATCCTATTTAGTCGCCTCATTTCGCGAACTTGGCTCTTATAATTTCTACATAATTTTCGGGATAATATTGAAAATGCAACTCTTTTATCGGCGCGTAATAAATTACGCTGATATTTCATGTAATCTATTTTACATAATGATTTCATTTTATAGTAAAATTCGTCAATAAGGTCATTACAAAATTCCACTTCCCATTCTATTACTTTATCCATTTTGTTATAATATTTATTATAACCTATTAATTTTATATTTTCTGTTCATTGCAAGTTAAATGAACATGAGGTATTTATGACAACGAGACGAAAAAACAAATTCCTTTTTATTACTATAGTTATACTGTTCAATTGGAAGAAACATGATGGTATTTATGACACCACAAAATTTGTCCACATTTTTTGTGTTTGTTTGTTTTTTTTTTTGACCAGTTTGTGCTATTGGACGAAACGGTGTTTTATCGGGGGTGGTGGTGGTAGTATATAGGGGTGAAAATGATACCACCGTTAGGTGGTATCATTTTGACTCCCTATATACTACTTATAGTAATGCATAAACCCGCACGACATGCATAGCTCCGCCCAATATTATTAGCTCCGGCCAGTTGTGTAAAGATTGGGTCAACATTGGCATTTTATACATTGTCTTTTTCGTGTGTGTTTATTTTATTTGAGGGACTGTATGGTGCTACATGTAGTTCCAGTGCGCATCCCGTTGCTTCTTTAATGGTTACTTTGGGCGATCACATGGAACAGAGTCCCAAATAGAAAGGGATTTTCCCAAGTAAATCCCTTTTTCGATCACTTTTTTGCTCTCTCGACACAACGGATTTCCACGTTTGAGCAGTTTTGGGGTTGAAATGTGGTCAAACTCGCAAATTGGAAGCTCATCAAATTCACCTAATTTTCTGATCATTTACAGGTTTGAGCAGTTTTGACGGGGCATTGTAGGAAATTTCCCACATTAGAAACTCTCCATTTACAGGTTTTAATAAATATTGAACGCAAGCACAAACATATTGTTTATTAAAAATTTACTTAATGAATATAAACTCGACTGTAGGAAATTTCCTACAATTGAAGTACAGAATGTACAATTTAACAAAATAATTTCAAATTGGACACTGAAATGACCAAAAAAATACAACTCCGACAATATCCGAATACAATGAACTAAACATGATGATTAATCAGTTTTCATTGTAGGAAATTTCCTACGGTCGATTTAGGTGTTTTACTTTTGTCTAGGAAATAGTGTCAAACTTCTCTAAATAAATTTCAACACTGAAATTCAAAACATACCACTTTGACAATATCCAAATGTACATCAATTTAATTGAACGTAGAAAATTTCCCACAATTATACCTCATTTACCGAAAAGTCAGAAACCGATCGTAGGAAATTTCCTACGTTCCATTTAAGTGACTGTGACTTACTTTTGTGCAGGATATATTGTCAAATACATGTAACTTTAAACACTGAGATTCAAAACATAAAACTTTGACAAAACTGTCGTATTTGTTTTACAGAAATAACAGAAATCGATCGTAGGAAATTTCCTACGTTTGATTCAAGTGATTTACATTTGTCACGTATATATTGCCGAAGTTCTCGAAGTTAATTGCCAAAACGTACAACTTTGACAATATCCAAATGTACATCATTTGAATTGAACGTACGAAATTTCCCACAATTAAACGTAAACAATCATTCATTTTATATCAGTCGTATTTCTTTTACAGAAAAGTCAGAAACCAATCGTAGGAAATTTCCTACGTTCGATTTAAGTGATTTAAGGTATCTAGGATATATTGACAAAGTTCTCTATGTTAATGAATTTCAATAGTTCAAAACACAATTTCGACAATATCCAAGTATAACTCACTTGAATTGAACGTAGGAAATTTCCCACAATTAAACCTAAACAATAATTCCTTTATTCATTTTAAATTAGTCGTATTTCTTTTGCAGTCAGAAACCGATCGTAGGAAATTTCCTACGTTTGATTCAAGGATTTACATTTCAACACTGAAATTCAAAATATACAACTTTGACAATATCCAAATGTACATCACTTGAATTGAACGTAGGAAATTTCCCACAATTAAACCTAAAAAATCATTCATTTTATATCAGTCGTATTTCTTTTACAGAAAAGTCAGAAACCAATCGTAGGAACTTTCCTACGGAATCAAGTGATTTACTTTTTGTCCAGGATCTATTGACGAAGTTCTCTAAGTTCATAAATTAGGCACAGAAATTCAAAACATACAACTTTGACAATATCCAAAAGTAAATCACTTGAATTGAACGTCGGAAGTTTCCCACAATTAAACCTAAAACATCATTCATTTTATATCAGTCGTATTTCTTTTACAGAAAAGTCAGAAACCAATCGCAGGACATTTTCTACGTTCGATTCAAGTGATTTACTTTTGTCCAGGATATATTGACGAAAGTTAATACATTTAACACTGAAATTCAAAACATACATCTTTGACAATATCCAAAAGTAAATCACTTGAATGGAACGGAGGAAATTTCCAACAATTAAACCTAAACAATTATTCATTTTAGATTTGTTTTACAGAAAAGTCAGAAACGGATCGTAGGAAATTTCCTACGTTCGATTAAACAAATAATTAATTTTAGATCAAGTCGTATTTGTTTTACAGAAAAGTCAGAAACCAATCGTAGGAAATTTCCTGCGTTCGATTCAAGTGATTTACTTTTGTCTACGATATCCGTCAAGCAATCGGTCAAGTAATATTAAAGTTATACCATGAACTTGTACAAACTTTTTTCTATGAAAAAAAAGCGTGTTTCCGCAAAAATATGAAGGTAAAACAGGCCATAGTCATGTTAATGGCGGCATGAGTGTGTTCCCAATGCTCACATGCATCAAGTGTCCAAAAACATTGAAGCAATCCGTCAAGTAATATTAAAGTTATACCATGATGACGAACCTTGTACAAACTTTTTGACATTTCGGACGACGACGATGGAAAAAGCGGCGACTTCTGCTAAAGCAGGCGAGACAAAAAACTGATTGTGGGAAATTATCTACACCTGAACAAAAACAATACACACAATATAAATTTCATATGATATGTTATGGCTAGATAAATAACAATAAAGCAGTGCTTTCATTAATAATGATTTTCAAGCATTGTTTTTTTATTAAGAACATTTCAGGATGTTTACACACATATATATCAAGAAGGAAACCTGCCAATTTGAGGATTTTTACGGAGTAATTTAAATCCAATTTCAGTTAATGAAAGCACTGCTGATGAAGTAGAGAAACTATTCCTGTAGATCAAATACATGCACATGATTGTGAGATATTTACTACAACTAAGGACAAACTGAGTCAAATCCCATATTGCACCTGTCTGGATGGGGGTACCATCAATGGAAATTCAATGGCAAACAAATGGAGTTACATGTATGTAATAAGACATCTGGAGTGATGTGACGCAGGATCTCACATGTGATGCAGCACATAATTTCACATTTGGTGTCACACAGGATCTCAGAAGTGTTGTCAGGCAGGATCTTACAAATGATGTGACGCAGTATCTCAGGAATGCACAAGTGATGTGATCATGGTGATGCTGCGGATCTCAGGAATGATGTAACGCAGGATCTCAGCAACTCACGAGTGATGTGACGCGGGATCTCACATATGATGTGACACATAATTTCACATTTGGTGGGACACAGGATCTCAGAAGTGTTGTCACACAGGATCTGACAAGTGATGTTATCATGGGGACGCTGCGGATCTCAGAAATGATTAACACAGGATCTCAGCAACTCGTGAGTAATGTGACACAGGATGCCACAAGTGATATGGTGCAGGATGTCACAGATGCTTTAACACAGTATTTCACAAGTATTGTGACACATGCAGGTTTTCACACATGATGTGACGCAGGTTTTCTCGCTACGTGATACAGCATTTCAAAAATGTTATGATGCAAGATTTCACACTCGATGTCAGATATTTGCATGCCACAGAGTTTCTGTGATTGAGTTTGTGACGAAAGTGTTCCAACAAGGTGATGACATTGGTGCACAGTGGCATGTCATACTGAAGATATTCATTGTCCGGGTTCAACAAAACATCTACGTCAAACTGAAACAGATATAGAAAAGTATACAGTATTACCGTATGTTTGATCAAATTCATTAGCGAACAGTGTATGCCCTGAACAGACTACAAACGCCCAGATGGATCAGGGACTACACTGGTTGCAAACTCATTAGGTGATGAGGTCTTTTAAGGGACGTCTGCAATAAACAAGAGCTCCGCGGACAAGATGTCCCGCCTTGCGCAGTTTGATAGTACATAAGGAGTTTGTAATAACCTTGGGGTTAGTGAGCACCATGGGCGTTCTGTAGAATGATGCGGGATGTTGATATAAATGCATGTATGAAATATTAAAGCATAAACTGAGCGTTAACATTTCCAAACACGTACATTTCTCAGTCAGTGACCTTGACCTTTGGGGATAGCGGGAACCATGGGCTTTCTCTAGAATGATGCGGGATGTTGTTACAAATGCATGTATGGAATATTAAAGCAGAAACTGAGGGTTAATTTTTCGAAACACGGAAATTTCTAAGTCAGTGACCTTGACCTTTGGGGTTAGCGGGCACCATGGGCTTTCTGAACAATGATGCGGGATGTTGTTACAAATGCATGTATGGCATATTAAAGCATAAACTGAGCGTTAACTTTTCCAAACACGGAAATTTCAAAGTCAGTGACCTTGACCTTTGGCATTAGCGGGCACCATGGGCTTTCTGTATAATGATGCGGGATGTTGTTACACATGCATGGATGGAATATTAAAGCATAAACTGAGCGTTAACTTTTCCAAACACGGACATTTCTAAGTCAGCGACCTTGACCATTGGGGTTTGCGGGCACCATGGGCTTTCTGTAGAATGATGCGGGATGTTGTTACAAATGCATGTATGGAATATTAAAGCATAAACTGAGCGTTAACTTTTGCAAATACGGAAATAACTAATTCAGTGACCGTGACCTTCGGGGTTAGCGGTCACCATGGGCTTTCTGTAGAATGATGCGGAATGTTGTTACAAATGCATCTATGGAATATTGGAGGATAAATTGAGCGTTAACTTTTCCAAGCACGGACATTTCAAAGTCAGTGACCTTGACCTTTGGGGTTAGTGGGCACCAAGGGCTTTCTGTAGAATGATGCGGGATGTTGTTACAAATGTATGTATGGCATATCAAAGCATAAACTGAGCGTTAACTTTTCCAAACACGGAAATTTCTAATTCAGTGGCCTTGACCGTTGGGGTTAGCGGGCACCATGGGCTTTCTGTAGAATGATGCGGGATGTCGTTGCAAATGCATGCATGGCATACTAAAGCATAAACTGAGCGCTAACTTTTCCAAACTCTGACATTTCTAAGTCAGCGACCTTGACCTTTGGGGTTTGCGGGCACCATGGGCTTTCTGTAGAATGATGCAGGATGTTGTTACAAATGCATGTATGGCATATTAAAGCATAAACTAAGCGTCAACATTTCGAAATAACGAAAATGTCAAAGTCAGTGACAAAGTCAGTGTCAATTTAAATAACAAACTGAGCATTAACTTTTCCAAACACGGACATTTCTAAGTCAACGATATTGACCTTTGGGGTTTGCGGGCACCATGGGCTTTCTGTATAATGATGCAGGATGTTGTTATAAATGCATGTATGGAATATTAAAGCAGAAACTGAGCGTCAACTTTTCCAAACACACAAATTTCTCTAAGTCAATGACCTTGACCTTTGGCGTTAGCGCGCACCATGGGCTTTCTGTATAATGATGCGGGATGTTGCTCCAAATGCATGTATGGAATATCAAAGCAAAAACTGAGCGTTAACTTTTCCAAACACAGACATTTCTAAGTTAGCGATCTTGACCTTTAAGGTTAGCGGGCACCATAGGCTTTCTGTAGATTGATACGGGATGTTATTACAAATACATGTATGAAATATTAAAGCATTCCATTGAGGAAAACAGAAGTTACAATGAATTAACCTGAGCGTTAAGTTTTAGAAACAGAGCTAAGCGCAAAAATTTAAAGTTGAATGTATGATAAAAGTAGGTCAATCAACCATGAAAACTAGGTCAAGGTGACATGGGCTCCCTCTGTTTGAGATGGTTACACAAATTTTGATGTATACCGAAGCTTTCCATCAAGGGAAACAGAAGTTGTAATACATTAAACCGAGCGTTAACGTTTCCAAACACGGAAATTTCTAAGTCAGTGACCTTGACCTTTGGGGTTAGCGGGCACCATGGGCTTTCCGTACAATGGTCTGAAATGTTGCTACAAATGCATGTATGGAATATTAAAGCATTCCATTGTGGGAAACAGAAGTTACAATGAATTAACCTGAGCGTTAAGTTTTAGAAACAGAGCTAAGCGAAAAAACTTAACGTTGAATGCATGTGAAAAGTAGGTCAAAGAACCATGAAAGGTAGGTGAATGTCACATAGGCTCCCCCTGTGTGAGATGGTTACACCACAGTGTTGATGTATACCAAGTGTGGAGAACGTAGGACTTATACTTTTCTGGAAACTGAGCTAAACGCAAAAACTTAACGTGAAATGTTGACGCCACCACGGCCACCGCCGACGCCGCCGCCGACGCCGCAAACGCCGCCGACGGAAAAGCTATGCTTATGCTTATGTCCCGCTTCTGCTAAAGCAGGCGGGACAAAAATAACGTTCTTCCGCTTTTAATGAATTAATGTAGTGAATAATCGCCATTTGCTGGAAGAAAATGTTTCAGGTCCCTTAAAGGTACATGCCCACTCAGTAGGCACAACATGTTCTTTATATCAGAGACATTTCCTGGCAAAATAAACATTCATTCGCAATTTCCCCACATAGTGATTGGCATTATTATACATTTTATATCAGAGGTAAATATCCATCCTGATATCAGGGGCGATAACCGTGTTTCCTTAAAATGTTAACGGACAATACTAATTATTCTCTGTATGTATATGTTGATGTGCAATGATCATACTTTATAATCTGTCGAAAATACTATTGTTTCAGGTGAGGCATTTAATTTGAATAAATAATTAAAAAATATCATGCCTCATTTGCATATGAAAAAGGCCTGATACCACCGCGAGTCACTATCAGTAAAATAAATATTAATAAATGATTATATCTGTATAGCGGGCACTCGTAATTTTTAGAACTGGTGGAATAGTGACACAAATATACACCAATTCCTATAAAGAACAGTTTGTGCCCTCTGAGAGGGCATGTACCTTTAAAACTGCGAGTACTGACTGTACCTCAGATACAACGGTAATATCCAATAATTCCAATTCATGAGCAGTAAATGACATATATGTGGCTGTGACTGGAGAAATTGGGCGTATGCGCATCTGCAGTCTGATCAGGATCTACACTGCTCGCCATTCCATCAATGAAACAACCGTCATGCTTCTAACAAGCAATTTTGATCTTTATCAGGCTACATGAGTGTGAAGAAGCCACACATATTCCATAAGCCCCATTTATCCAGTCACCGCCACATATTATCAATCAATCACACATATTTTCTTATTTTTCCATGAAAACACATCTTGGTATTTCATTAGAATTGTCTTCTAATGAAATACCGGGTACAAAGATGTGTTTTCATTTAGAAACAAACTATTCAATGAGTGCGGTCTGCTGATGTGTAATCAGTTGTGTGATTCTATTTTACACAATTAAAATTTTGAAATACCCAATTGCTTCAGAAATGATGGAGTGACAATACTCAATTACTAATTCCTTATCTGGAGTCCTGTATATACCACATTTATAAAATAGTTCCCAGTATAGACGCTAGTATAATTAATTTATATGAAACAATTACAATTGTCAAAAAACCCTATTGAAACTAGAGCAGCTGAAGCTGCATCAACGGTTTGAGGCTTGATGTACTGACAAACGTACACTGGCAAAGTGATTAGAAGACATTGCCAATGACGAAAACATATGAAACTCAAAAAAAATTGATGCAATTCCAATGAAATTGAAAAAATAAAGTTTTGTATTTTCAGAATCGCTTGACTATCCTAAGCATTTTTCATTATATAACGTTCTACGAAATGTGTACCGTTAACCCCCTAGTCTGACATTGAAGTTGAGACGATTCTAAAGCACTCACAGCATGTCAGTTCGTATATAAAATGAAAATTGTTTAAGTTCGAGTCCAAATCTAAATCTCCACGTAACTCGTTCCATTTGGTGATTTGGTCGCCAATATTAACCACTATATCTCTCTCTCTGTACTGTCTGTCCCTCAGACATTTCGCCTTTTTTTGGCCGACGCCGTTTCATACAATTTCCGTCCTGGACGTTTCGACATGTTGATATTCTTGTTTACATATTGGGAAGCCGACTTGCGCGCGTAGTATACTGCGCATGCGCACCGCAAGCCGTGATGTGAAAGTCGTCGTCCACGCACATTATCAAAATAGACTGTTACCGCCGCGCGTCGCTAACAGTAAATTGATAATTAATAAATGATTATATTTGTATAGCGGGCACTCGTAATGTTTAGAACTGGTGGAATAGTGACATAATTATACACTTATTTATTCCAATATAAAGAACATTTTGTGCCTACTGCGTGGGCATGTACCTTTAACAAACGCTGGTCAGTGGTCGCATAGAGTTAACACGCGAAGTGTGCCATCCAACTCTAGACAGTGACCTCATGAACTTAACACGTTGCTAAGATCAAAGGATTTAGCCGCAGCCACAGGCATTCGGCCTGTTTCGGCTTTCATCGGTATAATTATCATGATTATGTTGAACAACAAAGAAAATAAAAAATGAAAGAACCAAACATCAAATGCCTACAACTCTCTCATTTGGGCAGATAGCCAAAAACTACTAGTGAAATGGAGATAGAGAATTTTGTTGGCTTTTTAATGGAAAAAAAATATTTGAAATCGTAGATATAACAAAGTTATGAACATTTAAAATTTGAAAAATTGAAGAAAAAAAACTTCAAATGCATGTAGCTCTCTCATTTGAGCAGATAGCTAAAACTACCAGGTATGAGATAGAGAATTTTATTTTGCTTTTTAATGCACAAAATATTTTGAAATCGTTGATAATAAGAATTTAGTTTTAAAGGAGAAAAAAATATTTGCTTTTTAATGACCATTTCAATTTTTTTTAAAAACTTCAAATGCCTACAACTCTCATCATTGGGCAGATAGCCAAAAAAAAACTACCAGGGAAATGGAGATAGAGAATTTTGTTGGCTTTTTAATGCAAAAAAAAATATTTGAAATCGGTTAGATAATAAAAATGTTATGACCATTTCAAATTTGAAAAATTGAAAAAAAAACGTCCAAGTTTGAAAGACAATAGAATCAGAACTATTCAAGCCATTGCTCTGAAAAATATCATCTTCTGTGCGGATGAATGTTCCGCGTGACGTTGTCAAAAAATTATGTTGCTGAGATTAATGTACAAATTGGAAACTGTTTTCAAAGACCACCCGTTAAAATAAATAAAAATCAAAAATGTGAAATTGTTGATTTTTTTCATTTTTCTCAATTTCACATGGTCTATAGCTCTCTCATTTGAGCAGATAGCCAAACATTGTCAGCGAAGCGAAGATAGAGAATTCTCGCAGCTTTACAATTCAAAAATAATTTTTTAAATCGGTTGGAAAATAAGGAAGTTATAGGGAATTATATGATATATGACGTCACTTCCGGTTTCGTAAAAAGTGACGTCATGAGAATTCTGAAAATTGCGTTATTCTCGTCTCACTGTTGATGCGAATCGGTATGCAAAATTTGAAGTCGATCCGACCAGCGGTTTGGGCTGTAGACTGAAGGGCTGAATAAAAAAAAAAAAAAAAACCAACGAATACAATAGGTTTTCGGCGCAGCGGAAAGCCGCCTCAAACCTAATAAGAAGTAGCGAGTATCAAAAATCAATACAAATTTTGTGGTACCTTTATCATGCTGCAGAAAACAATAAACAGGCCACAAATATAGCATATTTTTCTTATTTTCCATGAAAACACAACTTGGTATTTCATTAGAATTGTCTCCATGTTTTCATTTTGAAGCAAACTACCGTAATGACCCTATATTTTCGTACACCCTAAATATTCGGACACCCTTATTTTTCAAGAAAATAATTGTTTGTTGTGTCACTAAGATTCCGGACAGGTGAAAAATGTGGACGTTTTGTTAACCCTAAAGAATTGTGTTGAATTTGCAATAATTAATATCCGTATATGTACGAGTGTTCCGGTAAAACAACTTGCCCAGGTCCCTTCGGTGAAACAAGTAAGAAACAGCAAATTAATCCATACCGGTGTTATTGTAAACACAAAGTCATATAGATGACACGCGCGCATTAATTCAAGTATTTCATCCAATAATTTACCGGTATGCAACCATTGAAAATGTATTTCCTTCCTACCACGAATCCGCGATTATAAATCTTCCAAATGCTTTGAACTGCAAAGTCAAATAATACTACAAGGTCCGGATTGTCTTTTGAAGTCTGCCAGAAATCAGAGCGCACACATCATCAGACGATTACGCCGCGACCAAACATTCCTTTCATATCTAAAGTCACAGACAATTCCACATGAACTCGGAATTTTGTGTCAACTTTTCAACACCATTTACGGAAAATATGTTTGAAATCAATATCGGCGAATATGGCAACAGCTCTGCGTATAATCGTGAGTGTAACTTTAAATAATTCCAGCACAACAATATTTACACAATTCCCTAACATTTGATTGGCCCGTAGCAAGTCTCTGTCCAATATTTAATCCCAGTAAACTCCCACGCCGAACTACTTTCCGTAACCGTGAGGCGCAGTTAAAATAATTATTAAGAAAACGGAAAATAAACACATTTTCTTGATAAATTTACTTCAAATTCTGGAATTATAAGCAATGAATGGCCTTTTTGTCAAATTTATCGGGGATATAAACTTGGAAAAGTCGAGGGAATATTGGACGAGGCCTTCTGGCCTTCATCCAGTATTCCCGCGACTTTTCCAAGTTTATACCCCGATAAATTCCACAAAAAGGCCATTCATTCCTATACCCATTTCTTTCGGAATAGTTCAGTACACCTTTACGGGTAAGAATTGTTTTATTATTTCTCAACGAAAGTACATGTTGTGTTGTGACCACTCATTTGAACCGTCTCGACTAGACGGTTCAAATGGTGGTCGCGACGTATACTTCTGAGCGCATAGAAGGAAAATATTTAGGATTTTCCGCAAATATAATAGAGTCTCGTCAGCATGTAATTGGTTAATTTGCCCCTTGATGCGAGGTTAAAAGTCGCATTTCCCGACGTCTGTGGCACAGATCAGATGACGTATTGACCAATCAGTTCAATTTCAAAACATAGCCTAAAATGGCCCTAAATGTCACACAGTGTACAGCCTCGCGCTGAATGATGTCATCACATAAACACCTGGCATTTGACACAGCTGAGCGTTATCAATTTGTAGTATTGGTCAAATATTCCATAAGCCCCATTTCTCCAATCACCGCCACATATTATCAATCAATCACACCATTTTATTTCATCACATTCCCCAAAACATGTGCTACATTTTCAAGTACATGCCATCAGAACCTGTGATAAGCAGGGCAGATAATTTGGTATGGCATAATTTGGTTTTTTGTTATTAAACAATTAAACAAAGCAAGACACGACTTTCGTCCGTGTAATATGTGTCTGGTGTAATCGAGTCTCGGATTAGGAATTAAAATGTGTGGCAGATATTAAAATACAATCGACTTCTGTAAATTACGTTGAAAACTGACATAAATTTCGGAGCAGACATTATCGTATTTTGCTGATATTGATTTTCAAAATCTGTCCTATCAGTATCTTCCGTAAATGACGTTGAAAGTTGACATATATTCAGAGCAGATCTGCAATTGTCAGTACAATCATTATCGAAAAAACAACGGTGCAATACGGGTGGTAGTACCACAAGTGATTCTAGCGTGTATTGGATGGTCAATTATTGTTTGTATATTTCTAAACAATGTACATACTAATTCAAATGCGCTGGGTGTAATAATAATAGTACTTTTAATATTACACCCAGGCGCATATGAATTGTTTTGTACATTGTTTAGAAAGGTGTTTCATGTATATATATGCAAACAATAATTGACCATCCAAGACACGCTAGAATCACCTGTGGGTAGTACCAGAGGCAGACCCGCGTTTACGCATATATAATAATGTAAATCTGTGAATTGATTATTGGTTTCGATTTTATTCTTGCGTGCGGCAAAAAACAAAAACAAGACGGCCATGATGGCCCTAATTCGCTCACCTGACTCCATGAACACCAGAGAAAAAAGTGACATTGAGTTCATGTTTTTTTTAAAAATTATGCTATTTTTAGATGGCGGTCATCTTGGATTAAGCGATGACTCTCATTTTACGAAATCTGAAAATTCGTCACCCAAGGATCTTAACTTACTATGAAGATTGGCCAGCATCGGACATGTGGTTCCCGAGAAAAAGACGTTCAAAATCTTGAATAAATGGACCTTTTGGGGGCCATCATGGATGACATAATCATCCGATTCCGACAAATATTGCACCAGAGCAATCGCCTCATCGATACCTTCAATTTGATATATAACACGAGCATATTCGGTCAAAAATAAAATTTGACCCCACGGGCCACGCCCATTTTTGACCTCGGGGTCACCATTTTAACACCTTTGAAAGAGCATTCAAATAGATCATTCCTACCAAGTTTCGTTGAAATCCGGCTGGCAGTTCATGAGAAGAAGATTTTTTAAGAATGTGTGCTATTTTTAGACGGCGGCCATCTTGGATTAGCAACAACCTCCGTTTTAACAAATCTGAAAAGGCTTCACCCATGGACCATAACTGTGAAGTTTGGCCACCTTTTTTACCTTTCGGCGGCCATCTTGGATGACATGACCATCCAATTGCGACAAAAAATGTACCAGAGCGATCGCCTCTTTGATACCTTCGATTTGATATAGACATGACCATATTCGGTCAAAAATAACATTTGACCCCACGGGCCACGCCCATTTTTAATCCCGGGGTCACAATTTTAACAACTTTAAAAGAACATTGTACATCGATCATTCCTACCAAGTTTCGTCGAAATCCGGCTGGCGGTTCATGAGAAAAAGATTTTTTAAGAATTTGTGCTATTTTTAGACGGCGGTCATCTTGGATTAGCGACGACCTCCGTTTTAACAAATCTGAAAAGTCTTCAACCATGGACCATAACTGTGAAGTTTGGCCACCATGGGCCAAGCGGTTCGTGTGAAGAAGAATTTTGAAATCTCTAATAAAAGAACGACCTTTTAACCTTTCGGCGGTCATCTTGGATGACATGACCATCCAATTTCGACAAATAATGTACCAGAGCGATCGTCTCTTTGATACCTTAGATTTGATATGACCATATTCGGTCAAAAGTAAAATTTGACACCAATTTGACCCCTATGTCCACGCCCATTTTTAACCCCGGCGTCACCATTTTAAGAACTTTGAAAGAGCGTTGTACATCGATCATTCCTACCAAGTTTTGTCGACATCCGGTTGGGGGTTCTTGAGAAGAAGATTTTTGAAAAATTTGTGCTAATTTTAGACGGCGGCCATTTTGGATTACGTAATGACGTCATTTTAACAATTTTGTAATCCCCCTACCTAAGGACCATGACATGAAGTTTGGTGAATATAGGCCCAATGGTTACCGAGGAGAAGACGTTTGAAAATGTTCACGGACGACGACGACGGACGACGGACGACGGACGACGACGGACACATTGCGGTAACAATAGCTCACATGAGCTTCGCTCAGGTGAGCTAAAAAGATGATCTTGTATAAAGTTGTAAGCAGATTTAAAACGTACGGATGGACAGGACAGACAGTCGCTAGGCATCGTGATAACAATGACCCGCGTGTGTCTGTCTGCCCGCTCGTCCGAAATCTGTGTCACAGTTAAAAACAACACAATGTCTCACCAAGCGGACACGGCTACTGGCAAGACGGTGTTACGTCCATATACTGCACAAAAAGATACCAACTGGCAGGAGGTGCCCATTTTGTTACGGTGTAACAGTGTAACGAACTAAAGGTATTTTCCCCCATGTTACAGTAACAACTGTAACGAAAAGACACAGTGTGAAAACCAGAAGTTATTTTCTGTGTTACAGTGTAACGGTGTATCAAGTTTAACAAAGATGGATGCGGGATAAGAATCGGGTATTTTGTTTTCTGTCCGAAACAGTAACCAACACGGCAACAGTGTATACATTCATCATAATACAGTGTACACCCTGACCGGCATGCTACTGACCGAAGTATGAGCCTTGCCTTTTGAAAGTGACAAGGTCTGTACGATAGTGACAAAGTCTACATGATATACTATAATGTGTTTGCATGTGTTTACTGACAAAGTCTATATTATAGACTATAATGTGTTTACATTTGTTTACAAGTTCAGCATACAGATTAAATGTCCATTTCTGTGGCAGATATTTCTATTCTAATTAAGTGTGATACATGTAACAGAATAATATTTCAGAAAATTTCAGAATACATATATGTAGGCATATACATTTTGAAGAAAACTATATAACAATTACAATGTACGGTATGTATAAATGTTTATGTTGTTTTTTTCTGTTTGTTGAAGTTTGGATCCATAAACGGCTTGTCATTGCGGTAAATAAAGTAGGAACTTCTTTTATTAATATTTATAGTATAAACAAGGAGTAACCACTGTGATGGTCACAGCATATTTAGGGTACACGTAACATAATTTTAAAACATTTGTTACCTCTTCAAAAGCAAATGCCAAAAAAATATGTCGACATCACAGTTTTACCACTCATTTGAACCGTCTATACCATTACAAATATATTTCCACTGAGAAATAATGTATACAAACTTTCCAAACATTTGTTTTCTTATTTCAAGTCAAAGTCAAAAGTTGGTAGAGGTATTAAGTCGGCTGATAAAATGGCCCTTAGAACATGCATGACCAGTGTAGCTTGTGATTATCATTTTACACATATAATCATTCA
>CM055274.1:34891986-34916634 GCA_029237695.1 Conchocele bisecta | reverse complement strand
TTGCGGCACTCGGTTGAATGTGAACTCCAGATATGCGACCGGTTCCGGTGTGCGCGTACGAAGCTACAAATATCTGCCCACAGGGTTTGTCTCCGAGCACGAAACACCTGTCCAGGTGCTTGGCTAGGATTTCCCACTGTATGTGCGGAGGTTGTACCACGAATATGTCTTTCCCACAAGAAACAGTTTCTCTGGCCTCCGCGAGAACCTCCTCTGCCTTTTCTTTGGAAAGGTCGCAGCAGGCGTATATCGACACCTCGATTCTCGTGCAGCCGCTCTTCTGCCACTCGTCCGGGTGCCCGAAGGTTTTTCGAAGATGTTCGTTGGTGCAATCCGCGTAGTCCGCTAGATGCCCAGCTATGTTTCCCGTATCTCCCCCGCCTCGAAGTTGGATACCACCTTGTTGTACAGGTTTGTTCTGGTAGTTTTCCCGTCCTTGGCTTGTACCCAAGTGCAAACGTGGTTTCCTACGGTGTCTGTATTGTCTAGAATTGTGCCTGGCAGCGTGTCTGTCGTTATGTCTCCCCAACCTCCGGATTTCGCCTACGGTACAAACTCTTTCTCCACCTCGAGATGCTCCACTAGCGCTGGTCTGTCCAGTACGCCGAAGAAGTATTGCGTGTAGTCCACACAGTATATGTCCATACCGGTGGCTTGCAGTCTCTTCTGCAGTGCGGACAGCCGCTCTATTCCAATATTTCTATCCGAATTTTCGGACACGGCGATCTTTGCCACGAATACTGCGAACGGTGTCGCGTGGTCGTACACTTATCGCCACGCGCTTCCTGCCTTGTACACAGTGCCTTGTTCTATGCGATATATTGTGTTTCGAATGGAACTGTTCCCCGATCTCCAGTCTTGCCGAATTGTGTGCAGTATTGCGGTGTGTAGTGGTTTCTGTCCATTTCCAATAGTTTCCCGAGCTGCTATTGCGATCTTTGCCACGCAGCATTTTGCAGACCCATCTTCCCCGGTTGTGCAAGTTGTTTTGTTACCCACTACCACAGACTCTTCCCTGTCCAGATACCCGAAAATGTACAGATCGTCTACGAATGCGGGCAGCCCTTCGAGAGGTTGCAATTGTGTCTGGCCTTCGTGGTTTTCCAGATAGTCTACTTCCCCTATGCTAGATACGAAAAATAGTCAAAATGTGATCAAAGACCACCAGGGATCGAGAAAATAATAGCATCACTGGAAGGACACACCTGGACAATTTCTATAGCCGCCACGCTGCACTTAACTTCGCTGATGTGAGTTTAAAAATACAAGACATAGTCAAGCGATCCGGGATAATTGGGGAACACGACTACCAGAACAAAGTATGCATTGCAAGTGTGCGTCTAGTGCACCTGTTGATGTAATCCAGGATACAAAGACATCTGACACAGCACTGGGTTAATCAAAAGTAAATGTAAAACTTAACACAATTCATACCAAAAATGGGCAAAATGTGTAACTCTCGAAATGACAGTCATGCTCAATGACGACTGAGATTGCGAACATTGGGAACAATATCACTGAAGGTTCTTAGCCTTGTTATTTGTTCTTAAAATGATCGTAAATGTACTAATACAGTTTCTATAATGCTTTGCTTCTGTCAGTATACTGGTATACCCTCAATACTGAGGCTTATCACCAGTGAATCATATTTGTATTCATAAGTACATGTACATACAATCAAATACAATCGAATACAATCGATGTTCCCGGTATTTAGCCGAACCCACGACCATAAGATCAGCAGTCCGACGCCTCAGACCGCTCGACTACGCTCTCCACTATGCCTAGGCTATTAATGTACTATATATGAAACGGAAATGTCTAAATTGTATCACTGGTTCAAATAAGAGAAATGCGACAATGACACCATTTAATTATAATAGACAAGTTGTAACACCATGGTAGTTGCGGGAAGTAGCTCTGCAATACTACAATATGCTACGGTACCGTTTATAGCATATTAACATCATGTTAAAGCTATCAATTGTTAAATGTAGTTTCATATACTAACGTCGCCCGTCATAGGTAGTGCCTATTACATATTATCAATAAGAAAAAAGTCACCCTCCCGTAAAAAATTATTTGATGAAATTCCATCAAATATTGATTTTATTGCGAAAAAACGATGGAATGATTTTCAAAATCTATCTTTTATTTTCTTAGTTACATCATTTTCAAGCTATCCCATCAGGTTTCGGAGTCATTTTCCAAAATCTTTTGTTTTTTTATCCTGTAGGATCAAAAAACTAAAAAATTTGGAAATTAACTCCCCATGTTAAATTCCCATAGCAAAATGTTTTTTTCGCAATAAAATCAATATTTGATTGAATTTCATGAAACAAAATATTTTGGGGAGGGTGACTTTTTTGTTATTGATGAACAAGTACGTCGGCAGCAAAACGTGGAACAGACAGTAGAGGGGATGATATACTGTTAGTCCATGTACATACGTACATGTGTACATTAGTGACACCTTTTATTTTTCAAAAGTCGCGCACCGTTTCTCTCATTTTGATAATTATTTGTTTTGCATACAACCCACGCCCAAACGCCCAAGGTAAAGGTCACTGAGGACTTATGTTCACCTTGTTTGTAAGTCATAAATGTTAAAACAAATAATATTTTTATTGTCAAGGTTGACTGCAATGGGATTAGCTTAGTGATAACGATACACTTGTTTACTTAATTATCAGAGGAATAAAAAGGTTTGTTTCCTGTATTCTATGGGTTAAGTTTATTGCTTCATATTCAGCTTTAACTTAGACGCACCAGGTTGTCAATTACTAGCAAGTTTCCTAGTGCATTTAGACGAAGATAATGACAGGATCTACCAAAAGCGATAGTAGAATATTAAAACCAACAAACATCATTCCACAGTTTTCAGGGATGGTCCGTGGCCTAGGGGATATGGCATTGGACTTCAATACTGGAGGCTGTGAGTTCAATCCTCACCCTAGGCGTGAACATCCCGCAAGTCTGTCAGATGAGACTTTAAGCTATGGGCCCGTCACTATATGTAATGGAATGGTGCTTAACGGCCCATCAACACAAAAGAGTATCATTTAGGGCCAAGCAATGTAGATGAAGAATACAAATAATTGTAAAATAGTATGTTACATGTGGTAATCAATCAGATGATAAGGTAAACATATTAATATGATAAACAATGCAAATGAAAAACGTGTATAGAACTATACAATGATACATGTATACAATGATAAAATTAAATTTTCTGATACATGTAGAAAGTGAAGCAAACCTTCAATGCTCTCCACCTGGAATAGCTCCGCAAGTGAAGTAACATTGAAATGCTTGCCTCGAATATCGGCAAAATCGACACAGTCCAGTAGGATGTGTTGCACGGTAAATGCGCTGTGGCATGGAATACACCATGGACGCGGCTCACCTTTGAGCATATACGAATGCGTTAGTCGTGTATGTCCAATACGCAATCGACTAAGGACAACTTCATCCCGGCGTACATGTCTGTAGCCAGGAGTCCATTCGCACAGAGTCGGTTTCACAACATGAAGTTTATTATCTGTGAGCAGATCCCACTGGATCTGCATTGTATCGGAGATGAATGAGTTGATGGATGATTTAAAATCATGATAGCAAACAGGAACATGAGAAGTTGGTCGATCCAGGGCGGCCTTGGCAGCACTATCTGCCCTGTCATTGCCCTTGATACCTGTATGACTGGGTAGCCAACACAAAATAATGTCCTTGCCAGACGCAAGTAAAATATGGTGTAGCTCCATGATTTGGCGGATAAATGGATGCATGTGCATCTCTGGCGACGGAATCCAGATTGATACTCAGATATCAGTCCATTGGATTCCAGAAACTAGACAAGCCTGTCGTTAATCATTCGTTCCATGGCTTTACAGACGCAGCTAGTAAGTGCGATGGGACGGTAATTTGATGGGTCGGTGTGATCCTTGCCCGGTTTTAGAACTACACCCTTTAAATATCGCATCACAGATAGGCAATATTGGATATAGCGTTAGTCTATGTACGTGCGTGCGTTCGTTATTAACACCATTCATTTTAGCTCGCCTGTACGAAGTTCAGAAGAGCTTATGGCATACCCTCGGCGTCGTCGACGTCGTCGGCGTCGTCGGCGTCCACAAACTTGACGTTGGGGTAAATGTCTTATAAGTTCTGTTTCCTGGTCACAAACATATCACATTCATAAACTTAACGTTGGGGTAAATGTCTTGTAACATCTGTTTCCTTTCATGGAACACCTTGATGTTTCATACATGCATTCCTCAGATGACCATCTATTATGCTGTAGCAAATCCACGATCCACAACCCAATCCTTACCCCAAGGTCAAGGTCACAACCTTAGCATGTTCATAAACTTAACGTTCGGGTAAATGTTGTGTAACTTCTGTTTATTTACACGGAATGCCTTCATATTTCATACATGCATTCATCTGATAACCTCTATCATGTTGTAACAAATCCACGATCCACCACCCAACCCTTACCCCACGGTCAAGGTCACAAACTTAGCATGCTCATAAACTTAACGTTGGGTTAAATATTGTGTAACGTCTGTTTATTGTATCCCCCGGACGAAAGTCGGGGATACTATGGATTTGACACCGTTCCGCGTTCGCGTCCGCGTCCGTGTCCGCGTCGTCCGCGTCCGCGGCAGACACTTCTTTTCCGGAGCATAACTCGAACACCCTTTGGAATATTTTCATGAAACTTCAGACATGCATAGAACACGACTCGAAGGTGTGTCGCGCACAATAATTACAACGCTTGCATAGCTAATTTGTTAGTTATCTCCCTTTTTTGTTTCACGCACTGATTTCTTGTCTGGAGCATAACTCGACCACCCTTTGGAATATTTTCATGAAACTTCACACATGCATAGACCATGACCCGAAGGTGTGCCGTGCAGAAGAATGACAACTCTTGCATAGCTAATGTTTTCGTTATCTCCCTTTTTTGTTTTCACGCACTGATTTCCTGTCCGAAGCATAACTCGAACACACTTTGGAATATTTTCATGAAACTTCACACATGTATACATGTAGACCACGAGCCGAAGGTGTGTCGCGCACAGGAATGACAACTCTGCGTAGCTAATTTTTTAGTTATCTCCCTTTTTTGTTTCGTGCACTGATTGAGCATAACTCGACCACCCTTTGGAATATTTTCATGAAACTTCACACATGCATAGACCACGACCCGAAGGTGTGCCGTGCACAAGAATGACTACCTTTGCATGGCTAATTTTTCGGTTATCTCCCTTTTTTGTTTTAATGCACTGATTTCCTGTCCGGAGCATAACTCGACCACCCTTTGAAATATTTTCATGAAGCTTCACACATGCATCGACCACGACCCGAAGGTGTGTCGCGCACAACAATGACAACTCTTGCATAGCCAATTTTTCAGTTGTCTCCCTTTTTCGTTTCGCGTACTTAACAAACTGGACATTAATGCGTGAAGACCCGTTTTCTTTTGTGCTCTATACACCTTACCTGTAGAGAGAACAATAGCCTTCTCCGGTTGAACAATAGTGACAGGGAGAACCATTCACATGTGCATGTGCTAGCATGTGCAAATGTCCAGACTGACCACTAACTGACCACTAACTTATTACAGGTAATTTATACAGGTACATTATTATTACATTTCTGTAAACTGTGTTGACAATGTTGTGGCAATATGTGGACCTGTGCAGATATGATATGTAGATAAATATAGGACTATTAAAAAACATGCTGAGCTCCAGTAGCGAGCATTATTATGTTTTTAATTTTTAAAGTTTTTTTTAATTTGTTTATTCCATTTTTTGTTTAAATTCTTTTTAAATTTGTGTCTAGTAGCATAAGGTCGTAAGTGCTATATACGGACTATTATCATATAATAAAACAATTATTGACTAGTGAGCCATAGAATGTTCAGATCGAACAGTTATACACATGATACACAGGTTTGATTCGGGGGGCAGGGGAGGGGAACTGACCCCGCTCCTAGAAACTAGCTCCACCAACAACGGGGTGGCCAGATCAAAGTGTTATATACATGATACACAGGTAAGATAAAGGGGGATGGGTGGGGAACTGACCCCTCTCCTAGAAGCTAGCTCCACCCCAACAACGGGTTTGCCAGATCAAACAGTTATACACATGATACACAGGTAAGATACAGAGGGAGGGGAGGGGAACTGACCCCACTCCTAGAAGCTAGCTCCACCAACTACTTGGTGGCCAGATCAAACAGTTACGTACACGATAGACAGGTAAGAGACAGGGCGGGAGGGAGGAACTGACCCCACTCCTAGAAGCTAGTTCCACCAACAACAGGGTGGCCAGATAAAACAATTATATACATGATACACAGGAAAAATACAGGAACTGACCCCACTCCTAGAAGCAAGCTCGTTCAAGAACGGGGTGGATAGATCTAACAGTTATACACATGATACACATGTAAGATACAGGGGGGAGTGGTGGGGAACTGTCCCCACTCATAGAGGTTAGCTCCACCAACAACGGGGTGGCCAGATCAAACAGTTATACACATGATACACATGTAAGATAAAGGGATGAGGGGTGGGGAACTGACCCTACTCCTAGAAGCAAGCTCCACCAACAACGGGGTGGCAAGGTCAAACAGTTATACACATGATACACAGGTAAGATTCAGGTGGGAGGGGTAGGGATCTGACCCCACTTCTAGAAGCAAGCTCTGCCAACAACGTGGTGGCCAGAATGTGTTGTTGCTTCAACAGCTTCTAAACAGTCACAGGACAGTTCAGGCACATTTAGTGAAAGTTTATATCAGGGGTCAATAACTCAAGATAACAATAATTTTCAAGATAGCACAACCACCGACGAGTGTCCTACTTTGACGACGGACTTGATGGTGACGTGACTGATGTCAGCCATACAGATGACAGTGTTTTATGCTAGCCTCAGTTATACTAGATATATATCCCACCGTGATAACAGATTGGCAGGAATACATTTTTATATTTTCCAGATACGTTCTTCACAAAACATTGTCAAACATTGGAGATTTTGTTTGAATCATACCAGTAATCAGGGGGCCGTTTCACTAAACTTTGTACAACTAAAATGTTCGTAAGTGCAAAATTTTGATAGTCTGTAAATTTCACATTAACAATGTTTTCTTGTAAATAATTAATGTATTTATATTTATTCAGCATAATATGCTCAATAAATGTAAATCCATCAATTGCAATTTCCAGACGATCCTCAATTTGCACCTACAAACATTTTAGTCGTAAGAATTTTAGTGAAACGGCCCCCTGATCCTAAATTGTGTCCAATTTGCATTTTTTGAAGAAAATTTTGCTTGCTGCATATGCAGTAAGCAAAATTCTCTTCAAAAACTGCAATGTAGCAACGGAACATCTTATTCACACAGGCCTACTCTGTTCGCTAAAGTATTTTGAATCGGATGCATTTTCAGATATGCAATGAGCAGCTAGCTTGTCCACGCAATAATTAGAGCTCTACTTCACAGATCGTAACCAAATTCAGGAAACATTTTTATCACGGCAAAACGAAGAAGCCTATTGACGACTTATGTCCCCTTGGCGGCCATTTTTAATTTTCGCACTGTACATCCTTGTCCACGAAATACCTGTCCACGAGTTCTACTTAACGCATCGTAACCAACATCGATGTTCATGTTTATCACGGTAATCCGCAGAACCCGATTGATTTTTAAGCTTGCCTGCACGAAGTGCATAAAAGCTTATGGGATACCGCCGGCGTCGTCGGCGTCGGCGTCGGTGTCGGCGTATGCGTATGCGTAGGCGTAGGCGTAGGCGTAGGCGTAGGCGTAGGCGTAGGCGTAGGCGTAGGCGTAGGCGTCGGTGTCCACAAACTTAACGTTGGGTAAATGTCTTATAACTTCTGTTTGCTTTCATGGAACACCTTGATATGTCATACATGCATTCCTCAGATGACCCTCAATTATGCTGTAGCAAATCATGACCCACCACCCAACCCTTACCCCAAGGTCAAGGTCACAAACTTAGCACATTCATAAACTTAACGTTGGGTAAATGTCTTATAACTTCTGTTTCCTTTCATGGAACACCTTGATATTTCAAACATGCATTCCTCAGATGATCCTCTATCATGCTGTAGCAAATCCATGACCCACCACCCAACCCTTACCCCAAGGTCAAGGTCACAAACTTAGCACATTCATAAAATTAACGTTGGGGTAAATTTCTTATAACATCTGTTTCCTTTCATGGAACGCCTTGATATTCATACATGCATTCCTCAGATGACCCTCTATCATGCTGTAGCAAATCCATGAACAACCACACAACCCTTACCCCAAGGTCACGGACACAATCTTAGCACATTCATAAACTTAACGTTGGGGTAAATTTATTATAACATCTGTTTCCTTTCATGGAACGCCTTGATATTTCATACATGCATTCCTCAGAGCTGTATCAAATCCACAACACACCACCCAACCCTTAACCCAAGGTCAAGGTCACAAACTTAGTATGTTCATAAACTTAATGTTGGGGTAAATGTTGTTTAACTTCTGTTTCTTTGCAGGGAACGCTTTGATATTTCATACATGCATTCATCTGATGATCCTCTATTGTGCTACCGCAAATCCATGACCCACCCCCATCCCTTTCCCCAAGGTCACAAACTTAGCAAATTCATACATTCATACATGCATAGCTCATGTGAATAGCTATCATGCTGTAGAAAATCACCAACTTAGTGCATTCATAAACTTAACGTTGGGTTAAATTTTGTTTTACTTCTGTTTTCAGGGATGCATTCATCTTAATATGCTATATTATGCTATAGCAAGCCCAAGACCCACATTGCACCACTGACCCCAATGTCAAGATCCACCGCACGCCCCTTAACCCAATGTCAATTATATATAATATTCATGTGTCAAGTTTGAGTGAAGGCTGCCAACAGGCGAGCTTCGTTGTCTTCTGACAACTCTTGTTAAACATGTTAGATGACTTATTGCGCCTTGGCGGCCATTTTTAATTTTCACACTCAATCCTTGTCAAGTTCTACTTGACAGATCGTACAAAAATTCGGCATATATGTTTCCCACGAGAAGATGAAGAACTTATTGATTTTCCAAATGTTCAATGACTTATCTCCTATAGGCGGACATTTTTTATTTTCTCTGTATCCTTGCCCACGCAATAACTCAAGTTCTACTTGTTGTATTAATTTTCGCATTCTGTATCCTTGTCCGCACAATAAGTAGAGTTTTACTTGACCAAATTTGGTACACATGTTTGCAAAGTATGCATTGGATTTGAAATCAGGTAGCAGAGTACTCTTTAGTCATGTCACGGTTGGTAATAGTTGCGAAGTTAACTCTACGGATGGTCTATGGATGGTACAGGAGTAGATTGCAAGGGTTACCTTCGCAACTAGGTTGGTACGTGTCTATGGGGAGGAAGTGTGTATCTTTAACCGGTAAGCTTAGTCAATACAGCGAAGGTTTGGTAAACCAGACGTCGTGGGTTTGAATCCGAGGTCGGGTGCGCATCTAATCTCACCATGTGACATTTGCCGCCCAATGCAGGACAGTGACTGATGAATATTCTGAGTCGTCCCACAGATGATTACTGTCACAAATCACAATAATTTGGCAGGGGAGTATGCAATGTTTGGTACAGGAACCTCTCTAAACCGGACACCAATACAACGCATGTGACCTTATTTTTGATGGTCATTTATTTCAGGTGATAATGTCTGTTCATGATCGCATAGCACACGACTGTGGCTCATAATGATCAAATGCCTGACGTACAGTAAAACCTCTATAAGCCAGACATCCTGGGGACCTCCTAGGGTGTCAGGGTTAGAGAGGTTTCACTGTATTTAAGTCACTATGGGGAATAGGTGTGTATCTGTGCTCGATTAGCTCAGTCGGTAGAGCGATGGTACAGTCAATCAGAGGTGCTGGGTTTGAATCGCGGGTCGGGTGCTCATACAGCTCGCCCTATGACGTTTCATACTAATTATGATATACTCCACCAAATTGAAATTCGTCCCCGGAATTCCATAACCTTTTGTGACGGTGATCAAAGCTTATCTGGGACTTTGTTATCGTCTTCGCCTTTAGTCAATAAGCTGAACATTTTCAAGCATGACCAATTTATGTTCATTGCATAAAGTGGCCATTCACAGTTTAATAACCCAGTATCATAATACGAATACTACTAAGCATCGTAATACACTAGTGTAATACATGTGTTAATCAGTATTTCGCTAATTGTACTTTTGTTCAATTTATACATAGATTAATAAATATTGTTAATTTAATTAAATACAATATTTTCTATTCAAAACAATGACTATGATAATGTAATAAATGTAATAATAAATTAAATGTAATAATAAATGTAATAAATGCACTATATTGAATGCTGCATAATTTTACTCATCAAATATAAACACATATTTGCTTTTTATGAAAAGACATTTCAGTACATGTACAATAAATAATTAATCTATTCGGTAGATAAGTGTACTTAATAGAAATTTTGATGAAATAGGCTACAAACTGCTACAGAAAATACATTAATTTAGCAGTATCGACAGTTTAAATGGATGGGTGTGTGATTTAACATAAATATAATCTAATATATTTAATGGTTTATTTCAAAAGTTTCTTGTATCTTTGAAAGGTCGTCTGAATTGTTTTGTTGTTGTTGTAGTTCAACAGTGTGTTAGGTGCCAGCCGCTGATTGTTTTACTAGTAGCTGTTTTTGCATAGCTTCGTTTCTTATGAAATCTGTAAACTTGTTTAATAAATATCATGTATGATCCTTATTTTCTCATATCAGCATTTTCACTGATATAAAATGGTCCATGTGTCATATTTGTCTGTCTACTAGTATTGGTAAGATCTCTTGAAGCCGAGGGTCCGTATGGTATTTATGAATGTATTCATACATGTACATGTATTTTGTTATTAATTTATACATTAATTAGTTTCACACACGAAACTGTATGTTGAAATGTTTCAATAAACTCTCCGATACTAAACAGATGGTGTGTTTATTTCAATTTAGTACAATACAATACATGTTATTAGTGTTAACCCTTATGCTTCTTCAACCATCGGGGTTCATCCTTACCGGAATTCCGACTGGAGACCTGGTTTGGCCCTCACATACGTATTTGGCATTTTGTATGTGACAGTTGAATCTGGTTATACCCCTTTATATGTGAGTACTACGATTATTCGTTATCCTATTTTAGTGGAAGGGGCCAAGTGACTTGGTGTGCTCACTTGGTGTGCTATGAACCTGCAACCAGGTAGGTTATTCTAATTTCAGGGCTGAATATATTTTTTCTAGATGTAAATATTCCGTTCTGATTTTTGGGATTTTTCCCTAAATGCAGCAGGTTAAAATGAGATCGAACCCGCTTGCCCGGCCTTACATGACCTTAGCTGTTGATAGGCCATTACACACCAATACACAAACAAACAAACATTATGCTGCTGAATTAAATGTTGTCGTCTGCTGTTTGTGTTCTATTTTACATTGTTCTTATCAAAACATGGTTTGAGAGCACTTTGGAATCTTTTCTGTAGCATATGGGGGTCAAAATGATACCACCTCTCTATTGAGAGCCCCAATTCCCCCGTGTAGACTCCCACTCCCATTCCGAGTGATATATATGAAAAACCCGAGTGTGGACAAAATATCTCCAATGTTATAAGAGCGGAAAATATTTCGGCAACCACGAGAGCATAATACTACTCTGGTTCCTCTACTGTGTACGGATGAGAACATCAATATATATATATATATATATCAATGAGGTCGTAGTGACGACTCGCGCTTGAGATGTCACCACCTCTGACGTCGTGTTAGAGATAAACCGCCCATATATTATACCAGTGACTTGTCATACTTAGCAAGTCACCACCTCTGAGTTTCCAATTAGAGATAAGCCATCGATAGATTATACCAGTGACTTGTCATACTTAGCAAGTCACCACCTCTGACATTCCAATTAGAGATAAGACATCCATAGATTATACCTGTGATTTCTCATACTTAACAAGTCACCACCTTTTACAACCAATTAAAAGCTAAGACATACATAGATTATACCAGTGATTTGTCATACTTAATAAGTCTCCACCTTTTACAACCAATTAAAGCTAAGACATCCATAGATTATACCAGTGATTTGTCATACTTAACAAGTCACCATTTTTACAACCAATTAAAGCTAAGACATCGCGAGCCGTCGTTCGCGGGGAGAGGCTGCGTCGTGCGGTTTCAACCGGACGACTACCTGTCGACCTCGAAAAACAATCCGAGAAATTGGAGAACAAGACGACGGCTAGTCTGCGTGCCACCGCTTGCGCGCAGATAGTCAAAGACGATCACAGCGCTCGCAGAAAAGCACTCCACAAGGTGGAATACAATAGGATTTATCAAAGACTGATGGTGAGACCTCCTAGGAGGAGGAGATACATCGCCAGAGCTTTGGTGGAGGAGGGTCCCAGGATTCGCGCCGAATATGCCGAAGCTAGGGAAACTGTTAATAGGGGTAGGAGGAAGATCGTCTGGCCATTCGAGAGAGGGGTAGACGGGGAGATCGCTAATCGCATAATGAATCAAATTCGTCCAAAGATGATCACGGCGTGTTATCTTAGGTATTCGTGCTCGTATCGTCTTCGGAACATCAAGACCGACGCTACGATGATATTTCACAAACACTCACCGGGTAGTCCGTGGATAAACGAGATAAACGTGTTCTCCAGATACGCCGAGGCTGGCAGGTCGACGATCAGGCGTCAGGTAGGGAGTCGGGAGGAATGCTGAACAATTGTTAACAATTGTTAACAAATGCTGAACAATGTGGTCGACATATACATAACTAAGTCAGCACCCGTCGACATATATATATAACTTGCTGAACAAATACCGAACAATTGTTAACGACTGCTGAGCAATTATTAACAACCACGAAACAATGTGTGAATCAATTTGTTGCTGCGCTGCAAGCTTTACTGCGAGCCTAACGGTGATCATAATTTTCGGGTGGCGCACTTGGCAATATGTTAGAGTTATGAGGCGAATCAGAATAATACTGCTTAAGATCACAATGAATTGCGACGAACTTCTCGATCAGCTAATGGAAGATGCTGTTCTAACAGTGGTAGCACAGACAGTCACACCGACAGTCGCACAGACAGCCGACACGGGTGGACAGAAACCGCGACTTCGGAGCGGCGCCAACGGCTCGCTGCGCTGGTTGCAGGGTGGGGGGGGGGACAGGGCGAGCAGTATCTGGGCCGACGTCTCACAGTCGACCAGGTTGATAAGATGCCAGACGCAGAGATTGAGAAATGGTATGCCGGATACGAATCGCGACTAGGCGCGGTGATGACGAAAACCCTAGGGGCGGCAGCCTTTCAGTTCTACGCAGCATCCCGAATCAATCGGGATTGGTCGACAACTTCGAGGCTGAACGTTTCGTCGGACACGCGCTAAGATCAGCTTGCTGCGTAATTTACCACAAGTTTGAGATGTTCTTAGCGCGTTGACAACAGCTAAGCACTGCAATTTTGAACACGCATGGCCGCGAACTATAAGCTCAGAAAATGTTGACACAAGACGCACCTGCGAGAGTGACGGAGCTCGTTCCGCAGGAACTATCTCCGATTGCACCTCAGAAGCCCGTTCCGCAGGAACTAGCTCCGATTGTACATACAAACCCAAAACGACAGGCAGCAGGGCGGGCAGCGGCAGGCAGCTGCTGCTGGATCATCTCATATACTAGTATTGTTGTCGGTGTCTGGCAGTTGCGGGTGGTCTGTGGGCGTTCCAGCTGCTGCTCGCGATCCCTTTCATATGCAGTAACTGTATAGTTATCAACAATGGCTGAATACGATGGTAAAATAATAATGAATGCGGTTTATCACGCCGTGGTGATATCGAGCGTCAGTATCGGGTTTGCTGGACTATCAAAGATGGGCTTCGGAGGGCCCGCCCCCAAGTTGGACATGACGGCAGGAAACGTAGGTCTCGTAACCTTAGATGTAGCGGTTTGGACCAGAGATTATCTAGTTAATGCTGGAATTATACCGGCTAATATATGGAAGTTATGGCTTCGATCGCAATGCTCGTATGTGGTGCGGTGGTGAACGCACTGGAGTTCAGCGGTAGCAACTTTCTGTTCTCGAATCTTCGGAGCTCGGACGTTGATGAGGAGCGCAAGCGTCACGATTTAGCTGTAGAACAACTCGAGAGCGCACACGCAGCATGGTCCCGAAAACGAACCGCCCGTCTGGACTGGATCAACGAGGATCTTCGCCGCGAGAATCACGCCGTGCAAACTTTCCGGAGCGTTGACGCGAACCCCACTGGATTATGTGAAAACCAGCCTTAATGACACAATTTTCAATTTGCACTTTTTTACATTTTTTGATGCGGACACCTTTCAAAAACAATATGCTGAAAAGAAAATGCAAATATGTTTCATAGTTTTTGCTTTATCTCACTTTTTGTAGCACCATGTGAATCACTCAAGGAAAAAAAGTAACGTCATCGAGAAAATGACGTTATTAAAACGCTGACGTTTGTACTATGCTACACAACAGCCTACAGTAGAAATGTGTGTTTATTGACTGTGCTTGCTGTAAACTGTATTTGCTGATAAGTTGCACTAAATGTATCTACAAGTTTTAGTACGAATACTATCAAACATTGAACATAATAAAACTATGATATGTACATGTAGTGAACAAACCAAACGTACCACTATCAATGTTAAATCTATAATTTGCCGACATGTGACTTCGTAATTTGCTACTATCGCCAACTATCACAGATTATGCATATACATGTACCGTCAGAAAGATACATTGTAATTATTTGACAATTTAGTTCAGAATCTAATTGACGTTATTGATGTAGACACCAAGGACCAAACACAAACAACGAAACGACATTCCTGGTGTTCGAAATTGAAACAATCTGTGATTGAAACAAATGCACTATTTTCTGTAGAAATGAATGACCTGAATTTGGTTAGAATTTGGATAGGCCTATTGCTGCACATATCAATGACTTTAGCGCCCGATGGTGTCTAGAGGGTAGTCGGACACCCCCGCGGAGTTTTAAACAAATTAAAAATCGACTGTCCATACCCGACTCTCGGAATTAAATTTACATCTCAGAAAGCGGGAGGAACGTTTTCCTGTGTAGCCAATATGACTGACGGACGGTCTTGTGTACATGTACCTCGTACTAGTAGGTAGGAGGTATATGGGGAAATCCTGCGCTGACCCCCACTCCCTCGCCGCGTCACTACCCCCACACCGAGAGGGCAGATATTGTTAGGTGTGTCCGCTACCCGTCTCGGTCCTGTCTATGAATTTACTGCCGGTGTAACGTGAGCCCGTTAAGTCCGTGAAAACCTTCAGCCTAGCCAAGCGGCTTAAGGGGCTCACGCTGGGGGTGTGAGCCCCTTAAGTCCGTGAAAACCTTCAGCCTAGTCATAGGCGGCTTAAAGGGCTCACGCTGGGGGGGGGGGGGGGGTGGGGGGGGGAGAGAACTTTAAGCCCGTGGAAACCAATTTGTTGGTATATACACAATATGAATGGTAACGATGATATTTCGCAATATGCACACCGCGTACCGTAGTTCTTCTACCAAATGGCGTATGTTTATATGAATGTGCAGATATGTAACCGACCGTGAGAAGTTGAAGCCTGTCTGTAAACTAATCTATAATCGGTGGCTTTGCAAACCCCTTTGTTGGTATATGCCCAATGTGCCTATTAATAATGATATTATGCAATACGTTCCAATATAGGGCAAAAAAACGTGAAATATATGGGACTGATTTCAATTTTCACGGCGGGGACAAAAGCACACGGCCATGAGAAGTTTCAGCCTGTCCATAAACTTGATATATAGAGAACACATCGGTAGTTTTTCACACCCCTGTGTTGGTATATACCCAATGTGCCTATTAATAATGATAGTATGCAATATGTTCCAATATAAGGCAAAAAATGTGAAATATATGGGACTGATTTCAATTTTCACGGCGGGGACAAAAGCACACGGCCATGAGAAGTTTCAGCCTGTCCGTAAACTTGATATATAGAGAACACATCGGTAGTTTTTGCACACCCCTGTGTTGGTATATACCCAATGTGCCTATTAATAATGATATGTTGCAATATGTACCAATATAAGGCAAAAAAAAACGTGAAATATATGGGACTGATTTCAATTTTCACGGCGGGACAAAAGCACACGGCCATGAGAAGTTTCAGCCTGACCGTAAACTTGATATATAGAGAACACATCGGTTGTTTTTCACAACCCTTTGTTGGTATATACCCAATGTGCCTATTAATAATGATAGTATGCAATATGTTCCAATATAAGGCAAAAAAACGTGAACTATATGGGACTGATTTCAATTTTCACGGCGGGGACAAAAGCACCCGGCCATGAGAAGTTTCAGCCTGTCCGTAAATTTGATATATAGAGAACACATATAGCACAAAAGCACCCGGCCATGAGAAGTTATAACAATATTCCTCTGATGTTAAGTTAAAACCGGGCTTAATGACAACATTTTGTTCAGTTTTTACTTTTTCGCGTATTCTGAATTGTACATCTTTTAAAAGCCATATGCCGCCAACATTATCAATGTATCCCAATTATTTTTCATTTTAGAAGTATTTTTATGAAGCGTGGTAAAAACTTATATGACGTTTTAGATCAATGACGTCGAAATTACGACATTTTTATCAACGGTGTATACAAGGGGTGTTGATCAAATACCCGGACAAGTCCTATAGATTTGTCATCTTTTATCGCATGTCAACCAAATTTGGATATCTCGTGGCCTGGCCAAGTGTTTCCCATTAGGCCAAGACAAAGTATGAAAATAATGTTTATGGCTCGTGTTGCAGTTGCTAAAGTAACGTCATGTTTTGGATTGCGGCCCAAGTAACGTAATTTCGTATGAATAATTTTTCAAATAAGGCAGAGTGAGGCGTTTCCCTGTTGGTTGCTGCTGTCTGAAATAATTTTGGGGAATAATAGCGACATTATTTAACATTACGTATGCGACGAAATATACTGAAAGGATAAAGAAACGCAGGGTAACAATATACGCAATAATTATTTAAATGCTTGGCCTAAAATTATGAAAACCGGTCAGGCGACTATCTTGGTCACTGTGCACCCACACCGGTGCCTAAAGTTACTCAACCGTGTAATGCACCGTACCACATAGAGAAAGTGATAAAAAAACAAAAACACGTGCAGCATGATGATGATAAGTTCGTCAAAACATTTTGTCATACCACTTGATACGCTTGAGGTATACACACCGTTTTCCGCTATTTACACTGACTTTATAGCTCTCACAATCATGGTGCGTCTGACAGAAGTTTAGAGGGGTCAGGCTATTGCATTGCTAATGCAATGTCAAACGCAACAGCAGGTTGCTATGCAGTTCGGTGTGAATGTTTCCACCATAGAACGTCTTGTCCGTCGTCTGAGAGAGACCGGAAGGGTTGTCGACCGACCGAGATCGGGACGTCCGCGCGCAACGTCGCGACGTCAAGACAGGGATATTCGTCTCGCCCACTTACGTAATCGCCACGTTACTGCCACTGAAACCGCTATTAACACGGTAGGCAATCATAATCGCGACATTCATCCCAAAACTGTAAGAAATCGATTGCGCGAGGTTGGTCTGCGAGCACGTCGTCCCTACGTTGGTCTGCCTCTCACATGCGGCACATGCTCTCAGACGATTTCCATTGAGGCAATGGAGACAAGTCTTTTTCACAAATGAGTCCTGGTTCACTCTTGTTCATCCGGACGGTCGACGTCGTGTATACCGACGTCGTGGGGAACGCTTCGCCGACGCTTGCGTTCTTGAGAGGGATAGGTTTGGGGGTTGGGGGTGGCTCGGTTATGGTCTGGGGAGGGATATCTCACGGGGTAAAGTCACCGTTGATTGTGGTAACCGGGAAATTAACCACCGTAAGATATAGGGATGAATCCTCCGTCCGGTTGTTGTTCCATTTGTGCAACAGCGTCAACTAATTTTCCAACATGATAATGCCCGGCCCCATGTAGCCAGAGTTTGTCAAGACTTTCTCGCTGACCATAACATTAACCCACTCGACTGGCCAGCGTACAGTCCCGATTTGTCCCAAATCGAACATCTGTGGGACGAACTTGACAGGAGGATAAGAGGGTGTCGGAATACCCCTTCTAATCTCGACCAACTAAGGACTGCATTGTTGGAAGAGTTGAACAATATCCCAATAAGAAGGATAAATGCACTGATGAATTCCATGCACAAGAGAATCAGGGCTGTGAAAGATGCGCGAGGGGGGGAATACGAGATACTGACAAAAAAGTGGATTTCACTGTGCGATATTGGGGGGTACCGTCAATTGTGATTCAATTACTAATGAATTATCGGTCAAAACCTAATGCAATTTTGGTAATGTGTTGACTAAAGATATATTTTTAATACTCATATACAATATTGTATATAACAGCAAACACATCACTTTAAATCACCTCAAATGTATACCCTGTGTTTCTGTATCCGTTCAGTATAATTTAAAGTAGGCAGTTGGCCGCTTATAACATTAACTTTGTGATAAAACACGATACCGGGAAGATTTGGTAGCGTGATACCTTATAATTGTCGCCGTTGGTCTTTCTTGAGGATCACATTACCATCGTCTGATATACATTAATGATTATTATGCAGTCAAGTGATAAACTGATGATTTGATACTACAAAAGCACTTTCGACTACAAAAGCAAGTTTATGACCATCACATTTCCAATTCATATGTTGATGCATTTATTTTAAATTCAATACAAACCCCGGATATTTATGTCATTATATAGCTGTGTGTCTACCTCCAATTATGATAAAATTGCATTAAATGGCATATCATTCGCTAAGTACTGGATATAATTGTTCAAAAGTCTCAATTTACCAAGATAATAGATGGTAATATCGTTGACATACACTAGGTTGTTCATATTTAAGATTATTTAGAATCAAAGTGCAGTGTAAGCGAGGACTTCGTTGATAAGTAGCCAGTTAAATTATGCGTTCACCATTTTGAATTCATAAGGACAGCCGACGAAAACGAGTAAAAATGTCAAAGAACGACAGTTAGGCGACAATGTACAGCGCCTGAAGCATTTCTAAGTCATTGATGCTGCGAGGAACTCGTGCAAGTATCCTTGTATAATATTTTGTCACGACACCATGGCCATAACGTCAAACATGTATTCACGTTCAATGTATTCACGTTCAATGACGTCACAAGTACGTGACGTCAAGTCATGACGTCATAATGTGTGTACCGAGGTACAAGGTATGGCGTCTCATATTAGTAAAAGTTTCAGTAAGTTATCATTTTCCGTTTTCTGTTCGCACTTAATGCAACAAAAAAAAAGTAAACGTAAATGGGAGGGCAAACTGTGAAATTTTACGGCGACGCTAAACAATTTGAAACGTCGTTTTTTCGACGTCGTTTACCGCTTTTCATGACGTTGTCATTAAGCCCGGTTTTCGTATGGCGCGGCCCATATGTATCTGCTACCACTTACGTGTATATGGAACGCCAAATCTACATAAACTCAAATATATATTGCTAGCAACAAATATTTGGAGCTAGCAATAAATATTTGGAGAGCTCTCGAAAACATTTGGAGAGCTCTCGAAATCAATTAATGATATCTCGAAATCATTTGGAGAGCTCTCGAAATCATTTGGAGCGAGCATTATATAACATTTGATTTGGAGAGCTCTCTAAATCATTTGGAGAGCTCTCGAAATCAATTAATGATATCTCAAAATCATTTAGAGAGCTCTCGAAATCATTTGCAGCGAGCATTATATAACTTTGATTTGGAGAGCTCTCTAAATCATTTGGAGCTATCTCTAAATCATTTGGAGAGCTCTCGAAATCGTGCTGCGTAATTCAATGCGTAATTCAATAATTCAGGGAGACATCGTTTTCATAGTTTCAATCGATTTAATGCTAGCTCCAAATAATATATATATTGCTAGCTCGAAATGAATTAGAGATAGCTCGAAATGATTTCGAGAGCTCTCCAAATGATTTCGAGAGCTCTCAAAATTATTTAGAGATAGCTCCCAATGATTTAGAGAGCTCTCCAAATCAAAGTTATATAATGCTCGCTACAAATGATTTCGAGAGCTCTCTAAATGATTTCGAGATATCATTAATTGATTTCGAGAGCTCTCCAAATGATTTCGAGAGCTCTCCAAATGATTTCGAGATAGCTCCAAATGATTTAGAGAGCTCTCCAAATCAAGTTATATAATGCTCGCTACAAATAATTTCGAGAGCTCTCTAAATGCTTTCGAGATATCATTAATTGATTTCGAGAGCTCTCCAAATGATTTCGAGAGCTCTCCAAATGATTTAGAGATAGCTCCAAATGATTTAGAGAAGCTCTCCAAATCAAAAGTTATATAATGCTCACTACAAATGATTTCGAGAACTCTCAAAATGAGTTTCAAAGAGATATCAATTAATTGATTTTCGAGAGCATCTCCAAATGAATTTCGAGAGCTTCTCCAAAATGAATTTAGAGATAGCTCCAAATGATTTAGAGAGCTCTCCAAATCAAATGTTATATTGCTCGCTTCAAATGATTTCGAGAGCTCTCCAAATGATTTCGAGATATCATTAATTGATTTCGAGAGCTCTCTAAATGATTTCGAGAGATCTCCAAATATTTATTGCTAGCTCCAAATATTTGTTGCTAGCAATATATATTTGAGTTTATGTAGATTTGGCGTTCCATACGTGTACGGTTTCAGATAATATTTAGCGACTTTCAAAAATATCACATTGAATCAGCCGTACGATTGCCGTTTGGTAACAATGTAAATATTCTTTAAAATGACCACTTGTAAATATGGTTATATGAATGTATAGCAATTTGACTAGTATATTTGCAATCATTGCATACACTGATCAGACTGCACAGATGCACAGGTCTCCAACATTTACACATTTGAGAAGTCCGACTTTGCCAGATTGTTGTTACTTTTCTTACATTGTACTACATTGTACTACATAATGCAAGTCTGCATGCTTTGTTTGTTATCAAAGGGCCGTTCGTTCTAGTCGGATGCGTGTAAATAATACAAAGCAAACGCACATGCACAATAGTCGCAGGGTGTGGAGTGTCATTTCAACAAAAGCAATGGCCTCCCCACTTTACCGTCCACATATCGCCAAACAGGTGTCCGATAGCATCTCGATTTATCAGCAAAATAGTATGGCCACTAAAGTGCGACACGGAGCTCGAAAATACGCATTCATAACATCCCCGGACGGGAAAATGCCTAAATTTTACATTTGGGACCATTTTTATGCTTAGACGTACGTTAATCTCATTAAATCTTGAAATATAATCGATGACTTAAACTTTACACTGCCTTGGCCCCGATTGTTATTGTTCCGTCTGCGCATGCGTGGACTGAAACCTTTACTGGGCTGAAGAATTTTCTGTTATACCGGTACTGATTTTTTATATAAGTTTCTTCAAATGTTATAAATGTACGCAGTTATCAACGGTACTTTGTAGATTCCTTCATATGTTTTATTTGCGTGACCGATGCCCGCGCGACAGCATGCGTATTTATTTAGTAAATGCAATGTATAGTTGTTAAAATCAAAAGTGTCCAACAGAACATTCAGGGCAAAATTATCCATTACTGTGTATAATGGGTGTACCATTTGAAAACAAATATATATACATAAACCTGTCAATGTCGGGAAAATGTGTCGAGGTGACATACATGATTGTATAATTGTTATAAAATGTTCTGATAAAAAATACCGGCAGTAAACATAATAGTACTGGTGCATGTACATGTATACACTGTATCCTCTCGTCGGGAATAATTAATTTGAAAACGAAATTTGCAATTTAATTGTGTTGCGTTTCAGAAAAAGTATATTCAACGCCTTTGTAAACACTGACATGAGTGGCCAACCAAGCCATGCTAAAAAGCACCGTGGCGTACGAACATGTATTTTTAATTCATGTCTGCACACTATATTATCAAGTCAGTGATTTACACACTAAATTTGTACCGACCACAAAATTGCGACATTTGTTTGAAGCGTCTCGTTTGAATTTAGACGCGTTGAATCTGCAAATATAGAAGTTGTGTATTCCAGGGCGGATTCACGTAGGGGAAAACCTGGCGCGCGCCCCCTTAAAATTTGGCGAGTAAAGATATGTTTGCTCTAAAATACGCTATAACGCAGCACAATGGGGTGTAGATATCACAAATATTCCGGAGGGCGTACCGCCGGACCCACCTAGCAGTCTCCCGAGCTCCTACTTGGTCGACGAACAAACGGTGCTAGTTCGAAAATATGTAGTAAACTGTTTCAATTAAGAAGTCCCGCCCCGCCCCCCCCCCCACCCCAACCTGAAATCCATGATCCGCTCCTGGTATTTGCTATATATTATTTACACGCCTCCGACTAGAACGTCCCTTTGATGAAAAAAACAATAAAGCACGCAGACATCCAGTGCTTAATAGTAGGTAAATTAACAACGATCTAACGCAGGACTTCTTAACTTTGTAAATGTTGGAGACCTGTGCATCTGCGCAGCCTGATCAGGGTGTACACTGATTGCAAAAATACTTAAAGAGGCTGCACGGAGATATTTCACATTCCTGCATAGGTAAGTAGCACTAATAGAGCATCATATTTGTGTTTATGTAAAAGTTTCTAGTGTATCTAGGTCACAAATGTCGAACGCATATTGCTGTCCGCCCACTTATTTGGAATATTGCATTAAATGCATACTGTCCGAGGGCGTGAAATGGATAATTTTAAATTAACTGGTCACTGCCCCCTTAGTCACAGGTGGAAGACTCGGACCTATGACACCAAACAAATGCCTATTAAAAAAAATCCCATTACCCCACCCACTTGGTCTCGTACATTACCATCTTATATAAGGAAGGTGGATAACATTGTGGCCATTACAGAAAGAGCCCTCTCGTTTCCGACTCGTACAAACACAATACACATCGATTACATGTATGATTTCTGTCGCTGGCAATCGATAAAGGTATTAGGTGTGTGAATATATTCACTTCAAATCGCTCTTTCCAGCATTTATTCAGTTATTCGCATTGTGTATACCCCATCCAAAGCGAAATTTGCGTGTACGAAAGAATCTCACACAGAATTGGAGGCCATCCGGCGTGGATTATCGGTCATATTTGACCAATAACTGATCGCCAGCTCAAACTAAAGTGGTGCACCATTGACCTTATACATTAGAAACTCCAACCATACAAAGTTCGTCCAATTGTGATCGTTCACCGATCTAAAAAACACCTTTTTTTCTACTTTCATTCATGATTCGCGTACTATCAGATATGTCTTCCGGAATCCCGAAATAGGTTGAATGACGTCATTACAGTTTAGATTTAGCCAATCAGAGATGTTCTTGACATAGACGCTTCCGGTTGTATTATGGAAGATGGTGCATTGACCCGGTTCCAGATAATGAACGATGAACGATCACAATTGGACGAACTTTGTATGGATGGAGTTTCTAATGTATATGGTCAATGGTGCACCACTTTAGTTTGAGCTGGCGATCAGCTATCGGCCAAATATGACCGATAATCCACGCCGGACGGCCTCCGATTCTGTGTGAGATTCTTTCGTACACGCAACTTTCGCTTTGGATGGGGTAATCAAAATGCGAATAACTCAATAAATACTTGAAAAAGCGATTTGAAGTGAGGATATTCACACACCTAATACCTTTATCGGTTGCCAGAGACATTATTTCATACATTTAATCGATGTTTATTGTGTTTGTGCGAATCGGAAAATAGAGGGCTCTTTCTATAATTGCCATATTCATACCCACCTTCTATAAATAGAAGATGGCAATGTACGAGACCAAGTGGGTGGGGTAATGGGATTTTTTAATAGGCATTTTTTTGGTGTCATATGTCAAGGTCTTCCACCTGTGCCCTTAGTCGCATGTGGTTAACGGTTTAATAAAATCGTGTAAACTATATTGTATACACGTAACCTCGATGAGGGAAAAATACACTCGGCTATAAATACACACATGTTCATAACCCGTGTAATTGAAACATTGTCGTCGGCTACAAATATTAAAAAAGGTGGTCCAGTTAGACATGACCAGCCTTTTTTTTTTGGGGTGTGCCCGATATAGACAAGGACGGTCGGATAGGAACGCCATTACTAAGTGCATGACGTTAATTCGAGGGAACGAATTGTTAAATTGAGGGAACGAATTGTTATTTCGTGGGAACGAATTAATTTAAAAAAATGCATGTCCCCTGCGGGACCTCCGTCCCACAAACCCTGTTGGTCCGTTCAGAAAAATTAAAGTGTTTGGTTACCCACTATCTCAGTTACTAGTTCCTTACGTCGGAGTGTCTTGAAACTTATATGGCACTACCATGTGGCCCCTGTGTCCAAGGTCAAGGTCAAATGACTCGTGGAAGTTGCGTTCTTTAGTGCTACATCTTCCATCAGTG
>CM055274.1:34861713-34891486 GCA_029237695.1 Conchocele bisecta | reverse complement strand
TTGCGAAAATTGGGAATAATATCACTGAGATTCTTAGCCTTGTTATTTTTTCTTAAAATGATCGTAAATGTACTAATACAGTTTCTATAATTTTTGCTTCTGTCCAGTATACTGGTGTACCCTCAATACTGAGGCTTATCACCAGTGAATCATATTTGTATTCATAATTACATGTACATACAATCAAATACAATCAAATACAATCGAATGCAATCGATGTTCCCGGTATTTAGCCGGTACCCATTTACAGCTGGGTGGGCTGAAGCAGTGTGGATAAAGTGTCTTGCTCAAGGACACAACGCACGCCTCCGGTGAGGCTCGAACCCACGACCAATAAGATCAGCAGTCCGACGCCTCAGACCGCTCGACTACGCGCTCCACTATGCCTAGGCTATTAATGTACTATATATGAAACGGAAATGTCTAATTTGTATCACTGGTTCAAATAAGAGAAATGCGACAATGACACCATTTAATTATAATAGACAAGTTGTAACACCATGGTAGTTGCGGGAAGTAGCTCTGCAGAATATCTACAATATGCTACGGTACCGTTATAGCATATTAACATCATGTTAAAGCTATCAATTGTTAAATGTAGTTTCATATACTAACGTCGCCCGTCATAGGTAGTTGCCTATTACATTTTATCTAATAAGAAAAAAAAATGTCACCCTCCCGGTAAAAAATGTATTTGATGATGAAATTCCATCAACTATTGATTTTATTGCGAAAAAAAGATGGAGTGATTTTCAAAAATATCTTTCGTTTTCTTAGTTACTCATTTTCAAGCTATCTCACCAGGTTTCGGAGTCATTTTCCAAAATCTTTTAGTTTTTTGATCCTGTAGGATCAAAAAACTAAAATATTTGGAAATTGGCTCCCCATGTTAAATTCCCATAGCAAAATCGTTTTTTCGCAATAAAATCAATATTTGATTGAATTTCATGAAACAAAATATTTTGAGGAGGGTGACTTTTTTGTTATTGATGAACAAGTACGTCGGCAGCAAAACGTGGAACAGACAGTAGAGGGGATGATATACTGTTAGTCCATGTACATACGTACATGTGTACATTAGTGACACCTTTTATTTTTCAAAAGTCGCGCACCGTTTCTCTCATTTTGATAATTATTTGTTTTGCATACAACACACGCCCAAACGCCCAAGGTAAAGGTCACTGAGGACTTATGTTCACCTTGTTTGTAAGGCATAAATGTTAAAACAAATATTTTTTTTGTTGTCAAGGTTGACTGCAAGGGGATGATTAGCTTATTGTCTGTTCAACGAAATGCTGCCCAAGATTTATTGCTATAAAAACACTCCAAACTGCTTATTTTTTTATATAAAACAATGTAAAACTATTTTTTAGAAATGAGCCTACTTTTTATTTCAAGAAAATCCGTCTAATAACAAAGTTATTTCGAATAAACAGTCATGGATGGGCTTTTGCATTATAAATTAATTTCACCGATTTTTAGTTGTTGACAATAAAACAAGAAACTGCTATGCAATAATCACTTCCGGTTAACAACAACAACAACTATTTTTGCGAACTGAACACAAATTCTTAATAAATTTGTTTATTAACATCATTTTCTGGCATATAATTTAAATAATTTGCATTAAAATATATCAATTAATCATTTAATCTTCGTATATTTAGCGAATATCATTCATCCATAAGGTTCCAAGTCGATCTGATACTATTTCTAATACGTCCTAATGTCTTGTAAATTGTGAATGTTAACGAATTTGATTCGATTAAACTCGTGACCTTCACCAACCAATCAGCATTTAGTAAACCAAGTTGTCCGCCGGAAATTCGTCCGGCAAAGAAACTGGCTCACATGAAGTGACTATATACTTCCGCCGGAAATGACGTATGTATGGTGTTCCCAAGTCATACCATTAGATAATGTAGATTTACACCGGTGTCGATGTGCGAGGATATGTGTAATTAATTTTGCGTGGTAGGAACAGCGTGCCAACCTCAGCTTGGCGTTGTCAATAGATACGAAAGCTGTAGCAGATGATGATGACATCATGTTGTATTTTGACCAAATTCTCGGCATTTTCTTCTGTAATTCTTGTACGAACACCGAGAAATGGAGGCTCGATTCCTTTATTTTTCAACCTGGCAAGATTTGCTCTCATAAATATAAGGTTAGTGTCTTGTTTTTAATGATGAAATCCAGCAAGCAGGTCGATGCTAGAAAAATGTTGAAAATCTGATCGTACGTGACATTTTAACATTGCAACCCTGCATTCAATTCTTTATTTATGGCTATTACTTCATTATAGGACCGAAATTCAAAAAATAAAAAGATGGCTCATTTGCTAAAATAGCTGAAAAATGATTTTATGCCAAAAAATGAGAGTTTTAGGGTGTTTAAATATGTGTAAAAGTTGGGCAGGTTAACGTGAAACAGACAATAGAGATAACGATACACTTGTTTACTTAATTATCAGAGGAATAAAAATGTTTGTTTCTTGTACTTCTATGGGTTAAGTGTATTGTTTCATATTCAGCTTTAACTTAGACGCATCAGGTTATCAATTACTAGCAAGTTTCCTAGTGCATTTAGACGAAGATAATGAAGGGATCTACCAAAAGCGATAGTAGAATAATAAACCAACAAACATCATTCCACAGTTTTCAGGGATGGTCCGTGGCCTAGGGGATATGGCATTGGACTTCAATAATGGAGGCTGTGAGCTCAATCCTCACCCTAGGCGTGAACATCCCGCAAATCTGTCAGATGAGACTTTAAACTATGCGCCCGTCACTATATGAACTTAGCTGTTGTTGTGACGTTAAACCCATTCACTTTCACTTTTCCACAGTTTTCACAGATCATTTAATACAGACAGTTCAACAAATAAAAGGCCCAGGCCAACATTGAACATATTTAGACTGTAATAAAGCAGACTCGTCGATTTTCTGCCAAGCTTAAATAAAACATTTGATAAATAAACATAAAGACAAATCAAACTACACCATTTAAGTATCCCCTCACAGATAGGCAATATTGGATATAGCGTTAGTCTATGTACGTGCGTGCGTTCGTTATTAACACCTTTCATTTTTAGCTCGCCTGCACGAAATGCAGAAGAGCTTATGGCATCGTCGGCGTCGTCGGCGTCGTCGGCGTCCACAAACTTGACGTTGAGGTAAATGTCTTATAACTTCTGTTTCCTGGTCACAAACATAGCACATTCATAAACTTAACGTTGGGGTAAATGTCTTATAACATCTGTTTCCTTTCATGGAACACCTTGATATTTCATACATGCATTCCTCAGATGACCCTCTATCATGCTGTAGCAAATCCACGACCCACCACCCAATCCTTACCCCAAGGTGAAGGTCACAAACTTAGCATGTTCATAAACTTAACGTTCGGGTAAATGTTGTGTAACTTCTGTTTATTTACAGGGAATGCCTTCATATTTCATACATGCATTCATCTGATGACCCTCTATCATGATGTAGCAAATCCACGATCCACCACCCAACCCTTACCCCAAGGTCAAGGTCACAAACTTAGCATGTTCATAAACGTAACGTTGGATTAAATGTTTTGTAACTTCTGTTTATTGTATCCCCCGGACGAAAGTCGGGGGACACTATGGATTTGACAACGTTCCGCGTCCACGTCCGCGTCCGCGTCCGCCGCAGACACTTCTTGTCCGGAGGATAACTCGAACACCCTTTGGAACTTCACAACATAGACCACGACCCGAAGGTGTGTCGCGCACAAGAATGACAACTCTTGCATAGCTAATTATTTAATTATCTCCCTTTTTTGTTTCGCGCACTGATTGAGCATAACTCGACCATCGTTTGAAATATTTTCATGAAACTTCGGACATGCATAGACCACGAACCGAAGGTGTGCCGTGTATAAGAATGACAATTCTTGCATAGCTAATATTTTAGTTATCTCCATTTTTTGTTATCGCGCACTGATTTCCTGTCCGGAGCATAACTCGACCACCCTTTGTAATATGTTCATGAAACTTCACACATGCATAGACCACGACCTGAAGGTGTGTCGTGCAGAAGAATGACAACTTTTGCATAGCTAATTTTTTAGTTATCTCCCTTTTTTGTTTCATGCACTCTACAAACTGGACATTAATGCGTGAAGACCCGTTTTCTTGTGTGCTCTGTGCACCTTACATGTAGAGAGAACAATAGCCTTCTCCGGTTGAACAATAGTAACTGGGAGAACCATTCACCTGTGCATGTGCTAGCATGTGCAAATGTCCACACTGACCACTAACTGACCACTAACTTATTACAGGTAATTTATACAGGTAAATTATTATTACATTTCCGTAAACTGTGTTGACAATATTGTGGCAATATGTGGACCTGTGCAGATATGATATGTAGATAAATATAGGACTATTAAAAATGATTCTGGGCTCCAGTAGCGAGCATTATTTTCTTTTAATTTTTAAAAAAAAAAAATTTACTTTTTAATTAAAAAAAAAAAAAAATTACTTTTTTTTTCCATTTAGTTTTCCAACATTTTTTTCAATTTTTGTCTAGTAGCATAAGGTCATAAGTGCTACATACAGATTTTTATCATATAATAAAACAATTATTGACTAGTGAGCCATAAAATATAATCTGATATTCTATGGCTCACTAGTCAATAATTGTATAATATGTTCGGGCCAGTGAAAATTGCTTTCGGGGCCAGGCTCGAGGTCAAGGCGGGAAAAGGCGAGGCATTTGATTCAGCGGAATTATTGTTTACTTATCTCCCTTTTTTGAATTCATGCACTGAGTTCGTGTCCGGAGCATAACTCGAGCACCCTTTGGAATATTGTCATTAAACCTCACATATGCATAGAACACGACCCAAAGGTGTGTCGCGCGCAAGAATGACAACTCTTGCATCTTTAATTTTTGTACTTATCTCCCTTTGTTGTTTCATGCTCTGATTTCGTGTCCGGAGCATAACTCGAACACCCTTTGGAATATTTTAAGAAACTTCACACATGCATAGGCCACAACTCTAAAGATGTGTCATGCAAGAATAACAATTCTTGCATCTCTAATTTTTTAGTTATCTCCCTTTGATTTTCCGCGCACTGATTTTGTCTCCGGAGCATAACACGAACACCCATTTTTCAAACTACTTGTGTATCCAAGCGTCCATTTATAGTTTACAGGGAATGCCTTAATATTTCATACATGGATTCATCTGATGATACTCTATCGTGCTATAGCAAATCCATGACATACCGCCCATCCCTTACCCCAAGGTCAAGGTCACATTCATAAACTTAACGTTGGGGTACATGTCTTATAACAACTGTTTTCTTTCATGGAACGCCTTGATATTTCATACATGCATTCCTCAGATGACCCTCTATCATGCTGTAGCAAAGCCACGACTCACCACCCAACCCATACCCCAAGGTCAAGGTCACAAACCTAGCACATTCATAATCTTAACGTTGGGGTAAATGTTGTGTAACTTCTGTTTGTTTACAGGGAATACCTTCATATTTCATACATGCATTCATCTGATGATACTCTATCGTACTATAGCAAATCCATGACCCACTTCCTACCCCTTTCCCCAAGGTCAAGGTCACAAACTTAGCACATAAATAAACTTAACGTTGGGGTAAATGTCTTATAACATCTGTTTTCTTTCATGGAACGCCTTGATTTTCATAAATGCGTTATTCTGATGATACTCTATTGTGCTATAGCAAATCCATGACCCACCCCTTACCCCAAGGTCAAGGTCACAAAAGTAGCACATTCATAAACTTAACGTTGGGGTAAATGTCATATACCATCTGTTTCCTTTCATGGAACGCCTTGCTATTTCATACATGCATTCAGCTGTTGATACCCTATCATGCTATCGCAAATCCATTACCCACCCCCCATACCCAAAGGTCATAGTCACAAACTTAGCACATTCATAAACTGAACTTTAGGGTAAATGTCTTATAACATATGTTTCCTTTCATAGAACTCTTGATATATCATACATGCATTCATCTGATGATACCCTATCGTGCTATCGCAAATCCATGACCCACTGCCCACCCCTTACTCCAAGGTCAAGGTCACAAACTTAGCACATTCATAAACTTAACGTTGGGGTAAATTTCTTATAACATATGTTTCCTTTCATGGAACGCCTTGCTATTTCATACATGCATTCATCTGTTGATACCCTATCATGCTATCGCAAATCCATGACCCACCCCCACCGCTTACCCCAAGGTCAAGGTCACAAACTTAGCACATTCATAAACTGAACGTTGGTGTAAATGTCTTATAACATATGTTTCCTTTCACGGAACGCCTTGATATTTCATACATGCATTCTTCAGATGACCCTCTATCATGCTGTAGCAAATCTTAGCCGTGGGGTTAAATTGCGGTCAAATTTTATTTTTGACCGAATATGTTCATTTTATATATCAAATCGAAGGTATCTACGAGGCCATCACTTCGGTGCATTTTTTATCGAAATCGGATAATCATGTCATCCAAGATGGCCGCCGAAAGGTTGTTCTTTTATTAGAGATTTCAAAATTCATCTTCACATGAACCGCATGGCCCATGGCAGCCAAACTTAAAAGTTCTGGTCCATGGATGCCGTCTTTTCAGATTTTTTTCAAATTGAGGTCATTACTAATCCAAGATGGCCGCCGTGTAAAAATAGCATAAATCCTTAAAAAATCTTCTTCGCATGAACTGTTGGCCGGATTTCAACGAAACTTGGTAGGAATGATCGATGTACAATGCTCTTTAAAATTTGCTGAAATGGTGACCCCGCGGCCAAAAAAAATGGGCGTGGCCCCTGGGGTCAAATTGGGGTCAAATTTTACTTTTCACCGAATATGGTCATGTCTATATCAAATCTAAGATATGAAAGAGGCTATCGCTCTGGTACATTTTTTGTCGAAATTGGATGGTCGTGTCATTCAAGATGGACGCCGAAGGTCAAAAGGTCGTTCTTTTATTAGAGATTTCAAAATTCTTTTTCACATGAACCGCTGGCCCCATGGTGGTCAAACTTCATAGTTATGGTCCATGGGTGAAGCCTTTTCAGATGTGTTCAAACGGAGGTCGTCGCTAATCCAAGATGGCAGCCGTCTAAAATAGCACAAATTCTTAAAACATCTTCTTATGATGAAACGCCAGCCGGATTTCGACGAAAGTTGGTAGGAATGATCGATGTAGAATGCTCTTTCAAAGGTGTTAAACTGGTGACACCGGGGCCAAAAATGGGCGTGGCCCGTGGGGTCAAATTGGGGTCAAATTTTATTTTTGACCGAATATGCTCATGTTATATATCAAAAGGCCGATTTATTCGAGATTTTGAACGTCTTTTTCTCAGGAACCACATGGCCGATGTAAGTTAAGATCCTTGGTTGAAGCATTTTCAGATTTGGTAAATTGAGAGTCATCGCTTAATCCAAGATGACCGCCATCTGAAAATAGCACAATTTTTTTAAAACACATATGAACTCAATGTCACATTCTCCTCTGGTGTTCATGGAGTCAGGTGAGCGAATTAGGGCCATCATGGCCCTCTTGTTATAACTTCTGTTTCCTTACAGGGAATAATTTGATGTTTCATACATGCATTCATCTGATGATACACTATCGTGCTATAGCAAATCCATGACCCACCCCTTTCCCCAAGGTCAAGGTCACAAACACAGCACATTCATAAACTTAACGTTGGGGTAAATGTCTTATAATATATGTTTTCTTTCATGGAACGCCTTGATATTTCATACATGCGTTCATCTGATGATACTCTATCATGGTGTAGCAAATTGATGACCCACCGCCCTCCACTAACCCCAGGGTCAAGGTTACAAACTTAGCATGTTCATAAACTTAACGTTGGGGTAAATGTTGTGTAACATCTGTTCTTTACTGGGAACACTTTGATATTTCATATATGCATTTATCTGATGATCCTCTATTGTGCTACAGCAAATCCATGACCCACCCCCACCCCTTTCCCCTAGGTCAAGGTCACAAACTTAGCACATTCGTACATGTATTTCTCATGTGAATAGCTATCATCCTGTAGAAAATCACCAACTTAGTGCATTCATAAACTTAACTGTTTTACTTCTGTTTTCATGGAGCGCATTGATATTTCATACATGCATTCTTCTTAATATGCTATATTATGCTATAGCAAACAAACGACCCATCTTGCACCACTGATCCCAATGTAAAGGTCCACCGCACGCCCCTTAACCCAAGGTAAAGTTATATAATATTCATATTTTGTTATGCAACTGTGCCAAGTTTGAGTGAAGGCTGCCAACAGGCGAGCTTCGCTGTGTTCTGACAACTCGTGTTCAATAACCTATGAACCGCTTGATTTTGATGATATTTTGACACAATGCCTGTCTAGGGAAGGTTTTTTGTTTTGCATATGACACACGTCCGACAAACCCAAGGTCAAGGTCACTGACGATTTATGTTCACCTTGTTTGAAAATCAAATGAGTTACATATGTTTTTTCTTTGTATTATGAAGGCTGCCAGTGAGTGGATTAGCTTAATAGTGATGACAATGCACTTGTTCAGTATTGTAAGTATTTATGTAACTGCTTCTCTACCCCAGGTACTGGGATGAAGAAGACCGTGAGTGGACCATTCCGTAGTTCGAATACTATAGGGCCAGAACTGACCCCACTCCTAGAAGCAAGCTCGGCCAACAACGGGGTGGCCAGATCAAACAGTTATACACACGATACACAGGTAAGATACAGGGGGGTGGGGTGAGGAACTGACCCCACTCCTAGAAGTTAGCTCCACCAACAACGGGGTGACCAGATCAAACAGTTATATACATGATACACAGGTAAAATACAGGGGGGAGGGACGGGAAACTGACCCCACTCCTAGAAGCTAGCTCTACCAACAACGGGATGGCCAGATTAAACAGTTATACACACGATACACAGGTAAGATACAGGGGGAGGGGTGGGGAACTGACCCCACTCCTAGAAGCTAGCTCTACCAACAACGGGATGGCCAGATTAAACAGTTATCCACACGATACAAAGGTAAGATACAGGGGGAGGGGTGGGTAACTGACCCCACTCATAGAAGCAAGCTCTGCCAACAACGAGGTGGCCAGATCAAACAGTTATACACATGATACACAGGTAAGATACAGGGGGGAGGAGAGGGGAACTGACCCCACTCCTGGAAGCTTGCTCTGCCAACAACGGTATGGTAAGATCAAACAGTTATGCACACGATACACAGGTAAGATACAGGGGGGGGGGGGGAGAGGTGGGGAACTGACCCCACTCCTAGAAGCTAGCTCCACCAACAACGTGGTGGCCAGATCAAACAGTTATACACATGATACACAGGTAAGATACAGGAGGAAGGTAGGGGAACTGACCCCACTCCTAGAAGCTAGTTCCACCAACAACGGGGTGGCCAGATCAAACAGTTATAAAGACGATACACATTTAAGATACAGGGGGAGGGGAGGGGAACTGACCCAACTCCTAGAAGCAACCTCTGCCAACAACGGGGTGGCCAGATCAAACAGTTATACACGTGATACACATTTAAGGTAAAGAGGGAAGGGATGGTGGAACTGACCCCACTTCTGGAAGCAAGCTCTGCCAACAACGGGGTGGCCAGATCAAACAGTTATATATATGATATACAGGTAAGTAATATACAGGGAGGAGGGATGGGGAACTGACCCCACTCCTAGAAGCTAGCTCCACAAACAACGGGGTGGCCAGATCGAACAGTTATACACATGATACACAGGTAAGATACATGGGGAAGGGGTGGAGAACTGACCCCACTCCTAGAAGCTAGCTCCATCAACAACGGTGTGGCCATATCAAACAGTTATACACATGATACACATGTAAGATACATGGGGTAGGGGCGTAGAACTGACCCCACTCCTAGAAGCTAGCTCCATCAACAACGGTGTGGCCATATCAAACAGTTATACACATGATACACATGTAAGATGCAGGGGGGTGGGGTGGGGAACTGACCCCACTCCTAGAAGCTAGCTCCACCAACAACTGGGTAGCAAGATCAAACAGTTATATACACATGATACACAGGTAAGATACAGGGGGAGGGGAGGGGAACTGACCCCACTCCTAGAACTTAGATCCTCCACCAACTACGGGGTGGCCAGGTGAAACAGTTATATACACGATACACAGGTAAGATACAGGGGGGTGGGGGACTGTCTCCACTCCTAGAAGCTAGTTCCACCAACAGCGGGGTGTCCAGATCAAACAGTTATATAAATGATACACAGGTAAGATACAGGGGGGGATGGGGAACTGACCCCACTCCTAGACGCAAGCTCTGCCAACAATGGGGTGGCCAGATCAAAGAGTTATACGCATGATAAACATGTGGATACAGGGGGTATGGGTGGGAACTGACCCCACTCCTAGAAGCTAGCTCCAACAACAACGGGGTGGCCAGATAAAGCAATTGTACACATGATACAGAGGTAAGATACATGGGGGAGGGGAGGGGAACTGACCCCACTCCTAGAAGCTAGCTCTACCAGCAACAAGGTGGCCAGACCGAAAAGTTATAGACTTGATACACAGGTAAGATACAAGGGGGAGGAGTGGGGAACTGACCCCACTCCTAGCAGCTATCTCCACCATCAACGGGGTGGGCAGATCAAACAATTATACATATGATACACATGCAAGATACAGGGGGAGTGGTGGGGGAACTGACCCTACTCGTAGAAGTTAGCTCTGCCAACAACGGGGTGACCAGATCACGAACAGTTATGCACACGATACACAGGTAAGATATAGTGGGGAGTGGTAGGGAACTGACCCCACTCATAGAAGCTAGCTCCACCAACAATGGGGTGGCCAGATCAAACAGTTATACACATGATACACATGTAAGAAACAGGAGGGAGGAGAGGGGAACTGACCCCACTCCTGGAAGCAACCTCTGCCAACAACTGGGTGACCAGATCAAACGGTTATACAGATCATACACAGGTAAGATACAGGGGAAGGGGTGGGGAACTGACCCCACGCCTAGAAGTTAGCTCCACCAACAACTGGGTAGCCAGATCAAACAGTTATACACATGATACACAGGTAAGATACTGGGGGGATTGGTGGAGAACTGACCCCACTCCTAGAAGTAACATCTGCCAAAAACGGGGTGGCCAGATCAAACGGTTATACAGATACACTTGTAAGATACAGGGGGAGGGGAACTGACGCCACTCCTAAAATCAACCTCTGCCAACAACGGGGTGGCCAGATCAAACAGTTATACACATGATACACAGGTAAGATACAGGGGGAGGGGTGGCGAACTGACTCCACTCCTAGAAGCTAGCTCCACCAACAATGGGGTGGTCAGATCAAACAGTTATATACATGATAAACAGGTAAGATACAGGGTGCAGTGGAGGGGAAATGACACCACTCCTAGAAGCTAGCTCCTCCAACAACGGGTGGCCGGATCGAACAGTTATACACATGATACACAGGTAAGACACAGGGGGAGGGACGGGACCTGACCCCACTCCTAGAAGCAATCTCTGATACACAGGTAACATACAGGGGGGAGGGGCGGGGAACTGACCCCACTCCTAGAAGCTAGCTCCAACAACAATGGGGTGGCCAGATCAAACAGTTATACACATGCTACAGAGGTAAGATATATGGGGGAGGGGAGGGGAACTGATCCCACTCCTAGAAACTAGCTCTACCAAGAACAGGATGGCCAGACCGAACAGTTATATACATGATACACAGGTATGATACAAGGGGGAGGGGTGGTGAACTGACCCCACTCCTAAAAGCTATCTCCACCAACAACGGGGTGGCCAGATCAAACAGTTATACACATGATACACAGGTGATATACAGGGGGAGGGGATGGGAACTGACCCCACACCTAGAAGCTTGCTCCACAAACAACGGGGTGGCCAGATCAAACAGTTATACACATGATACACATGTAAGATACATGGGGGAGGGGTGGGGAACTGACCCCACTCGTAGAAGCTTGCTCTGCCATCAACGGGGCGGCCAGATCAAACAGTTATACACACGATACACAGGTAAGATACAGGTGGGAGTGATAGGGAACTGACCCGACTCATAGAAGCTAGCTCCACCAACAACCGGGTGGCCAGATCAAATGGTTATACACATCATACACAGGTAAGATACAGGGGTGAGGGCAGGGGAACTGAACCCACTCCTAGAAGCAAGCTCTGCCAAACGGGTGGCCAGATCAAACAGTTACACATGATACACATGTAAGATACAGGGGGGAGGGGATGGGAACTAAACCCACTCCTAGAAGCAAGCTCTGCCAACAACGGGGTGGCCAGATCAAACTGTTATGCACATGATACACAGGTAAGATACTAGGGGGGTGGGGAGGGGAACCGACCCCACTCATAGAAGCCAACTCTACCAACACGGGGGTGGCCAGCCACAAATCCAGATTATTCATCTATGATACACATGTAAGATAAAGAAAAAAAAAAAAGGGGGGAATGAAGGGAACTGACCCCACTCCTAGAAGCTAGCTCCATAGTTATACACATGATACACAGGTACAATTCTGAGAGGAGGAGTGGGGAACTGACCGTATTCCTAGAAGGTAGCTCCACCAACAACTGGGTGGCCCGGTCAAACAGTTATACACATGATACACAGATAAGATACAGGTGGCATTGCTGGGGAATTGACCCCACTCCTAGGAGCAAACTCTGCCAACAACGGGGTGGCCAGATCAAACAGTTAAACACATGATACACTGGTAAGATACAGTTGCAGGGGTGGGGAACTGACCCCACTCCTAGAAGCAACCTCTGCCAACAACGGGGTGGATAGATCAAACAGTTATACACATGATACACAGGTAATATACAATGGGGAGAGGTGAGGTACTGACCCCACTCCTAGAAGCTAGCTCCACCAACATCGGGGTGGCCAGATCAAACAGTTATGCACATGATACACAGGTAAGATACAGGGGAGAGGGGAGAGGAACTGACCCCACTCCTAGAAGTTAGCTCTGCCAACAACGGGTGGCCAGATCAAACAGTTATACACATGATACACTTTTAAAATACAGGGAGGAGGGGAGAGGAACTGACTCCACTCCTAAAAGCTAGCTCCACCAACAACTGGGTGGCCAGATCAGAGTTATACACATGATACACATGTAAGATACAGGGGAGAGGGGAGGGGTACTGACCCCATTCCTAGAAGCTAGCTCCACAGCTATACACATGATACACAGGTAAAATTCAGAGGGGAGGAGTGGGGAACTGACCCTATTCCTAGAAGCTAGCTCCACTAACAACTGGGTGGCCCGGTCAAACAGTTATACACATGATACACAGTTAAGATACAGGTGGTATTGGTGCGGAATTGACCCCACTCCTAGAAGCAGGCTCTGCCAACAACGGGGTGGCCAGATCAAACAGTTATACACATGATACACTGGTAAGATACAGGTGCTGGGGTGGGGAACTGACCCTACTCCTAGAAGCAACCTCTGCCAACATCGGGGTGGATAGATCAAACAGTTATACACATGATACACAGGTAAGATACAGGGTAGAGGGGAGACGAACTGACCCCACTCCTAGAAGCTAGCTCTGCCAACAGCGGGTGGCCAGATCGAACAGTTATACACATGATTCACAGGTAAGATACAGGGGAGAGGGGAACTGACCGCATTAATTGAAGCTAGCTACGCCAAGAACGGGATGGCCAGTTATACACATGATACACTTGTAAGATACAGGGCGGAGGGGAGGGGAACTGACCCCACTCCTAAAACCTAGCTCCACCAACAACTGGGTGGCCAGATTAGACAGTTATACACATGATACACATGTAAGATTACAGGGGAGAGGGGAGGGAAAACTGACACCACTCCTAGAAAGCAACTCTGCCAAACAAACGGTGGCCAGAATCAAACAGTTATACACATGATACACAGGTAAGATACAGGGGTAGGGGTGGGAAACTGACCCAACTCCTAGAAGCTAGCTCCACCTACAACGGGGTGGCCAGATCAAACATTTATACACACATTACACAGGTAAGATACAGGGAGGATAGGTGGGTAACTGATACCACTCATAGAAGCACCATCTGCCAAAAACGGGGTGGCCAGATCAACGGTCATACAGATGATACACAGTTAAGATACAGGGGGAATGGTGGGGAACTGACCCCAATCCGAGAAGCTAGCTCCACCAACAACGGGGTGGCCAGATCAAACACTTGTACACATGATACACAGGTACGATACAGGGGGAGTGGTGGGCAACTGACCCCACTCCTAGAAGCTAGCTCCACCAAAAACGGGGTTGCCATATCAAACAGTTATACACATGTTACACAGGTAAGATACCGGGGGGAGGAATTGGGACCTAACCCGACTCCTAGAAGCAATCTCCGACAACAACGGGGTGGCCAGATCGAACAGTTATACACATGATACACAGGTAAGATACAGGGGGAGGGGAGGGGAACATACCCGACTCCTAGAAGCAAGCTCCGCCAACAACGGACTGGCCAGATCGAACAGTTATACATATGATACACAGGTAAGATACATGGGAGAGGGGAACTGACCGCATTAATAGAAGCTAGCTCCGCCAACAACGGTATGGCCAGATCAAACAGATATATACATGATACACAGGTAAGATACGGGAATGAGGGGTGGGGATTTGACCCCACTCCTAGAAGCAAGCTCTGCCAACACCGGGGTGGCCAGATCAAACAGTTATACACATGATACACAAGCAAGATACAGGGCGAGGGAGTGGAACTGACCCCACTCCTAGAAGCTAGCTCAACCAACTACGCGGTGGCCAGACCAAACAGTTATATACACGATACACAGGTAAGATACAGGGGGAGGGGTGGGGAACTGACCCCACTCATAGAAGCAAGCTCTGCCAATAAAGGGGTGGCCAGATCAAACAGTTATGCACCTGATACACAGGGAAGATACAGGAAGGAGTGGTCGGGAGCTGACCCCACTCCTAGAAGCAAGCTCTGCCAACAACGGGGTGGCCTGATCAAATAGTTATACACATGATACACAGGTAAGATACAGGGGGGAGGGGTAGAGAACTGACCCCACTCCTAGAAGCTAGCTCCACCAACAATGGGGTGGCCAGATCAAACAGTTATATACAAGATACACAGGTAATATATTGGTGGGGGGTTGGAGGGGAACTGACCCCACCCCTAGAAGCTAGCTGCACCAACAACGGGTTGGCCAGATCAAACAGTTATACACATGATACAAAGGTGAGATACAGGGGGGGGGGGGGGGCAGAGCGGAACTAAACCCATTCGTAGGAGCAAACTCTGCTACCACGGGGTGGCCAGATCAAACAGGTATACACATGATACACAGGTAAGAGACAGGGGGAGGGGAGGGGAACTGACCCCACTCCTAGAAGCAGGCTCTGGCAACAACGGGATGGCCAGATCAAACAGTTATACACACGACACACTGGTAAGATACAGGGGGAGGGGTGGGGATATGACCCTATTCCTAGAAGTTAGCTCCACCAAAAACGGGCTGGCCAGATCTAAAAGTTCTACACACTATATACATGCAAGATACAGGGGGATGGGTGGGGAACTGACCTCACTCCTAGAAGGTAGCTCCACCAACAACGAGGTGGCCAGATCAAACAGTTATATACATGATACACAGGTAAGATACAGGGGGGAGGGGAGGGGAACTGATCCCACTCCTAGAAGCAATCTCTGCCAACAACGGGGTGGCCAGATCAAACAGTTATACACATGATACACAGGTAAGATACAGGGGGGATGGGTGGGGAAGTGACCCCACTCCTAGAGGTTAGCTCTGCCAACAACGGGGTGGCCAGATCAGACAGTTATACACCTGATAAACAGGTGAGATACAGGGGGGGAGGGGTGGGGAACTGACCCCACTCCCAGAAGCATGCTCTGCCAACAACGGGGTGGCCAGATCAAACAGTTATACACATGATGCACTGGTAAGATACAGGGGGTGGAGGTGTGGGGAACTGACCCCACTCCTAGAAGCTAGCTCCGCCAACAACGGGGTGGCCAGGTCAAACAGTTATACACATGATACACAGAAAAGATACAGGGGGTAGTGGTGGGGAACTGACCCTACTCATAGAAGCTAGCTCCGCCAACAACGGGGTGACCAGGTCAAACAGCTATACACATGATACACTTGTAAGATACAGTTGGGAGGGGTGGGGAACTGACCCCTCTCTTAGAAGCAAGCTCTGCCAACAAAGGGGTGGCCAGATCGAACAGTTATACCCACAATACACAGGTAAGATACAAGGGGTAGGGGAGGGGAACTGACCCCACTCCTAGAAGCTAGCTCCAGCAACAACGGGGTGGCTAGATCAAATACACAGGTGAGGCACAGGGGGAGGGAAGGCGAGCTGACCCGATTCCTGGAAGCAAGCTCCGCCAACAATGGGGTGGCCAGATTGAACAGTTGTACACATGATACACATGTAAGATACAGGGGGGAATAAATAGACCACAAATATTGCATATTTTCCATGAAAACACATCTTGGTACATGTATTTCATTATAATTGTCTCCAATGAAATGGAAATACAGTTCGAGAAAGTCTGTTTTGTTACGGATGGACATAAGGCTTGATGAGAAAAACAGACGTGTGTGAACACTGTGCGAATGATTATAAATTTTGACTGAACTGGCTGTGGAAATAATTTCCCGAAAATGAGGCACTTTGTTTTAAATGAGTCTCTCAACCTTATGCGCTGGACTAGTTGCAATATATTGTTTATATTGATCAAGCGGAGCTATGCTAGATCCGAGTATATCACTCGATGTTTATATGAGACGAGCCTTGTCAGTTTGCAGCGTAAAATATGTGCGATACCTTACGAAAAATATTTACAAGTTTTACGCTTTTGCTATCAACAATTTGTCAACTTTCGACGTTATTTAAAGAAAATATTTTGCATAGAAAAAGTGCATATTTTCATAGGTACAAAGTTAAATGACGTATGTCCTGGATTTTATTAAAATGTATTCTTCATGTTATAAAATATTACGGTAATCTTTTAAATGTTTTCATTTCGAAGCAAACTTTTCAATACTTGCTGTCTGTTGATTTGTAAATAGTAGTGTGATTTTATTTTACCCCCAATTAAAAGTTTTAAATACCCAATTGCTTCAGAAATGATGGAGTGAAAATACTCAATTACTATTTCCTTATCTGGAGCTCTTTAAATCAATGTTTGTTTTGCCCAAAAATATCATATCTACAGAATAAATCAAAAAATATGTCTTCCTATATTATTGCCTGGCAACAATACACCATCTAGGCAAGATGGTCAATTGGGTTGGCACAAAGAACATATTTAGTCATTATGTCAGGTTGTTTATTTATTGTGTAGGTAAAATAATAATAATAATATTAAAAATAGACTTTATTTAAAGAGGGTTACACATTTAGTTATAAACTAATCTTCCATGAGGCCCTCACAGACTTACATACATGTATATACAAAATGTACAGAGTTAAAGGAAAAGTTTAAAACATGACACGACAAGCAAACATACATTTGTACAACCAACCCATGGCTAAACACTGGACTCAAACATTTCTCCAAAACCTGCAGCTGTCAATTGCATGGACAGACATAAATGGTTGGCATACAATTGAGAGATGAAAGCTCTTAACTTTTTGGACGCTAGCGGTGAAAACAACAGCCAAATATGTCATGGAATTTCATTAGAATTGCGTTGTGACAACGCAATTCTAATGAAATTGCATGTCATATCTTAACAGTATTCGGAGAGCAATATGAAAATAAGATTAACAAATTGTCGGCTGCTGATTTTTTACTATTTATAATCATTTATTATCCAGCATGCAAAGCATTAAAGTGTGATAGTCCATCTGTTTTCCCTGCTGATGTCTATACATCAACAACACACATACAATCACATTCAATCACATAGCAATAAACACACATATACATACACTATATATACACACACATTCATTATATTAATATATAAGATTCGAAATTACACGGAAAATCGTTAGTGTTAATGACATAATTCTCCAGATCATTTTTCTTTCATCCATTGAATGCATTGGCAGTGAAATTTTGTGGCAGTATCTATTGTTTTTAAATAGGCAGATAAACAGTTCCAAATAATAGAGCCAGAATATGATATGCTTTGTTTGAAGATTTCTTAATGCGGTCTTGGAGTAATATAATTTTTGGAGGTTGCGGATCTTAATGTTGGTAAATTTTCATTGTGTGGTCTTAAGTGAAACAATTCATTAATGTAACTTGGTGTTTTATTTATATTAACATTAAACATAAATTTGGCTTTTCTTAAGAATATACGTTCATAAACACTTACTATTTTTAGTTCTTCCATGCTTTTAACTATATCAGTATACTCATAATCTAGAATTATTTTGCAGGCTCGTTTTTGCAGGTTGTACAATCTGGTCAGATTGGTCTGAGATGTACCTTCCCATATAATACTACAATAGTCAATATGTGGCTGTATGTATGTTTTGTAGAATTGTACGCGGTGTTCGAACGACAAAAAAAGTTTTATTGTGCTAAGAAGCCATAAATTGGTTGCAATTTTCTTCGCTATTTTGTCGGTATGAGTTGACCAGGTTAGGTTATTATCGGTATGAACACCTAGGATTTTGTCATTAGATACAGTATTTAAAATTTCACCATTAAGTTTTAATCTCAAACAGTTAATGTCCAAACGTATTTGATTTTGGTGCGTAGTTACTAACATTACCTTTGATTTCGTTGCATGTATAACCATTCCATTTTTAGTACACCACTTTGACAGTTTTTCTAGTGCATTTTCAAGATTTGATTTTACCGTTTGTATTGATTTGCTCATTTCGTAAAGTGTTGTGTCGTCAGCATATAAGTCAGTGTTAACTACGTTTGTGCATAAAGGCAAATCGTTTATAAACAGTAAAGACATAAGTGGCCCTAACATAGAGCCCTGAGGGACCCCGGATGTGATGAATTCTGCTTTAGATACAGTATTATTAGTCGATACCTTTTAACTTCGAGTGCGTAAATAAGACGAAAACCAGTTAATTGTGGTATTTGAGAATTTGTAGTGACATAGCCTTTTGAGCAGGAGAGAATGATCAACCAAATCAAATGCTTTTTTAAAGTCAACCATGACAGCTCCAATAATTCTCCCATTATTTATTGCACCTAACCAGTTATCAATCATGCATGCTAGTGCAGTCTCACATGAATGTTTATGCCTAAAACCAGACTGTGTTTCATGTGGCAAATTGAAAGTAACTAGGAAGGCCATCAAACAATCATGAACATGTTTTTCTAAGAGTTTGGATAGCACTGGAATAATTTATATCGGCCTGTAATTATTTGGGTCACTCTTATCACCTGTTTTAAATAATGGAGTCACCTTCCCCTCTTTCCATTTTTCTGGAAATATTCCCGTTTTAATACTTTGGTTACATAAATGTGTTATGCTGTCAGAAATGTAGGGTGCGGCAATTTTCAACAATCTTGGGCCAATGTCATCTAAACCTGTTGCTTTTGAAACATCAATTGTTTTTAAATATTTCTCTACCTGCACTTTTGATATATCTGGAATATTGAAATAGGTGTCTTGAGGCACCTTTTCATCACAAAATGAACTAAGCTTTTTGAAATTGGAAAGTTTGGTGGGTTCTTTTATTTTTGATGCAATTGTTACAAAGGACTTGTTAAATTCATTTGCAATTTCGTCCGGGCTTTCAATATTTTTATCATCAACATTTAGAGAAAATACTGTTGCAGGTGAATTTCTTTTGCTAGCTCCTACTTCTTTAAATAGCTTCCAAACACTTGCAGGTTTATTATTATTTTCATTTAGAATGGCAGTATTTTGTGCCTTTTTCGACTTTTTAATCAATTCAGTTACTTTATTGCGATGTAGTTTGTATTGTGTGTCATTATTGAGTGAATTAAATCTGTCTCTCATTTTCATTGCATCCATTATGTCTGGTGTTAGCCACTTTGGCTGTTGCTTACGTTTAACTCGGTGTTGCTTCATTGGTAGATGGGTGTTCACAATATCCAAGAAAGTTTTGACCATGCGTCAATTACATCATTTGTATCATCAAATATTTTTACTTTGTCCCAAGGAACGGTTTCAAGGTCAGTTATAAAATATGTTTCATTGAAATTCTTAAAAGATCTATATGTTATACTATAATGAGTATTTTTAGGTATTGCTGAATTAGATTTTCTTATAAATATAGGAAAGTGGTCACCTAACCCTAATTTAGGCACATTAACTGTATTCATATTTGATTTTACACTACAGTAAATATGATCAATGAGTGTCTCAGAATGGTCTGTTACTCTTGTTGGTGTATTTACTACCTTTGTGAGACCAAATTGTTCCATAAAATCGAGCCAACCTTTGCTTATTTGTGACCCGCCATATCGAAATCAGTCGGAAGTCGCGATTTTCGAAGCGGAGATAATCGATAATATGTCAACAAACTCAAGAAATATTAATATTCAGGTTTGTATCTATATTTACTTATTAATCATTTATCTTTGATTTACCATTAAAAACAATACTCAAATATGCATAAAACATGTATTAAAAGACCTTTTTGTGTGATTGGTATAAACTGATAATTGTTCAATTTATGTTAATTAATCGCCTACACACGCTGTTTTCTGAACAAAATCTGTCAATGTTTATGTAGGTCAAACACGAGATGTCTGGTATGTAAATTTAGCTAAGATGACGTACTTTCTATGTGTGGTATTTTTAGACACAAAGGGCACACTCTTCTAACCAATCAGAAGCTATAAACGAGCACATTTTATTCGAAATCATATTCCCGGTTGCTACGTAGTGCCGTATCGAAGAATTGATTGGTTGAAAGCCGTCACGTGTTTGTTTTCGCCTATTTCCGGTAGAAGATATTTTGGAAAAGCCACATCTATAGCGTTGCGAGTCCAATATTTTTGCCGAATAATCAATCAAATACATTTATTTTTGTTAGTACAAAGACGTCAGTATCTTAGTAATTGAATGCTGCAACAGAACGAATGTTGAAAAGGTAAGTTTGTTGCCAATAATGTCCCCAAAATTGAAGGAACCGGGGCGAATCGCTACCGACAAGTGGTTTCCAGACATTATTTTCTAGATTTAAGCACCATTCGCTCGATGTAACGTCCATTGCCCCAGATGTAAACAACACACATGAATTGTTTGTGCATACGAACCAGGGTTTCCACTTTTATTTTATTTCGTTGACATAATGTGCATTTTTACGAAAGCAAGTCGGAACGGCCCCAGTCCGAACACGTAACTGCTGCATACTATCGTAAGCAGAGTTACGAATCCTTCCATAGGCTTCCCTAGCAGAGTAGCGAATCAAATCTGATTCGCACTTTGGCTGTTAATTACAGTATATTTTCTAGACTTTTAAATATAATTTTTTTTTAGCATTATAAAAGTAAAACAAACTGATAATTCTTAAACAAATTATAGGAAGGTATCGAAGATTAAATATTGCCTTTTCAGTAACTGGACCCCAATATTTATTTTACATTTAGATTTTGGTAGCCACTGACTGGGTCATTTTAAGATGCTAGGTTAATTTTATACAAAAGGCCATCTGTATCTTTAAATTTATTACAAAACAGTTGTAATAATTATGGTCGTAACATAATACTGACCTTAAATTTTGTGCAAACATATAGAAACTATGCTGTAATTAACAGCCAAAGTGCGAATCAGATCTGATTCGGAACCCTGCTACTTAAGTAAAGGCATCGTCCCGTAACTCTGATACGGACAACATGGTAGTAATTTAGAGTTACGGTTCCGCAACTAAGTGAATTGATGCCCACTCTTTTGCACAACAAGTCAATGTCAGTCACCCCCGGCACATATGCATATTTTCTGCCCATTGTCACTGTGAGTTACATACCGTGACGTAACATCTGTATTAAACGGTCTTTGTACAGGCCTGGGCAAATGGTGGGGATAACTATGAAATGGCACCGCCCGTACACGGGTCATGACCTATTTCTTTTTTAGATGAGCCATCTTGAGAGGGGTGACTCCGCCCCGCCACCCCCACACTTTATACAGGCCTGTGCAAAGGGTGGGGGAACACTATGACACAGAGATGGGTCATGGCCAATTCATTTTTAACGTTCAAACTTGGGCATGTCTCCCGCCCCCCCCCCCACACTTTATACAGGCCTGGGCAAGGGGTGGAAGAAAACAATGGCCAATTTTCTTCTACATTGCGACTTTTAAGCCATTTTCAGGGGGTGTCTTGCAGGCCTGGTGAGGGGATTTCACATTAGCATTTAGCCAATTTCATGGACACTTTTATAGTTTCTGGATATACATTGCCGTTATAGTTCTTCAAATACCTTTGTTTCTAGCAGTTAATCACCAATGATAAGTATACGTCTGTGCAATTAAATTCTGAATAATAATCTATTTTCCTTTAATTTCAGCTAGAATGGCTACCTCGGCTGAAACAGTTGCACGTGCTTTGAATGAAGCAAATCTGACAGGAATTACCAATGGTGACGCTTGGAATGATTTAGTTCAAAACTTCATTTTGAATGATAACGACAGTGAGTCAGATAGTAGTGCCGATGATTTTGACAGTGATCACAGTGACGATTCTTCAAATGTTGTGAAGGAAAGTGTCAGCAACTCCACCACCAGTTCAGATTCTGGATATACAGAGAGTGACACACCTACCATCGTTGTTGACGAAACTGCATCCATCATGAAGAATGCTGACCTGAATCTACTCAGCCAGGATGACAGGGCCGAAGAGGAACAGATCCAGAACTTCCGATGCAAGTGTAAGCAGAACAATGGACTACCATGTTATAGCCAGTTCATGTGGGAATCTGTTCGGCTGTACCGACTTCAGATGCACGAGTTCGAGCGACACGAGAAGGATTTGGTCATTCTCGCTCAGATAGCAGCACATATCCAGCGGTCCGACGATACCCAGTCGTCTAGGAAGAAGGCACAGAAGGCGCGGAAGCTGTCGAGGGTACTCTACTACCACGAAGGCAGGGAGATCTGTCGGGATATGTTCAAGTTCCTCCACAGGTAAGTTCATGATACAATTGCAACATAGATATGGTGCCCAATGCGGCACCTGGTACTTCTGGAGCTAAGTGATTGGTGCGATATGGACCTGGCACCAGGTCATAATATTCTAATTATGCCACCGGGTTTCGAAGAAACGGGTGGCATATAGTGTTTGGTCCGTCCGTCTGTCTGTCCGTCTATCCGTCCGTCACACTTTTCGGCTAACCAATTTGTCAGTTTCTCAAATATGCTGCAGGTGGCATCCGCGTTCGACAGACGCATTTCTTGTTTCAGGACTGAATATATTATATAGTGCACATTGAAAGAAGTACATGTATAATAATTAAAATTAATCTTCCTTTATTATACCAAAGGGTTTCGAAGAAACGGGTGGCATATAGTGTTTGGACCGTCTGTCCGTCCGTCACACTTTTCGGTTAACCAATTTGTCACAGTTTCTCAAATATGCTGTAGGTGGCATCCGCGTTCGACAGACGCATTTCTTGTTTCAGGACTGTATATATGGTTCTGTAAATATTGAGTTCTGATTTTGGGAATTTCCGCCATTGTGGACAGGTTGAATACGGTATAATACATCCCGTTGGCTCGGCCTTAAATGACCTTGTCAGTTGATAGGACGTTAAACACCAATACTCAATCAATCAATTTTAAATTCAGATTCTGATATATGACACAACAACAAATTGGCAACAATACATGATCACCAGCACAGTATCTACTGCTGGTCTAAATGTCAGCCAAATGTGGAGTTGGTCCAAGTTGTTAGAGCCCGGCTAGCGGTATATAATTATATAGTGCACATTGAAAGAAGTACATGTATAATAATTAAAATTAATTTTCCTTTATTATGCCACCGGGTTTCGAAGAAACGGGTGGCATATAGTGTTAGGACCGTCCGTCTGTCCGTCTGTCTGTCCGTCCGTCACACTTTTCGGTTAACCAATTTGTCACAGTTTCTCAAATATACTGCAGGTGGCAACCGCGTTCGACAGACGCATTTCTTGTTGATGAATGTTTTACCTCTCATTGTACACTATTGTATTTTTCAGTATCAGCCAGGATAAGTTAACTGGCCTGATCAAGTGGTACAAGGAACATGGACTGGCGCCACGGAAGTCTCGAGCTGGGGGGAGAGTCGACAAGAGGGCCCTGTCATTCGAGGACGTCACTCGGGTCGTCACATTTATTACAAACTACTCGGAGGCGAATGCGCTGGTACTTCCGGGCCGTGTACCGGGTTATAAGCGGGACGACATCAAGCTGCTGCCATCTGCCGACACGAAGGCGTCCATTTGGCGGATGTATCAGTCCATCATGAAGGGTGAATGTGAGTATTTATTAAGAACTATGCTTTATATTTACATTATTTCTTTATTAACCCTTACCAACTGAATTAAATTTTGTTTTGTCTGCTGTTAATTTTATATTTTCAATAATTCTTAACAAAAACATGTTTTGGCAGCATATGAGAATCGTCTCGATATTTTTTTTGTATCGTTTTAAAGCAGACGGCAAGTTTGTTTCCCGCTCTGTAAGTGTTAAAGTAAAAATCACAATTTTATACTTTTGTTGAGAAATAAGAAAATGTGGAGATTCGTTCTTTGCTTGCAAAAAAAAAGAGAAATAAAAGGCCATAATGTTGAATTTTGCGGGAATTTAGACATTGCACGGGCTCGGCATTACATAAATAACCATTACATTTATGTTGTTTCAGGTAATCGTGCTGTGAAGTTGTCAAGCTTCCGATCACTGTGGAAGCAGCTCCTCCCCTTCATCGTCATGACGAGACCCATGACTGATCTGTGTTGGAAGTGCCAGGATAACAACGCAAAGATCTACAAATCGGCTAACCTCTCCGAAGAGGATAAGTCGTCCACCTTGCTGGAGCAAGAAGAACACTTGCGTGTGGTAAAACTGGAACGTTCTTATTATAACTCGCTGGTGAAAGATTTTAAGGATGTTGTTACCGCAAATCAGCCTGACCTCGGTGTTAATCGTGAAAATTCCAGGAGTATCGTGTCCCACTACAGCTTCGACTTCGCCCAGCAGGTGTTTTACCCCAATGATCCCCTACAAGCCAGGTCTATTTACTTCTTGTTCCCCGCAAATGTGCCCTGTTTGGAGTGTGTTGCGAAGGTGTACCAAAGCAGGTGAACTTTCTTATCGACGAAGGGTCATCTACCAGCAAGGGATCAAACAGTGTCATCAGCTACTTGGATTATTTGTTCACTCATTTTGGCCTCGGAGAGACAGATGTAAACTTACACGCGGACAATTGTAGCGGCCAAAATAAGAAAACCGTTTCATGTTATGGTATTTGTGCTGGAGGACAGTATGTGGAAGCACTCCGTATTGGGATTCATTTTTCTGATTACGGGACATAACAAAGTTCGCACCAGACTGGTGCTTTGGTCTGCTAAAGCAGAAGTACCGGAAGACGACAGTTTCCTGTCTTGCGGACATCTCCAAAGTCGTCAGCGAGAGTACGGTGACCGGTGCGAATGTTCCTCAACTTGTCGGCACAGAAGATGGAACGCAGTTTGTTCCAACCTGTGACTGGCAGATTCATCCTGTCCCGTAGTTTCCGGACATTCCCTGGAATTAAGTCTTTACCAGCACTTTCGTTTTTGATGCTGATCATCCAGGGCGTTGTATTTTTAAGACATATTCCGATAGTGTTGAAGAATCGTTTAAGCTGCTGAAATGTGACGACAAGCTGCCACCAATGGAACGACCGCGGGCCCTGAACATGCCAGCCCTTGACGACACGAGAGTGTCCTACCTCTTCAACAAGATTCGTCCGTTCGTTCGTGAAGACGTCAGGGATGTGGTTTGTCCTCCTCCGCAAACCAGCCGGAAGCGTGCCCATGAGAACTGATTAGTGATAACCGGGACTTCGCCAACACTATTGGGGCTACTGCAACCGATGGTTGTCATGCCAGTTACCACAACCAGCAGTAGTGTATAGTAAGTATATAGTGGAAAACATGGATTATCATCACAGCAACAATAGAATCTGCTAAGTCTGCAATGGCATGTTTTATATTTGGCATGCGACATGTTAGAATCTAGGACTAACAAAATATTTATTTATTTTCAGAACACCTAAGTGACCGTGGAACATGTGCACCAGTGTAGCCCCACCAGATCAGATGATCTGGGGCTACCAATGGTCGCACAATTCGTAAAGTCCCTTTTGTTAGTCATGGGCCCAATATTTTCAGGAAAAAGATTAATCGGTGAGGTCTGTATTGTACTTGTACATGTATATATAGCTGTATGTAATAAAAATCATCTTTTAGTTGAACCATGATATTGAATGTGTTTAATTTGCCAAACCCCCTGCGGGTGGGCAGAGATCACTAGCAGTGCTGCTTCTGATTCCTAGAATAGAATAAGTCACCATAGCCCTTGCTTCTCATGCAAGAAGTGTTAAAGTGGATGGGGTGCCAAGTAATTTGGTATGGTAATGGCACCTGGCACCAAATCAGGATGTCATAAATTCAGAGCTGAAATACGACTTCATGCCTCATGTGTATTCCAGGCTCTAAATTATTTTAAGTTGCTGAGCCGTAAAACACCTTTTCATCATCTGCCAAACACCAATGCATTTTAAAGGAATTGATCAAGTAAAAGTTTCTAAATCTCAAACGCATAATATTGATTGGTTGAGCCCTGAGTTTTACAGCTGTGGGATCATGGCCTTGCAAGTTACATGAATGTTTTGTTCAACAGAATAAAGATCATGTAAGCCTTTAAGAATCTAGTATTATTACTGATTTTCGTCTGTTGTCGTCCAACACAAACGTCTTTGCAATTAATTAAATGTAATGTAATCACAGCTACTGCAATGTTCACTACACAGTCAGTACAGGCTTGTTGATTATTATACATGTACATGTATATAGAACACATGGAGACATTTACATAGTGTCCACATCTGTTTAATAATACTAATTTACATGTATACCATGGCATGCAATGACCGGTGTTCATTGTCAAAATTACGAAGGCACACATTGTCCCACATGTTGGTCCACAGTAAATACTTACGGTTTATAAATTCTACAAATGTACTTACGAACAATTGTGTATCATTTAGGACTAACATTTATTTTTCAGTATATTTAAATTGATCAAAACTGGACTTAAAAATTTATTTTTCAGCATAAATTGATCAAAACAGGATCTTTTTGCTATTCAAGTAAGATATAATTATATTATTTCTTGTACCCCAATTAAGTTCTACTAAGAGTAGTTAGAGACTGGAACTCAGGTTGAGTAAAAAAAAAAAAAAAAATAAAAAAAAAAAAAAGGTAATTTTCAAAATTGGGATTTGTTTTTAAATTGGGAAAATAATAATTATTTTCGGCATTAGGACTGGTAATGTTTTCCCGTACCAGGTATATAGGGGTAAAATCGCAGAAAAGCAATTAAAATAGTTAATACACCAGCTAAATCCGTTGGCGCCATTTAAACAAAATTAATCCAAAACTACCCTACATTCATTCCAAAATAGTTATAAAAAACTAACAAAGCAAATACAGACATGGTGACATCATTTTGAGGATTAGCCATTTCCCTTCAATTTGGTACTAAACATGACTGTAAGTAATTTGTAACATAGTGGTTGCTATGGTGTTTTGATTCTACTGTGGTGCCGGATTCGGATAATTTCGGCAGGAATTCCTGTAAGTCTTTGACTGCGATTTTCTATGAATATTGGTCGCGAGATACAGGGGGGAGGGGAGAGGAACTGACCTCACTCCTAGAAGCTAGCTCCACCAACAACGGGGTTGCCAGATCAAACAGTTATACACATGATACACATGTAAGATACAGAGGGAGGGGAGGGGAACGGACCCCACTCCTAGAAGCTAGCTCCACCAAGAACTGGGTGGCCAGATCAGCCAGTTATACACATGATACACATGTAAGATACAGGGGGAGGGGTGGGGAACAGACCCCACTCCTAGAAGCTAGCTCCACCTACAACGGGGTGGCCAGATCAAACTGTTATACACATGATACACAGGTAAGATACAGGGGGGGAGTTAAGATACAGGGGAGGGGTGGGGAAATGACCCCAATCCGAGAAGCTAGCTCCACCAACAACGGGGTGGCCAGATCAAACACTTATACACATGATACACAGGTACGATACAGGAGGAGAGGTGGGCAACTGACCCCACTCCTAGAAGCTAACTCCACCAAAACGGGGTGGACATATCAAACAGTTATACACATGATACACAGGTAAAGTACCGGGGGAGGGATGGGGAACTAACCCGACTCCTAGAAGCAATCTCCGACAACAACGGGTGGCGTGATCGAACAGTTATACACATGATACACAGGTAAGATACAGGGGGGAGGGGAGGGGAACTGACCCGACTCCTAGAAGCAAGCTCCGCCAACAACGGAATGGCCAGATCGAACAGTTATACACATGATACACAGGTAAGATACAGGGGGGAGAGGAACTGACAGATAGAAGCTAGCTCCGCCAACAACGGGATGGCCAGATCAAACAGATATATACATGATACACAGGTAAGATACAGGGAGGAGGGTTTGGGATCTGACCCCACTCCTAGAAGCAAGCTCTGCCAACACCGGGGTGGCCAGATCAAACAGTCATACACATGATACACAAATAAGATACAGGGCGAGGGAGGGGAACTGACCCCACTCCTAGAAGCTAGCTCAACCAACTACGCGGTGGCCAGATCAAACAGTGATATACACGATACACAGGTAAGATACAGGGGGAGGGATGGGGAACTGACCCCACTCCTAGAAGCAAGCTCTGCCAATAAAAGGGTGGCCAGATCAAACAGTTATGCACCTGATACACAGGGAAGATACAAGGGGGAGTGGTGGGGAACTGACCCCACTCCTGGAAGCAAGCTCTGTCAACAACGGGGTGGCCAGATCAAACAGTTATACACATGATACACTGGTAAGATACAGGGGGGAGGGGTGGGGAACTGACCCCACTCCTAGAAGCTAGCTCCACCAACAATGTGGTGGCCAGAACTAACAGTTATACACACGATACACATGCAAGATACAGGGGGATGGGTGGCGAACTGACCCCACTCCTAGCAGGTAGCTCCGCCAACACCGAGGTGGCCAGATCAAACAGTTATATACATGATACACAGGTAAGATACAGGGGGGGGGGAGGGGATGGGAAATGATCCCACTCCTAGAAGCAATCTCTGCCAACAACGGGGTGGCCAGATCAAACAGTTATACACATGATACACATGTAAGATACAGGGGGCAGGGGAATGGAACTGACCCCACTCCTAGAAACAATCTCTGCCAACAACGGGGTGGCCAGATCAAACAGTTATACACATGATACACAGGCAAGATAATAGGGGGAGGGGAGGGGAACTGACCCCGCTCATAGAAGCCAACTCTACAAACAACGGGGTGGCCAGATAAAACAGTTATAAATATGATACACAGGTAAGATACAGGTGGGAAGGAGGAACTGACCCCACATCAGAAGCTTGCTCCATAGTT
>CM055274.1:34824611-34861213 GCA_029237695.1 Conchocele bisecta | reverse complement strand
TTGCTCCATAGTTCATAAAACATGATACACAGGTAAAAATTATGGGGGGAGAAGTGGGGAACTGCCCTATTCTAGAAAGCTAGCTCAACCAACAAACGGGGTGGCCCGGTCAAACAGTTGATACACATGATACAAAGATAAGATACAGGTGGCCATTGGTGGTGAATTGGACCCCCACTCCTAGAAGCAAGCCTCTACAACAACGGGGGAGGCAGATCAAACAGTTTATACACTGATACACTGTAAGATACTGGTGGAGTTGTTGGGAACTGACCCCAGTCTAGAAGCAACCTCTGCCAACAACGGGGTTGGATAGATCAAAACAGTTATACACAGATACACAGGTAAGATCAATGGGGGGAGGTGAGAACTGGACCCAACTCTAGAAGCTGCTCCACCAACAACGGGGTGGCCAGATCAAACAGTTAGTACACATGATTCACAGGTAAGATACAAGGGGAGGGGTGAGAGGAACTGACCCACCCTAGAAGCTAGCTTGCCAACAAGGGGTGGCCCAGATCAAACAGATATCACATGATACACAGGTAAGATACAGGGGGAGGGGAAGGTACTGGACCCACTACTAGAAGCTAGATCCATCAAGAACTGGTGTGCCAGATCAAGCAGTTATACACGTGATACACCTGTATGATACTGGAGAGAGGGGGTGGGGAATCTGACCCACTCCTAGAAGCTAGCTCCACCTACAACTGTGTAGTGTTATTTGTGGACCAGATCAAACAGTTATACACATGATACACAGGTAAGATTACAGAGGGGTGGGTGGTGGGGAACTGATACCACTCATAGAAGCAACCTCTGCCAAAAACGGGGTGTCCAAGATCAAACGGTTATACAGATGATACCAGAATTAAGGTACAGGGGAGGGTTGGGGAACTGACTCCAATCCGAGAAGCTAGCTCCACCAACAACGGGGCGGCCAGATCAAACACTTATACACATGATACACAGGTACGATACATGGGGAGGTGGTGGGCAAATGACCCCACTCCTAGAAGCTAGCTCCACCAAAAAAACGGGGTGGCCATATCAAACAGTTATACACATGATACACAGGTAAGATACCGGGGGGAGGGATGGAGAACTAACCCGACTCCTAGAAGCAATCTCCGACAACAACGGGGTGGCCAGATCGAACAGTTATACACATGATACACAGGTAAGATACAGGGGGGCGGGGAGGGAGGGGAACTGACCCGACTCCTAGAAGCAAGCTCCACCAACAACGGAATGGCCAGATCGAACAGTTATACACATATCCACAGGTAAGATACAGGGGGGAGGGGAACTGACCCCACTGATAGAAGCTAGCTCCGCCAACAACGAGATGGCCAGATCAAACAGATATATACATGATACACAGGTAAGATACAGGGAGGAGGGGTGGGGATCTCACCCCACTCCTAGAAGCAAGCTCTGCCAACACCGGGGTGGCCAGATCAAACAGTTATACACATGATACACAAATAAGATACAGGGCGAGGGAGGGGAACTGACCCCACTCCTAGAAGCTAGCTCAACCAACTATGCGGTGGCCAGATCAAACAGTTATGCACATGATACACAGGTAAGATACAGGGGGAGGGGAGGGGAACTGACCCCACTCCTAGAAGCTAGCTACACCAAGAACTGGGTGGCCAGATCAGCCAGTTATACACATGATACACATGTAAGATACAGGGGGAGGGGTGGGGATCTGACCCCACTCCTAGAAGCTAGCTCCACCTACAACGGTGTGGCCAGATCAAACAGTTATACACATGATACACAGGTAAGATACAGGTGGGGGGGGGGTAGGTGGGGAACTGATACTACTCATAGAAGCAACCTCTGCCAAAAACGGGGTGGCCAGATCAAACGGTTATACAGATAATGCACAGTTAAGATACAGGGGAGGGGTTGGGAACTGACCCCAATCCGAGAAGCTAGCTCCACCAACAACGGGGTTGGCCAGATCAAACACTTATACACATGATACACAGGTATGATGCAGGGGCAGTGGTGGGCAACTGACCCCACTCCTAAAAGCTAGCTCCACCAAAAAACGGGCTGGTGCCATATCAAACAGTTATACACATACACAGGTAAGATACGGGGGGAGGGATGGGGAACTAACCCGACTCCTAGAAGCAATCTCCGAAAACAACGGGGTGGCCAGATCGAACAGTCATACACATGATACATAAGTAAGATACAGGGCGAGGGTTGGGAACTGACCCCACTCCTAGAAGCTAGCTCAACCAACTACGCGGTGGCCAGATCAAATTGTTATACACATGATACATAGGTAAGATACAGGGGAGAGGGGTGGGAACTGACCCCACTCCTAGAAGCTAGCTCCACCAACAATGGGGTGGCCAGATCAAACAGTTATATACAAGATACACAGGTAAGAGACAGGGGGGAGGAGGGTTGGAGGGGAACTGACACCACTCCTAGAAGCTAGCTCCACCAACAACGGGGTGGCCAGATCAAACAGTTATACACATGATACACAGGTAAGATACAGGGGGGAGCGGAGGGGAACTAAACCCATTCCTAGGAACAAACTCTGCTAACAACTGCGTGGCCAGATCAAACCGGTATACACATGATACACAGGTAAGAGACAGGGGGAGGGGAGGGGAACTGACTCCACTCATAGAAGCAAGCTCTGCCAACAATGGGATGGCCAGATCAAACAGTTATACACACGACACACAGGTAAGATACATAGGGGAGGGGTGGGGAACTGACCCTATTCCTAGAAGCTAGCTCCACCCAAAACGGGGTGGCCAGATCAAACAGTTATACACATGATACACAGGTAAGATACAGGGGACGGGGTGGGGAACTGACCCCACTCCTAGAAGCTAGCTCCAACAACAACGTGGTGGCCAGATCAAACAGTTATGCACATGATAAACAGGTAAGATACAGGGAGGATGGGATGGAAGGGAACTGACCCCACTCCTAGAAGCTAGCTCCAGCAACAAGTGGGTGGCCAGATCGAACAGTCATACACATGATACACAGGTAAGATACATGGGGTAGGGGTGGGGATCTGACCCCACTCATAGAAGCGAGCTCCACCAACAACGGGGTGGCCATATCAAATAGTTATACACATGATACACAGGTAAGATACAGGGGAGGGAGGGGAACTGACCCCACTCCTAGAAGCTGGCTCCGCCAACTACGGGGTGGCCAGGTCTAACAGTTAACACACGATACACATGCAATATACAGGGGGATGGGTGGGGAGCTGACCCCACTCCTAGAAGGTTGCTCCACCAACAAGGAGGTGGCCAGATCAAACAGTTATATACATAATACATATGTAAGATACAGGAGGGAGGGGAAGGGAACTGATCCCACTCCTAGAAGCAATCTCTGCCAACAACGGGGTGGCCAGATCAAACAGTTATACACATGATACACAGGTAAGATACAGGGGGTAGGGGAGGGGAACTGATCCCACTCCTAGAAGCAATCTCTGCCAACAACGGGGTGGCCAGATCAAACAGTTATACACATGATACACAGGTAAGATACAGGGGGAGGTGTGGGAAAGTGACCCCACTCCTAGAGGTTAGCTCTGCCAACAACGGGGTGGCCAGATCAGACAGTTATACACCTGATACATAGGTAACGATTCAGGGGGGGGGAGGGGTTGGTGAATCTGAACCACTCCTAGGGGGGGGAAGGGAAGCTCTGGCCAACAACGGGGTTTGGCCATGATCAAACAGTTAAACACATGATACCCCACAGGTAAGATATAGGGGGAGGGGTGGGGAACTGACCCTTCTCCTAGAAGTAAAGCTACCCAACCGAGTGGCCAGGTCAAAACATTTATACACATGATACACATGTAAGATACAGTTGGGAGGGGTGGGGAACTGACCCCTCTCTTAGAAGAAAGCTCTGCCAACAAAGGGGTGGCCAGATCGAACAGTTATACCCACAATACACAGGTAAGATACAAGGGGTAGTGGAGGGGAACTGACCCCACTCCTAGAAGCTAGCTCCAGAAACAACGGGGTGGCTAGATCAAATACACAGGTGAGGTACAGGGGGGAGGGAAGGCGAACTGACCCGACTCCTGGAAGAAAGCTGCGCCAACAATTGGGTGGCCAGATTGAACAGTTGTACAGATGATACACATGTAACTGGCTGTGGAAATAATTTCCCGAAAATGAGGCACTTTGTTTTAAATGAGTCTCTCAACCTTAAGCGCTGGACTAGTTGCAATATATTGTTTATATTGATCAAACGGAGCTATGCTAGATCCGAGTATATCACTCGATGTTTATATGAGACGAGCCTTGTCAGTTTGCTCCGTAAAATATGTACGATACCTTACGAAAAATATTTAAAAGTTTTACGCTTTTGCTATCAACATTTTGTCAACTTTCGACGTTATTTACAGAAAATATGACAGATTATGTAAATATTTTGCATAGAAAAAGTGCATATTTTCATAGGTACAAAGTTAAATGACGTATGTCCTCGATTTTATTAAAATGTATTCTTCATGTTATAAAATATTACGGTAGTCTTTTAAATGTTTGCATTTCGAAGCAAACTATTCAATACTTGCTGTCTGTTGATGTGTAAATAGTAGTGTGATTTTATTTTACCCCCAATTAAAAGTTTTAAATACCCAATTGCTTCAGAAATGATGGAGTGAAAATACTCAATTACTATTTCCTTATCTGGAGCCCTTTAAATCAATGTTTGTTTTGCCCAAACATATCATTTCTACAGAATAAACCAAAAAATATGTCTCCCTATATTATTGCCTGGCAACAATACACCGTCTAGGCAAGATGGTCAATTGGGTTGGCACAAAGAACATATTTAGTCATTATGTCAGGTTGTTTATTTATTGTGTAGGTAACAAAAGCAGATATACATAGCAAGCAGACCGAGAATCAGACATGCCAGCCAGACAACCAGTCGGCCGTGTCAGACTGGGACGTGACCTCCATTGATCGTTGGAACCAATCTACAGTGGCTAAGTCAACCACGTCCAACATGAAAAATTTCTTGGACATGTCCACGAGTGTGGATGTGCGTTCCATTAAATCTGATGTGATAGAGGAGCATCCCAATCTGGATACTAGTGATGCATTGTCATATGCTAATAAGCATCATGTTGATGCAGATGACGAGCATTCATGTAATACAGATTTAATTAGCTTTAATCAAACTAGTTCAGAAAGTGTTGTTGCTTCAACAGCTTATAAGCAGTCACAGGACAGTTCAGGCACGTTTAATGAAAGTGTACCAGGGGCCAATAACTCAAATCTTCAAGATAGCACAGTTTCCGACGTGTCCTACTTTGAAGATGGACTTGATGGTGACGTGACTGATGTCAGCCATACAGATGACAGTGTTTTATGCTAGCCTCAGTTATAATAGATATATATCCCACCGTGATAACAGATTGGCAGGAATACATTTTTATATTTTCCAGATACGTTCTTCACAAAAACATTGTCAAACAGTGGAGATTTTGTGCAAAATTATGATAGTCTGTAAATTTCACATTAAAGGTACATGCCCACGCAGTAGGTTATAATATAGTGATACAGATACTTTTGTATATTCAGTACGTGTGACATTTCCTGGCAAAATAAACATTCATTCACCATTACCCCACGTATCGATTGGCATTATTATACATTTTATTTTAGACGAACATTTTCACACTGATATCAGGGGCGATAACAGTGTTTCCTTAAAATGCTAACCGACATTACTGTATTCTCTGTATTTAATTTTTGATGTGTAATGATCATACTTTATCATGTTTATAATCTGTCGAAAATATAATTTTTTCAGGCGACGCATGTCATTAGTATAAATAAGTAAAACATATCATGCCTCATTTGCATATGAAAATAGCCTGATACCAGCACGCGTCACTATCAGTAAAATAAATATTACTAAATGATTATATCTGTTTTCCGGGCACTTGTAATTTTGAGAACTGGTGGAATAGTGACACAACTATACACTTATTTAATTCCTATCAGGAAGATTTTGTGCTTACTGAGTGGGCATGTACCATTAACAATGTTTTATTTTAAATAATTATTTGATTTACATTTATTGAGCATGATATGCTCAATAAATGTAAATTCATCAATTGCAATTTCCAGACGATCCTCAATTTGCACTTACAGACATTTTAGTCGTAAGAAGTTTATTGAAACGGCCCCCTGATCCTAAATTGTGTCCAATTTGCCTTTTTTGAAGAAATGTTTGCTTGCTGCATATGCAGTAAGCAGAATTTTCTTCAAAAACTGCAATGTAGTAACGGAACATCTTATTCACACAGGCCTACTCTGTTCGCTAAAGTACTGTGTATCGGATGCATTTTCAGATATGCAATGGGCAGCTAGCTTGTCCACACAATAACTAGAGCTCTACTTGACAGATCGTAACCAAATTCAGGAAACATTTTTATCACGGCAAAACGAAGAAGCATATTGACGACTTATGTCCCCTTGGCGGCCATTTTTTATTTTTTCACTCCACATCCTTGTCCACGAAATACGTTCAGTTCTACTTAACGCATCGTAACCAAAATCGATGTTCATGTTTATCACGGTAATCCGAAGAACCCTATTGATGTTTTAAACATTTTAGATGACTTATTGGCGGCCATTTTTAATTTTCACACTCAATCCTTGTCCACGCAATAACTCAAGTTCTACTTGAAAGATCGTAGCAAAATTCGGCATAATAAATTATATGTTTCCCACGACAAGATGAAGAACTTATTGATTTTCCAAATGTTCGATGACTTATCTCCTATTTTCTCTGTATCATTGCCCACGCAATAACTCAAGTTCCACTTGATGTATCGTAACCAAATTTGCTACACATGTCTATCTTGGGAAAATGAGGAAAGCTAGTCATTTTCATTAATTTTCACATTCTGCATCCTTGTCCGCACAATAAGTAGAGTTTTACTTGACCAAATTTGGTACACATGTTTGCAAAGTATGCATTGAATTTGAAATCAGGTAGTAGAGTACTCTTTAGTCATGTCACGGTTGGTAATAGTTGCGATGTTAACTCTACGGATGGTCTATGGATGGTACATGAGTAGATTGCAAGAGTTACCTTCGCAACTAGGTTGATAAGTGTCTATGGGGAGGAAGTATGTATCTTTAACCGGTAAGCTCAGTCAATAGAGCGAAGGTTTGGTAAACCAGACGTCGTGGGTTTGAATCCGAGGTCGGGTGCGCATCTAATCTCACCATGTGCCATTTGCCGCCCAATGCAGGACAGTGACTGATGAATATTCTGAGTCATCCCACAGATGATAACTGTCACAAATCACAATAATTTGGCAGGGGAGTATGTCATGTTTGGTACAGTGGAACCTCTCTAAACCGGACACCAATAAAACGCATGTGAACTTATTTTTGATGGTCATTTATTTCAGGTGATGATGTCTGTTCATGATCGCATAGCACACGACTGTGGCTTAGAATGATCAAATGCCTGATGTACAGTGAAACCTCTATAAGCCAGACATCATGGGGACCTCCCAGGGTGTCCTGGTTAGAGAGGTTTCACTGTATTTAAGTCACTATGGGGAATAGGTGTGTATCTGTGCTCGATTAACTCAGTCGGTAGAGCGATGGTACAGTCAATCAGAGGTGCTGGGTTTGAATCCCGGGTCGGGTGCTCATATTGCTCGCCCTGTGACGTTTCATACTAATTATGATATACTCCGCCAAATTGAAATTCGTCCCCCGAATTCCAGAACCTTTTGTGACGGTGATCAAAGCTTATCTGGGACTTTGTTATCGTCTTCGCCTTCAGTCAATAAGCTGAACATTTTTAAGCATGACGAATCTATGTTCATTGCATAAAGTGGCCATTCACAGTTTAATAACCCAGTATCATAATACGAATAATAATACGCATCGTAATACACGTGTAATAAATGTGTTAATCAGTAGCCAATTTCACCAAAATTGCTAAGTACACTATTTATTTCGCCAAGTGTACTTTTGTTCAATTTATACATAGATTAATAAATATTGTTAATTTTATTAAATACAATATTTTCTAATCAAAACAATGACTACATGTATGATAATGTAATAAATGTAATAAATTCAATATATGAATGCTGCATAATTGTACTCATCAAATATAAACACATATTTGCTTTTTATGGAAAAACCCATTTCAGTAAATGTACAATAAATATTTAATCTATTAGGTAGGTAAGTGTACTTAATAGAAATTTTGATGAAATAGGCTACAAACTGCTACAGAAAATACATTAATTTATCAATATCGACAGTTTAAATGGATGGGTGTGTGATTTAACATAAATGGAATCTAACATAAGAAACTCGGCATATTTAATGGTTTAATTAAAATGTTTCTTGCATCTTTGAAAGGTCGTCTGCATTGTTTTGTTGTTGTTGTAGTTCAGCAGTGTGTTAGGTGCCAGCCGCTGATCATTTGACTAGTAGCTGTTTTTGCATAGCTTTGTTTCTTATGAAATCAGTAAACTTGTTTAATAAATATCATGTAAGATCCTCATTTTCTCATATCAACATTTTCACTGATATACAATGGCCATGTGTCATATGTGTCTGTCTACTAGTATTGGTAACACCTCATGAAGCCGATGGTCCGCATGGTATTTATGAATGTATTCATACATGTACATGCATTTTGTTATTAATGTATACATGGTGGGAGCACGCGATGGGTAATTTAACGATCGGGGTTCACGCTTACCGGAATCCCGACTGGAGACCTGGTTTGGCCCTCACATACGTCTTTGGCATTTTATATGTGACAGCTGAATCTGGTTATACCCCTTATGTGAGTATTATTATATTCGTGATATTTATTATTATTCGTAATCCTATTGTAGGGGAAGTGGCCAAGTGACTTGGTGTGGTATGGACCTGAAACCAGGTAAGGTTATTCTAATTTCAGGGCTGAATATATTTGTTCTCGATGTAAATATTCCGTTCTGATTTTGGGATTTTCCCCCCAATGCAGCAGGTTAAAATGGGATCGAACCTGTTTGCCAGGCCTTACATGACCGTAGCTGTTGATAGGCCGTTTAACACTAATAAACAAACAAAAACATGTTATTGGTGTTAACCCTTATGCTTCTTCAACGATCGGGGTTCATCCTCACCGCAATTCCGACTGGATACCAGGGGGCCGTTTCATTAAGCTTCGTAGGACTAAAATGTTCGTAAGTGCAAACATATGATAGTCTGTCAATTTCGCATCAACAATATTTTCTTGTAAACAATTATTGGATTTACATTCATTGAGTATAGGCTGCATATGGCCTATGCTCAATACATATAAATCCATCAATTGAAATTTCAAAACGATCCTAAATTTGCACTTACGAACATTTTAGCCGTATGAAGTTTAGTGAAACGGCCCCCTGGTTTGGCCCTCACATACGTCTTTTGCATTTTGTATGTGACAGTTGAATCTGGTTATACCCCTTTATATGTGAGTACTACGATTATTCGTTATCCTATTTTAGTGGAAGGGGCCAAGTGACTTGATGTGCTCACTGGGTGTACTATGAACCTGGAACCAGGTACGTTATTCTAATTTCAGGGCTGAATACATGTATATTTTTTCTAGATGTAAATATACCGTTCTGATTTTGGGAATTTTCCCTCAATGCAGCAGGTTAAAATGGGATCGAACCCGCTTGCCCGGCCTTACATGACCTTAGCTGTTGATAGGCCATTAGACACCAATACACAAACAAACAAACATTATGCTGCTGAATTAAATTAAATTTTCTTATCAAAACATGGTTTGAGAGCACTTTTGAACCATTCCAGTAGTATATGGTAAATGATACCACCTCTCTATTGAGAGCCCCAATTCCCCCGTGTAGACTCCCACTACTATTACGAGTTTTATATATGAAAAACCCGAGTGTGGAAAAAATATCTCCAATGTTATAAGAGCGGAAAATATTTTCAGCAACCCCTGTTTCGGCAACCATGAGAGCATATACTACTCTGGTTCCTCCACTGTGTACGGATGAGAACATCAATATATATATATATATCAATGAGGTCGTAGTGACGACTCGCGCTTGAGATGTCACCACCTCTGACGTCGTGCTTGAGATAAACCGCCCATAGATTATACCAGTGACTTGTCATACTTATCAAGTCACCACCTCTGACTTTCCAATGAGAGATAAGCCATCCATAGATTACACCAGTGACTTGTCATACGTAGCAAGTCACCACCTCTGACATTCCAATTAGAGATACCCATCCATATATTATACCAGTGACTTGTCATACTTAGCAAGTCACCACCTCTGACATTCCAATTGGAGATAAGACATCCATAGATTATACCAGTAATGTGTCATACTTAACAAGTCACCACCTTTTGCAACCAATTAAAGCTAAGACATCCATAGAGTATACCAGTGATTTGTCATACTTAACAAGTCACCACCGTTTACAACCAATTAAAGCTAAGACATCCATAGATTATACAAGTGATTTGCCATACTTAACAAGTCACCACCGTTTACAACCAATTAAAGCTAAGACATCCATAGATTATACCAGTGATTTGTCATACTTAACAAGTCACCACCTTTTACAACCTATTAAAGCTAAGACATCCATTGGTTATACTCATCATAATGCCTACCAAAAAGCAAATGAGAGAGCAAGCTAAGAGTTGGGGAGTTTGAAACTCAATAATGATATAGGAGATAGGATAAGTGATGCGCGAGTCGTCGTTCGCGAGGAGAGGCTGCGTCGTGTGGTTTCGACCGGACGACTACCTGTCGACCTCGAAAAACAATCCGAGAAATTGGAGAACGAGACGACGGCTAGTCTGCGAGCCACCGCTTACGAGCAGATAGTCATAGACGATCCCAGCGATCGCAGAAAAGCACTCCACAAGGTGGAATACAATAGGATTTATAGGGATAGGGACTGATAGGGAGACCTCCTAGGAGGAGAGATATTGCCAGATCTTTGGTGTAGGAGGGTCCCAGGATTATCGCCGAATATGCCGAAGCTAGGGAAACTGTTAATAGGGGTAGGAGGAAGATCGTCTGGACATTCTAGAGAGGGGTAGACGGGGAGATCGCTAATCGCATAATGAATAAAATTCGTCCAAAGATGACCACGGCGTGTTATCTGAGATATTCGTGCTCGTATCGTCTTCGGAACATCGAGACCGACGTTACGATGATATTTCAGTCTTTGATAAATCCTATTGTATTCCACCTTGTGGAGTGCTTTTCTGCGAGCGCTGGGATCGTCTTTGACTATCTGCGCGTAAATCGGATTGTTTTTCGATGTCCACAGGTAGTCGTCCGGGCGAAAACGCACGACGCAACCTCTCCTCGCGAACGACACATCACTGGTATAATCTATGGTATAATCTATGAAACTGCGACTTCGGAGCGGCGCCAACGGCTCGCTGCGCTGGTTGCAGGAGGGCAGGGCGAGCAGTATCTGGGGCGACGTCTCACAGTCGACCAGGTTGATAAGATGCCAGACGCAGAAATTGAGAAATGGTATGCCCGATACGAATCGACGCTAGGCGCGGTGATGACTAAAACCCTAGGGGCGGCAGTCATTCAGTTCTACGCAGCAGCGGCGAGTTTCTGCCGATCCCGAATCAATCGGGTCAAGGTTGTGAGTCAGGTAGGTAGGTAGGTAGGTAGGTAGGTAGGTAGGTAGGTAGGTAGGCAGGCAGGCAGGCAGGCAGGCTGGCAGGCAGGCAGGCAGGCGGGCGGGCGGGCGGGCGGGCGGGCGGGCGGGCGGGCGGGCGGGCGGGCGGGCGGGCGGGCGGGCGGGCGGGCAGGGCAGGGCAGGCAGGCAGGCAGGCAAGGCAGCAGGCAGGCAGGCAGGCAGGCAGGCAGGCAGGCAGGCAGGCAGGCAGGCAGGCAGGTAGGTGGTAGGTAGGGGTAGGTAGGTAGGTAGGTAGGTAGGTAGGTAGGTAAGGTAGGTAGGTAGGTGGTGGGTGGGTAGGTAGGTAGGTAGGTAGGTAGGTAGGTAGGTAGGTGGGTGAGTGGGTGGGTGGGTAGGTAGGTAGGTAGGTAGGTAGGTGGTTGGTGGTTAGAATATAATTGACGTTATTTACGTAACAGTTAATTGTGACGTCATTTATTGATGTATACATTATGTCACTAATCAAGGACCAAACACAAACAACTAAACGACATTCCAGGTGTTTGAAATTGAAACAATCAGTGATTGAAACAAATGCACTATTTTCTGTAGAAATGAATGACCAGAATTTTGTTAGAATTTGGATAGGCGTATGGCTGCACATATCAATGACTTCAGCGCCCGATGGTATCTAGAGTGTAGTCGGACACCCCCGCGGAGTTTTAAAGAAATTAAAAATCGACTGTCCATACCCGACTCTCGGAATTAAATGTACATCTCAGAAAGCGGGAGGAACGTTTTGCTGTATAGCCAATATGACTGACGGACGGTCTTGTGTACATGTACCTCGTATTAGCAGGTAGGAGGTCTATGTGGAACTCCTGCGCTGACCCCCACTCCCTCGGCTGCCCACCGCCGCACCACTGCCCCCACACTGAGAGGGCAGATATTGTTAGGTGTGTCCGCTTAAACAAGTTATTGTGTGTGCTACCCGTTTCGGTCCTGTCTATGAATTTACTGCCGGTACTGATTATTTTATATAAGTTTCTTCAAAGTTTATAAATGTACGCATTTATCAACAGAACATTCAGGGCAAAAGTATCCATTACTGTGTATTTTGTGTTTGAATTTTTGATAATGGGTTTACCATTTGAAAATAAATATCTATACATATACTTTTCAATGTCGGGAAAATGTGTCGATGTGACATACATGATTGTATAATTGTTATAAAATGTTCTGATAAAAATACCGGCAGTAAGCATAATAGTACTGGTGCATGTACATGTATACACTGTATCCTGTCGTCGGGAATAATTAATTTGAAAACGAAATTTGCAATTTACTTGTGTTGCGTTTCAGAAAAAGTACATTCAACGCCTTTGTAAAGAAAGAAATGAGTGGCCAACCAAGCCATGCTAAAAAGCACCGTGGCGTACGTACATGTATTTTGAATTAATGTATGCACACTATATAATCAAGTCAGTGATTTACACACTAAATTTGTACCGACCACAAAATTGCAACATTTGTTTGAAGCGTCTCGTTTGACTTTAGACGCGTAGTTGTGTATTCCAGGGCGGATTCATGTAGGGGAAAACCCGGCACGCGCCCCCCTAAAATTTGGCGATTAAAGATATGTTTGCTCTAAAATTCACTATAGCGCAGCAAAATGGGGTGTATATATCAAAAATATTCCGGAGGGCATACCGCCGCCGGAGGGCATACCGTCTGACCCACCTAGCAGTCTCCGAGCTCCGCTTGATCGACGAACAAACGGTGCTAGTTCGAAAATATAGTAAACTGTTTCAATTAAGAAGTCCTGCCTCGCCCCTCCCCCTAACCTGAAATCCATGATCCGCTCCTGGTATTTGCTATATATTATTTACACGCCTCCGACTAGAACGTCCCTTTGATAAAATCAAAGGGACTGAAAGTCCTGAAATCCTTCGCAGTACATGCTTGTGGAGGACACATATACTAAGAATTCATTTGTTAGAAAGTACATTGTAGTCTTAAGAATTGGCACCAGGAGGGATGCGGAACTTTGCGGAATAGATGTATTGCGGCTTGTCAGTAGTTGAGACAGCAACTATTCAAATGGTCAGCTACATACAAGTTTCACTTGCTCAATAATTTCCCGACTATATATACTCACAGGATATATTGCTTTGTTATATGTTATTACACACTAGTTCAAAAAGATATATGCATTACCATAGTAACCATGGTAACCAATATTGGAAAACACAAACAATAGTATTTGTTGAAAAGGTGTTTACTTTTTGAAAATCAATGCAATACACCCAAGTACTGTTACCATCTTGCAATACACTTAGCATGTGAACGTTTAATAATATTGGTTGTCATGGCAACCATTTTAATATTTCACACACAAAATCATATATACTCCATTTAAAATCGATATATTCGTCGAATCAGTATACATTATCAATGCTGCAAAAACAATATTTATCTTGACAAACATGATTGTGGTACATGTATGGAATGAAAATATGGATGATGATAAGGAAGTATATGAAGTTTGAAGTCAATCTGACTTAAGGTTGCAGAAAACTTTAAGGCCAATCGTATGGATGCAAATGTCTAAGTAATTTGAACTTGACCTTGGAAATGAAGGCCGCATGAGTGTAGTATGGAATGAAAATATTGTTGATGATAAGGAAGTATATATATGAAGTTTGAGGTCCATCCGACTTTCCGTCACATAGATAATGGGTACCCAAACTCTTTAACATGGACGGACGGAATTACGAAACTATATACCCCTCGACATACTTTGTATGCCGGGGGGTGGGTATGTCTATAGTTTTGTATTCACAGTTTAAACTTTATATATTTTACAACAATTACAAACAAGAGCGAGCAGTCATGCATGGAACACGACAGGTGACATATGTCATCAGTCCCTTTTTTTCCTGTCACAGTCCTAGCTCAGGAACTAGACTGGTGACATATGTCATTAGTCCATTTTCTCCTGACACAGTCTCCTAAATTTAAAATTCATATCATTTTCAACTTCAAATAGGAATCCTCTGCGATTTGTAACTCGGAGGATATAACGAAAACGTTCTACTTTCACTTTCATTTCAACTACACATTCAATTTTAATTGATTGAGTAAATGATGCCGAAATATTTATTTAACTTAATATCTAATTATTTAAATATACTTTTTTTAATTGATAATACAAATAATCTAGAGATAATTATTATCCTTATTCAAACTCAAGACAACGTTTCCTTTGTGAAGTGTATCTATGACGGGGGATTACAGTCAATAAAGCGAGGGTAACTCGCGAGTTAAAATACAGTACGCGAGATCTTAAATAGCTCGCGTGCTTCTTTTACCTCGCGTGGTAAATGTAGCTCGCGTGCTACTAATTACAAGCTCGTGTGGTACATTAAGCACGCGAGCTTGTAATTAGTAGCACGCGTGGTAAATATTGCTCGCGTGCTAATGACGGGGCAAGACAGTCAATACACGACGTTTTACTGTAGCTCGCGTGGGTCTTATACCAAGAACAAATCGTTTATTTTCGCAATAGAGTTTCAGTCCACACGCAGGTGGAATAAGAAACAAACAAGGCATGTATGAAAAGTACTAAGCATGGTGACGTCTATAAAGCTCATGTAGGCAGGCGATGCGCCACAACGAGATGGGGTCCACAGACTACTAAAATGAATTAACATTAATAATTGATAATCAATGAGAAATGTTCAAACAATGATCACTTTACTCAGCCTGGCATATGTGAATGCGGGTTATTACTATTATTATAATAACAATAATCCGACCCAAAACACCTGTCGTGCACGTAATCAGTGGTGATACAGTCCGGGCTGCACAGATGTCAGTCAGCGCTGGATCAGCACATGCCACGAATGCACGTAAATGTTTTTTTTTTTTTCATTCTTTTAGTTTTATGAACAAATTCCAAGCATCAGCTCCATTTAATAGAATTCATGGTATAATCACGGCCCCCATGTCCTCGTGGTACACCATACCCGCCCCGAGAAAGCTTTGTCACATACATGTAGGTGAAAAAGTGGCAAGTGAAGCAGCATGTAGATATATACTATAATTAGAAAAACATGTGTCTACCAAATACAGCTTACGGTTTAGAGATACATAATAAGTAACCTTTATTTATCAAATAAGATTTATGGTTAGTGCATGACCCACAGTGTGAGCTGTGCAAAGAAAAGAAATTTGGAAGCGCAAATTGAAAGCGCGAAATTTCACACTCAAAATAAATACGCAGTAGGTCTATTTTGACCAAATCGCGGTCACTAGTGTGGTTTGACATTCAATGACCCAGATCCGACACGTGGTGTGTGTTCTTGCTGCTGATTGGTTCACAAGTCCACTATAATAGTAAAATGTAGTACACACTACCATATTTAGCAAATGTATTTTTCCAGGTCCGTGATAGAATTTACACATGTGCACAGATGATTCACCACAGCTGATGATTGGTCGAGCGTTTGTCCTTGGCCTCGTAATATATTATAATAGTTTATTTATAGCCGGGACCATACATACACTCATTTGTCATAGTATATAGGCCTAAATCATTTGGATGCACAACATCTAAGCTTTGTTAAACATTGTTAATACTTTATCAATTAGCAAATGTTTTAGGCAAAAAGGGAATGAACTAAAATAATATATATCTATTCTGTCATTACAATCTTCCTCATATATATTTTTCAGATGTAGCAATGGCAAAGCCATACATGTGTATATCAAAATGTAAGAAGTGGGCTTAGTCCATCTTCAGTCTGGGTGGACACCTGCCTGTGATCAATAAATGATGGGTGTATCCGAGGGCAAGTACAGTACTCAACCCATAAAGGCAAGAACTGGAGTGGCCGTCAGAGACATCAGATACATGTACCATACCAACATTAGTGCACAGCATTAATTTAGAAACACAATGTTATTTGGGGTCCATCTCAATGGACCATCAATGAGTCTATGATAGCAACCACAGTACCGGCCCCAAGGGGGGCATGAACTGAGGCCACCATCACAGACACCAGCTGGGCCTATTTTAAGCCATCATGAGCAATAATAAACATTAGTGTCCATTTACAGTGAATCATAAATGCATGATAGGTGGATTTGAAGGCAAATTCAATACCTACCCCCAGGGGGTAAACAATGAAGCTGCCATCAGTTACACACAATACTTGTGCTATCCAATCCACATTTTGTTAAAATGAGGTGTTTTCAACTACAGAGTACCAAACATTTCATAATATATTTCCTATAATTGGTATAAACAGACGTACCTGAATACTGGTGTACATGTGTATATGTGGCCGTGATTTGAGAAAATGGGCCCATGGGGTTATTGTTCACTTTAGTATTGAAGTCTGCTAGCCCATGTAGTCCGTTCCTGCGACTTAATAATTACATATTATGGCTGCCAAAGAGGTAACGGATATTTCACTTACATAATGGCGAACAGTGTAGAATCTGATCAGACTGCACGGATGCGCAGGCTGATCTGTGTCTACGCTGGTTGCATAACCCCTGCTACCCTTTTATCCAGCCGCAGCCCCACATAATAGCAATATATGAGAATGGTGTGGAACCAGATGAGAAATCTGCACCAACTGCAGTCATATTTTATAGATTTTCGCTACCATTTTAAGTGCAAACCATAGGGTCATGCGCAAAATCATTCTAAAGTTTATGGTAAATTGTGGTAAATATTAGCATAATACACAAATAATACATGTTTCACTTTCAACCCCGGTTACTATTAACCGACATGGCATATTCCATGTTGTATATGAGACTGGTCCATAATGCTGCAGGTTCCAATGAGACGGCTCATTACAAGCTGGCTCATCAGAGTCTGCACCATTTGGGAATTATAGCAAAATGACTTGCGGTTTTGTTTTTTGGGGTTAGTTAAAAATTAATAATACATGCCGTGCCAATTGCACACCCACACCGACACAGCAACAAACAATACTTTACTTACAGGACATACAAGTGCACACAAATACTTAATACTTAATGTTAGCTCACGTGCTAAAGTGAACACGCGTGCTGTTGTTTAGGCTCGCGTGCTGAAGAATGGCTCGTGTGCATATTGTAGCTCGCGTCCTACAATGACCACGCGAGCTATTTTAAGGGCTCGTGTGCTATAATGGCCCGCGTGGGTCTTGTACCTCGCGTGCTAAAGTAACCACGAGTGCTGTTGTTAAGGCTCGCGTGCTGAAGAATGGCTCGTGTGCATATTGTAGCTCGCGTCCTACAATGACCACGCGAGCTCTTTTAAGGGCTCATGTGCTATAATGGCTCGCGTGGGTCTTGTACCTCGCGTGCTAAAGTAACCACGCGAGCTGTTGTTTATTCTCGCATGCTGAAGAATGGCTCGTGTGCATATCGTAGCTCGCGTCCCGCGATGACCATGAGAGCTATTTTAAGGGTTCGCGTGGTTACAAGTTAGCTCGTGTGGTAGTAACAACCAAATTCATCGTCTGTTACAAATATATATGGTTAATACTGTTGTTGTTTTTGTTGCTATATACGAGACTGACATTTCGGCGCTTATTTCTTTCGCCGCACCTGTCTGTGGGAATGGTTCATTGTTTTACCCGGTTTGTATGATTTGGCTGATTCATTTGTTGGCTCGGTTTGTGGGATTGGAAAATGCATTCACCAACAAACTATTTTATTTTATCTGTGAATAGAGACTATGATATAGCAGAACAGAACAAATCGTTTATTTTCGCAAAAGAGTTTCAGTCCACACGCAGGTGGAATAAAAAACAAACAAGGCATGCATGATAAGTACTAAGCATGGTGACGTCTATAAAGCTCATGTAGGCCGGCGATGCGCCACGACGAGACGGGGTCCACAGACTACTAAAATGAATGAATTAACATTAATAATTGATAATCAATGAGCATGGTTCATATCTACCCGCGCACTGTCAATTTTTGTCTGCCCATGGTCCAGCTCTGCAAATATATAGTTCAAATACGTGTTCTGTGTCTATATCGGCAATCACCTGGTTAATATATATCAAGCTATGATGAATAGCAACATGCATATATAATAGATATATTCTTAATGATGCCATGTAATATTTTAAACTACTAAAGCATTCCTGTTTTGTAGAGTGTACGCACATGCCTGTTCTGGACGCATGTTCTGATTTAGGAACACAGACACTGAGACACATTTTAGAAAAACGTTCATTATCATTCCATTTCGAAAACAAAACGTCGAGTGTATGTTCTGGACGGGTACTATACATTTACACAAGAAAGGGGGGGGGGTGGCGGCGGAGTCCACCGGGAAATAGACATTCCCGACTGTGGGGATTAAATCTATGTCTAATTCCCGAGGGTGGGGAGTGTAATTTTCCTATATAAAACTCATATGCAATTGTGTTGGATGTCTATTCCCCCACCCTTGGACATAATGGTTGTCTAATTATCGGGTGTCGGGAAGATTTTGCTGTCTAATTCACCGCGGGTGCCCCACCCCCCACCGGGCGGGGAAGACATTACTAGGTGCATAATTCACTCACCTTTCATAATACAAGCCCATATATGCGTAGACTATAATTATAATATTCATATAATGTTGGGAAATCAGAAAGTTATAATAGTAGTATAAGTAAGTCTCTGGGCAACTATTATTAGAATGTTGACGTTATGTTATTAAATGAATACAAAGAAATGTATAAAACTGCACATGAACTAGTATATTATTCAATGGATTGCCATTTGTCTGAATTTTAGACTGTTTCCCTGACTATCAGTTTATTACTACATGTATAAGCCAATATCAGATGATATTAATTTTCCGGAAAATAATGCACCGATCAATGTTTTCCCCGCCCGGAGGGGTGGAAAGCAACTCCCGAGAAATTCAACAAATGTTAAATATACTGTCTAATTCCCGACTGTCTGGATTGAATTTGTGTCTAATTCCCGGTGGACGGACGGACTTTTCCCCATAGAAGCCTGTATCTGCGATTTTGGTGGACGTTTAATTGCCCCACCATAGGGCGTAATGGGCTGTCTAATTCCCGGGTCTCTGGAATATGCTGTTGTCTAATTCCACGTGGGTGCTGTGCCGGCTGCCCCCACCCACACCCACAAGCCGGTGACGACATTTATAGGTGCATAAGGGTGGTACTTTAATTTATCAAATCATTTGTGGCCGGTCTGGCTCTTATTCCCCCTTACTCTGGGAAACCTCCCCAAAAAGGCCGGTAAAGTGTTTGTGTATGTTCTCTATCTGGAGCGATGTCACTAGTCACAGTGGGATGGGCAGAACTGTAAATACAATATTGACCAGACAATTATTTTAATATATTTTACATGTACAATGGCGATGTGAAGAGAATGGTGTCGACTGAAAAAGTGCCAATACAAGCCCGTACACGGTTCCCGATTTCTGAATGAATTTCCAGCGATATTTGCAATATAAGTTGATATTTATATTGCACATATCTCTAGAAACAAGACAATACAGCAATACACAATAGTATACCGAAGCTTTACCTGTAAATATAATATTTACCAGACAATTATTTTAATATATTTTACATGTACAATGGCGATGTGAAGAGAATGGCGTCGAATAAAAAAGTGCGCCGTGTTGCGTGCGCATACAACATGCATTCCAGTGTTAGTCACGTGATAGGAGAACAATAGTGCAGCCAATAAGTACTGAAATAGAACAGTTCAGTATGCTACATAAAGATATATGGACCTTTACAGTCAGACAGTGAGGGGTGGTCGACGGGAGACGACGAGGGGCCATTCCAGCAGGTGCGTAGTAAACGTTAATGCACAAGATCTACCCCTCCCACTAGTGAAATGACATTATTTGCCCACTTTTCCTTAGATGAAAAGCTGTCGGTCATGTATAGAGATCTGCGCAGTATCAAAGAAGGCTAAGCCAAAATGGAGAAACATATGGCTGCCATGCACGAAGCCCTCGAATGTACCCGTAAAAGTCTGGTGGATATCTCAATCACGACTAATAAAAATATCGACATGATACAGATCGTGTCGTACAAATCTATCGACCTGGAAGCCAGATCACGGCGCAACAACCTGATATTTCGGAAAATCCCAGCACAGAGTGGACAGGACTGTGCCACTATTATCAAAACTAATTCCTTGCCCAGACTTCTAAAATCATTATTGATGATACAATACTCATTTGAGCGTGCCCACCCATTTGGTGCCCCTAATTAGGTCATTTCATATTACACGTGGAAACATCATTTTGGGTGGCATTCAGACGATTTTCCCCAGGCCTTGAACTTGTCTATTGAGTTAAAGTGGGGTGCTACTTAGGGGGAGTCATCCGTCCGGTATAGATAGGGAGACTTATCCACGTGAAATTCCTCCGACGGCCACGGAAAACGCCTTTGGGCCCAAGGTTCTGAGGCTGAAAAAAGCTCGCAGCGAACCCAGCAAGATCGTGTATCCCACCTACCCAGTTTCCTGCCAAAAGTTGTTGTCAATGGATGGTCAACCAATTTTGATGAAGGAATTTACCGGAATGGTTTTTATTTATGTGGCTAAAGGGTGGATCTATGGGATGTCTACACGCCTTATCTCCGCTTAAACAAACACCCAACAGGGACACCGCCCTGCATTGCAAATTATGAAAATGGACACTCGCTCATTTGCCGACGTCGTCTGAAGGTGCACGGAAGGTAAACTGTACAAAACTAGAAAGCGATCGACGGACAGGAAAGATTCCCCGTTATGAGAAGACCCCTACAACCTGCACCCCAAGACCAGCCCGGTAAATCTAAATCACTGATTTCCACCCGTCGAATTCCCCACGTGCCTATTACACCAGTCGTGACAATACACTCCACATATGAAATACAACGCGAATGGCACATCTGGGGCGCCGGCTACCCAATTCGTCCCACTAAACATTTGGGCCAATTATAACCAAAACAAACACCAGTGACCCCTCAGTCGGCCTCCGAAGGGAATTGCACAATCACCAATTAACAATAATACTACGGCCAATCACGTGACTCTTGTTGCAGCCTTCGGACAAAACCTTCGGCCAAGTTTTACCGTCCAGTTCCCAGCCTGCAATTTATCAGCTCCCGACACAGTGCAGCCAACAAAACAGCCGACATTGGCGATTCGATCGCGGGGACCGTACACCCCCAATAGATACACCCCTCTTCCACGAATACCTCACCCAGTTGCGCCCGAGTCTTCGTCTGTTTACCTCCCAGCCCGAAACCATTCTACTGATCTAAATAGTCCCGGCCGGACTAGTTAATACATTCCTTAGGTCCCAGTATTGCGGAAAGCGTAAACGCCCGAATCCGGTTATACTATTGAGACACCGGTCGCCATCTAGTCCAAGCGTACTGCTGGTCTGAGATCAGCACGCCCTCTGCCAAAGGAAAAGGGAACAACACAGGTGTCTGGCTTACCGGCCAGGTAACCGGGTTTAGCGGACAATTAGGCCAGACGGGAGAAATTCCCTGCGGATCGGCTTATTGAATGTTTGTGGGGCTTGAAATCCCGACTACAATACCCGAAATGTATTGAAAAATGCTTGAAACAATATAATGTGTTTTGTGCTACAAGAAACAAAACTTGATAGCTTTGATGTTTTTTCCGTTCCAAATTATAATTTCATATATAAAACATAGAAAATTCAGTCGTATGTGTCGTAAGTCGGGGGCGGAAATTTAGGTTTATTTGCCCGAGATAATATTTCAACAATTTTTTCACCGAAACCCCTCAAAATTGTAACTGAGTGCCGAATATATACTGATGGATAAAAGTTTAGCAAAACACTTACCAAAATAAGGACAACGAGCTAATAATAGGTGTTACATACCTTCCACCTACACAATCGCGTTTTTTACGATGAAAGACCTTTTTTTCAAAAACATGGAGCATGAGATAACATCAAAGGTGTTTAGTTGTAATTAAATAAACATGTATGCATTATGGGTGATTTTTAATGGTATAAAACAAGTTGAACTGTCAGACTACACAACAGTATGATCGATTTCCTGGCAGATTTCTTCAATTTTGACCGAAGATAATGATCATTTAGTTAAAATGCAATAAACCAAACTACAGATTTGTTTCAAATGTAGAGCGTGAATAGGAAATCCTTGTGGATTTAAAAATACAAATAATAAACAGGATACAAGCTTTATATATTTATCTGTAAAAATAATACAAATCTGTTTATATTTAATGGCCGTTATAGGTTTGCGTGAGGTTAAGGAAATTAGGTAAAATGTACATTAAGTGACCAGTTCTGTTATTGATTATATAATCGGTCAATCCGAAATTATAAAACTTGTATTCGAATTTTGTAATTCTTGATTCTGATACACTTACGTCAGCTGGACATTCTCTCGTAGCTTACTCCCATAAATTCCAATTTCCAGGCTGTTGTTTTATCAACAAGATCCGGATTATTAAACGAAATATAATCCGCCCGAAATGGGATAAAAGTTAAAACATACATATTCGCAATGAATCATTGACGTAAAAAAATTGTAAAAAATAATTGTACAATATTACAACTAACATTTCAGGCAGCACAGCAAAATCCGTGCAAATCAAAAATGTAGAAAATATTACGAACGAGTTTGCAAATATATCTTTTTCTGATTGCTGCAACGAAAACATTCCAACCAGTCAATAATAATACTGGTTAATTAGGCATAAAATCCACAAAAGTAATAAACCATTGGTTTATGGTTCCTTAAATGTTCGAAATTCTATGATTATATACAATCATGCTAAAAAGAAATACAATCAAACCAAACACGAACTAGATGCAACAATTCTTAAAGAACGAAGTAAAGAATATAAGAAAATAATGAATAAATATATTGCTGCACAATACAAATCTAACACAGGAAAACAACTTAGACAAATGCAGCACAAAAGCCCGAAACATTATTGGAGTATACTGAACAAGCTAAAGAAAAAGGGAATCCAAACACAAGCACCAATACATGAACTCTACGAATATTTTAAAAACATAAATGCTAATAAACATGAAGATGATGAAACTGAAGATAATATAAATTTACTTGATAGTGACATTGGCGAGCAACTGAACTCCCCAATAATTGAAGAGGAAATTCGCAAAGCAATAGCAAAACTAAATAATGATAAATGCCCAGGAAACGATTCGATAATAAATGAATATATAAAAGCTTCATCAGACATAATGCTATCAATATATGCAGCGCATTTTAATCTAATATTGACTACAGGTATCTTACCAGACGCATGGCTACAAGGCACTATCAAACCTATTTTCAAAAACAAAGGTAGCCCGTCGAAACCCGAGAACTATAGACCTATTACCATACTAAGCTGTTTTGGAAAATTATTCACAGCGGTACTCAATACTAGACTAAATCACTTTCTGGAAGACTACGATATTTTACAAGAAAACCAAGCAGTTTTCAGAAAAGGTTATTGCACTACAGACCATATATTCTTATTGTTTACATTAACTGAACTGATCAAAACGCAGAAAAAGAAACTGTATTGCTCATTTATTGATTTCTCTCAGGCGTTTGACTCTGTCTGGAGAGTAGGTCTTTGGCGCAAACTACTAACCATTGGTATAACTGGCAACGTTTTCAACGTCATACATAACATGTACCAAGGAATAAACACATGTATTTCTGTAAACAACGATACCTCCCTCTTCTTCCGAAGCTTTTGTGGTGTACGACAAGGCGAAAACTTATCACCAATACTATTTTCGTTGTTCCTAAATGATTTAGAACAACATTTAGTAATAAATGACAATTCTGGTATAGAAATAAGACACAGCACTGTCGACTCTGTTTTTTATATTAAGGTGATTGTCTTACTGTATGCAGACGAGACAGTAATTATTTCAGATAGCCCACGTGACTTTAATAACTACTGTAAAACATGGAAATTAAATATTAATTTAAGTAAAGCTAAAATTGTCATATTTGGAAGTCGTAGTAAGGGCAATTACAACTTCCAAATAGGTACAGCTACTATCGACATAATTAACGAATATAAATATCTAGGCGTATATTTTAGTAGAAGTGGAAGCTTTCTGAAAACACGCAAACATGTTGCTGAACAAGCAAAAAAAGCTTTGCACTTATTATACAGTCGTATAAATAACATTGATCTTCCGATTGACCTACAGCTGAAATAGTTTGATCATACAATTCTCCCTATTCTAACATATGGTTCGGAAGTGTGGGGCTTTGAAAACATAGATATTATTGAAAAAATATATAATGAGTTTTTGAGATATAAACTAAAAGTAGGAAAAGCAACCCATTATATATGTTAAATGCTGAATTAGGACGCTACCCTCTCTCAATTACGATAAAAAGTAGAATTATAGGTTTTTGGAATAGAATTGTGCAAGGTAAGGATACGAAATTATCTCGTTTATTATACGACCACATAGTCACACTAGAACATTCTCAATTTAAATGGTTATCATTTGTTAAAAGTTCGGTTGTTAAAGTAATTCACCATGTATCACGATCACATGCTATTATCCGGGATGTCGGCTGAGGAAACGAGCCTTATTGTATTTGCAAAACTCCTATTTCAGATACAAGTTACTCGCGCACTCGCAGAGTATGCATATACTAGAACCGTTCAACTTGTTTACTTTAGTGACTGCATGACACACAGGGTATTCCCTGATCGAACTGCACGGAAGCGCAGGCTGATCTGGGGATTCGCTTGTTGACAGCGTCTTGGGGTCCCTTTCCTCAGCCTTATGCCCATATCGTACATACATGTAAATCACGTCCGTCATGTTACCCCCACTCTGATATGCTTTGTATCATACTCGCTCATATACCACTGTGTGGTCTGAGACTGATCATAAATAAAGTTTGTGTTCTGTTCTGTTCTGTTCACAATGTCATGACTTACCACTAGAAACACAGTAAAATACCAAATTATTGGGGTAGTTCCCAAGCAGCATTCGTGAGGGGTATATTGCCCTTTGCGTACGCCAGATTCCGTCCTAATTAGAGGGTATTCCGTACGCCGAGCTACCGTACGTCATACGCGACGATTGTGCTCGTAGTGTTTAGTATTCCGTACCGCACAAATTTCGGGTGCCACGAAAAATCATTTGAAAACTGGCAAATGTACCGATAAATCGCGTCTACAGTGTTGTATGTTTCAAAGTTTTCTTGGAGGACCTCACCTACCACCCTCTGCAACGGTCCCGGATTTACTAGGTAGGGTCGGTCAGCTCTTATTTTTATACGAAATCACCATACATGTTTGGGCTTACATGCCAAACAGTACCGTAACATACATTCTGCATGGCCCTAATCAACAAAGCGAACAACTATTAAGTCAGCGGATGAATCTCAGACATACAACAACAACAAAATGGAAGCGGACTCTGACCATGCTGTATTGACTGTCTTGCTCCGTCATTAGCACGCGAGCAACATTTACCACGCGTGCTACTAATTACAAGCTCTCGTGCTTAATGTACCACACGAGCTTGTAATTACTAGCACGCGAGCTACATTTACCACGCGAGGTAAAAGAAGCACGCGAGCTATTTAAGATCTCGCGTGCTGTATTTTAACACGCGAGCCTAACAACAGCACGCGTGGTTACTTTAGCACGCGAGGTACATGACCCACGCGAGCCATTATAGCACACGAACCCTTAAAAGAGCTCGCGTTGTCATTGAAGGACGCGAGCTACAATATGCACACGAGCCATTCTTCAGCTCACGAGCCTAAGCAACAGCACGCGTGGTTACTTTAGCACGCGAGGTGTAAGACCCACGCGAGCTACAGTAAAACGTCGTGTATTGACTGTCTTGCTCCGTCATCAGCACGCGAGCAACATTTACCACGCGTGCTACTAATTACAAGCTCGCGTGCTGTATTTTAACACGCGAGCTACCCTCGCGTTATTGACTGTAATCCCCCGTCATATGTATCGTACTGTATATCATGGTCTATGCTGTGTAACGTCAAGACTGTGGGCAGCGTATGCGCTAACACACACGACGTGTAATTATCAAAAAATTGCTAGCACCTCTTTGGAAAGTTTGGATTTCCGCGCGAACTGTTTTACTAAATTCATTATAGATTAGTTGATTTTTAAAGTAAAATGGACAATGATTAATAATATCGATGGCTCAAGATTCAAGAAAAACGTCACAGGGAAATCCCGCCCCCTACTATATCATTGTGCTCGCTGTTTTACTGTTGTTGAACTACATGTACTTTTTTATGGCGTAGTACCGCGTGTTTTTCTAAAGTTAAACCCGCAAACAGTGACACTGCGACCGCCACTTAACTCATTAGCATATCTGCAATGACTGAGAATGTTCATATAGTTACTAAATCCGAGCTAATAATTCGGATAAAAACAATAAAGCACGCTGACATCCAGTGTTTAGTACTAAGTAAACTAACAACGATCTAAAGTAGGACTTCTTAAATTTGTAAATGTTTTAGACCTGTGCATCTGCGCAGCCTGATCAGGGTCTGCACTGATTGCAAATATACTAGTAAGATATATGCCATACATTCATATAACCATATTTACAAGTGGTCAATTAAAATAATATTTAACAGTTATCAAACGGCAATAGTACGACTGATGTAATGTGATATTTTTGAAAGTCGCTTACAATTACGTGACATTAGAAGGTACATGCAAGTGGTTGCAGATACAAATACAAATCAGTAGGCTACGTCCCTGGGGCCCGTTTCACTAAACTTCGTACGACAAAATTAAAATGTTCGTAAGTACAAAATTAAGATAAACAATTATTGGATTTACATTTATTGAGCAGCCTATGCTCAATAAATGTAAATCAATCAATTGAAATTTCCAGACGATCCTAGATTTGCACTTACGAACATTTTAGTCGTACGAAGTTTAATGAAACGGGCCCCCGGTGGCTACAATTATGTTCGCACTAAATACATGTATGCCTGTGACACAATACCAACACACTAATACTAAATAGTAACACATGTTTGGCCCAGTGTCTACTGTTTACATTTTCTTTAATAAAAGTAACCGTGACGGTTGCGGGTACACTTTCACGTAGAGCGGGGCCGGGTCTGACCGGCCGTCGGCACTACATGTAACCGCCCCCATCAGTAAACACGTTTAAACCTAAGTTGATATCTTATATTGCGCATGTTCATTTCCCCGTGAGTTTTAAATTTGAGACACACAGTGCAGAAAGTATTTCCATTACGAATAACATCTGTAAACCAGGAGCTTTTCATAAATATGATCATGCAATATGTAGATCTACGTAGACACATAATTAAGTCATGAATACATGAATACATATTTACCCGAGTGTGTCTACATATTTCGAAAATCGCTTGTCACGTTCAAATGAAAGGTAATGCAGTGTAGTCTATAAATACATCCCGAAATCGGAACTGGGTTTGTACAGCGTGTACGTCTTAGACGGCCGAAAATACCCGACCGACCACATAGCATAATTAGTAAAGTATTGAACGCCATGACTGCCTTAACTGAACTAATATTGTTATCTTATGTGGATTCATCTTTATTTTATATGGATTCATCTTCATCTTATGTGGAATCGTATTTATCTTATGTGTATTCATCTTTATCTTATGTGGATTTGTATCTATCTTATGTCGATTCGTATTTATATTCTGTCAATTCGTCTTTATATTATGTGGATTCGAATTTATCTTATGTCGATTCATCTTTATCTTATGTCAATTCGTATTTATAGTATGTGGATTCGTCTTTTTCTTACGTGGATTCGTCTTTATCTATGTCAATTCGTTTTTATATTATGTGGATTCGTACTTATCTTATGTCGATTCGTCTTTATAGTATGTGGATTCATCTTTATATTATGTGGATTCGTATTTATCTTATGTGGATTCATCTTTATCTTATGTCAATTCATCTTCATCTTAAGCCAATTCGTCTTTATCTTATGTCGATTCATCTTTATATTATGTGGATTCGTATTTATCTTATGTATATTCATCTTTATATTATGTGGATGCGTCTTTATCTTATGTCAGTTCGCCCTTACATTATGTTTGTATTTATCTTATGTAAAATCGCCTGTATCTTATATCACTTCGTACTTATCTTATGTCAGTTCGTATTTATCTTATTTCAGTGTTGCGGGAAAGAAATAGCCGGTGTCAACACAAATATCTCTCCAATAAATAAACCCGATATTAAAAATGTTCGACATAAAGACGTAACGACAGAACATAAAGAGAACTGCACTTAAGATAAATACAAATCTACATAAGATAAGAAAAACCGAAATACGAACCCACATAACATTAAGATATACCCACAAAAGATAATGTCAACCCGACACAATGTATGCCACCCCCACCCCCCCCCCCCCCCCCCCGGCGCTGACAAAAGGGACCTTACGACATATGCGATCAGAGTAGCCCCAGATCAGTCTGTGTCTCCGCACAGTCTTATCAGGGTCTAGGTTGTTCGTTATTCCATCAATGGAGTAGTATTAATAACACCAGCAGGACGATTAGAATCGAGTCATTTTATGTGTGCGTTTGCAAAAGGAATTATATATCCAATTATATCCAATTATAGTAAACGCCATACTGTCCCATTTCTCAGCCCGGCGGCCCATATAAAGACGAACTAACATACCACCATAAGACAACAAATTAAAAAAAAAGTGAGTTGACGTAAGCTAAAGATTGATTGATTGATTATTGGTGTTTAACGACCTATCTAGTGCCAGGGTCATTTAAGGTTGGGCCAACGGGATGGAGTATCTCGTATTCAACCCGTCCACAATGAGGGAAATTCCCAAAATCACAACTATATATTCAGTCCTGAAATTAGAATATCCTGACCTGGTGCCAGGTCCATACCACACCAGAGTCACTTAGCTCCAGCCCCAAAATCAATATGATCAGTACAGATCGTATTCCTTTTTAATGGGGCATAACATGATTTACCTCTCAAGTACCAGGGGCCAAAACGGTACATGAGGGACAGACCATGTAGGTCGGCATTCCAGTAAGGATGAACCTCGATCGTTAAATTACCCATCGCATGCTCCCAACCACCACCCAACGTAAGCTAAAGACAAATTGACCTAATATAAAGACGTTCTTGCATAAGCTATAAACGAACTGACATACGATAAAGATGAACTGACTTACGATAAAGACCAACTGACATAATATAAAGACGAATCCACACGAGATAAGGGCGAACTGATATAATATATAGACGAAACCGCACAAGATAATGACAAACTGATATACGATAAAGATGAACTGATATAAGATAAAGATGAACTGACATAAGATAAAGACGAATTGGCATAACGTAAAGATACACTGATATAATAAGACAGAGTCTAAAACACACGCGATAAATACGAACTGACATAAGATAAAGACGAACTGACATAATATAAAAATGCATCCACACAAGATAAAGACGAGCTGATATAATATAAATACGAACTGACATAAGATAAAGACGAACTGACCTAATATAAACACGAATCTGCACAAGATAAAGACGAACTGACATAAGATAAAGACGAATCCACACGAGATAAGGACGAACTGACATAATATATAGACGAAACCGCACAAGATAATGACCAACTGATATACGATAAAGATGAACTGACATAAGATAAAGATGAACTGACATAAGATAAATACGAATTGGCCTAAAGTAATGATACACTGATATAAGATAAAGTCAAGATAACTAGATAAATACGAACTGACATAAGATAAAGACGAACTGACATAACATAAACACGAATCCACACGAGATAAAGACGAACTGATATAACATAAAGACGAATCCACACAGGATAAAGACAAACTGACATAAGATAAAATCGAACTGACATGAGATAAAGACGAATCCACACAAGATAAAGACAAACTGATATAAGACAAAGACGAACTGACATAAGATAAATACGAAACAATATAAGAGTAGTACATGTCTTCTGTTAAGGCAGTGATGGCGTTCCATAGTAAAGAGCGCACACATGCGCCCCGGGTCGATCTTAAAGGTGTAAGTAATTGTATATCTGATGGTGGTCACCAGACAGGATAGAGTTTGTTTTCTTTGAGTATTCCGGTTTCAACCCAAATTAAGAAACATGCAGACGCCTCTATCTACGCCGACTGCAATTGTTCTCGCGTTTGTTTGTAATTGTTATATAAATATATAAATAAAGTTTAAAAGAAATATTAGCATTATGATTACATAATACTGATTTTGTTATGTGTTATCTAAAAATACCGGTCGTATGCATTTCACAAGTCATCCATATAATATATTATAAAAATCATAAATGCAATATGCAATTTGACAAAATTACTACGTTTTCCTTGAAGGAAACCGAAGAAAAAAAAAGACAACTATCTGAACCACTATGAAAACAACTTTACAATTCTGCTCCGCATATCTAACATTAAAATATTTGTGAGCCGTAAAGTAAAATACGGCAATAAATAGGACAACTTATTGCAATGACGCAACAATTCCAAGTGTCAAAATCCGACGTGACGTTGTTAAACTTATGCGTAACTTTGTGACGTCATTTTCAGCCTTTCATGACGTTGTCATTAAGGCTGGTTTTCACAGAGCGCGGCCCATATATATAAAGAAGTTATTATTGCTATGCTTCACAATAATATAGCTGACGAGGCCCGTCGCAACCATTCTCACGACGACGAACGCGATCTCGCGGTCATTTCGGGCATCTGACGTCGCATAGAAGTCTGAAAGCTGGGGCTCGGAATCCAGCGGCGCGAGACTTTTGTTTTCTGCGGATATGTCCGCGCGTACTCACGGATGGTCTTTATTATCAACAATCGTCGCTGCGCCGGTCGCTGTGGCCTTGAGTGCGATAGCGGCGGAGCGGGACTGCTTTGTATGACGGCAAGACTCGTGGGTTGAAAACTAGAGGCCAAGAGTCGAAAGCACGATCGAATAGTGGTTCTCGAGAGGTCAAAGAAAAACAGTATCGACGTTATCGTGTCGAAAGCGATAGCCGACAACGATATATCAGATAGTGAGTTCAAACTGGTAGTATAAGAGATGGCCAGGTACCAGGAGTTAAAGGGCGCGATCCGGTCCAATGCCTGACCACAAATTATCGCGGACGAAGACGTAAACAAACTCGTCATGGAGGGGAGGGACGACGAGAGAAATAATCTCCTCGCCCGTCTCGGGACGTGATATGCTTATTCGCGTGTCTGCAACGGCAGAAGATCCCTCCACCATACAGTCCAGCTGTTCCGTCTGCCCCGCCATACGGAACATAAAACTTTCGAGTACACCACCGTGAGTATGTCACCCACCGATCACCATACTTATCGATAACCGCAAACTGTCCGTACCGGAAGTAATCGTTTTACCATGTGCCCCAGTCACCATGTGCCTCATATGTTACCGTGTTACCATGTGTCTCATATATATATAGCGTGTCTCGATACTTAGTCGCATGTGGTTAGCGGTTTAATAAAATCGTGTAAACTATATTGTATATACGCAACCTCGATTACAGGGGCGCCGGAAGCAAATACATATTGGGGAGGCGAATGTCGACCCGAGCGAAGCGAAAGAGTGGTAGGGGGGTCTGGAGGAATTCCCCCCCCCCCGAATTTTGTTCAATTCTAGATGCCATTTCCTGCATTCTGCTGCATTTAAGATACAACTTTAATACGTATCTCATACACATTTTGATTTTTTTTTGGCCAAAATATTGGGGCGGCGGCCGCCGCTCCTGCCGCCTCTGCGATAAGGGAAAATACACTTCGCTATACATACACACATGTTCATAACCCGTGTAATTGAAACATTGTCGTTTGCTACAAATATTAAAAAAACGTGGTTCAGTTAGACATGACCAGCCTTTTTTGTTTGGGTGTGCCCGATATAGACAAGCGAACGGTCGGATAGGAACGCCATTGATAAGTGCATGACGTTAATTCGAGGGAACGAATTGTTAAATTGAGGGAACGAATTGTTATTTCGTGGAAACGAATTAATTAAAAAAAATGCATGTCACCTGTGGGGCTCCGTACCACCCTGTCGGTCCGTTCGGTAAAATTAAAGTGTTTGGTTACCCACTATCTCAGTTACTAGTTCCTTAAGTCGGAGTGGCTTGAAACTTCTATGGCACTACATGTACCATGTGGCCCCTGTGTCCAAGGTCAAGGTCAAATGACTTGTGAAGTTGCGTTCTTTAGTGCTACATCTTCCATCAGTGTTACTGCTTTCTTGTTTTCAAAAAGTGTAAGTCTGCACATTTGTATTTTTTATAGTAGTACGAGGGGTATATAGTTTCCGTCCGTCAGTCCGACCGTCAATTCGTCCGTCCGTCCAATTTGCATTAAAGTTTTCGAGTACCCATTAATCTCTGCAACGGTAAGTCGGATTAACAACAAACTTCATATACTTTCTTATAATCATCCATATTTTCATTCCATACCACACCCATTGTATGTCAGATTATGAAACTAAATCTACTTCTTTAACCCTTATAATGCGGGGAACGAAACTTGTCGTCTGCTGTTGTTTTGTATTTTGTCATCTTTCTCAATAAAAACATGGTTTGGCTACACTTTAGAACCATGTCCATTGTAAATTGCCAAACCGTGTTTTTGATGAGAAAAATGGAAAGTAGAAAATGAACAGCAGACGACAAAATTTAATTCAGCATTGTAAGGGTTAGCATCATCCATATTTACATTCTATAGCCGCCCACCCATGCGGCTTTCAAGCCCAATGTCAAAGTCAAATGACTTAGAAATTGTTTAGACCAGGCGGCTGCCGGAGTTATCCGTGAGCCCCTGTTCGATTGCTCTTGTAATAAGTTATCATGCCCGCTTGCGGTCGGCGTGATATAGTCGCCCCTTTTGGCGTGCTTCCGGCTTTTGCGTTAAAGTGTTGTAAGTACCAAATATCTCCACAACCCTAAGTCCGATCGACTTGAAACTTCACATACCTATTTATCGTCATCGTTAGTTTTATTATATAGCTCACGCATGCGGCCCCCTTGCCCAAGGTCAAGGTCATATTAAATTTGCGTTAAATGTTTTTGTAAAATTTGCGTTAACATTTTTCGGTACCAAATATCTCCTTATCGGAATCCCGACCGGAAACATGGTCTGGCCCTCATGTAAATGTCCATTCTGATTTGGGATCCCCCACGCCACTACCAATGCAGCAGGTTAAATACGGGATCAACCCTGTTGGCCCGACCTTAAATTACCTTAGCTGTTGATAGGCCGTTAAGCACCAATCAATGAGTTCAAGAAGGAACTACTGTATATTGCTTGGAGGCATGACGGGTGTTTCATTGATGGAATGGCGAACAGTGCAGCTCCTAATCAGACTGCACAGGCTGGATCTGCACTGGTCACATTTCTCAAGTCACAGCCACACGTGAGTGTATACGGGAAGTGCGTATCATGTTTATTAAAATAACAATTGCACAATTGACGTGCTACTGGGTGTACACGTATTAAGCCTAATACTAAGTACATATATACTGTGCTTAGTGTCTTCGTGTCTGATATAGTGAATGTAAATATGGAGCCACAGAAAGGTTTGTTGTAATATTAGAGTATCGTACATGATTCGAATGATGATTTACTATGATATTTATTGAATAAGTTTAATGATTTCATAAGAAACGAAGGTATGCCGAGTTTCTTTTGAAACCGGTCAACAAGTTTAATATGTATCATATTAAACCATCACACAAGTTAAATTATGTGTACTGTATTGTATTGATCACATAGCTTGTTTTATGCAGCGGCCGAGCTCATTTGCATAACTATTACATTAATGTCTGTTCCACGTTTTGCTGCCGCCGGACTTTTGTCTGTTAAACACACTAAATCTAAAAAATTAAAATGTAAGTACTTTTTCATCAATAACAAAAAAAGTAACCCTCCCCAAATTTAGTGTGTAAATCACTGACTGTGTTATAGTGTGCAGTTATGCAAAATACATGTAAGTACGCCACGGTGCTTTTCAGGGGCGGATCCAGGATTTCAGGTTAGGGTGGGGGGGGCGGGACTTCTTAATTGAAATAGTTTACTATACTTTCGAACTAGCACCGTTTGTTCGTCGACCAAGCCGAGCTGGGGAGATTGCTAGGTGGGTCCGGCAGTATGCCCTCCGGAATATGTTTGATATTTACACCCCATTTTACTGCGTTATGGCGCATTTTATAACAAAACTATCTTTACTCGCCAAATTTTAGGGGTGGGGGCGCCGGGTTTTCCCCTACGTGAATCCGCCCTTGTTTTTAGCATGGCTATTTCTTTGTTTACAAAGGCGCTGAATGTATGTTTGCTGAAACACAACAAAACCAAATTGCACATTTCATTTTCAAATTAATTATTCCCGACGAGAGAATATACTGCCGGTATTTTTATCGGGACATGCAACAATTATACAACGATGTATGTTACATCTCCACATTTTCCCGGCAGTCGCGGTGGTGGCCAGTCGAGGGAGTGGGGGTCAGCGCAGCATTTTGCCATAGACCTGCTACCTGCTAGTACGGGGTACATGTACATTAGCTCGTCCGCCAGTCATATTAGCTACACAGGAAAATGTTCATCCCGCTTTCATTCCGAGAGTCGGGGAACGGACAGTGGATTTTTATTTTGCCCGGGGGTGTCCGACTACCCTCTAGACCCCATCGGGCGCTGAAGTTATTGATATGTGCAGCCATAGGCCTATCCAAATTCTGGTCATTCTTTTCTACAGAAATAAAATGCATTTGTTTCAATCTCCGATACGATGTGCATATAATTTACAATTTCCAACACCAGGAATGCCGTTTAGTGTTTTGGTCTTTGCTGACGTATTGTCTAAATCAATAAATGACGTCACAATTAACTGTAAATGACGTCAATTCTGAAATAATTACAATGTATCTTATTGACGACACACTTATATGAATATATTATGGCGATGGTGGCAAATTACGAAGCCACAGGTCGGCTAATTATAGATTTCAAATCCATAGTTGTGCGTTTGTTTTGTTCACTACATGCACATATCATAGTTTTATTCTGATGAATGTTTGATAGTATACATACTAACACTTGTAGATACATTTAGTGTAACTTATCAGCAAATACAGTTTAAAGTAAGCACAGTCAATGAGTCTATGAACACTCATTTCTACTGTAGGCTGTTGAGTTGCATTGTACAAACGTCGCCGTTTCAATTACGTTTTTTTTTTCGTGCGTGATTCACATGGTGCTACAAAAAGTGAGATAAAACAAAAACTATTAAACATAATTGGAGTTTATTTTCAGAATATTGTTTTTGAAAGGTGTCGGCATCAGAAAATGTACAAAAATGCAATTCGAAAATTTTGTCATTCAGGCCGGCTTTCACAGAGCGCGGCCCACATGTATTTTGATAGGGCACTTAATATATAGATACTTTACGCTCAAATAATACCTTGGCAGTAAAAGGTTAATAGAAAGTAGCCGACGGTTGCAAATTGCATCATTATTTGAGGCTGTGACTGGAAAAACGGGGCTTATGGGTTTTGCGACCAGTGTAGATCCAGATCACGAAAACGTCACGACCCGTGCGGTCCGCTGTCCGCACTCATGCAAATGTGTCATTCTATTAGAAATATATTAAAGGAAATCTACTGTAAACACATCTAAACAAACATGACGTCACGCAAACACGTGATCTCACACCTTGACAACGGTCGCGCTGAACTTTTAAAATTGATGTTGCTGCATCACGCGACGTGTACTGCGGCCCCGGAATATGTATTCATAAATCAGCTGTTTGAATGGAACAGGTTAT
>CM055274.1:34797707-34824111 GCA_029237695.1 Conchocele bisecta | reverse complement strand
AATGGAACAGGTTATCAATGTACCGGCAGTACTGCATATATGCTCAAATTACACGGCTTACTGCCTTGGGGTTCAAATAGTTCCCTCGTGCCACGGCAAACGTTTACCCAAGGCTGGACATGGTCGAACCTATTATTTGTGTTCGTCTTCTGCTTGTCGGATATATTATTGTCCCAGCTGATTTCGGATACAATCAACAAACGAAAATTAAAGGTAGGGGTTCCTCCTTATATGAATCACGCTTTGCCTAGTTTAGCACTCGGGTACGTTTTTATATTTGGCTCCGTTGTTACCTTGGATTTGAATTGGGTTATTACCCATTATAAAAGCAGTAAGATTATTACTGATCCTACAGCTTTTGGGAGGGGGGTCAAGTGATTCTGGTGTGGCGAGGACCTGGCACCTGATCAGGATTATTCTGATTTCGGGACTGAATATATAGTTATTTTCATGTAAATATTCAGTTCGGATTTTCGGATTTTCCAATTTTTCCCATTTGTAAGGTAATATATGGGATTTAGTACTAAAACCCATTGACTCGGTCTTAAATTATCTTAGCTGTTGATAGGCCTTAACGGCCTATCAACAGCTAAGGTAATTTAAGACCCAACAAACAAACACAACATAATGAGAGATATATAATTCGTTGATCTCCAGACTTGTCATTACGATCCAATCTCATCCAGATATGGACATGAACGACTTATTTTCGTTTAAAACTCAGCGAGGTCCTCATTCCCTGTCCGAAGTAGATGGCCGCGGCCCGCATGTCGCGCCCCCCGAGACTTTGATAGTACACTGAAAAACTTTAACTAACAAGAAAATGTGGCCTGTTGACATACGAATTCCACCGGTGGCAGATTGGAGAAACTGTGGTAAAGTTAATTAATCAAAAGTGATAAGTATTTATAAGCACAGTTGTGAAGCTCGAACTGTCAATGCCATATTAAGGACAGAATGTATGTGTGGCATTTGTGCACAAGTATGGTGTATTCAACTGTTATAGTAATCCTTCAAGGGATGTAGAATATATGACAGAATTGTGAAACCCCGGCAAACTTCTTAATGTGTAAATAAGTTCAAAGTTGTGAATGATAAAAGGTCAAGGTCATATTAAGGGCAGCATCGATGTGTGGCATTTTTCCACAACTATCATGTATTGAACTATTAAAGTAATCCATAACGAGATATAGAAGTTATGACAGAATTGAGAAACTCCTGCGAACTTATTAATGTGTGAAAAAGTTCAAAGTTATCAATGTCAAAAGGTCAATGTCATATTAAGGGCAGCATGGATGTATGGCATTTGTCCGCAAGTATGATGTATTGTAATATTGCAGTAATCCATCATGGGATATAAAAGTTATGACTGAATTGAGCAACTCCGGCGAACTTCTTCTTAATGTGTGAACAAGTTCAATGTTGTGAATGTCAAAAGGTGAATGTCATATTAAGGGCAGCATGGATGTGTGACACTTGTCCACATGTATGATGTATTGAAATATTAAAATAATCCATCACGAGATATAGAAGTTATGACAGAATTGAGAAATTGCTGCGAACGTATTGATGTGTGAACAAGTTCTAAGTTGTCAAGGTCAAAAGGTTAATGTCATATTAAGGGCAGCATGGATGTGTGACATTTGTCCAAAATGTTGATGTCTTGTAATATTGCAGTAATCCATCAAGGGATATATAAAAGCTATGACAGAATTAAGAAACTCCGGCGAACTTCTTTTAAAATGTGAAATCGTTAAAAGTTGTGAAGGTCAAAAAGTCAAGGTCATATTAAGGGTATCATGGAGGTGTGACATTCATCCACAAGTATGCTGTGTTGAAATATCTAAGTAATCTTTTAAGGGATATAGAAGTTATGAAATAATTGAGAAACTCCGGCGAACTTCTTACTGTGCCGGACGGACGGACACACAGTCCGAACATCATATGCATCCGGCTGGCGCGACAAAAACCCTAGTATGGAAATCGTTATATATAATTTGGCATTTTTCGATAATTGAGACACGCCGTGTGATTTTGTACCTTCGGACATCTGCGTAATTTCATGAAATACGTTAACAATATTTACAATATTTTCCGCAAATGGCGTCAAAGGTGTCTCATATATGGTTTTCAATGACATAATTATTGTTGTATGCCTGCGAAAGTTAGTCAATATGGTGTTGTATGTTTTCTTTCTCCATGTACTAGTACAGTACATGGACTAATGATTTTGTCTCTTACTATCTATTCAACGCCTAGTTGCCTCGTTATCTGGGAACACACAACGAGGTATTCTCTAGTTTGTAGCAAAAACGAAGACAACTGTATTAGCTATAGTGTGCTAAGCTATGCATGTTTCAGGGTAGGTCTGTTAACAATGGCTACATGTATATGTACTAGGATGTTATCTGTTGACAACGTACGTTCAGAAAAATCTGCATAATGTAATCTGGTAAGTTATCCATTGTGTATGTCCTACTAGTATGACTTAATGATTTCCACATAGCGTCTGCGTTTCTTCCTGGTGTACTTCCTGGTGACAGCGAGCACATGTTAACATACTGACTGCATACCTCTAATACATTTGTTTTCTGGCGGGCAACTGGTTGGCAGCATTCGAAGGGTGACCCTCATGCTTGACTTTCTCGCTACCTGCGAGTTATATCCAGTTATACCCATTATAAAAGTAGTAACAATAGTACTAAGCATATTTACCTTTACGGAGTGGGGCTACGTGACTCTGGTGTGGTGAGGACCCGATACCAGTTCAGATTATTCTAATTACAAGGCTGACTATAACCAATCTTTTTGTAAATATTTAGTTCTGATTTTGAGGTTTTCCCCCAGCCGTACATGTGAAATATGGGATTCGGCCACTTTAACCCAGCCTTAATGACATAACTTAAATTACCTAACACCCCGTTCAATACCATTCAATAAATACATTGTCTTCTGTCCACTTATACTGATAATAACTAACTAATACAAATAATATAAATAATCTACAATATTCTGTCAATTATGCAGTAATTTTGGTATTTGCCGAGGCTAAGTTGCCTCGACCTTGACCACAACATATACGACCTTGATACCTCACCCCTCCAATAAACAACCCATGTACTTCATCAATTGAAAAAGCTAAAACAGACAAGGCAACACACAGAATCATTTAAAAAAATTCAACATACTCAGTGATCTAAAAAAAACTATAAAATCAATATCAAATCATTGCACATAGCATCACCGAGTGTTAAGATATGCCAATAACATGCCTTACTGGCGGCTATCTTGGATTTATGCTATAAATAGCCGATAACATGAACATTCAGATTGCTTCCATCAAAATTCTTGAACGGTATTATCTGAAGGTCAATTGTGCCACATTTGGAAAAGGTAGCCAGATGTGCAAATTTATTTGACTACCGTCCCTCACTAATAAGTACACTTTGAGGGAGACATTTTCAATTTAAGGATAAAGTTATTAATGTTTATGCCCCACCACGATAGTGGATGGGACATTTAGTGTTACCCTTGTCCGTCCCGTTCCGTACCGTCCGTCCGTCACCAACCTTGTAACTCGTCAAACTTTTAAACCGTAGTTGCTACATACCTGAAACTTGGTATGATGTGTAGATAAGCAAGGTTTATTTCAATTTCTTATTTGACCCCCGGATCATGTATTATCTCCCCCAATTCGACTTAGAATTTTCCAATTTTGGCTTGTAACTCGTAAAACCTTTGAACCTTAATAGTAAATAGCAATTATTAATTAACAATATTGATTTTAATGGAAAAACAAATATCGTAATTTGTCTTATTTATATGCGCCTATAGTGATGTCACATCTCATTTGCATAAAATATGAAGAAATTGAAACCTTATAACTTGTGACAGACATGGACTAGTTGCATGCGGTTTTCAGCAGTTTTGTTCGATTGCCAAGGACTATATCAAGGTGTATGATCACGTGGTTACAACAACAACAAAAAGTACAGAAAGTTCCAGAAGCCCTCCGATTCAAAGTTCGTATTCTTTTATTTTGTCCTTATTATGTAGCGGATTTTGATGAATTATGGCTTATCAAATGCGTCTCGTTAAGCTGCATTTGGTGATCGGGGTACTTTGGCCCAAACTTCTGTCGCTTTTGCGAAGAATCGATTTCCGTGTCTACCGACACGGAAATCGATTCTTCGCATAAACGATATAAGTATGTGCCGAACTGCCGGGACCGCCGAATGCAGCTCATGCAGATGCATTTGCTGCGCCATATATCAACAAAAATCCGTTGCCTATTAAGGAAAATATCAAATAATACTGTGGGGGCGCTTTCAACACTATCTGCCATTGTTGTTGTTGTTTTAACCACATGATCATGCACCTTGTATATAGTGTATATGAAACACAACTGCATCATACAGGCCCTTTAATAACTGGTTATAGCCTTTGAAATGAAGCTTCCAACTTATATATTATATTTTTCTAGTATACTAAATCGTGAATGCTTGTACGTGTACTTATATTTGATAAATTATACATTATACGCATTCCCCAATTGACAGAAAAGCGTTGCCATGACAACCAGTGACATCAATATAAACATAAATATAATGAAAAAAATGAAGAATTTTTCTTACGTTAATTGTTTGTATTTCCAAAGTTAGTATGCATGCGCACTGCAATTCTAAATGATTGTAAAGACATACGGAATACTACCACTACTAGCAACCGTTGTCTTTATTGCAGGTACCACGTAAGGTGCTTTATTTTCGTAATTTAAAAGCAAACTTTGAACTTAGGCATGGTTTAACTTCTTTGTGTAGCTAACCCCTTCTTTCACGGACCCATTGAATTTGACTTGTGCATATACGTATCAAAAATGGGCGCCACCAGCATTTTTGAAAAGGGGTTCTATTTTCAGCTATGAAGCAACCAAAATATGTAAGGGGTCCTGACCCTTTTCAGATTTTGGCTGCTTCACAGTCCAAGAAGGTTTTTGATTTCCAGAAGCAAACTTCTACATTCTGGTATATTTGGACAACAATTAGTTTATGAGAAAAGAGTTTTATGTCAATTTAAGATGCGTATTCATTGTTTTCTGAACATTGGCATCCTGTATCCTGACAAGATACACATTGGAGCTGCATTGAACATTCTCATTAGTCAAATGCATTTTGAAGTTTATGGTGTTTACTATTTACTTACCTTTAAAGCTTTTTTTATTCGCCGGATTATTTCGGACCACCAAATAGGTTGACGGCGAGCATGATGATGATAAATAGGCTCACTAATCATGGTTACCTCAGCTGATGCTCCACCAGGATATGACCAGGCGGTGGGGTCATACTCCCAACAGCCAAATGGCGCCTACCAAAAACAACCAGCAGGGGCATATCCACAGCAACCAGCAGGGGCATATCCACAGCATATAGCACAGCCGATAGGGGGATTCCAGCAAGCACAAGTTGTGGTCAGCAATATTTGTGTCTGTGACTGGAGATATCAGGCTTATGAGATCTGTGATCAGTGTATCTCCCGATCAAATGGCATAATAACTTGATTGTTAGAAGGAAGCATGACGGCTGTTTCATTAATGGAATGTCGAACAGTGCAGGTCCAGATCAGACTGTGCGGATGCACAGGCTGATATGGATATACACTGGTCACAAAAAAAAAACAATCCCCATTTCTCCAGTCACAGGCATGTTTCCGAAAACGTTTTTCATTTTAATCGGTTTAGAAATAAGCATGACAATTCTTCTCACCAGCTATGAATCTCCACAGCTGACAAAATATACATGTATTATCTTGTATTAGACGTTTTTGCTATATTTATATATTTCTACAGAGCTCCAGATAAGCTGCGTATTTACTTAAATACCCAATAAACATTTCCAAAAACCCAATTGAGACCAGAAGTAGCGAGTATCAAAAAGCAATTACAATTTTGTTGTACCTTTACCATGCTGCATAAAACAATAAATAGACCACAAGTATAGCATATTTTTCTGATTTTCCATGAAAACAGATCTTGGTATTTCATTAGAATTGTCTGCAATGAGACAATTCTAATGAAATGCCAAGACATGTTTTCATTTCGAAACAAACTATTCAATACTTGCTGTCTGTTGATGTTTAAACAGTAGTGTGATTATATTTTACCCAATTAAAATTTTGAAATACCCAGAAATGATGCTTCAGAAATGATGGAGTGAAAGTACTCAATTACTAATTTCTTATCTGGAGCTCCGTTTCTACTTATGTACGCCGTATAACTAAGTACATGCTGCTATTGAAACAACCCGGCATAAAATGACCTTAGCCGTTGACAGGCTGTTAAACACCATTAAATCAAATAACCCATGTGATCGCCCAAAGTAACCATTAAAGAAGCAACGGGATGCGCACTGGAACTAGCACCATACAGTCTCTCAAATAAAATAAACACACACGAAAAAGACAATGTATAAAATGCCAATTTTGACCCAGTCTTTACACAACTGGCCGGAGCTAATAATATTGGGCGGAACTATACACGTCGTGGGGGTTTATGCATTACTGGTATTCTGTGATTAGCAGGTGATCCAGCAACCCGCGATGACGAGGACGGTGGACGGCGGAGAGCCGCCAGACTACATGTTGTCGTCAATTTTCGCCTGCCTGTGCTGTTTCTGGCCGACAGGTCTATTCGCAATCTACTATTCTAGCAAGGTAAGTATATAGAGAATACCAGCCTAGTGTCTTTTGATATCTAATTTACTGAGCATAGCGACATACCTTTAATTTGATACATTTATGATTTACCATCAAAATAGGTATTCTGAAATATGAATTATAACCGTTTATAAAAGTTAGTTTTTTACCACATAATAAGTACAAGAGTTCATGCGAATACACCTATCCGCAACAATGGCGTCAAACAGCCATGATAGTTAATTCTTCTAACATAGATAAATAAAATGGCGATACCTAAAATAGAAACATACATCGGACGCTGTACCTATAACAAGTAAAATGAGGATTATTCTCACGTGATTCAGTGCACCCCATCCGAATAGCAGGTGCCCGTGACGTACTGTAACCACGGGGATAATAATTAGGTTACAAGTCAGCGTGTTATCAGTCAATGCACAGCTGGGGGCGGTTACACTAAACCCGTGAGTGCAAACGTATGGTAGTCTGTAAAACACTGTTTTCTTGAATTTACATTTATTGAACATATGTATGCTCACTACATGTAAATCCATCAAATGGAATATAAAGACGGTCCTAAAATTGCACTTACGAACAGTTTAGTCGTAGTGAAACGGGCCTGTGATCGTGTATTTACAGCGTAACAACCTACTGGCCATGGGAGACGTGACTGGTGCCCATGCAATGGCGAACACCGCCCGCAACTTGATGATCACCAGCATTGTGGTGGGGGTGATATGGATCGCGCTCGTCGTTATAATACGTGTTGCCCAGGCATCGGAAGAAAACTCCGGAAACAGATATTAACCCTTACACCGCTATCTTAATATTTTGTCGTCTGCTGTTTATTTTCTAGTTTCAATTTTTATCATAAAAACATGCTGTTGATAGCACTTTAGAATACTTAACAACATGCTTTGATAGCACTTCGGAAATGATTCTGAATTGCTGTCAAAACATGTTTTTATTGAGAAATAAGGCAAGATATAAAAGCAACAGCAGACGACACTTGTGTGTAGCGGTCTATCGAGACAATCGTCACCACATGATTAACAGTGAACACATCGAAACAATGAAAAACATTTGTGAATTATTGAACTTAAAGGATTGTTTGAAAAATTACTACATGTATATTAAAAAAATGAAAACGTGTTATGGCCCTGTGTAAAGTGGTTTAATTGAAGATATATGACGATACTGGGACGGCTGGGTTGTTTCAATTTTCACCGATATCGGTACATAAGTATCGGAACGCAACAATATAGGAATTAAGATATGTATTTACCTATATTGGGGAAAATAGAAACAACCCAGCGGTCCTAGTATCGTCATGTATCTTCAATTAAACACATTTTTATTTTTCATAGTATTTTTTTATCTCAAAAATTCTGATATGTCCCTTTGAGTTCATTGAAGGCGAAGAAAACACTTGATGTATGTGACTGGGGAAATTTTGTCTTTTTGGCTTTTTTGGGCGGTTAGTGTAGTCCCTGATCAGCCTGCGCATTCGCGCAGTCTGATCAGTGTTAACACTGATCGCTATTCAGTCAAGGAAATAACCACAATGATCATAAGTATTTACACCATTATCGTGCTGCGGGAGCGCACAAGTAGATCTGTATATATATGTGACTGTGACTGAAGGAATGGGGTTAATGGGATTTGTGACCAGTGTAGCTCTCGATCAAATAGCGCACTATTGTTCATCGATAGACAGCATCAAGTTTCGATTCGTCATGTGTAGATACTGATCAGATTTCAATGATGTACAAACACCGTCATCGATTGTAAATTTCTATACTGGTTTCACTTACCACCAATGTCAAGTAGTCCTACCTGATCCTATATTAGTTTATTGATTAATTAGCAATTTAAAATACATAATTCACGGTACAGATTATTAAAAACTGAAACTATTATTTGGATAGAAATTTTTGAAAATAGACACATTCTTATTTTTCAATATTTATTTATTAAAACGTATGTCGACGAACCAAATAATGTGAGCAAATGTTTTGTTAATCACCACGATTTTCTATTCGTCCGTCCATATGTCTATCCAAAAGAGACAAATACTAAATACTTATTGATTGACATTGATCTTGAATTCAAGATTTGAAACATGTTACTGTCACATTTAAGCACACGTATACTTGTAATTTAAAACGAACATACGAGAGAAAAAATAATTTGAAACCCGTAATCCAATAAAGTATACGACTTAGCGTATATTTCACAGTCTGGAAAATGCGAGAATTTTGAAAAGTTCGATTCTTAAATAAAAATGGACATATGAAGGCATACACTTATTATTAAGATTTAAGTATCAACTTAAAGAAGGAAAACATATCTAAATTGTCATATGCTATAATAGAATGTACACTATAGATAAGTGTGCTATAAAGTTTAGTAAATGTAGACGATTTTGTTTTGTCGCAATATTTTGTATATAGCATATAAGGCGCAAATTTATTGAATACAAATTTTACTTAAATGGACATAGGAAAACAACTTTCTGTTATATACACATTTATACCATACGAAGGATAATACTTTATACATTGATGCCTGATGCTATAATAGGATGACATTTAAAAAATAATGATGTTATAGACAATTTTCGAAAAAATTGCTATATGTTTCCATATCAAATCTTGACCAGGTAAGCAGGCAGATTGCTTCAATATCAAGGGGAGTAACTGGTCTTGCTAAGCCATGCATATTGGCGCACTAGTCCAGTATGATCAACCCTGTTGGCCAGACCTTAAATGATCTTAGCTGTTGATAGGCCGTTAAACACCAATCAATGAGTTCAAGAAGGAACTACTGTATATTGCTTGGAGGCATGACGGGTGTTTCATTGATGGAATGGCGAACAGTGCAGCTCCTGATCAGACTGCACAGGCTGATCTGTATCTGCACTGGTCACATTTCTCAAGTCACACGTGAGTGTATACGGGAAGTGCATGGCATGTTTATTAACATAACAAGTGCACTATTGACGTGCTACTGGATGTACAAGTATTAAGCCTAATACTAAGTATATATATATTGTGCTTAGTGTCTTCGTGTCTGATATAGTGAATGTAAATGTGGAGCCAGAGAAAGGTTTATTGTAATATTAGAGTATCGTACATGATTCGAGTGATGATTTACTATGATACTTATTGAATGAGTTTAATTATTTCATAACAAACGAAGCTATACCGAGTTTCATTTGAAATCAGTCAACAAGTTTAATATGTATCATATTAAATCATCACACAAGTTAAATTATGTGTACTGTATTGTATTGATCACATAGCTTGTTTTATGTAGCGGCCGAGCTCAATTGCATAATTATTACATTAATGTCTGTTCCACATTTTGCTGCCGCCGGACTTTTGTCTGTTAAAACACATTAAATCTAAAAAATTGAAATGTAAGTACTTTTTCATCAATAATAAAAAATTAACCCTCCCCAAATTGTATTACTTGCTGAAATTCCAATTGATTTTATTGCGAAAAAAACGACTTTCCTATGGGAATTTAACATGGGGCAAAAAGGGGCTCCAGAGTGACGAGGAGGGTAAAAAAACAAAACATTTTGGAAATTGACATTTTGGCATTTTCCCATAGACCTGCTACCTGCTAGTACGGGGTTGTGCATGTACATTAGCCCGTCCGCCAGTCATATTGGCTACACCGGCAAATGTTCTTCCCGCTTTCTGAGATGTAAATTTAATTCCGAGAGTCGTGGAATGGCAAGTCGATTTTTAATTTGTTTAAAAATGCCCGGGGGTGTCCGACTACCCTATAAACCCCATCGGGCGCTGAAGTCATTATATGTGCAGCCATAGATAGGCCTAATAGTGACGGTAGTCATGGACACGGTAGTCATGGCCACGGCAGCAGTAGTCATGGTGACGGTAGCAGTAATCATGGACACGGCGACGGTAGTCATGAACACGGCAGCAGTAGTCATGGACACGGCAGCCATGAAGGTCACGTTAGCGGAAGTCACCATCACCATAACGACGGTTCCAGCCATTGATACAAACACTGTCAGAGCTATACATAGTTTCACTCCGCGCCGGCATGAAATGTTTCACGTCGAGAGACGCACTGGTTTCCTCACGAGTTGATACTCAGATCTACGTAGAGCATCAACGGATTTTCGTCTAGTAACCGGCGCAAATTCTTGCACCGGTTACTAGCCGAAAATGTGTTTATGCAGTATCTTCTGCATGCAGCTGAATGGATATTCGTCAGGAATCCGGCGATGGGAATGTCGACGTGAAACATTTTACGCTGGCGCGCAGTGTACACCAGTGAGTTTGACTGCTCCAAAGTAATACACTAACACTGCTTATATTACTATTGTTATTCCATTTAACCCCTTGAACCCGATAGCCCGCTATAGAGGCGTTTGCAAACAATGCAGATCCAGATAAGACGGCTCGTAACTTATCAGAATTTGCACTTTTTGCAAGTACTTTTCATATTTCTGAGAGCAAAAACATCCCCTTCTCACAAATGGAATTTCAAAGTGCAGACTTTTAAAAATACAACAAAACTAGCATAAGGGCTTCACTATATAATTGTGTTTTTCATATAATTATAAGCGATGTGTACTTGCGAACATGTGCGATTTTATATTTACAGAAACTGTGATATTTTCTGTTCGTAAGTGCAAATTTAGGATCGTCTGGACATTTCAATTGATAGATTTCGATTTATTGAGCATAGGCTGCATATGCAGCCTATGCTCAATAAATGGAAATCCAATAATTGTTTACAATAAAATAGTGTTAATGTGAAATTTTGCACTTACGAACATTTTAGTCGTACGAAGTTTAATGAAACGGTCCCCAGGGGCCCGTTTCATTAAACTTCGTACGACTAAAATGTTCGTAAGTGCAAAATTATGATACTCTGTAAATTTCACATTAACACGTACTGGATTTATGCATATGCAGCCTATGCTCAATAAATGGAAATATATCAATTGAAATTTCCAGACGATCCTAAATGTTCACTTACGAAGATTTTAGTCGTACGAAGTTTAGTGAAACGTTCCCAAGCTGTCCAACTCCCCACCCCACTCCCTTGAGGTATAAATTTATGTGGCTGTACTCGATATATGGGGCTTATGGGATTTGTGACCAGTATAGTTCCAGATCAAATAGCACACTCATGTAGACTGATAACGAGTGTTAGAAGCATGATAGCTATTTCATTGATGTAATAGCGAACAATGTAGATCATGTTCAAACGGTGCGGATGCACACGCTGATCTGGATCTACACTGGTCGTAAAATAATGTGTTTGGATAAGAAAACGAAAACACTTATGTCATATGTAGTGTATACATTAACTTATTGGGCTTAACCAGATCCGTTTAAACAAATATGTGGATTTGAATGGAGAAGTGGGGCTTATGGGTTTTTCGAAAATCTGCCTGTGTGTACACACATTATGATCCGGATCTGCACAGTTCGTAATTTCATCGATACAACGCTCGTCATGATTCTAACAAGCAAATATATATATATCCTAAAACAATAGTGCGCTGTTTGATCGAGACCTACACTGGTCACAAATCCTATTACATGTAACCCCATTCCTCCAGTCACAGTCACATATATATACAGATCTACTTGTGCGCTCCTGCAGCCCGATAATGGTGTAAACACTTAGAATCATTGTGGTTATTTCCTTGACTGAATAGCGATCAGTGTTAACACTGACTACACTAGCCGTCAAAAACGCTAAAAAGGCCAATTTCCCCAGTCACATACATCAAGTGTTTTCTTCCCCTTCAATGAACTCAAAGGGACATATCAGAATTCTTGAGATAACAAAATACTATGAACAATAAAAACGTTTTTAATTTAAGATACATGACGATACTAGGACCGCTGGGTTGTTTCTATTTTCCCCAATATAGGTTAATAAATATCTTAATTCCTATATTGTTGGGTTCCGTTACTTATGTACCGATATCGGTGAAAATTGAAACAACCCAGCCGTCCTAGTATCGTCATGTATCTTAAATTAAACACGTTTTTATTGTTCATAGTATTGTGTTATCTCAAGAATTCTGATATGTACCTTTGAGTTCATTGAAGGGGAAGATACACTTCAATTAAACCACTTTACACAAGACCATGATGAAAACACATTCTTATTTTTTATATTATATTTTGTTTCTCCAAAAATCCTGAAAAAAAACAATCAGCGGTCCCAGTATCGTCATATATCTTTAATTAAACCACTTTACACAGGGCCAGGATGAAAACACGTTTTCATTTGTTTAATATACATATATAGTAATTGTTCAAACAATCCGGATATGCCCCTTTAAGTTCAATAATTCACAAATGTTTGTCATTGTTTCGATGTGTTCACTGTTAATCATGTGGTGACGATTGTCTCGATAGCGTTAACCCATAGACCGCTACACACGACAATTGTCGTCTGCTGTTGCTTTTATATCTTGCCATATTTCTCAATAAAAACATGTTTTGACAGCACTTCAGAATCATTTCCGAAGTGCTGTCAAAGCATGTTGTTAAGTATTCTAAAGTGCTGTCAAATGGAAACTAGAAAATAAACAGCAGACGACAAAAAAATAAAGATAGCGGCGCAAGTGTTAATATCCGTGTCCGGAGTATGCTTTCGATGCCAGGGCAACACGTAGTATAACGACGAGCGCGATCCATACCACTCCCACCACTATGCTGGTGATCATCATTTTGCGGGCGTTGTTCGTCATTGCATGGGCACCAGTCACGTATGCCGTGGACAGTAGGTTGTTACGCTGTAAATACACCATCAGAGGCCCGTTTCACTCAACTTCGTACGGCTAAACTGTTCGTAAGTGCAAATTTAGGATCGTCTGGAAATTTCAATTGATGGATTTACATGTATTGAGCACAGGCTGCCTATGCAGCCTATGATCAATAAATGTAAATCCAAGAAAACAGTGTTAATGTGTAATTTACAGACTATCATACGTTTGCACTTACGAACATTTTAGTTGTACGAAGTTTAGTGAAACGTCCCACTGAGGCCCGTTTCACTAAGGCCATAAAACAAATTACTTTCGTTCTCAGATATCGCCGCGTCTGAATAATCCCTGCGCGTCGAGCATTTTATTGTCATGGAGAAATAAAATTGTACTATAAATTCGTCACATGATCAATAAAAAACACTACCGTGCAACAGTATGTTCAATCCAATCATGCCTGACGAACATCTTGTGATGTATCAAGTCTAAAGAGATTATAGTAACTTTATAGAACATATTATTTTTGTTTGAGATGTTGGCAGATGCATATACATGTAATAAAATCAGAGACGAACATCTCCAAAAATATAGGTAACTCGTGGTAACGAGATCCTATGCTATATCGATGCTATATCGAGGGAACGAGCTGCTATGTCGTGGGATCGACATAAGTAGTATATAGGGGGTCAGTTCGTTACCGCGAAGGTTGGGAGAGGTTGTAGGTGATAATAACGCTTCTATACACCATGCAAAAAAACAAAATATGAAAAGCAGTCCCCAACAAAAAACAAATGTTGGCGTTGGGTTTCGCAATACAGAGCAACAAAGCCCCAATGCGCAGGTGGTATAATTCTGTGTCCGTTTTTTTCTCTCTTTTCGAAAAAAGGGGAAAAACTGGTACTTTTTTGTGGGTACTGGGAGACACTTGTGTGTATTGGATTCCGGAATTACAATTCGAAAAAAAGCAGTATATAGGGAGGCAGTTCGATACCGCGAAGTGTGGGAGTACGCATCCAACACTAGAATGTCCACAGAAAATGGAAGCGAGCGATGGGCAGCAGATTTTGGCTTCCATCCGAGATTCTGTCTGTAGAAATGGCTCCACTACAGTGCTACGCAAAAGCGAGCGATTCCGCAACAATACTCTGTGCGAGCGAGAAGCCAACCGAAATACGCGCTAGAGGTCCAGATGTAGATCTTGCAGAGGTCTTGCCATCCGTTTGCTGGAAATGGAGAGACAAGAAAGCGCAACGTGTAGGTGTAGAAAAATCTATGTACGATCTTGTAGAAGTTCCAGAGATAGCAGCCGCTAGAGAGGTTTCCACACTGTCTCCACGAAATAGAGCGGAAAGATTGCTACAAATGCCGAACAAGCCGAAGTTTGGAGAAGAGAAACACCAGCAGAGTCTACACCCGAGTACAACAGAAGATTCCTCGAACTAGCTGTAGCAGCCGCCGAACACATAGAACGCCTCCGAAAAACTATTTGGTCCATGCAACAGAAAAGATCTCCTCGATTGCCAACAGCAATGTACTCTGGGATATTGTAGGGTTTCGACGAGGTCCAACAAGCATGTACCAATACGGTGGCATTAGAGTAGTCTTGTGGAGTGCAGAAGGTGGCCAGATGTGCGTTTGGCCTACCAACGCGCTTTCCAAAATTCTAGATAGCTGCGAAGATATGTTCGAGAAGCAAGTTTGCGGCGCCAAGACAACATTCTGGTTGCCCCAACGTGTAGCTCTCCGCATACGAATTTGTCCGACAAGGTTGTTCCAAGCAAACGGACGTACAATCCAGTGGAAGTAGAGGAAACACCAAATCCAGAAGAGCTCGAAAGAATACAAAATCTTGCAACAGGAGTACGGGTCTGTAGAGAGGCTCTGTCTAGAGGAAACAACATTGGGAAAGACGAAGCCACAGAGAGATCTAGATCTAGGTTTGTACAGTTGTAGTAGATACGCCAATACAGGGGAGCAGATAGAACAATACTATTTCTAGTAGCTACAGAAGAGGATGGCACACCTACAACAGGAGAGGAGATTCCAACATACGGATACTTCCTCCAACAAGAAGTAGAAAAGATATCTACTCCACTGTGCGAGCTGCAGAACCCACTTCGATGTCCACACAACCAAAAGCAAGAAGAAATCTAGATCATTTGTAGTGTGCCCAGTGCCAGACAGAAGTCTAGAATAGAAAGCATACATATTTCCACAATTTTCGCATACAAAAATACATGCTCGAGATGTTCGAAAAGGGCAAAATGCTTGTTCGAGACTACAACCTTGGAAAGAGGAGCGGTCCAAAAGTCTGGGCCTTCCCAGGCAGACATGGGCAGCCTAGGCATACCAGCACCACGACTAAGCATACCAACACCACGCCTAGGCATACCAACACCACGACTAGGCATACCAGCACCACGCCCGAGCCCCCTGGGAATCGCGAGCAGGCATTTCGACCTTCCCGAGCGGACTGGATTTCCTGGCGCTCAATCCGAGCAATCTGGCGAACAAACCGAGCACACTGGTGCGCAATCCGAGCAATCCGAGCAATCCGAGCAATTTGGCGAGCAAACCGAGCACACTGGTGCGCAATCCGAGCAATCCGAGAAATTTGGCGAGCAAACCGAGCACACTGGTGCGCAATCCGAGCAATCCGAGCACCGCGAACAAGTATTTCGACCATTTCGAACAATTTGGGAATTCCATGTTGGACAAATGTCCGCCTCTAGATAGAAGCGTTTGCAAACATGCAAAAAACCTACTTGTCCCCGGAAAATATTCGCGAAATTATTTCCACCCGCGGGAAGGCTACGGCCGACGAAACAAAGAAGAAGTACGGGATCGGTAGTGGTAGACTTCGAAAAATCTGGGACGATGCCGATGTAGAGCGTAGTACAAAGCCCGAAGAACCCCTAGAAGAACAAGAAACCCTAGAAGAACGACAAATCCCACCCCCTGTAGTACCCGCGTCTGTCTACAGGGACCCCAACATGCTCCCCACGAATCTACTAGAAGATACCAGCTCGTTCGAAGAATCTATGTTCGACTTGGAGAGACGTTTGGAGACCCGGTTGGACACCATGGAGCGCAAACTGTTGGATGCAATTTCCGATGCGATCCGAAGAAAGACGACATGGAGGAGGTACACGACATTTGGAAAACCGTAGAGAATGCGAAGTGGTGGCTCGGGGTTCTCGCGGTGGTGTACGTGGTCTGCAAACCACTGTTCCCATTCGTGTCCCTAGAGTCTTGTAGAATATGGAAGAACATCCCAGACCCCGACGCCCAGTTCGTGCACTCCGCAAAACAGTCCGGTACGCCGAAGGGAAAAACTAGCGACTCCGTACACCCTCCCTCTGGAGGGCGCGACCCTTTCTACATGGAGTAGCCCTTTGGAAAGAAAATATGTATGCTTTCTATTCTAGACTTCTGTCTGGCACTGTAGCTACAAATGTTCTAGATTTCTTCTTGCTTTTGCGTAGCACTGTAGTGGGGCCATTTCGTCTTCTACAGACAGAATCTCGGATACAGATCTAGACCCTGCTTTTGTTGTGGAGATAGCACGACTATTTTTGGCACCTATGGGGCTACCCACTGCATCCAACTATTCCCCCCCACACTTCGCGGTATCGAACTGCCTCCCTATATACTGCTTTTTTTCGAATTGTATTTCCGAATCCAATGCACACAAGTGTCTCCCAGCACCCACAAAAAAGTACCAGTTTTTCCCCTTTTTTCGAAAAGAGAGAAAAAACGGACACATAATCATACCGCCTGCGCATTGGGGCTTTGTTGTTCTGTATTGCGGCACCCAACGCCAACATTTGTTTTTTGTTGGGGACTGCTTTTCATATTTTGGTTTTTCGCCTGGTGTATGGAAGCGTTATTATCACCTACAACCTCTCCCAACCTTCGCGGTAACGAACTGACCCCCTATATACTACTACATAGCTAAATCGTAGTAACGAGATGCTATCTCGTGGTAACGAGATGCTATGTCGTGGGAACGACATAGAAACATAATTGCGCATGTCCCTTTTAAGCTGCCGTAGACATACCTTTCCTGCAGCATCTGTTTTATTTATCTGTCTGTCATAATGATAACAATCAATGCCGTTGTCCTGAGAATGTACTCCTTGTTGATAAGCTGTACCAGGACTGGTTTACGGTCACATTATGTATTGGCCGACTAGTTCCTAAAGCGTTTTGTTGCGATCAACATATGCGAGAGATTGCTACATGTCCCTAACAGGAGAGGATTATGCAACTACTCTCCGACTCATCGACATCATAAATTTACGATGTCATTCCCACGAGATAGCATCTCGTTACCACGACATAGCATCTCGTTCCCACGAGATAGGATCTCGTTACCATGAGTTAGCTATGTCGTTCCCACGAGATAGCATCTCGTTACCACGTCATAGAATCTCGTTCCCACGACATAGATAGCCAATGGAAATGCTGCATAATTGCCTCCATTGTTTCTTTCAGCCATAGTTCAATATAGTCCGGCAGCCAAAGGCCGAATTTTGGGCTTTACATTGTTTTGAATAATATGTTTTTTTTCAGTATTGACTTTGCATACCCAGACCTTATAGTTTTGAAATCTAACTGATGACAAGGTGTCACCCTTGATCGTTTTAAGAAATTTGCACAAATTGAAGATGGCTGTCAAATAGATATAGTTCGCCATATAGTTGCATTAACATGAGGAAATTCAGCAATTTAAGAGCGTAAGCTGGGTGTATTTGACATAGAGATGAAAATTTGCAACGTTAAAATTCAATTCCTTAACTGCACTATTGGAAAAATCCAAGATGGCCACCAAATGTTACAATTTCACTAGTTCGTCACAATAAAGAATATGATTTTTATAATCTTGGGTTAACAATGACTGTTTATTTTTGTAACTTTGCTGTGGAATTGAATAATAGTCTAAATAGCAGAACTCCGAGAATGGCCGCCATTCATAAATATATTACATTATACGTGCAATCGTATCTCTACATAGGAAAACATGTATAATTGCACTCAGACCCTATATCAGAGCAAATGTGCATACGCGTATTGTATTTAGATACACAATGATTTTAGTACCTTAGGTACGCAATTAGATCATTGTTTCAACAGCATTAGTCCAAGTTGGCCGCCAACTATTTTGATATTATTGTAGTAATTAGCTTATATAATTACACCCGGATGTCACATCTAAGAATGTAATTATACCAAATATTGGTATTAAGTCAAGATGATCATTTGTTTTCTTAACTTAATATACACCATTAGACAACGTTCAATAACAGAAGTCTAAAATGAGCGCCGGATAATATAGTACATTCTACTAGTAATCAAATCATAAACTTATAAATACATGTAGTACACTTGGTTATATACGTTGGCTTATTCAGTTTATTTCGGAAAGCCTTCTTGTCTTGCCATTCCACATCAACTTTCATGATGACAATATTCTGATACCAAATCCAATATGGCTACCAAATTATGTAATTATAACTTATATAGTGGACGTTGGCAAGAAGGTTTTCTTTCATACCATTGGTTCCAAACGCTTCAATGCTCTACAAGTTCACTGTGAAATCACGCGAATTGGCTAACCTGGCTAATACAAATGGAGAACACATATATATATGTCCACGGTCCCCATAGCAACTAAGGACTCGCACTAATATTATTACATTCTGACAAGTTATTTTTCTGCGAAAGGTATATACTTTTCACTAAAGGGCGGCATGTACATGGATGATTTATGTACAACCTTTTAATATCACTTATCATTTGATAAGCTGCAAGCAATTGATATAAATGTATATTCAGATTGTTATTGATTATGTAGAGCAAATTATATTTGTATGATGAGATAATGTAATGTTTCTATAACATTCTCGTTTAAGTCGGAATTCAACGTCTGACATGCATGTGCAGTTGATTTTATTACATACAATTCAATACGGAGTGCATGTATATGACATGTTAACATACGTAAATGCTGAACAATGAAATAAAATTTAATCACAAATTCAATAATTCTGAGGAAAACACAGATAATGTAGAATAAATATTATAGTGTGGACACAACTAATAAACATTGGAATGATATATACGACAGCCATTCCTGTTCAGCCACTACTAAATCACGGTAACAATAACTGTTATAGTCATTGCAGACTGCAATACTCATAGTACACACCAATATATACAACATGACAGCATTCAAGGTACCATGCAATGGATGTAACGAATGCAGTAATCACGAAATTTAATATACTAATATGACAATGCTATAAAACGTAACTGCCATCCCTTGCGGCTAGAGTTTTTGTGCCATCATATCTTCTTCTTTTCGTATAGTCATATCTACAATATTAACTTTCATGTCATGTATACTGTGTATTTTGTTGTAATTAGTTTGTCGTTATCGTACGATATAGTATTCGTTTTTGATTGCCTTGTATGTTGATGTCCTTTTGAAGCATGATGGCGAGGGTAAGGGGGTTTGCTAAAACGTTCAGGTTCAACCTCAGAAGTTGTTTGTTTTATGCACAGTCCTGTCCAATGTGGCATCCTTCTTGTCATGTGTCCATGTACTGTACTTCATTGGGATTTGATTGTCCTGTTACTTTACCAGTAGTTCATTGGGGGAATAGTTGTTGTTGTGCTTGCTTTGTATTTGTTATACTGTTTATGTAGTGTTCCTTTCGTTTTGGGACCGTACATCGCTGATCGTGGAGAGCATGATTGTGCCGCGTTGAAGGTTCTGCGACCACCGATGTGCGCATGTCATTTGTTTATTAGGAGTTATTTATTGCGTTGGTTTCTTATGGGTCTCACTTTTCTAGTATGTTCTCTATTTTAATAATCATGTAATTATTATGCGATCGGCATTGACATGCATTTGCAGAAATATTACAATCTTGACATGATAATCGATATGTTACACATTAAACCACGCAACAGCTAAACATAGGTTAACACTTCATACGCAGTTGTACGCACATACATCGGGTACATACATTAATAACATATTGGCTAAGTGAATTCATTGCACAAATTGAGTGGATGCATGTGGTGTTCGCCAGAAAAGTGGAACACAACCATTGTGAAAACACTCCATTTGAACATTTATTTATCAATACCTGTGTTATCAGCTAACATTACACCACTTGTCCGATTTTATCTTGTTTTTATAAAATAAAGCACTTTTGATATATAACGTATGCAATTGCATGGTTATATTGGCTGGCAGGTTCACCGGTATGATAACTAATATAGTTGCTTAAGAAAAGCATTATTTGCAAAAACTAAAATGATGAAAAGAAAAATAGCTATTATTCACGATTACTATAAGGTAATCTAGTTATATATTGGAATACCAACTTGAAAGTCTGCTACATGCAGTGACACATGTATAAAGGAGGTATAGAACATGCTACTTTATTCACAAGTAAACTATTGCTATAACAGTGTGCTCCCTATGGAGCTGGACTGAACTTAATTATATGACATAATTATTAAACGATGGTTGCTATAATGTATATTTGGCAGCGGTCTTCGACTTCTATTGGAACACGTGTCTAATTACATAGCACGGTTACTAAATAACACAAGACAAGTGTGTGTGTTTTCTTTGAAATAGGTCAACGTGACATTTCATATTTGAATAATTACGTTATGATTATCATTGCAAGGTAATTTATATCTGGCGGCCATCTAAGGCTTCTTCTATTGACACATTTGTCTAATATTTCATTTGAAAGCTACATAAAACGCCCAATGTGCCCATAAACCTGAGATATGTATACTAATATGCTTAAATTAAACAATAGCCCCAGTACATTATAAGGCAACGTGATTTTCTTTAATATTTGGCGGCCATTTTTGACTTCTGCTATTGGCACAGTTATTTAAATATATTTCTAAGTTACTGAAAACGTTCAGTGTATGCCTAAATCCAATACATATATACCAATTTACTACGATATGGCGCTAATATGCAGTTATATGCTTAATTATCGGTCGTTTACATTATTGTTATATGATACTATATTTATATGTGGCGGCCATCTTGGACTTCCCCTGTTCAACAACTTGTCTACGAACATATCTAACGTACTGAAAGCGTTTATTGTGTCAATATATCCAATATCAGTATCATGTTTGCTTTGATATAGAGTGTGAGAGTAGCTATATGTAAAATATGTCATATTTGGCAGCCATTTTGGATTTTTCCATGTCACAGTGAATTGAATTGAATATTACAAATGTTGACCGCTTATTTGATAAGTCAAGTAAATCCACTTTACGCTGTTAAATTACTTCAATACCTCACACGGCTTACTATAACTGTAGGCGGCCATTTTGAATTTATGCAAATTTTTCAAAGCGCTCAAGGATGACAGAGACTCAGAGTGTCATTAGCCGGATTATGGATGTGGATGACATGTACAAGCAAAATCGCCAATAAAAAAAATATGTTAATCAATTTGCTGTATAATAAGCTCCCGGCTGTCGGACTAATATGGCGGTAATTATGCTTCGTTTTCATTGGCTACAATTTCGAGGGAACGATATGCGATGTCGTGCGAACGACATAGCTAACTCGTGGTAACGAGATGCTATCGAGATGCTATGTCGTGGTAACGAGATGCTGTCTCGTGGGAACGACATAGCTAACTCGTGGGAACGACATAGCTCGTGGTAACGAGATGCTATCTCGTGGTAACGAGAGGCTATGTCGTGGTAACGAGATACTATCTCGTGGGAACGACATAGAAAAAATATCCCTTTTAAGCTGCCGTATATGTCTGTGCGAAACATTTGATTATATTATGTGCATGCTCTACACGACTTGATGTGGGGTGAGGTAGAGATTTCGAAAGTGAAAGTAGATGGTTCCGTCAAAAAAGGGGAAATAGCTCATGGAAATTCCGAATAAACCCGCATGACCCCGTGTTTGGCATGTATCTAGAACTGGCTTAGGTAACTGACTCCAGGAATGATTTTGTCGCAGGTGGTTTGCGATTGTCATGTTTGTATGATTGTGGGTCTATGGGAAATCAATTGGTTGCCTGTTTCCTTTAGGTATGATCGCGAGATTGCGAGACGAAAACACGCGATTCTATCATATTAAATCTTGCGTTTTCGCAACCTCGCCGCGCGATCCCGCATGTTTGCTTCACGATCTCGCATCTACTCGCATGAGCCAAACTAACTAGAATGTTATGTGTACGCAACTGCGTTTTATAATTCGGGTTACAGCAAAATGTAATTAAAAAAGAGGAAGGCGAGATGATGAAAAACGCGAGACGATTTTCAGGCAAGATTGAAAAATTGCGAAGCGACAGACAAATCATAATGCTGATTGTATTATTTTGGATTGCAGATGAACGCTATTAACATGACAGATGTACCTCTTTCCTTTATCAAAACGTTTGAAACTGTAGATCCCGATGAGCCGGCTATTCACGAGCCGTCTCATCAGAATATACGCCATTCGTACGTACTTTATTTATGAAAAAAATGACCCCTAGTGCAGCATAATGAAACAGTTTCAAACCTGTCACGAGTACTTTTTCCAAAAATAGAAAAAATCAAAAATTGCCATTGAGAGGGCGGCGGAGATTGACAGTGTTGCTTAATTTTAATTACCGATGTATCAATGACGGGAATAGGTAGAAATTATAAATTCAATTAACAAGTTCCCACCCCCCCCCCACCCCAACCCAAAAACCTGGATCCGCGCCTGGCTGTTAACGCTATGTATAAAATAATGATCGTTTATTCACTCAGGTCACATGACATGACAACATGAGGTATGCAACATACTAGTAGAATGACACAATGGCGATACATGTAACAATCGAAATGCATTATGTACAACCTCTTAATATAATTATAGATTATTTTTGACAAGATAATGCATTACAATTGTTTATTAATGAGTACTGGAAGAGAATTATATCTCTCTGGAAATATAAGTACTGTTGATGTAATACTTTGTGACACTGAGCTGTATTGCCTGCGCAATAATAGTTAAATATAGCCACGTGACGATATACTGGTAATATTATAACCAATACACCTACTCTGTATGACAAATGGTACTTTGTCCAACTGCGTGCTTTGATACGCCATTTTTGGCTCGACCCAAAAGTAGCATTAGTGCATGAGTAACAGTGTTTCCTCCCACTTAATATTGCAATAATTTCCTACTGTGTCACTCGGGAGAATCCGGGTGAAATTTACACAATGACATGGAACAATATGATACATGTACCCGTATTTAGATGTTTATCTCTAAGTATTCTTATTAAAAAAGTACCTGTTAATAATACGCTTATATACAGTGAAACCTCTCTAAACCGGACACCCTGGGTCCACCAGGGTGTCCGGTTTAGCGAGGCTTCACTGCAATTAAGCACTCCGTGAACATTTGTTTGTAATTATATATAATGAACAGACAAGACAATGAAATATATTACAGTGTACACAATCTACACTAAACACAATGGGGTCCACAAGATGTCTGGTGTAGAGAGATTATACTGTAATTATATATGATCACAGCTCGTGTGGAAGGTATGTGCATGAGGATGTGATAAATAAGTTAGATCACGTTTGTCCGCATGCACGAGTGATAATCCGCTCGCTAAAGCTCGCGGATTATCTCCTCGTGCATGCGGACGAACCGTGATCTAACTTATAATTAAGATATTAAGTTCCTGGTAAGTTAACATTTTATGTTACAGGTATAATACTAGAGTTATGGCTAATTCAGCACAGTAAAATATCAAGTCTCGAAACTGTCTTAGCAAGTCGCAGTCGACTATAATATGAAGTAACGTGGCTATTTTTAAACATAGAACGATATGAACACGTATTGGACATTACCAGTTCACGAGACGCATTATGTGTCGCGTGAGCCATACATTATATTACACATGGTCTAACAAATGTTTTATAAGTACATGTACATCAAAGTGCATGATCACGTGGTTACAACAACAATCACTGAAACTTTCAGAAGCGCAAATGCAATATCAAGGAGTAAACACCAAATTCCCGTATTGAAGGCGGCGCAGTTTATCTTGGTCAACACTGTTTGAAATATCTGATGACACATTTTCTCTTGTCCCGGCGTACAAATACTTCATAACTCCTCCAAATGGACAACACATTTGTAGCTGCTAATGAGTGCCAAACAGTGTTGACTCGTTGGAAATGTGGCGGCGGCTGGTCTGCGTCTACACTGTTGTCAATGCCAGGTCCGAGTGATAGTTATCCCATTGCTCCGGCCATTTAATGTATATGTGAATTGTGTACATAATTTATTGTTTTTATTTTTAAATTAGAAAGCACAACTCTTAAAACTACAGGTGTGAACATTCATGTTACATTTAAATTGGGTAATAAATAGAAAACAATATTTGCAGTTACAGCGGTTTGAAGTCGGGGACGTTTGTGTATTAATCCAGTACAAAACCACTCGGCCACCAAGGCCGACAAGGCTTCATCGATAAACTGTTTACTTTTATCGATCGGCTAGGGAAGCAACTCGTATTGTATAGTTATGGGAAGCAACTCCTCTCGGTTACTGTAGTAACGTGTAAACAACCTAAGGCTTGTGAAATCCGCCTCAAATCGAATTTTCAGACAAAATATTAATTAGTTAACAGTTTATTTTCTCTTTGTAACAAAATAAATATGCTAAACTAGTATGTGGTGACAGAAACACTACATGTATGTATGCCTACGTTGTTTAAGTTCCTTCCTGATTGCAAAACGTTTGTCAAACGTAGAAACGATTCGGTCTACTCAGTCTTAGTTATGTAGTCAGTATTCATCAATTATATAAAGACACATCCAAGAGCTCATGAATCATCGATCAAACTATATGTAAAGTTTCTATTTAGATCGAAATCGTCCACTCTCGGTTTCCCACCTAAGTGTGTCACATAAATTGACGTTAGACGTTGAGCCACTCCGTTCTGAAAGGTCCTCGTCTGCTCCACAGGCGATTCTAGCGTGTCTTGGATGGTCAATTATTGTTTATATATACATAAAACACCTTTCTAAACAATGTACAAAACAATTCAAAAGTGCCCGGGTGTAAATATAATAATACTTAGAAAGGTACAAAACTCCCATTCGCCACCATTGTAACGAGAACTCACACAATGTAGACAATTGGAACTCGCCTATAAAACGCATTCAGCGTGTCGTAACTGCTGTTTGGGGTGAATTTTCGACATAAAGTTTACAGTTACCAATATATTAACATAAATCTCAAAGATTTCGGGTGTAAACTGTACTAAAAACTCGTCTTACTAACCTAAATCCGCTTTTTAAAATCATACACCTTCGTTTCCTGATTAAAAATGAATGTTAGCCGCCCTCTTTGAAAATATCGAATCACGTGACATGCACTGATTTGGTTGGCTAATGGAAATGACGTCAGTCTCCAGTAACCAACCAAACCACTGCGTGCACGTGATTGAAACATTTTCAAAGATGGCGGCTAATAGTCATTGAGAATGCGGAAGTGAACGTGTATGATTTTAAAAAGCGAATTTAGGTTAGTGAGACGCGTTTTTAGTACAGTTTACACTCGAAATCTTTGAGATTTATGTTAATGTATTAGCAACTGTAAAATCTATGCCGAAAACCCACCCCAAGCAGTGGTTTCGACACGCTGTAATGCGTTGTATAGGCGAGTTCCAATTGTCTACATTGTGTGAGTTTTCGTTACAATGGTGGCGAATGGGAGTTTTGTACCTTTCTAAGTATTATTATATTTACACCCGGGCACTTTTGAATTGTTTTGTACATTGTTTAGAAAGGTGTTTTATGTATCTACAAACAATAATTGACCATCCAAGACACGCTAGAATCGCCTGTGGTCTGCTCCACATGGTGACGTCA
>CM055274.1:34734599-34797207 GCA_029237695.1 Conchocele bisecta | reverse complement strand
TGGTGACGTCAGAAAATAGGGATTTCCGACGTAACGTTATTTTTAGCCTAACGTTGGAAATCGCACAGCGTCGCTCATATACACTTTCCAAATATTAAATTCCGAATAGGGTAGGGGGGATAGATAATCCATGACCCGGGATTCGAATAAACAAATACATTGCGCATCTGCACACAATAAGGTAGTACTGTATCAACAATCAACAATCAAGTCTCCAGCTATTACCGTTTACACGCCGTTTTACTTATGAGAAGAAACGTGACGGACGTAACCACATAATAGTAAAAATTAGCCACACAAATAAACCTTTTGGAGAGAATAAGTGGTCAACCCTTATCTTTACCAAGTACGTCCCCTGTGTTGATAGCCACTAGCCACTTCGTTAACCCGGACGGACAGATGGACGACACACGTGACAAAAACATATCAATTGTTAAAGTACCACGAAAACTGTTTCATATATCTAGTCACCACCATATGGAGCCCCGCAGGGTACAAAGAATATTTTTTTTAATTTTTATTAATTTATTCCCACGAAATAACAATTCGTTCCCTCAATTTAACAATTCGTTCCCACGATATGACAATTAGTTCTCTCTAAATGACAATCGTTCCCACGGGAACGAATTGCTATATCGTGGGAACGCATTGTTATATCGTGGGAACGAATTGTTAATTCGAGGGAACGAATGGTTAAATTGAGGGAACGAATTGTTATTTCGTGGGAACGAATTAATTAAAAAAAAATGCATGTCCCCTGCGGGGCTCCGTACCACCCTGTTGGTCCGTTCGTCCGCCATGTGGCCCCTGTATCCAAGGTGAAGGTCAAATGACTTGTGAAGTTGCGTTCTTTGGTGCTACATCTTCCATCAGTGTTACTGCTTTCTTGTTTTCAAAAAGTGTAAGTCTGCACATTTGTCATTTTTATACCTTCGGCTTACAAAGTATGTCGAGGGTTATATAGTTTCCGTCCGTCAGTGCGACCGTCAACTCGACCGTCAATTCGTCCGTCTGTCCCATTTGCATTAAAGTTTTCGGGTACACATTAATCTCTGCAACGGTAAGCCGGATTGACACCAAACATCATATACTTTCTTATAATCATCCATATTTTCATTGCATACCACCCCCATTGTATGTCAGATTATGAAACTTCATCTACTTCTTTAACCCTTATTATACGGGGATCGAAACTTGTCGTCTGCTGTTGTTTTATATTTTGTCATCTTTCTCAATAAAAACATGGTTTGGCTACACTTTAGAACCATGTCCATTGTAAATTGCCAAACGGTGTTTTTTGATGGGAAAAATGGAAAGTAGAAAATGAACAGCAGACGACAAAATTTAATTCAGCATTGTAAGGGTTAGCATCATCCATATTTGCATTCTATAGCCGCCCACCCATGTGGCTTTCATGCCCAATGTCAATGTCAAATGACTTACAAATTGTTTAGACCAGGCGGCGGCCGGAGTTATCCGTGAGACCCTGTTCCCTTGCTCTTGTAATAAGTTATCATGCCCGTTTGCGGTCGGCGTGATATAGTCGCCCCTTTTGCCGTGCTTCCGGCGTTTGCGTTAAAGTGTTGTAAGTACCAATTATCTCCACAACCCAAAGTCCGATCAACTTGAAACTTCACATACTTATTTATCGTCATCGTTAGTTTCATTCTATAGCCCACGCATGCGGCCCCTTTGCCCAAGGTCAAGGTCAAATTAAATTTGCGTTAAAGTTTTTTGTAAAATTTGTGTTAACGTTTTTCAATACCAAATATCTCCTTATCGGAATCCCGACCGGAGACCTGGTCTGGCCCTTATGTAAATGTCCCATTCTGATTTGAGATCCCCCCACGCCACTACCAATGCAGCAGGTTAAATACGGGATCAACCCTGTTGGCCAGACCTTAAACGACCTTAGCTGTTGATAGGCCGTTATACACCAATCAATGAGTTCAAGAAGGAACTACTGCATATTGCTTGGAGGCATGACGGGTGTTTCATTTATGGAATGGCGAAAAGTGCAGCTCCTGTCAGACTGCACAGGCTGATCTGGATCTGCACTGGTCACATTTCTCAAGTCACAGCCACACGTGAGTGTATACAGGAAGTGTATGACATGTTTATTAAAATATCAATTGCACAATTGACGTGCTACATGTACTGGGTGTACAAGTATTAAACCTAATACTAAATATATATATATTGTGCTTAGTGTCTTCGTGTCTGATATAGTGAATGTAAATATGGAGCGACAGAAAGGTTTGTTGTAATATTAGAGTATCGTACATGATTCGAGTGATGATTTACTATGATATTTATGGAATGAGTTTAATGATTTAATAACAAACGAAGCTATGCCGAGTTTCTTTTGAAATCAGTCAACAAGTTTAATATGTATCATATTAAATCATCACACAAGTTAAATTATGTGTACTGTATTGTATTGATCACATAGCTTGTTTTATGTAGCGGCCGAGCTCATTTGCATAATTATTAAATTAATGTCTGTTTTGCTGCCACCGGACTTTTGTCTGTTAAACAAACTAAATCTAAAAAATTAAAATGTAAGTACTTTTATCAATAATAAAAAAGTAACCCTCCGCAAATTGTATTACTTGATGAAATTCCAATTGATTTTATTGCGAAAAAACGACAAACCTAGGGTCAGCGCAGCATTTTCCCATAGATCTGCTACCTGCTAGTACGGGGTACATGTACATTAGCCCGTCAGCCAGTCATATTGGCTACACCGGAAAATGTTCTTCCCGCTATCTGAGATGTAAATATAATTCCGAGAGTTGGGGAATGGACAGTGGATTTTCATTTTGTTTAAAAACGCCCGGGGGTGTCCGACTATCCTATAGACCCCATCGGGCGCTGAAGTCATTGATATGTGCAGTCATAGGCCTATCCAAATTCTGGTCTTTCATTTCTACAGAAATAAAATGCAATTGTTTCAATCACCGATACGATGTGCATATAATTTACAATTTCCAACACCAGGAATGCTGTTTATTTTTTTTGGTCTTTGGTGACGTATTGTCTAAATCAATAAATGTCGTCACAATTAACTGTAAATGTCGTCAATTCTGAAATAATTACAATGTATCTTTCTGACGACACACTTATATGAATCTATTATTGCGATGGTGGCAAATATCGAAGCCACAGGTCGGCTAATCATAGATTTAAAATGGATAGTCAACGGTTGTGCGTTTGTTTTGTTCACTACATGTACATATCATAGTTTTATTCTGATGAATGTTGGATAGTATACATACTAACACTTGTAGATACATTTAGTGCAACTTATCAGCAAACACAGTTTACAGGAAGCACAGTCAATGAGTCTATGAACACTCATTTCTACTGTAAGCTGTTGAGTTGCATTGTACAAACGTCACCGTCTCAATAACGTCATTTTCTCGATGACGTTACGGTTTTTTTCGTGCGTGATTCACATGGTGCTACAAAAACTGAGATAAAACAAAAACTATTAAAAATAATTGCTGTTTCTTTTCAGAATATTGTTTTTGAAAGGTGTCCGCATCAGAAAATATAAAAAAATGCAAATCGAAAATTTTGTCATTAAGGCCGGTTTTCACAGAGCGCGGCCAACATGTATTTTGATAGGGCACTTAATATATAGACAATTTACGCTCAAATAATACCTTGACAGTAAAAGGTTAAATTAAATATAAAATAGCCGACGGTTACAAATGTCATCATTATTTGTGGCTGTGACTGGAAAAACGGGGCTTATGGGTTTTGCGACCAGCGTAGATCCAGATCACGAAAACGTCACGACTCGTGCGGTCCGCTGTCCGCAAATATTGATAACCACGACGTAACGTACGTATTGTCAAAACAACGTCGATGCGACAAAGTGACGTCAGATGTGTATCTGTGTTGGTCTAAGAAAGATGGTTTATCAGTTGAATACAACATTGGTTTATATATCATATTGTTCGAGAGAGATCACATTTTCTAAATATGTTGAAAACTCAATTTCGCATTTTTGACCCATAAAGGATGTTTTCGCATGACGCGTCACAGTCACGGTGGTTATTACATTGTGTGTAATACACTTCCTTCGTTACTGATAAATGCAAGAGTTTACCAAATACGAAATTGTACGTTTTTGAACTTTCACACTAGCATTAAATAACATGTTATCCATATAATATCACATATCTACTGTACATACATGTTTGTAAAATCTCGGTAAACGATATACTAACATAAAAGGAAAAAACAGTTATCGGGTCCATACGGGAACTGGTCTGCAGACACCACCAGCTCACGCACTACTCAACATTACTCGTTAGTGATCATTTATTTTCATAACAACCCCGAGAAAGTACATTTACATTTTGGCAAAAAATGGTAATTAAAAAAGTCAATGGTATACACACAATTGTTTTTTTTCGCTAATGCGGGTACACCTACTAGCACACGATAATACACTTATATCGTCTGTCATTACCAGCTGTGTACAACGACGTCAGCTATGTCAAAGCGTAAATGGAAGCGACGTTTCCGACCTCATTTACTCAATAACGTCATTTTCGCCATAAGGCAACTTTTCGCACGACGCGGCTCATATAATGTTTGACATATTTATTTGACTACATACGTCAATTATATAATGTGTTTTGTGTCAATATATGCTTTACACTACTATCTGACACTATGCATGGTGTATTTGTGGTATATTTGTATGTATTTAGACTATATTCGAGTGTATTTGGGTGTTTCGTGTAACCGTTCCCCGGACCACCCTACCATTAGCACGAACTTTGATGGATCGATGATATGGCCGCACCACTTTTCAATACCCTCATACGCCGCTGCAGGTGTGACTCATACAAAATCAAAGGAGGCATCAAAAACGGCGGCGGTACAGCAGATACACAACAACAACTTGCATTGTTACATGAATGCCGTTGTTCTACACCGCTCACCAGGGTTGGCCGGGAAATACCGGGGGCGGGAATTCCCGGCGGGAAATACCGGGAAATACTCCCCAAAGTGGGAAATACCGGGAAATACCGGGAAATATGAATTTTGATGTTATTATTTGATAATTAAAGTTATTTAAATTAAGTTTTAAGCTCAGTAATAGTTAGTTAAACAATCAACAACTTAATAATTAGATATAGGGGTTAATTACAATGTATAGATCTGTTTCATTCCCAACTAGGGGTACTCATCAGGTGGAATATTTGGCAACCATGACATTTATATTTTGGTTGTATTATTTTTTTGTAAATTACTTCTTCATTTTTTAGGAAGTATCCGAGTGTCTGCTAGATAAAATTCACAAGGATAACGTCATCATGATCAGACTATGTTTAGACAACAGGCTGTTAATTGTCAACCTTCTTCCACACTAATACATGTATTCGGTATCAAGAAATGATAATAAATGATCTTAGCATGCAAGATGTGCATACACAGTCTCTTACAAGTCTTATATGACTGACAAGTACTGTTGTTTTATGCTTTGCATTTGTATTACTTATTTACATTATTATTATGACATTTATTTAACATGAAGACTGGGCCACGATGGTACGTATGAGATACAGTACCTAAAATCGTTAAAATTAACCAAAAGCCTACTTATTTGCATGTACATTGATGAGACTTTAATATACTTTAATAAACCATCAGACTATGACAACAGGCTGTTCATTCAGCCTTCTCTCACACCTTTTGTGTCATACTGTATAATAAGAACCCAGGTGGTCTGTATATGGTCATGTCAAGTTGTAAAACAATTACACTTACACTGTACATGGATTATCCGTTATCAACAGGGATTTTCTCAAAATTCCAAAAGCAGCTTTTGTTAGTGGCAGGTTACTATAGTAATGAGGGGTGTTCTCATATACAATAAAATAGACAGTTGGCAAATACTTAACATAGACTTGTAAATAGGGAAGAAAATTGTCTAGAAAAATTAATGATGTTTTTTTTCTCTAAATAAACTTATTAATACTTTTTTTATTGCAGAATGTTTTACCTGTAGGCTTATCAGTCTACACAGATATAAACCATAGTAGATATAGGGGAATATAGAGACTCATCTTGACATTTTGGAATGAAAAAGACCACCAAGATTCATATTTCCCGGTATTTCCCGGTATTTCCCAGTATTTCCCGGTATTTCCCGCCGTCCTGGGAAATACTCTTATTTCCCGGGAAATTGCCAACCCTGCCGCTCACAGGCGTGTTCAAGCGTACAGCACATGCTGTTTGATCATAGCTGTAGGCTATGATCATTCTAGGACCAAGCCAACACTTACGTAATGCATGTGTCTCATGACGTTACTAGAACGCGCGCCATTACGTCAGCAGACCAGTTCACAACCGAGGTGTGGGATCACGTGGTTTCCGAACCCAATTTTCCGACGTGATGTAATCTGTGACGTCATTTTTACAGCAGATTTTCTTTAAACTATTCCTAATAAACGGACAGATTTTGATGATATGTAGCGCACCAAATACGATGGCATATGTGTTTTATGGGTGCTCTTTAAGTTATTTACAATATCTTATAATTTTCACAAAGAATCGAGTACCATTTATTTCTTACATTCACATGCTCTAGTTTTTATTTACATTTACGGTAACCGATTCTTCGTCAAAATGACAGAGTTATCAGATTAAAGCCGCCTATACAATAAAGAGCAACGTGTACCACATTTGCTGCGGTATATTTCATAAAAATGTGTCATTCTATTAGAAAGATATTAAAGGAAATATACTGTGAACACATCTAAACAAACATGACGTCACGCCGTTCGCAAACACGTGATCTCACACCTAGACAACGGTCGCACTGAAATTTTAAAATTGATGCTGCTACATCACGCGACGTGTACTGCGGCCCCGGAATATGTATGTATAAATCAGCTGTTTGAATGGAACAGGTTATAAAAGGATCGGAAGTACTGCATATATGCTCAAATTACACGATATTTCCGATGGACCTGTTTGAACACGCGGCTTACGGCCTTGGGGTTCAAATAGTTCCCTCGTCCCACGGCAAACGTTTACCCAAGGCTGGACATGGTCGAACCTATTATTTGTGTTCGTCTGCTGCTTGTCGGATATATTATTGTCCCAGCTGATTTCGGATACAATCAACAGACTAAAGTTATGCCTCTCCGCCATTGCGAAGCGCACTGACTAAAAACTCGAGTGCAGTAAATTTTCGGCGTTAAGTGGTCGCGCGAACGCGACGGCGTAACTTAACGGTAGGGGTTCCGCCTTATATGAATCATGCTTAGCCTAGTTTGGCACTCGGGTACGTTTTTATATTTGGCTCTGTTGTTACCTGGGATTTTAATTGGGTTATTTCCCATTATAAAAGCAGTAAGATTATTACTGATCCTACTGCTTTTGGGAGGGGCCAAATGATTCTGGTGTGGCGAGGACCTTGCACCAGATAAGGATTATTCTGATTTCAGGGCTGAATATATAGTTATTTTAATTTAAATATTCAGTTCTCATTTTGGGATTTTCCCATTTTTACCATTTGTAAGAGGTAATATATGGAATTGAGTACTAAAACCCATTGATCTTAGATAATTTAAGACCCAACAAACAAACACAACATAAAGAAAGATTTATAATTCGTTGATCTCCGGACTCGTCATTATGGACATGAACGACCTCGACAGCGAGGTCCTCATTCCCTTTCCAAACTAGATGGCCGCGGCCAACATGTCGCCCCCCCCCCCCACCCCCGGCATTTGTGCACAAGTATGATGTATTGAACTGTTATAGTAATCCTTCAAGGGATATAGCATATATGACAGAATTGTGAAACTCCGGCAAACTTCTTAATGTGTAAACTAGTTCAAAGTTGTGAATGATAAAAGGTCAAGGTCATATTAAGGGCAGCATGGATGTGAGGCATTTTCCCACAACTATCATTTATTGAACTATTAAAGTAATCCATCACGAGATATAGAAGTTATGACAGAATTGAGAAACTCCTGCTAACTTATTAATGTGTGAAAAAGTTCAAAGTTATCAAGGTCAAAAGGTCAAGGTCAGCAGCATGGATGTATGGAATTTGTCAGCAAGTATGATGTATTGTAATATTGCAATAATCCATCAAGGGATATAAAAGTTATGACTGAATTGAGCAACTCCGGCGAACTTCTTCTTAATGTGTGAACAAGTTCAATGTTGTGAAGGTCAAAATGTCAATGTCATATTAAGGGCAGCATGGATGTGTGACACTTGTCCACATGTATGATGTATTGAAATATTAAAGTAATCCATCACGGATATAGAATATATGACAGAATTGAGAAACTCCTGCGAACGTACTGATGTGTGAAAAAGTTCAAAGTTGTCAAGGTCAAAAGGTTAATGTCATATTAAGGGCAGAATGGATGTGTGACATTTGTCCAAAATGTTGATGTCTTGTAATATTGCAGTAATCCATCAAGGGATATAAAAGCTATGACAGAATTGAGAAACTCCGGCGAACTTCTTCTCAATATGTGAAATCGTTAAAAGTTGTGAAGGTCAAATAGTCAAGGTCATATTAAGTAATATTTTAAGGTATATAGAAGTTATGACATAATTGAGAAACTCCGGCGAACTTCTTAATGTGCCGGGCGGACGGACGGACACATAATCCGAACACCATATGCATCCTGCTCTACCGATACCGGGGGCATAACAACTTTAACCCGGACGCTCGTGCCGACTATATCACGCTGTCCGGAAGCGGGCGCGACAAAACCCCTAGTATGGAATTCGTTATATATAATTTGGCATTTTTCGATAATTGAGATACGCCATGTGATTTTGTACCTTCGGACATCTGCGTAATTTCATGAAATACGTTTACAATATTTACAATATTTTCCGCAAATGGCATCAAAAGTGTCTCATATATGGTTTTCAATGATATTGTTGTATGCCTGCGAAAGTTAGGCAATATGGTGTTGTATGTTTTCTTTCTCCATGTACTAGTACAGTACATGTACTGATGATTTTGTCTCTTACTATCTATTCAACACCTAGTTGCCTCGTTATCTGGGAACACACAACAATGTATTCTCCAGTTTGTAGCAAAAACGAAGACAATTGTATTAGCTATAGTGTGCTAAGCTATGCATGTTTGAGGGTAGGTCTGTTAACAATGGCTACATGCATATGTACTAGGATGGTATCTGTTAATAACATACGTTCAGAAGAAGCTGCAGATGTAATCTGGAAAGTTATCCATGGTGTATGTCCTACTCGTATGACTTAATGATTTCCAGATATCATCTGCGTTTCTTCCTGGTGACAGCGAGCACATGTTAACATACTAACTGCATACCTAGCATCAATTTTTTTTCTAGCGGTCAACTGGTTGGCAGCATGTGAAGGGTGACCCTCAGGAATGACTTTCTCGGAGTTGTGTCCGGTTATACCCATTATAAAGTAGTAACAATAGTACTAAGCATATTTACCTTTACGGAGTGGGGTTACGTGACTCTGGTGTGGTGAGGACCCGACACCAGATCAGATTATTATAATTACAAGGCTGACTATAAACAATCTTTTTGTAAATATTTAGTTCTGATTTTGAAGTTTTCCACCAGCCGTACATGTGAAATATGCGATTCAGCCACTTTAACCCAGCCTTAATGACATAACTTAATTACATAGCACCCCGTTCAATACCATTCAATAAATACATTTTCTTCTTCTCCACGTATACTGATAATAACTAACTAATACAAGTAATATAAATAATCTACCATTTTCTGTCAATTATACACAGTACTTTTGGTATTTTCCGAGACTACGTTGCCTCGACCTTGACCACAACATATACGACCTTGATCCCTCACCCATCAAAAAAACAACCCATGTACTTCATCAATTGAAGCAGCTGTAACAGACAAGGCAACACACAGAGCGGTACAACGATTACTGGAATAATATTTCTACATTTTAGGGTCATTTGACATTGACCTTGGCTTACAGAAGGTGACCTTGACCCAGAATCATTTAAAAAACTTCAACATACTCAGTGATCTCAAAAACTATACAATCAATATCAAATCATAGCACATAGCATCACCGAGTGTTAAGATATGCCAATAACATGCTTTAATGGCGGCCATCTTTGATTTCTGCTATAAGTAGCCGATAACATGAACATTCAGATTGCTTCCATCAAAATTGTTGAACTGTATTATCTGAATGTCAATTGTGCCACATTTGGAAAAGCTAGCCAGATGTGCGAATTTATTTGACTCCCGTCCCTCACTAATAAGTACACTTTGAGGGAGACATTTTCAATTTAAGGATAAAGTTATTAATGTTTATGCCCCACCACGATAGTGGCGGGGGAATTTAGTGTTACCCTTGTCCGTCCCGTTCCATACCGTCCGTCCGTCACCAACCTTGTAACTCGTAAACTTTTAAACCGTAGTTGCTACATACCTGAAACTTGGTATGATGTGTAGATGAGCAAAGTTTATTTCAATTTTTTATTTCACCACCGGGTCATGTATTATCTCCCCCTTTTCGACTTGGAATTTTCAAATTTTGGCTTGTAACTCGTAAAACCTTTGAACCTTAATAGCAAATAGCAATTATTAATTAATAATATTGATTTTAATGGAAAAACTAATATCGTAATTTGTCTTATTTATATGCACCTATAGTGATGTCACATCTCATTTGCATAACATATGAAGAAATTGAAACCTTTATAACTTGTGACAAACATGGACTAGTTGCATGCGGTTTTCAGCAGTTTTGTTCGACTGCCAAGGACAATATCAAGGTGTATGATCACGTGGTTACAACAACAACAAAAAGTACCGAAACTTCCAGAATCACTCCGATTAAAAAATCGTATTCTTTTATTTTATTATGTAACGGATTTTAATGAAATATGGCGTATCAAATGCGTCTCGTTAAGCTGCATTTGATGATCGCGGTACTTTGGCCAAAACTTCTGTCGTTTTTGCGAAGAATCGATTTCCGTGTCTGCCGACACGGAAATCGATTCTTCGCATAAACGGTATAAGCATGTGCCGATCTGCCGGGACCGCCGAATGCAGCTCATCCAGACGCATTTGCTGCGCCATATATCATAAAAATCCGTTGCCTATTAAGGAAAATATCAAATAATACTTACTTTGGATTAGGGGCGCTTTCAACACTTTCTGTCATTGTTGTTGTTGTTGTAGCCACGTGAGCATGCACCTTGTATATAGTGCATATGAAACATAACTGCATCATACAGGCCCTTTAATAACTGGTTACAGCCTTTGAAATGAAGCTTCATTTTATAAATTATACATTATGCGCATTCCACAATTGACAGAAAATCGTTGCCATGACAACCATTGACATCAATATAAACATAAATATAATGAAAAAAATGAAGAATTTTTCTTACGTTAATTGTTTTTATTTCCAAAGATAGTATGAATACGCACTGTAATTATAAATGATTGGACAGAAATACAGAATACTACGACTACTAGCAACCGTTGCCTTTCTTGCAGGTACCACGTAAGGTGCTTTATTTTCGTAATTTAAAAGCAAACTTTGAACTTAGGCATGTCTTAACTTCTTTGTGTAACTATACCCTTCTTGCACGGACCCATTGAATTTGACTTGTACATATACGTATCAAAAATGGGCGCCATCAGCATTCATGAAAAGGGGTTCTATTTTCAGCTATGAAGCAACCAAAATCTGTGAGGGGTCCTGAGCCTTTTCAGATTTTGGTTGCTTCACAGTCCAAGAAGGTTTTTGATTTCCAGAAGCAAACTTCTACATTCTGGTATGTTTGTACAACAATTAGCTCATGGGAAAATAGTTTTTATGTTAATTTAAGAAGCGTATTAATTGTTTTCTGAACATTGACATCATGAACTGTGTTGGCGTCGCTTGACTGTGGGCTACCTCGGACCTCATGTGAACCTCCTCTAACGATGCCCTCGACAAGATACACATTGGATCTGCATTGAACATTCTCATTAGCCAAATGCATTTTGAAGTTTATGGTATTTACTATTTACTTACCTTTACAGCTTTTGTTATTCGCCGGGCATATATCGGACCATCAAATAGGTTGACGGCGAGCATGATGATGATAAACAGGCTCACTAATCATGGTTACTTCAGCTGATGTTCCACCAGGATATGAGCAGGCGGCAGGGCCATACTCCCAACAGCCACCTGGTGCCTACCCACAACAACCAGCAGGCACATACCAAGCACAGCCGACAGGGGGATACCAGCAGCCACAAGGGGGATACCAACAACAACAAGGGGGATACCAGCAACCACAAGTTGTGGTCAGCAATATTTGCGTCTGTGATTGGAGAAATTAGGCTTATTAGATATGTGATCAGTGTATCTCCTGATCAAATAGCATACTAACTCGCGTAGCCTGTAAACAATATATATATTGCTTGTTAATAGCATGACGGGTCTTTCATTAATGGAATGGCGAACAGTGCATATCCAGAATAGACTGTGCAGATGGTCACAAAGCCACTAATCCCTATTTCTCCAGTCACAGGCATGCTTCCGAATATGTCTTTCATTTTAAATCGGTTTACAAACAAGCATGACATTTCTTCTCACCAGCTATGATTCTCCACAGCTGACAAAACATACACGTATTAACTTGTATTAGACGTTTTTGCTATATTTCTAACGGGCTCCAGATAAGCTGCTTAAATACCCAATTTAAAATTTCCAAAAACACAATTGAAATCAGAAGTAGCAAGTATAAAAAAGCACTGACAATTTTGTGGTACATTTATCAGGCTGCAGAACAGACCACAACTATAGCATATTTTTCCAATGAGACAATTCTAATGAAATGTCAAGACATATTTTCATTTCGAGCAAACTATTCAATAACTGCTGTCTGTTGATGTTTAAACAGTACTGTAGTGTGATTTTATTTTACCCAATTAAAATGTTGAAATACCCAATTGCTTCAGAAATGATGGAGTGACACTACTCAATTACTAATTCCTTATCTGGAGCCTGTATCTACTTATGTACGCCGTATAACTAAGTACGGGCTCATATTGAAACAACTACGGCAAGCACAGATCCAATATAGAAACAACTACGGCAAGCACATATCCAATATAGAAACAACATCCTGAAAGGTAACTATGAACTACTCAGGTTTCCTCGCTTCACCGTTTTATACGGTCTTTAATGCTTACTTTGAACGTGCACATGGGTACTTCATCCATGTGAAGTAATACGTTTTGTACTAGTCCTACTACCTTTGAGGAGTTGGGCTAAGGGACTCTGGTATGGTGAGGACCTAGCACCAGGTCAGGTTATTCTAATTTCAGGGATGCATATATTTTTCTCTGTAAATATTCAGTTCTGATTTGTGAGTTACCGCCATCACAACAGCTAACATATGGGATTCGTACGGTGGCACAGAGGGGACATGGAAATATGTTTTACTATTGCGTGCGCACGCGATAGCCATAGCGTGCGCACGCGATAGCTATTACCCTATTGCCACCGTAGATTCGATACCATTAACCCGGCCTAAAATGACCTTAGCCGTTGACAGGCCGTTAAACACCATTAAATAAAATCATCCATGTGATCGCCCAAAGTAACCATTAAAGAAGCAACGGTATGCGCACTGGAACTAGCACCATACAGTCTCTCAAATAAAATAAACACAAACGAAAAAGACATTGTTTAAAATGCCAATATTGACCCCGTCTTTACACGATTGGGCGGAGCTAACAATATTGGCGGAGCTATGCATGTCGTGCGGGTTTATTCATTACTGGTATTCTGTGATTGGCAGGTGACCAAGCAACCCGTGGTGACGAGGACGGTGGTGGGCGGAGCTCTGCCGCCAAACTACATGGTGCCGTCAATTCTCGTCTGCCTGTTCTGTTTCTGGCCGACCGGTCTATTTGCAATATACTTTTCTAGCAGGGTAAGAATATATATAGTGAGAATACCATCTTAGTGTCTTTTGATAGAGACATCACTTTAATTTGATACATTTATGATTTACCATCAAAATAGGTATTTTGAAATATGAATTATAACCGTTTATAAAAGTTCATATTTTTACCAAATAAGAAGTACACGAGTTCATGTCCGCAAAAATGTCGACAAACAGCCATAGTTAATGCTTCTAACATAGATAAATAAAATGGCGATACCTAAAATAGTGACATACATCGGATGCTGTACCTGTAACAAGTAACATGAGGATTCTTCTCATGTGATTCAGAGCACCCCATCCAAATAGCAGGTGCCCGTGACGTACTATAACCACCGGGATAATAAATAGGTTATAAATCAGCGTGTTATCAGTCCAATGCACAGCTGGGGGCCGTTTCACTAAACTTCGTACGACTAAAATGTTCGTAAGCGCAAAATTATGATAGGCTGTAAATTTCACATTAACAATGTTTTATTGAAAACAATTATTGGATTTACATTTATTGAACATAGGCTGCATAAATGTAAATCCATCATTTAAAATTTCCATACTATCCTAAATTTGCAGTTACGAACATTTTAGTCGTACGGCCTCCAGGTTACTTGATAAACATATGGGACCCGTTTCATTAAACTCCGTGCGACAAAAATATTCTAACGGATATTCTATCAATTTCTTTCACACATTATTTTATTCCCTATTGCTACCATTTCCCACCTGAAGAGGGCTTGCTATTTGGAACAAATCCACCACCGATTTCTAATGCAAACTTTTCTCTCCATGTTAGTTTTGCACTTACGATCTTCTTAGTCGTACGAAGTTTAGGCCATAAAAAAATAACTACTTTTTTTCTCAGATACGATGTTTGCGAAATGTGAAGCGGGAGGGCGGATTTTTTCAAATATATATAATAAAAACAAATGGTAATTTCCAATAACCTCTGAAGGGAAGCACGTTAATACACATTGCTTACAGTCACTCTTTTTATTAAATGTTCTACCACGTGGTCTTTATCAAAGTAGTGTGAAACTGTATTAGCAGTCCTATGCAGGCGCGAATCCAGGATTTATTTGTTAGGGGGGGTCGGGAGCATAACTATTTTGCAATACTTGACTATACTATAATATAGTCAAGTATTGCAAAATAGTCGTCCGAGCAGAGCTCGGGATAGCGGTAGGGGGGTCCGGGGGCATTCCCCCCTCGAATTATTTTGAAATCTACATCGCATTTCCTGCGTTCTGGCGCATTTTGGAACAAAAATATTGACACTGTCACAGTATGTTTAGACATGATTTTTTATTGGAAACGTTTAAATTTTGAAACAATTAGACAACGACCGAAAAATGCATGGAATACATGGCACTTGGCATGAAACGTGCCTTGTAACTTGTAAAAAATCTTTACCCGGCGAATTTTAGGGCCGAGTCCCCCCACCCCCCTTGAATACGCCCATGCTATGCGACGTCCATAGTGTAATTGAAACTGTATTGGCAGTCCTATGTGACGTCCATAGTGTAATTGAAACTGTATTTGGCAGTCCTATGGGACGTCCATAGTGTACGAAATTTACACTATATGGACGTCACATAGGACTGCCAATACAGTTTCACATTATTTTGATAAAGACCATGTGGTCGAAAATTTAATAAAAATAGTGACTTTAAAACAACATATATATATATATTTATATTATTTTTTGAGATGTTTGTCTCTGATTGTTTTACATGTACAATGTATATGCATCTGGCAACATCTCAAACAAATATAATATGTTCTATGAAGTTACTATACTCTCTTTAGACGTGATACATCACAAGATGTTCGTCAGGCATGATTGGATTGAACATAATTTAGCACGGTAGTGTTTTTTATTGATCATGTGGCGAATTTATAGTACAATTTGATTTTTTTAATGACAATAAAATGCTCGACGCGCAGGGATTATTCAGACGCGGCGATATCTGAGAACCAAAGTAATTTATTTTAGCCGCACGAAGTTTAGTGAAACCGGCCTCTGATCGTGTATTTACAGCGTAACAACCTACTGTCCACGGGAGACGTGACTGGTGCCCATGAAATGGCGAACAACGCCCGCAAATTGATGATCACCAGCATAGTGGTGGGGGTGGTATGGATCGCGCTCGTCGTTATGCTACGTGTTGCCCAGTGAACACATCGAAACTATGAAAAACATAAAGGGGCATATAAGGATTGTTTGAGAAATTACTACATGTATATTCACAAAATTAAAACGTGTTTTCATCATGGTCCTGTGTAAAGTGGTTTAATATAGGAATGAATGGCCTTTTTGTGGCATTTATCGGGGTATAAACTTGGAAAAGTCGCGGGAATACTGGACGAAGGCCGGAAGGCCTCTTGTCCAGTATTCCCGCGACTTTTCCAAGTTTATATCCCCGATAAATTCAACAAAAAGGCCATTCATTCCTTATAATTCCAGCATTTCAAATAAATTCTTCAAGAAAATGTGTTTACTTTCCGTTTTCTTAAGAATTATTTTAACTGCGCCTCACGGCTACGGAAAGTAGTTCGGCGTGGGAGTTTACTGGGATATAAATTTTGGACAGAGACCTGCTACGGGCCAATCAAATGTTAGGGAATTGTGTAAATATTTTTGTGCTGCAATTATTTTAAGATATATGACGATACTGGGACCGCTGATTGTTTTTTTCTCTCAGAATTTTTGGAGAGAAAATAATAATATAAAAAAGTAAAAATGTGTTTTTCATCATGGCCTTGTGTAAAGTGGTATAATTGAAGGTATATGACGATACTAGGACTTCTGGGTTGTTTCAATTTTCACCGATATCGGTACATAAGTATTGGAACGCAACAATATAGGAATTAAGATATTTATTTACCTGTATTGGGGGAAATAGAAACAATCCATCGGTCCTATAAGTATACCAGCCTGACATGGCGTTGTTTACATGCTTTGTTTATATAAACATCGGTGTATAAATAAACATTGGTGTATAAATAAACATGGAATTCCTGTAGGTATTTCCCTGTTTATTATGACGCGTCGCTATATTCATGATCGATATATTGCGATTGACAAAAAAGTTTCTCATACTGGAGCAGTGGGTAAACCGGCGGCCAACGGTGGCACTTGATTTCAATTTTGCACTGCATGCGTTCGATCCTCACTTTGGCCATTATATATATATTATTTGTTTTAAATATTGTTTTTGTGTTTTCTTTTTCTTTTTAATGCATCTTTATTACATGTAACAACAATTGACATGGTAATTATGAACCACATGCATCCACGTTTATTTATGTATTTGTTTATTATCTGAAGTGAGAGGTTTATTTTTCGACATGGTGTTGTCCGTAACATATTTGCATTTGTAGTGAGTCGAGGTGGACTTTCACAATAACACACGAATGTGCAGAACGCATTTCACAATGATTAGGTTCAAAGTGAAGTATTTTATAATGTTGTGTAAAAGTAAATGCACGACTGTTTCGGGATGTGTGCGTTACCTCTGGCGCCAAAATAGTAAAAGCGAGCGAAAAATGTATGCCTTTGGCAGGATTCGAACTCACGACCGTCCGATCACCAAACAGCAGATCTACCCACTAGAGCACTAAACGATGTTACTATTATTATCAATTCTATCGAATGTTAATGCATTTGCGCTGGTATACAAATACCATGTCTACAACATATGACGTAAACTATTTATAAGTATACCAGCCTGACATGGCGTTGTTTACATGCTTTGTTTATATAAACATTGGTGTATAAATAAACATGGAATTCCTGTAGGTATTTCACTGTTTATTATGGCGCGTCGCTATAGTCATGATCGATATATTGCGATTGACAAAACAGTTGCTCATACTGGAGCAGGGGTTAAACTGGCGGCCAACGGTGGCACTTGCTTTTAACTTTGCACTGCATGCGTTCGATCCTCACTTTGGCCATTATATATATATATATATTTTTTTAAATATTGTTTTTGTGTTTTCTTTTTCTTTTTAATGCATCTTTATTACATGTAACAACAATTGACATGGTAATTATGAACCACATGCATCCACGTTTATTTATGTATTTGTTTATTATCTGAAGTGAGAGGTTTATTTTTCGACATGGTGTTGTCCGTAACATATTTGCATTTGTAGTGAGTCGAGGTGGACTTTCACAATAACACACGAAGTGTTTTATAATGTTGTGTAAAAGTAAATGCACGACTGTTTCTGGATGTGTGCGTTACCTCTGGCGCCAAAATAGTAAAAGCGAGAGACAAATGTATGCCTTTGGCAGGATTCGAACTCACGATCGCCCCATCACCAAACAGCAGAGAGCAAAAGAGCACTAAGCGATGTTACTATTATTAGCAATTATATCGAATGTTAATGCGTTTTCGCTGGTATACAAATACCATGTCTACACCATATGACCTAAACTATTTAAAAATAGCACGTGTTTACAATAATATTTACAATAATAACGCGTCAGCTCAAAGCGGTACACCTCTAAAAATAGCACGTGTTTACAATAATATTTACAATAATATTTACAATAATAACGCGCCAGCTCAAAGCGGTACACCTCTAGTATCGTCATGTACATGTATCTTCAATTAAACACGTTTTTATTTTTCATAGTATTTTTTATCTAAACAATTCTGATATGTCCTTTTGAGTTCATTGAAGGGGAAGAAAACACTTGATGTATGTGACTGGGGAAATTGGGCTTTTTTACGTTTTTGACGGCCAGTGTAGTCCCTGATCAGCCTGCGCATCCGTGAAGTCTGATCCGATGATCGCTATTCAGTCAAGGAAATAACCACAATGATTCTAAGTGTTTACACCATTATCGGGCTGCAGGAGCGCACAAGTAGATCTGTATATATATGTGACTGTGACTGGAGGAATGGGGTTACTGGGATTTGTGACCAGTGTAGCTCTCGATCAAATAGCACAATGTTGTTTTAGGATATATGTCTATATTGATTGTTAGAATCATGACGAGCGTTGTATCGATGAAATGGCGAACTGTATAGATCACAGGCTGATTTTCGCAAAGTCCATAATCCCCACTTCTCCATTCACATACACATATTTGTTTAAACGGATCTTGTTAAGCCCACTAACTTAATGTATACACTGCATATGACATATGTGTTTTCCTTTTCTTATCTAAACAGGTTAGTTATTTTACTACCGTCTGAACATGATCTACATTGTTGGCCATTACATCAATGAAATAGCCATCATGCTTCTAACACTCCATAGAGGTCGTTATCAGTCTACAGGAGTGTGCTATTTGATCTGGAACTATACTGGTCACAAGGGAGTGGGATGGGGAGTTGGACAGCTGGGCACCGTTTCACTAAACTTCGTACGACTAAAATGTTCGTAAGTGCAACTTTAGGATCGTCTGGAAATGTCAATTGATATATTTCCATTTATCCAATACTTGCTTACAAGAAAACATTGTTAATGTGAAATTTACAGAGTATCATAATTTTGCACTTACGAACATTTTAGTCGTACGAAGCTTAGTGAAATTTTGTATCGAGTTGAACATTAATACAGTGGAACCTCTCTAAACCGGACACCGTGGGAGCTCCTTAGGGTGTCCGGTTTATATATGTTCCACTGTAAATCAGGCACATTTGCTGTCATGCTTTGCGATCACAAACACATACATGTATTATCATCGGAGATAATATGCAGAGAAACCCGCAAAATTTACAGCGTGTCCGGTTTAGAGAGGTTTCACTGAAATTGAGACACGCCATATGATTTTGTGCGATTTTTCTGTTTATATTTTGTTTTTAATTTCACATAAAAACATGTACAAACAAGACATATTACTAGTAACATGCATGTGCATAATTACATTCCATTCCATATTTCTAACTTACTGAGTAATTACACATGTAATTTTCTGTTTGTATATGTGTATGTTTGAAATTTTTATAAAGAAAGGTAAAATAATACAAATAAATAGTTATCAATTAATAAAAGAAGAGAAAAAACAAATAGAGGAAGTAAAAAACAAATACACCCATAGAAAACAAACAAAACAGTTTAATTAGATAATTACGAGCAGCATGATTATATGATTGCATTAGTTTTGTTGGAATAAATATTTTAAGGGAAATAATGCTAGATGAAATAAGTTAGTCTAGCGGTAAACCATTCCATTTTCTATTGTGTATTTCAGCTTTGTTTCTATTTACTTCTATTTGATGTTACAGCTCTTTAGTTTTTTTTAAATAGTTCTTAAAAGCTGAGAAAGCGATTCAATATTTCTTAATTTAAATCCATAAATGAAGTACTTTCCTAGTATAATACAAACGTTTCATACTGCCCTAAACATATTGATTGCCAATCCAATTTACAATTTCTACCGTTATCATGTAAAAACGTGCCAAAATTGCATAACTTAGAATTTACAATACCGCATATAAATAATCGTTCGTGGCAATAATTTTCATCACGCATTTGTACTGGACATTCCAAAGTTTTGAACATATAGTCGTTCTAAAATACTGTGTACTTACAATTTTACAATTAATAGTTGTTTCTGAAAACTCTGCATTCCATTTAGTCCGAGCTTTGAAAACAACATTACTAATTTTACTAAGGAAAATTGTTTTTAACATTTTATTACATTGTTTCGAAGATTGCACTTTTCTTAAATGGGGTGAAGTAATATTTGGATGTTTAGTGTCTCATTCCTTAGTCGTGCACGCCAAGCTTGTGGTATACTGGATATAAGTTTAAAATATTTTAGTTAATCATTGTTACATTATATAATTGTTTTATATTTGTAAATTCATAAACGGTTTTGGTTCTATACTCGTAAATATTTGTTATGTATTTTATTCCCAGTTCATTCCAATCTTTGTAATAAAATGTATTGCCATTACCTTTTCAGTAGTATTTACAATGGGGGTGTCGACCACTTCCAATTCTGGGGTCCGCTCACCCCACGCACCCACACCACCCCACCCCCACGAATGGACCCCAGAACTGGAAGTGCCAGAAACATCCTTGTATATACTACTCTGGTCTAGCCAAAAAGAAAAAGAAAAGGAAAAGAAAAAGATAAACAGGGTCTAGACTATGTGGTCGGGGGGCCTGGATGTACTACTCTCGGTAAACAACAGCATGCCAACGGCGGTCGGATAGGAACGCCGTTTAACTGAGCCAGAAATCAGCCGAATGTCGTGGTTCTGGACCACATGCAAGCGGTCGGAGAGGAACGCCGTCACTAAGGTAAACAACAGCATGACAACGGCTGTCGGATAGGAACGCCATTTAACTGAGCCAGAAATAAGCCGAATGTCGGGGTTCTGGACCACTACTACTGCAAAACTATTGCAAGCGGTCGGATAGGAACGCCGTTGCTAAGGTAAACAACAGCATGACAACGGCGGTCGGATAGGAACGCCGTTTAACTGAGCCAGAAATCAGCCGAATGTCGGGGTTCTGCACAGCATGATAACGGCGGTCGGATAGGAACGCCTTTTAACTGAGCCAAAAATAAGCCGAATGTCGCGGTTCTGGACCACTACTACTGCAAAACTGTTGAAAGCGGTCGGATAGGAACGCCATTGCAAAGGCAAACAACAGCATGACAACGGCGGTAGGAAAGGAACGCCGTTTAACGGAGCCATAAATCAGCCGAATATCGGGGTTCTGGGCCTACTGCAAGCGGTCGGATAGGAACGCCGCTTAACTGAGCCGGAAATCAGCCGCATGTCTGGGCTCTGGGCCACATGCAAGCGGTCGAATAGGAACGCCGTTGCTAAGATAAACAACAGCATGATAACGGCGGTCGGAGAGGAACGCCATTTAACTGAGCCAGAAATTAACTGAGTCAGAACTGAGCCGATATAACATTAGCATGCCTTAAACATCCAGCCCCTTTTCAGTAGCACCCATGTTGCTTGCTAATTATTGTGTCGGAACGACCATTTAGATGGATGTGTTTCTGGTATGATATACCTGAGGTATTTATATTAAATGATGAAGGATCACAACCTCTGTGCTTGGATTAAGGTGGGCGATGGAGATGCTACAAAATGGACACAGAGGGGTTCTGGATGGGTTGTTGATGGAGTCGCCACTCTATGACTGGATATCGCCAGGTATCAGCCATTGAGTGGGGTTCATACATTCCACTGCCTGTAAAAGTGAAAAACAGGAAGGCCGTAATTAATGTTAAACACAAAGATGACCACTGTCTCAGATGGGTATTCCGGGCAACCCTCATTCCTGCTCATGACCATGTGGACAGGTCCTCTAAGTATCCCACAATGGATGGTCTTGATTTCACAGGGATCGATGCCCCGACACCTATCTCTCACATCTCAAGGGTCGAAAAACTGAACAACCTGGCCATAAACGTCTTCGGCTTGGACAAAGGTGTCATCGTCCACCAGCTCAGCAAGCAACCAGCTGATATGCATAGCATCAACCTACTGTTGATTGAAAAGGCGAGTAAATCTCAATATACAACGATAAAAGACCTCAACCGGCTTCTCTACGACCAGTCCAAGCGCAGGGAGCGCAAGCACTTGTGTGAGAAGTGTCTCCACGGTTACTCAATGGAATACCTGCTGCATGACCACAAGCTCGAGTGTCGGGGGATCGGGAAGACGGCGGTGAGAGTGGAGATGCCAGCGCAGGGGAGCAACAAGCTGGTTTTCCAAAACCACCACACAAAACCAGCCCCCAGCCCCGTACATCATCTATGCGGACTTCGAGACCCTCACCACCAAGGTCAATGGGCCCGAGCTCATCCCCACGAAGAGCAACAACAAGAAGACACAGCAACACGAGACGTGCAGCTACTGCTACGTGCTCATCCGCTGTGATGGTCGGGCAGAGTCCCCGGTGAAAATCGAGGGCCCAACGCAGCGGAGCACTTCCTCAGAGCAGTTCAGAAAGAGGAGCGCTGGATCAAGGTTGCGTTGACCATCCCCACAGCCATGCGGATGACCCGGGAGGATTGGCAAGCCTATGACACAGCCACTACATTTCATGTTTGCAGCAAGTCACTGGAAGAGGACTACGTCCTCGACCACTGCCATTTAACCGGGAAATACCGAGGTGCCGCCCACAACGCCTGTAATCTAATGCTGAGGCTGAGTCCCAAGACCACGACCATACAACCTGAGGGGCTATGGCTCACACCTCCTGATGCAAGCCATCTCGAAGGTGGAGGGTAGGGTCACATGAATCACCAACAACACGGAGAAGTACATCTCATTCTCCCTCGGGCAACTCCGGTTCACCGACAGCGCCCAGTTTCTGCTGTCCACAATAAACAAGCTTATCGAAGCCAATCCGCCAGAAGACTTTCGAATAACCAGGTTCGAGCCCAGCCGAGAACATCGCGATCTCCTGCTGCGCAAGGGCATCTACTCCTACGAGTACACATACTCTTGGGAATGGTTCCCTGAGCACAAGCTCCCACCAAGGATTCTATAGCGAGCTGTCCGACGAACAGACATCGGCGGCCGACTACGCTCACGCACAAAAGGTCTTCCATACCTTCGGATGTCGTACAATGGGGGATTACCACGACATATACAACCGTAGTGATGTGCTCCTCTTGGCAGACGTGCTCGAGACATTTCAGAAGACCTGCAGACCTGCATGCGGCAGTACGGACTGGATCCTGCACACTACTACACCAGCCCCGGCCCCTCGTGGGACGCCATGCTCAAGAAAACGGGCGTAGAGCTCGAGCTGCTCAATGATTACGACCAGCATATATTCATCCTTGCTGCTTTCATGCCCAATGCCAAGGCCAACTGACTTTGAAAATGTATGGTAGTCAGACCAGTCGGCGACCGGAGGTATCCCTGCTCACTTGCTCTTGTAATAAGTTATCACGCCCGCTTGCGGTCGGCGTGATATAGTCGTCCCTTTTGGCACGCTTCAGGTTTTTGCGTTAATGTGTTGTAAGTACCAAATATCTCCACAACCCTAAGTATGATTGACTTGAAACTTCACATACCTCTTTATCATCATACATATGTTAATTCTCTCGTCCACCCATGTGGCCCCCATGCCCAGGTTCAAGGTCAAGTTTGCGTTAAAGTTTTTCATTAACCAAATATATCTTTATCCGAATCCCGACTGGAGATGTGGTTTGGCCCTCATGTAAATATTCCATTCTGATTTGAGATCCCCTCCCCCTACCAATGCATCAGGTTAAATACGGGATCAAACCTGTTGGCCCAGCCTTAAGTGACCTTAGCTGTTGATAGGCCGTTAAACACCAATCAATGAGTTCAATCAAAGTAGGAACTACTGTATATTGCTTGATGGGAGCATGACGGGTGTTTCATTGATGGAATGGCGAACAGTACAGCTTCTGATCAGACTGCACATGCTGATCTGCATCTGCACTGGTCAAATTTCTCCCGTCACAGCCACACGTGAGTGCATACTGGAAGTGCTTATGTTTATTAAAATAACAATTGAACAATCAACAGGACGTGCTACAGGATGTACAAAATTAAGTACATATAGATTGTGCTTAGTGTCTTCTTATTGTGATCAATAAAACATATAGAGGATATATTGAATGTAAATATGGAGCCACAGAAAGGTTTGTTGTAATATTAGAGTATCGTACATGATTCGTGTGATGATTTACTATAATATTTATTGAATGATTTTTATGATTTCATAAGAAACGAGCGCCGTGTTTCTTTTGAAATCAGTCAACACGTTTAATATGTATCATATTAAATCATCACACAAGTTAAATTATATTTACTTTACCCCGTCAACACAGTGCGTATGTGCCGTGAAACTTTGTTGATATCCTGTCAATACGACCGAAGCACTGCGTATGAATATGTGCGGTTGTCATACTAGTCGATTCTCCGATTGTGTAGGTGTTGACGGGATAAATAGAATATTAGGTTAGTGCCGTGAATGGGAAAAAATATCTGGCGCGCCACAGAAACGGGATGGGCGAGCTTCGCCCATCCCGTTGCCTAAGACTTGCCAAATATGTTTTCCCATTCACGGCACTAACCTACTATTATCTATGTATTGTATTGATCACATAGCTTGTTTTATGTAGCGGGCGAGCTCATTTGCATAATTATTACACTACTGTCTGTTCCACGTTTTGCTGCCGACGAACTTTTGGCTATTAAACACGCTAACTCTAAACAATTATTAAAATGAAAGTACTTTTTCATCAATAGTAAAAAAGTGACACTCCGCAAATTTTATTACTTGATGGAATTCCAACAAATATTTATTTTATTGCGAAAAAAACATTTTCCTGTGGGAATTTAACATGGGGCAAAAAGGTGCTCCAGAGTGACGAGGAGGGTAAAAAACCCGAATAATTTTGGAAATTGACTCCGAAACCTTGCGAGATAGATTGGAAATAATGTAACTAAGAAAACAAAAGTTAGATTTTGAAATTTGATCTACAAATTATTTTTTTTGGAAAAATATATATTTTTAGTTAAATTTATTTGGCAATAATATAATTATTTGTTGGAAGTTCATCATATAAAAAAAATGGGGAGGTTGACTTTTTATTTTTATTATTGATGAAAAAGTACTCACATTTAAATATTTTTTAGATTTGATGGATGTAATAGACAAAAGTTCGTCGGCAGCAAAACGTGTAACATACAGTAGTGTATTATTTTTAGACAATTTACGCGCACATAATAACTTGACAGTAACAATTTAAAAGACAGTAGCCGACGGTTGCATCATTATTTCTGACTGTGACTAGAAAAACGGGGCTTATGGGTTTTGCGACTAGTTTAGATCAATGTCAGCCTTATCAGGATCAGCACAGTTAGCCATTCCATCAATGAAACACCCGTCATGCTTCTGCATATGCAACCTATGCTCAATAAATGTAAATCCAATACTTGTTTACAAGAAAACATTGTTAATCTGAAATGTACAGACTATCATAATTTTGCACTTACGAACATTTTAGTCGTACGAAGTTTAGTGAAACGGGCCCCTGGCTGCACGGGTGTGTTATTCGATCAGGAGTTTTACTGATCATTTTATGTACCCCGAAATAAATAGTGGGGTACGTATAGTCGCCACCCCCGTCCGTCCGTCCGTCCGTCCGTCCGTCCGTCTGTATGTGTGTGTGTCTGTCTGTCTCTGTCTGTCCAATTGTTCGTCTGTCTGTCCATGGGTGACAGGTGTGAGCATGCGATGGGTAATTTAACGATCGGGGTTCCGTTCCGTCCGTCTGTCACCAACCTTGTAACTAGTAAAACGTTTAGACCGTATTAGCTACTTGGTATGCGCAGTGTCATTTCCTTATGATGAATAGATGCACAACGTTCATTTCGATTTTTTATTCGACCCCCGGGTAATGGATTATCACACCCTTTTCGACTTAGAATTTCACTATTTTGCCTTGTAACTTGTAAAGCTTCCAAACAGTATTAGCTGGAGGCTTTATGCTTGGTATGTAGCTTCTCTATGGTGGTACATGTAGATGCACAAAGTGAATTTCTATTTTTGCATTGACATTGAGCCGGATTGTCTCCCCCTCTTTTTGGAATTGAAATTTTGCCTCGCCTCGTTTACTATCAAAGCGATATGTGTGGCATCCGTGTCTATGAACAATTAAGTAACACAAGTATGCATACTTTTAGTCATCCAATATATGCAGTCGTTAGTTCTATATGAAATAATTATTTTCGGGAAAAATAAATGCTTACTCTCTCAAAGTATACTTAGCTAGATTAGTATTCTTAGCAATTTTGGTGAAATCGGCTACTGGTTTGGCCCTCATGTACGTCTTTGGATTTCTTGTAAATGAGAGTTTAATCTGGTTATACCCCTTATATAATATAATATGATTAACCGCAATCATATTGCTTTTAGGGGAAGGTGCCAAATGGTATGGACCTGGAACCAGGTCAGGGTATTCTAATTTCAGGGCTGAATTATTTTTTCGATGTAAACATTCCGTTCTGATCCCCCCACCCAATATATAAAGAGAACATAGTATTGTACTAGACCAAGTGGATTATGGCTATGACTGGAGAAATGGGCTTATAGGTTTTGCGACCAGTGTATCTCGTGATCAAATAGCTCACTACTGTAGCCTGATAAAGATCTACATTGCGTGTTGCAAGAATGACCTGCGTCGCATTGATGAAATGGCGAATAGTGCATATCCTGATCAGATTGTGCGGATGCACATGCTGATCTGGATCTGCACTGGTCGCAAAACACATAAGTACCATTTCACCAGTAAAAGCCAGGAATATGAGCGTATGGTCAAATGAAATGTTCTTACACCACGATGAGTGTTTTCAACAAATACCATGTCAACATGGTCAATGAGGCTAGAGCTTGTTTAGTTACATGTACCTGGGTCATTGATGAAGTCAACATGGTTTTGAAACAAGGCTATAGGCGAGCTAATTGGAACAATGAACAATGCATGCAGTCTGGTATATCAATATATAGTTGCGAACGGTAACTCTTGCAACTACTCCCGTACCGTGTACGAGAGTAGATTGCAAGAGTTACTGTCGCAACTAATCAATAGCATGCTTTAATACACCCGAACTGTACGTACATTGCAGCGCATGTCAACACGTGATTAAAGTAAAAATAACAGTTTATGACCAGAATGTGTTAAGATAGATGCTGATTAACCGCTACACAACTGCGGTCATCAAATTTCGGACGCCTTGTTAAGCAATATAATTTCATGTACATAATGTATTGTCCGGTACATTACTTTAACACAACTGGAGGTCTCAAGTGTTGTATCTACAAAATATCGAAATATTCCATTTGCGTGATTAAATATTAAATGACTTCTTGGCTGCATAACTTTGTGTTTAATATGCACATTATAGTCCTTACCAATATAACAAAACCGGTGAAAGCCATCTCTGTCACAAGTTATGCAGATTTTAATGAAAAAACAAATATCGTCAGTTGTCTTATTTAAATGCACCTATATATAATATAATAGTGATGTCACATCTGATTTACATAAAATTTGAAGAAATTTAAACGTCTATTACTTGTGGCAGACATTGCCTAGTTGCATGCGGTTTTCAGCAGTTTTGTTCGATTGTCAAGGACTATATGGTGTATATGAAACACACCTGCATCATACAGGCCCTTTAATAACTGGTCATAGTCTTTAAAATGAAGCATCCAACCTATTTATTATATTTTTCTAGCATACTAAATTGTGAACTGAATGTTTGTACGTGTACTTATATTTTATAAATGATACATTATACGCATTCTACAATTGACAGAAAATCGTTGCCATGGCAACCAGTGACATCAATATAAGCATAAATATAATGAAATAAAATGAAGAATTTGTCTTACGTTAATTGATTGTATTTCCAAAGATAGTATACATACGAACTGTAAGTCTAAATTATTGGAAATAAATACAGAATACTACCACTACTAGCAACCGTTGCCTTTCTTGCTGGTAACACGTAAGGTGCTTTATTTTCGTTATTAAAGCAAACTTTCAACTTAGGCATGGCTTAACTTATTTGTGTAGCTAACCCCTTATTTCACGGACCCATTCAATTTGACTTGTGCATATACGCATCAAACATGGGCGCCACCAGTATTTTTGAAAAGGGAGTTCTATTTTCAGCTATGAAGCAACCAAAATCTGTAAAGGGTCCCCTGGACCCTTTACAGATTTTGGCTGCTTTACTGTCCAAGAAGGTTTTTGATTTCCAGAAACAAACTTCTACATTCTACATTCTGGTATGTTTGGACAACAATTAGCTCATGGGAAAAAAATTTTTATGTCAATTTAAGAAGCGTATTAATTGTTTTCTGAAAATTGGCATCCTGCAATATGTTAGCGTCGCTTGACTGTGGACTACCTCAGACCTCATTTGTACCGGTATAGAAAAAAAACCGACTGGCTCGAAAAAAGGGGGTTCGTACGAACCCATCGAACCTCCCCTGACAACGCCCTTGACAAGATACACAATGGATCTGCATTGAACATTCTCATTAGCCAAATGCATTTTGAAGTTTATGGTATTTACTATTTACTTACCTTTAAAGCTTTTTTTATTCGCCAGATTATTTCGGACAATAAACTAGGTTGACGGCGAGCGTGATGATGATAAGTAGGCTCACTAATCATGGTTACCTCAGCTGATGCTCCACCAGGTTATGAACAGGCGGTAGGGCCATTCTCCCAACAGCCACCTGGCGCCTACTCACAACAACCAGCAGGGACATACCAAGCACAGCCGACAGGGGGATACCATCAGCCACAAGGGGGATACCAACCACCACAAGGGGGATACCAGCAACCACAAGTTGTGGTCAGCAATATTTGTGTCTGTGATTGGATAAATTAGGCTTATTAGATCTGTGATCAGTGTGACTCCTGATCAAATAACATACTAACTCGCGTAGCCTGTAAACAATCTGTATATTGCTTGTTAATAGCATGACGGGTTTTTCATCAATGGAATGGCGAACAGTGCATATCCAGATGAGGCTGTGCGGATGCATAGGCTGATATGGATCTACACTGGTCACAGAACCACTATTCACTATTTATCCAGTCACAGGTATGTTTCCGAATACGTCTTTCATTTTAAATCCGTTTACAAATAAGCATGACATTTCTTCTCACCAGCTATGAATTTCCACAGCTGAAAAAACATACACGTATTGACTTGTATTAGACGTTTTTTGCTATATGTATATATTTCTAAAGCGCTCCAGATAAGCTGCGTATTTGCTTAAATACCCAATTAAAATTTCCAAAAATCCAATTGAAATCAGAAGTAGCGAGAATCAAAAAGCACTAACAATTTTGTGGTACCTTTATCAGGTTGCAGAAAACAATAAACAGACCACAACTGTAGCATATTTTTCTTATTTTCCATGAAAACACATCTTGGTACTTCATTAGAATTGTCTCCAATGAGATAATTCTAATGAAATGTCCAGACATGTTTCCATTTCGAGCAAACTATTCAATAACTGCTGTATGTTGATGTGTAAACAGAAGTGTGATTTCCTTTTACCCAATTCAAATGTTTAAATACCCAATTGCTTCAGAAATGATGGAGTGACACTACTCAATTACTAATTCCTTATCTGGAGCATGTTTCTACTTATGTACGCCGTATAACTAAGTACGGGCTCATATTGAAACAAATTTCGGTAAGCCCGGAGCCAATATAGAAACAACTACGGCAAGCACATAGAAACAACTACGGCATGCACATATCTCATATAGAAACAACATCCTGAAAGGTAACTATGAAATACTAAGGTTGCCTCGCTTCCCCGTTGTATACTGTCTTTAATGCTTACTTTGGACGTGCACGTACTCAGGGCCGTACGCAGGAATTATTTTAGGGGGGTGCGTTATCGACGGCGCAAAGGGCTAAACATTGTTTTTGCACATCCACGAACAGACCTCGGTATATTAACCCTTTCACCCCTAAGTAGCTGGAATGGATTTTGATTTGTTAATTTTGCAACCAATCTAAATCATCACAAAATTATTTTCAGACCGTCCATTTATGAACATGGAGTGTTTTTGTTCTCAAAATTATGAAAATGAATTGCAAAAAGTGCAGATCCTGATGAGACGGCTCGTTACGAGCCGGCTCATCTGGATCTACACTGTTTGCCAATACCCCTATACATGCCTGCTGGTTAAGAGTGAAAGTGTTAAGGGGGGTGCGTACGCACCCGTCGCACCCCCTCTGCGTACGGGCCTGGGTACTTCATCCATGTGATGTAATAAGTGTTGTACTAGTTGGGCCTGGTGTGTTGAGGACCTGGCACCAGGTTAGGTTATTCTAATTTCAGGGATGTATATATTTTTTTCTGTAAATATTCAGTTCTGATTTTGTGAGTTACCGCCATCACAACAGCTAACATATGGGATTCGTACGGTGGCACAGAGGGGACATGGATTTTTTTGTTTACTATTGCGTGGGCACGCGATAGCTATTGCGTGCGCACGCTATAGCTACTGCGTGCGCACGCGATGGCTATTACCACCGTAGATTCGATACCATTAACCCGGCCTAAAATGACCTTAGCCGTTGACAGGCCGTTAAATACCATTAAATAAAATCACCCATGTGATCGCCCAAAGTAACCATTAAAGAAGCGATTAAAGAAGCAACGTGATGCGCCCTGAAACTAGCACCATACAGTCTCTCAAATAAAATAAACACGCACGAAAAATCCAATGTTTACCCAGTCTTTACACGATTGGGCGGAGCTAACACTATTGGGCGTAGCTATGCATGTCGTGCGGGTTTATGAATTACTGGTATTCTGTGATTGGCAGGTGACCCAGCAACCCATGGTGACGATGACGGTGGTGGGCGGAGCTCAGCCGCCAGACTACATGGTGCCGTCAATTCTCGTCTGCCTGTTCTGTTTCTGGCCGACCGGTCTATTCGCGATATACTATTCTAGCAAGGTAAGAATATATATAGAGAGAATACCAGCCTAGTGTCTTTTGATAGGGACATACCTTTAAATTGATACATTTATGATTTACCATCAAAATAGGTATTCTGAAATATGAATTATAACCGTTTATAAAAGTTCATTTGTTTACCACATAATATGTACAAGAGTTAATTTCCGCAAAAATGTCGACAAACAGCCATAGTTAATGCTTATAATATAGATAAATAAAATGGCGATACCTAATATAATAACATACATCGGACTATGTACCTGTAGTAAGTAAAATGAGGATTCATCTCACGTGATTCCGTGCACCCTATCAAAATAGCAGGTGCCCGTGACGTACTATAACCACCGGGATAATAAATAGGTTACAATTCAGCGTGTTTTCAGTCAATGCACAGCTGGGGGCTGTTTCACTAAACTTCGTACGACTAAACTATTCGTAAGTGCAAAATTATGATAGGCTGTAAATTTCATATTAACAATATTTTCTTGTAAACAATTATTGGATTTACATTTATTGAACATAGGCTGCATAAATGTAAATCCATCAATTGAAATTTCCACACTATCCTAAATTTGCAGTTACGAACATTTCAGTCGTACGAAGTTGAGTGAAACGGCCCCCAGCTTACTTAATAAACATATGGGGCCCGTTTCATTAAACTCTGTACGACAAAAATATTCTTACGAATATTCTATCAATTTCTTTCACACATTAATGTTTTCCCTATTGCTACCATTTCCCATCTATATGAAGAGGGCTTGATATTTGAACAAATCCACTACCGATTTCCAATGCAGACTTTTCTCTCCATGTTAGTTTTGCACTTACGAACTTCTTAGTCATACGAACGAAGCTTAGGCCATAACAAAATAACTACTTTTGTTCTCAGATACGGGATGTGAAGCGGGAAAGCGGATTTTTTCAAATATATGATATATACAAATAGTAATTTCCAATAACCTCTGAAGGGAAGCACTTTAATACACATTGTTTACTGTCACACTTTTTATTAAATTTTCGACCACGTCGTCTTTATCAAAGTAGTGTGAAACTGTATTAGCAGTCCTATGCAGGCGCGGATCCAGGATTTTTGGTTTGGAGGGGGGGGGGGCGTAACTATTTTTCAATACTTGACTGTATTATCGAAAGAGCTATGCTCGTTCGATAATACAGTCAAGTAATGCAAAATAGTCGACCGAGCAGGCCCCACCCCCCCCCCCCCCCCGGAAACTTTTTCAAATCTACATCGCATTTCCTGCGTTCTGGCGCATTTTGGAGCAAAACTATTGTGACTGTCACAGTATATTTAGACATGATTTTTGATTGAAAACGTTTAAATTTTGAAACAATAACACAACGACCGAAAAATGCATGGAATACAATAATACATGGCACTTGGCATGAAAAGTGCCTTGTAACTTGTGAAAAATCTTTACTCGACGAATTTCTTTTGGGGGGGGGGGGTGGGGCGGAGGAATTTTTCCGCGCCGGGTCCCGCCCCCCCCCACCTGAATCCGCCCATGCTATGTGACGTCCATAGTGTAATTGAAAAACTGTATTGGCAGGCCTATTTGACGTCCATAGTGTACGAAATTTACACTATATGGACGTCACACATATAGGACTGCCAATACAGTTTCACACTATTTTTTATAAAGACCATGTCGTCAAAAATTAAATAAAAATAGTGACTTTAAAACAACATATATATACATATATATAGTTTTATATTATTTTTTGAGATGTTCGTCTCTGATTTTTTTACATGTATATGCATCTGGCAAAATCTGAAATAAAAATAATATGTTCTATAAAGTTACTATAATCTCTTTAGACGTGATACATCACAAGATGTTCGTCAGGCATGATTTAATTGAACATACTGTTGCACGGTAGTGTTTTTTATTGATCATGTGGCGAATTTATAGCACAATTTTATTTCTCTATGACAATAAAATGCTCGACGCGCAGGGATTATTCAGACGCGGCGATATCTGAGAACCAAAGTAATTTATTTTATGGCCTTAGTGAAACGGGCCTCAGGGGGCCGTTTCACTAAGCTTCGTACGACTAAAATGTTCGTAAGTGCAAACGTATGATAGTCTGCAAATTACACATTAACACTGTTTTCTTGGATTTACAATTATTGAGCATAGGCTGCATAGGCAGCCTGTGGTCAATAGATGTAAATCCACCAAATGAAATTTCCAGACGATCCTAAATTTGCACTTACGAACAGTTTAGCCGTACGAAGTTTTGTGAAACGGGCCTCTGATCGTGTATTTACAGCGTAACAACCTACTGTCCACGGGAGACGTGACTGGTGCACATGCAATGGCGAACAACGCCCGCAAAATGATGATCGCCAGCATAGTTGTGGGGGTGGTATGGATCGCGTTCGTCGTTATTCTACGTGTTGCCCTGGCATCGAACGGATACTCCGGACACGGATATTAACCTTTACACCGCTATCTTATTTTTTTGTCGTCTGCTGTTTATTTTCTAGTTTCCATTTTTATTATAAAACACATGCTTTTGACAGCACTTTAGATTAATTAACAACATGCTTTGACAGCACTTCGGAAATGATTCTGAAGTGCCGTCAAAACATGTTTTTATTGAGAAATAAGGCAATATATAAAAGCAACAGCAGACGACAATTGTCGTGTGTAGCGGTCTATGGGTTAACACTATCGAGACAATCGTCACCACATGATTAACAGTGAACACATCGAAACAATGAAAAACATTTGTGAATTATTGAACTTAAAGGGGTTGTTTGAAAAATTACTACATGTATATTCAAAAAATGAAAACGTGTTTTCATCATGACCCTGTGTAAAGTGGTTTAATTGAAGATATATGACGATTCTGGGACCGCTGATTGTTTTTTTTTCCAGGATTTTTGGAGAAAAAAAATAATATAAAAAATGGAAATGTGTTTTCATCATGGCCTTGTGTAAAGTGGTTTAATTGAAGGTATATGCCGATACGAGGACGGCTGGATTGTTTCAATTTTCAACGATATCGGTACATCGGAAGGCTACAATATAGGAATTAAGATATTTATTTACCTATATTTGGGAATTTTTTTTGAATTTTAGAAATACTGGACCGATTTTTAAAATTTAACTTTTGTTTTCTTAGTTAGATCATATCCAAGCTATCTAGTCAGGTTTCGGAGTCAATTTCAAATTTTTTCGTTTTTTGTCTCCTTCCACACTTCCTTACCACTTTTTTCCCCATGTTAAATTCCCATAGACAAATCAATTTTTCGTAATAAAATCAATATTTGACCGAATTTCACGACATAAAAAGAAGACTCATTCTAAAAAGTTTCCTTTAATTTAATATTATCGAAAATAATATTGTTTTTGAATTGTCTATATGGCCGTAAAATTTGGGCAGCTTTCGTGAAACAGACAGTACACCATTATCGGGCTGCAGGAGCGCACAAGTACATGTACATCTGTATATATATGTGATTGTGACTGGATGAATGTGGTTATAGAGAATAGTATGTTAGTGCCGTGAATTGGACAAAAATATCCGGCAAGGCTCAATAATTTCTTTATTTCTCATCAGAAGTATATGTTGTGACCACTCATTTGAACCGTCTCGCCGAGACGGTTCAAATGAGTGGTCACAACATATACTTTGGTTCAGAAATAAGGAAAATAGACTGTGACTGGATGAATGGGGTTAATGGGATTTGTGACCAGTGTAGCTCTTGATCAAATAGCGCACTATTGTTTTAGGATATATGTCGATATTGCTTGTTAGAATCATGACGAGCGTTGTATCGATGAAATGGCGAACTGTGTGTACACACACGCTGATTTCCGAAAAACCCATAAGCCCCACTTCTCCATTCACATCCACATATTTGTTTAAACGGATCTGGTTACGCCAATAACTTAATGTATACACTGCACATTGTATAAGTGTTTTCATTTTCTTATCTAAACACGTTATTTTACGACCAGTGTAGATCCAGATGAGCGTGTGCATCCCCACCGTCTGAACATGATATACATTATTCGCCATCACATCAATGAAATAGCCATCATGCTTCTAACACGCAATAGAGCTCGTTATGATTCTACATGAGTGTGCTATTTGATCTGGAACTATACTGGTCACAAATCCCATAAGCCCAATTTCTTGAGTTACAGCCACACACATTTATACCGCAAGGGAGTTGGGTGCGGAGTTGGACAGCTTGGGAACGTTTCACTAAACTTCGTACGACTAAAATGTTCTTAAGTGAAAATTTAGGACCGTCTGGAAATTTCAATTGAGATATTTCCATTTATTGCCGCAGCCTATGCTCAATAAATATAAATCCAATACGTGGTTAAAAGAAACATTGTTAATGTGAAATTTACAGAGTATCATAATTTTGAAATTACGAACATTTTAGTCGTACGAAGTTTAGAAAAACGGGCCCGTGGGGACCGTTTCATTAAACTTCGTACGACTAAAATGTTCGTAAGTGCAAAATTTCACATTAACACTATTTTATTGTAAACAATTATTGGATTTCCATTTATTGAGCATGCTCAATAAATCGAAATATATCTATTGAAATTTCCAGACGATCCTAAATTTGCACTTACGAACAGAAAATATCACAGTTTCTTTAAATATAAAATCGCACATGTTCGCAGGTACAAATCGCATGGCGTGTCTTATAATTATATGGAAAACACAATATAGTGAAGCCCTTATGCTAGTTTTGTTGTATTTTTTAAAATTCTACACTTTGACATATTCTAAACAAAACATCGCATTTATTCGTATGTGGCTGTGACTGGAGAATTCGGGTTTATGGATTTGCGACCAACGTAGACCCAGATCAGCCTATGCACCCGCACAGTCTGATCAGGATCTGCACTGTTCGTCATACCATCAATGAAAAACAAGTAACGTTTCTAAGAAGCAATATAGATGGTTATCAGACAAATGGAATAAGCCCCATTTCTCCCGCCATAGTCACATACCATAAACTATGTCCATGGTACCAGATCAATGAACATTGAATTTCTCAAAATCGTATAAACCATGTACATGTATAGTTGGAAAAGCAATGATAGGAATGGATTCTGAAATGTTAATTTTGCAACCAATCTCACCATCACTAGACCATTTATGAGAAGGGGATGTTTTTGCTCTCAGAAATATGAAAAGTACATGCAAAAAGTGCAAATTCTGATAAGTTACGAGCCGTCTTATCTGGATCTGCACTGTTTGCAAACGACGCTATAGCGGGCTATTGGGTTCAAGGAGTTAAATGGAATAACAATAGTAATATAAGCAGTGTTAGTGTATTACTTTGGAGCAGTCAAACTCACTGGTGTGCACTGCGCGCCAGCGTAAAATGTTTCACGTCGACATAGGCGCCGGATTCCTGACGAATATCCGTTCAGCTGCATGCAGAAGATACTGCATAAACACATTTTCGGCTAGTAACCGGTGCAAGAATTTGCGCCGGTTACTAGACGAAAGTCCGTTGATGGTCTATGTAGATCTGAGTATCAACTCGTGAGGAAACTAGTGCGTCTCTCGACGTGAAACATTTCACGCCGGCGCGGAGTGAAACTATGTATAGCTCTGTCAGTGTTTGTATCAATGGCTGAAATCGCCGTCATGGTGATGGTGACTTCCGCTACCGTGACCTTCATGGCTTCTACCGCAGTCGCCATGGTTACCGCTGCCGTGTCCATGACTACCGCTGCCGTGTTCATGACTACCGTCGCCGTGTCCATGACTACTGCTACCGTCACCATGACTACCGCTACAGTGGCCATGACTACCGTGTCCATGACTACCGTGGCTATGACTGCCGTGGTCATGACTGTGGCTATGACTATGACTGTGACTATGAGAGTGTTTGTCATGTTCAAAACTTCCGCTCCCATGTTCTGAAAGGAAACGAACATGTGGATGTCATTGGAGAAATGCGTTTTCATGGAAAATAAGAAAAATATGCTATAGTTGTGGTCTGTTTGTTGTTTTCTGCAGCCTGATAAAGGTACCACAAAATTGTTAGTGCTTTTTGATACTCGCTACTTCTGATTTCAATTGGGTTTTTGGAAATTTTAATTGGGTATTTCATCAAATACGCAGCTTATCTGGTGCTCTTTAGAAATATATAAATATAGCAAAAAAGTCTAATATAAGTTGATACATGTATGTTTTTTCAGCTGTGGAGCTGTGTCATAGCTGGTGAGAAGAAATGTCATGCTTATTTCTAAACCGATTTAAAATGAAAGACGTATTCTGAAACATGCCTGTGAATGGAGAAATAGGGATTAGTGGCTTTGTGACCAGTGTAGAGCTATATCAGCCTGTGCATCCGCACAGTCTGATCAGAATCTGCACTGTTCGCCATTCCATCAATGAAGCACTCATTATGCTGGAAACAATATATATAATATTGTATCGTTATCAGACTACAGAAGCGTGCTGTTTGTTCATGAGCTACACTGGTCACAAAACCCATAAGCCCAATTTCTCCAGCTAAAACAACGGAAATAAACATAGACTGACATTTGACGCACTGTGTCTCCACCGATGCCTGATATACTGGATATACTGAATGTGCGTATTTTCGAAAATGAACATGTATATCAACTATACGTGCCATAGTGCTTGATTGGTCGGAGTTTGTGCCTTACTCCACTATTTACTATTATAAATACATATGTTCCAGCGAAGACCTTTTAAGACGAACTTTTAGAGATCTCGAAATGCCGGCCTATACGTTGCCATGCTTTGTTAATACACTGTGAGTTATGAGAGTTCCACTTAGCGTTGTAAGATAATTTTACACCCAGATGTTTGTGTTCTTTGACATGATCGAGTGAGGCATCATTCATGAGTAGTGGAAGATGTTGTGGTTTGTTGTATTTCCGGGAAAAGGTCATAATTTCAGTTTTTGATGGATTGAAGTTTACGAGCCACTTCTCTGACCATTTTGGGATAATGTTAAGATCGTTGTTTAGAATAATTGAAGAAAGAACAGGGTCATCGACGATACTGTAGAGACTGTTGTCGCCGGCGAAAAGACGAATGTTTGATTTAATTTCCTCAACGATATCGTTTATGAAGATAAGAAAGAGAAGAGGACACATAATAGAATAGAACACCGGCATTCAATGTGGACCACTGCGATCTGGAATTAGAATAAACTACCCTTTGCTGTCGATTATATAAATAAGATCGCGATGCCAGACTCTGTCGAGAGCATAAGAGATGTCACAAACGACTGCTCTGACCTCCTTGCCGTCATCAAGTGCCTTGCAGATGTCGTTGCATACATCAGTAAGTTGGTTGATAGTAGAGTCGCCTCTAATAAAGCCTGATTGTAAGGAAATTAGCTTATTGTTGTCAATCAGAAAGTTGTTCAGATACTTGTGGATGCAGCTCTCCATCAACTTACCAATGCAGCTGAGAAGAGATATTGGTCGGTAGTTTTGTGGTTTTGATGGATCTGATTTTATATAAATGGGTGTAAGGTTGTATAGCTTCCAAGAAGAGGGGAAATGAGACCTGCGGCTCAATGTTGTAAAGTATGTAGAGGCACATTCTCACTAATAAGGCACCCATGTTGTTAAAGCTAAATGTTGTTGAGAAGCTAAAATATTAACTTACTGTATATACGAATTGCTGTTAACCAGACAACTAGTTGGTATATACTCTACCAAAATTGAAAATTTAATCTGTTAAAAATGTCTAACACAAAAGTTATATGCGACTGAAATACATCACTCAATTACATCGTGTGTGTTTCTCGATACATACGTGACCGGCTTTTTGCATAAACACTCACTAATTTCATTTTTGGCCTGAATATACATAGTTTATCCATTTGGTTGCATAATATACAGACTTAATTTGATAAATCATGCGACATATTGTCTTCGGTGTGTATGCACTACAGCTACGACAAGGACAAACACCACATGAACACGTTCATTTATGTTCAATTAAACAATCGTTGCTCGTCTAGCATCACATTTAAACAAAAATCTTTATATAAGCATCTGAAACACATGTTTACATAAATCAAATATGTGACTGGTGTTTTTTCTAATGAGTTGAAACGTATTTGTCTAAGTATACAGTGAGTTGTAATTGCACTGTCGAATAAGGCAAACACCAATATCGGTAACGTAAGTATCAAACATTAGAAATTTGACAGATGAACAACACAACCAATTATATTTAATTGTAAATGCCTTACTGCTTCAGACAATATAATTAAGAATTTCAGAGAGAGTTCCTCATACACAGTCAAGCACTATTTTGATGACTTTGTGTATGTTACACGTCTTTGTTGATTATATGTAAATGAAACTTAAGTTATTGTCACGGGCAGTAAAACAAATGTCAGTATTCGTGACTGATATACACACAAATGGATATTGAATGTTATAATCATAGCAGCAGTAACACAAACGAAATCAGTGAAGCATAACCAGTCACTAACATACATGTTAATGTGTTAATGTACCGTATGTATCATTTCTACAACATCATAATTTTTTCGCAATATTCAATACTAAAAGTTTCAAGCTAAGCACACGTATATTGGTTTACTATATATGCTTTAGGTAAATAGTAATGCATGTCAAGTTTCATGTTTAACTCCAGAATAATTATAACTGCGGGACAGGTAACGTATGTATCAATCCGTTTTTTATATATTGTTAATAGACACTACGTTATCGATATGGGTAGTATACCAGCGATACTTGTGTGTCGTGTTATTAGGGTCCCGCCCAGAATCGGCGTGTCCAATAGGTTTCGCATTATCTGTCCGTCTTTCTGTCTGTCCTGTCCGTCTGTCTGTCCGTCCATTTTTGCTTTTTTTTAATTTGTAAGAGTTTCTCCAATCACCTATAGTTTCTGTTAGCCTTCAGCTAATATCTTTATATTACACACATGCATTACTTAGTAACGATACACCCTTCCACATTAATACAATTACCCTCACTACTGATCGTATGTCCATCCGTCTGTCTGTTTATTTATTTGAAAGGTTTTGTATAGAGTTTCTCAAACCACCTATAATTTATGTTTGCCTTCAGGTAATATCTTCATATTGCACACATGAAATACTTAGTAACGATACATCCTTCCTTCCACATTGATACAATTACCCTCGCTACTGATCATACGACCGTCTGTCTCAATACTAATCGTACGACCGCCTGTACGTCTGTCTGTTTATTTGTTTTGAAAGTGTTTGTAAGAGTTTCTCAAATCACCTAAACTTCTTTTGGCCTTCAGCTAATATCTTCATATGGCACATATGCATTACTTAGTAACGATACATCCTTCTACATTGATACAATTAACCTGGCTACTGATCGTACGACCATCTGTCTGTCTGTCTGTTTATTTTCTTTTGAAAGTTTTTGTAAGAGTTTGGTAAATCACATATAATTTCTGTTTTCCTCCAGCTCAATGTAATATCGTCATATTACACATGTGCATTACTTAGTAATGATACGTCCTTAAAAATTAATACAATTACCCTCGCTATTGATCGTACATCCGTCTGTCTGTTATTTCTTGAAATTGTATATAATCGTTTCTCGTCGACAGACCACATTTTCTAGTTATTCCAGCTATTAGCTCGGATTTAGTAACTATATGCAAATTATCAGTCATTGCAGATATGCTAATGAGTTAAGTGGCGGTCGAAGTGTCACTGTTTGCGGATTTAACTTTAGAAAGACACGCGGTACTACGCCATCAAAAAAAAGTAGTTCAACAACAGTAAAACAGTGAGCTATCTTACAGTTTCAGCGTAATACATGTGTTGTTTGATTTTTTTGGGCTATATGTGTGTTATTGCAAATGTTTTTGTAAACTTTATAAACTATTAACTGTTATGTATTAATATGAGTTCTTTGTTATGTATGTTGATATTTTGCGCAATGATAAAGTAGGGGGCGGGATTTCCCTGTGACGTTTTTCTTGAATGACCAATCAGATTAAAGCTTACATTCTGAACTTTACATAGTCATAGGTCAATGGCTCAATAAAATCCGACATTGGACAACGAAATGATGATTATTTAAAACAGAAACATTGTTTTTTGACAGTTACATACTGTTTTAATCATCTTGAGCCATCGATATTATTAATCAGTGTCCATTTTACTTACAGATCAACTAATCTATAATGAAGTTAGCAAAACAGTTCGCGCGGAAATCCAAGCTTTCCAAAGAGGTTCTAGCAATATTTACTCGGAAATATATTTCCGTACAAATCCAATAACCTATTTATTATATACCCGTTCAACAAAACATGCATCCTAATCATTAAATAAACCGACAGTGTGATGAAATGCGACTGTCTATTATTTTTCTTGAACAATCCGTGCGCCTGTGATGGCTTCAGTTGATGCAAATTGTAGCGTACATGAATACTAACGTCATTTCGCGTACCTGAATCGATACAACACACGAAAATCAAGATGGCTGACATCACTCAGTCACAACAAAACCGGGTTAAAGGCGTTAAATTTGGATGAAAAATCCATACTTAAAGCTTAAGTTAAACACGTAAGTTTATTTAACACATGTTTTATTTGCCGACCATGTCAATGATTATTGTTAATTTCACAAAACGTTAAAAATCGTCTCAGAAAAACTATGAAGCACGACTCACGAGGCCACATCGCCTTCAATGCTTCATCGGATCAACCTAATTTAGGAGTTAAAACGATTTGTGTCGGCAACAAGTGTATTTGGCATGTAACGTTATCGTATTATCCCATACAGGATATATTTCATAACATAAATCTTTTTAGTGCTGATGTCAGTTTTATGGACCTTGCCGTCCTTATTCGCGATCAGCTGTTGTCAGCTTAACGACACAGGCGCGCGACGCAGTTCGGCGACAATACGACTGCTTGACAGCGTACAATACAGTACGATACACTTCACAAAGGAAACATTGTCTTGGGTTTGAATAAGGATAATAATTATCTCTAGATATTTGTATTATGAATTAAAAAAAGTATATTTAAATAATTAGATATTAATTTAAATAATTATTTCGGCATCATTTACTCAATAAATTAAAATTGAATGTGTAGCTGAAATGAAAGTGAAAGTAGAACGTTTTTGTTATATCCTCCGGGTTACAAATCGCTGAGGATTTCTATTTGAATTGGAAAATGATATGAATTTTAAATTTAGGAGACTGTGTCTGGAGAAAAATGACTGATGACATTTCTCACCAGTTTAGTTCCTGAGCTATGACTGTGACAGGAAAAAAGGGACATATGACATATGTCACCTATCGTGTTCCATGCATGACTGCTTGCTCTTGTTTGTAATTGTTGTAAAATATATAAAGTTTAAACTGTGTATACAAAATAGTCCTATGATACCAACACACACGGCTTACAAAGTATGTCGAGTGGTATATAGTTTTCGTAAGTCCGTCCGTCCACGTTAAAGAGTTTGGGTACCCATTATTTCTGTGACGGAATGTCGGATGGACCTCAAACTTCATATACTTCCTTATCATCAACACATATTTTCATTCCATACCACACTCATGCGGCCTTCATTGTCAAGGTCAAATTACTTAGACATTTGCATCCGTACAATTTGCCTTAAAGTTTTCTGCAACCGTAAGTCAGATTGACTTCAAACTTCATATACTTCCTTATCATCATCCATATTTTCATTCCATACATGTACCACACCTATGTGGCCTTCATGTCCAAGGTCAAGGTGAAATTACTTTGAACAATCATATTTGTCAAGATAAAAAGCAGCATCAAGACAGACCATGCACTTGTAAAACTGGATATAAATATTAATAACCAACCAAGAGGACCAGGATACTTTAAACTCAACAATTCTGTACTTTTGGACAACGAATATAAAATTAATATAAAGAACAGCATTTCCGAAATTGCAGAAGTCAATAAAGAGGCTAATGCTATTATTTTATGGGAATTAATTAAAGGAACAATAAGAAACGAGTCAATAAAATATTGTGCCAGGCGAAACAGAAAAATTAAATTAGAAGAGGTTAAGTTACAAGAAAATATCGATGAAATGGTTAAAGCAAATGTACATACTCCAGAATCAATAGATGAAATAAATAACCATAAAACACGATTATAAGACATTTATAAAAAACGGGCAGAGGGTTTTATTTTTCGATCAAAAGTAAATTGGGTGGAAGGAGGGGAAAAAAATACAAAATTCTTTGCAGATCTGGAAAAACGAAAATTCGATAGAAAAATTATATCAGAATTAAATGTAAATGGACAAAAGATAACTGATGAACAGCACATTTTACAAGAACAGAAACGCTTTTATCAAAATCTTTATAAGAAAAGAGAATGTATAGAATCAGACATAAATTTCTTTCCAGATGAATATAACAATAAATTGAATGAAGAAGAAAAAATTAAATGTGAAGGAGTGTTATCTGAATCTGAATGCTTTAATGCATTAAAGGAGATGAATAATAATAAAAGTCCTGGTTCAGATGGAATAACTACTGAATTCTACAAATTGTTTTGGAACGACATCAAAACATACCTAGTTAAGTCTCTAAATTATTCACTCGAAATTGGTGAATTAACAACCCTACAAAACAAAGCATAATAAATTTAATTCCCAAAAAAGGTAAAGACAGTACCAATCTCGCAAATTGGAGGCCAATAAGTTTACTGAACATTGATTATAAAATTGCTACAAAGGCTATTGCTAATCGAATAAAGGATGTATTAAACAAGTTGATAGATTCCTCTCAAACGGGCTTTATTAAAGGCATATATATTGGAAAAAACATAAGATTATTATTTGAAACTATTTTTCGGCTTAGGTAGGGGCGTAAGTCGACGGCGCGAAGGGCCAAACATGGATTTTGATATGTTAATTTGGCAACCAATCCAATCATCACAAAAAGATGTTCAGACCAGTCCATTTATGAACATGGGGTGCTTTTGTTCTTAAAAATATGACACGACACATACATATACTCACAGGAGAACTGCCATACATGTGTGGTGTTTATACCAGGCATTTCCATACAAGTTAACACGACACATACCTATGCTCACAGGAGAACTGCCATACATGTGTGGTGTTTGGTACCAGGCATTTCCATACAAAATAACGTGACACATACCTATGCTCACAGGAGAACTGACATACATGTGTGGTGTTTGTACAAGGCATTTCCATACAAGTTAACACGACACATACCTATACTCAAAGGAGAACTGTCATACATGTGTGGTGTTTGGTACCAGGCATTTCCATACAAGTTAACACGACACATACCTATACTCACAGGAGAACTGTCATACATGTGTGGTGTTTGGTACCAGGCATTTCCATACAAAATAACGTGACACATACCTATGCTCACAGGAGAACTGCTATACATGTGTGGTGTTTGTACAAGGCATTTTCATACTAGTTAACACGACACATACCTATGCTCACAGGAGAACTGCCATGCATGTGTGGTGTTTGTACCAGGCATTTCCATACAAGTTAAGACGACACATACCTATGCTCACAGGAGAACTGTCATACATATGTGGTGTTTTTGCCAGGCATTTGCATATAAGTTAACACGACACATACCTATACTCAATGGAGAACTGCCATACATGTGTGGTGTTTGTACCAGGCATTTCCATACAAGTTAACGCGACACGTACCTATACTCACAGGAGAACTGCCTGCCATACATGTGTAGTGTTTGTGCCAGGCATTTTCATACAAGTTAACACGACACATACCTATACTCACAGGAGAACTGCCATACATGTGTGGTGTTTATACCAGGCATTTCCATACAAATTAACACGACACATACCTATGCTCACCGGAGAACTGCTATACATGTATGGTGCTTATGGCAGGCATTTCCATACAAGTTTACTCTAACACGACGCATACCTATACTCACAGAAGAATATTATGAGCATACGCATGTGTCGCGTCAGAGTAAACTTGTGTGGAAATGAACTTGTCAGGAAATTACTTTGGACAAGCACCGCGAATATATGACAGTTCTTCTCTGAGTTTGCGCATGCATCGTGCCATGCAAACGTACATGGGCCTGTCGCAAATATCACATATACATTCCCTTCTCTAAATGTGAATATGCACGAAAAACATAACCAGTGTGTAGCTCCTATATGGCTGGTGACAATGGACACACATCTGACACGTATGGCGCATATTTAGTCAGTAGCCACTATCTGGCCGGTGACACATATCTTGCACATTTGTAGCATAACCAGGCAACAGCCAATATATGACACCCACTATTTAGCAAGTGACAATGGACAAGTAACTGGGAAAAATGCAGCATAACCAGGAACTATCCCTTATTTGGCAGGTTACATGGGTTCACCGACAAGGTAGTTAAAATGCATTTTCTCTGTGTGATCTTATACTGCAGGTGAAGTGCCCCTATTCACCAGGTTACCAGAACCCCTATTTTGCAGGTAAGCTGTGTGGCTCTGTATAGCAGATACGCTGGCCCTATTTGGCAGGTAACCTGTGTGGCCGTATATGGCAGATAAGGTCACACTATTGTGGTAGGTTACTTGAATGCCACTATATGACAGGCTAAGTGCCCCTAATCGGCAGATGAAGAGCCCCTATTATGCGGGTTAACTGGGTGCCCCTATTATGCGGGTTACCTGGGTGCCCCTATTTGGCGGGTTACGTGGGTGCCCATATATGGTAGTTAAATTGCCCCTTTTCGCAGGTTACCATAAGCCCCTCTGTCGCAGGTAAAGTGCACCTATTTCGCAGGTTACCTGGGTTCCCTTATATAACACGTATCTCTCCAGACCATACAGAAGCGACATACCAAGAATCACGCCTGTCTGCGACTATTACGATTTCAATGTTTTCACAACTTTTAAGACAACATTTACAAATTCTAAGTCACAAAGGGGGAGGTAACCCATGAACCGGGGAACGAATCGACAATCAAATGTACTTTGCACATGTACACATAATAATGATGTTACATACGAAGTATAACAGCTGCAGCTATTATACTTTAAAAGTGTTCCAACTTATTAGAAAAGTATGGACTTACCGACGGACGTACGGATAGACACACATGACAAAAACAATATACTTATGTTTCTTCAAAAAGTGGATATAATAACCAGGGCCTCTATTTGGTACGTAACCAGAGCCCTTAGTTGGCAATTTACCAGTGCCCCTATTTGTCGGGTAAAAACGGCCCCTATTTGGCGGTTTACGTGGGGCCCCTATTTGGCGGCTTACCTAGGTGCCCTTATTTGGCCGGTTAACTAGGTGCCCCTATTTGGCGGGTTACACGGGTGCCCCTATATGGCAGGTGAAGGGCCCCTATTTGGCGGGTTACATGGGTGCCCCTATATGGCAGGTGAAGGGCCCCTATTTGGCGGGTTACCTGTGTGCCCTATTTGGCGGGTTATATGGGTGCCCCTATATGGCAGGTGAAGGGCCCCTATTTGGCGTGTTACATGGGTGCCCCTATATGGCGTGCTACATAGGTGCCCCTATATGGCAGATGAAGGGCCCCTATTTGGCGGGTTACCTGTGTGCCCCTATGTGGCGGGTAACGTTGCCAACCCTACTGCACGATTCACCCAAATCCTCCCCAAATCCTCATTTTCCCCCAAATCCTCCCCAAATCCTCATGTAATGAATAAGTTATCCAATTAATATGTCTCAAAACCTTTTAATATCGTTCTTAAGAAGTTATTGAACCTGATTTGAATACGTTTTTATGGTAAAAAGAGTCTTATTTCGATGTTTTAATTTAACTTAGGCATTCTAGCAGCCAAGGGAGATCATCCAAAATAATTTATGAGATAAATGCAAGGGAGATAAATGTTGTTTGAGATAATTCTGTGCATTTCTCAGTGTAAAAATCAGCATAATTGCTTTTGTAAAGTGGTATCTCGAAATCGCCACGGCTTTGCAGAAGATTTTCAATCATTTCAATGGGGAGAATTGCATTATTATACACATTATATTGTTAATTATGTTCTCAAAATTGATTATTACCATATGTCAAGTGCCGATTCTTTATATTTTCTCTGCAATGTCCATTTAATTTTTTGAAATAAATCAAAACTTTCTTCCAACACTGTGAACTGTGTAGGTTAGAAGACACCAAATGGTGCGAAACCGCCCAGGGTGTATGCAAAAGTAGTCCGGTATAAAAAAATAGTGCGGGTGTTTTGAGGTCACAGACACCGTTTCTTGCAAATTTTGATCCATTACTACCCAGTTTCACTTGAGGAACATTTTGGGGTGCCTTTAACACCAGTTTTCAGCATATTTGTAGCATTTAAAAGAAAACACTGAACCTGTTGGTCACTTGATGTACACAAATGTACACAATATTGGAGGATATGACAAGTTTGGATTTTTCTTTCTTAGGAGTAAGTGAACCTATTGTTTAGTTCATGCAGAACCAGTACAGACTGGCTGCAGGTCATGTACAAGTGGGTTCCACAACATCCATACGAATAGTGAAAGTAGGAGAGACTGGCCTTATTGGATGGCATTCGGTTAAATTATATAGTAAAACTATTTGGTGGTGTCTAACCTGTAATTGATTAGTTTCCGGTAGCTTGAAAACGGGTGTAAATCTATGCCCGGATAAAATATAGTGACAATTTGACGTGTATTACTTATTAGCGCAAAGGATTAATTCTACAAAAATGATTATTAAAATAGGTTTCGATTGAAATTAAATTTAAACGACAAACCATATATTTCGTTCAGAAATGCATGATTTATTTCACTATTACTTGTGCTTATGATAATATTATTGTACCTTGCCCGTTGTTGTAGTTTATTTGTAGGGACCCGCCACTGTCATATCTCTCAGTGTCGAATAATTATGGTGGAAAAACGACCGTCTTCAAGCATTATAGGCTAGAACTATGTAGACACCTGTCATTAAATGTTTTACATACTGTCAGGGTTCGTATGTAACTCACTATCGAAAGGTTGTGTGTATCTGGCCCGGTTCACTTAGTCGGATATATAGCGATGGTACGGTAAACCAGAGTTTACTGGTTCGAGTCCCTTGTTAGTGCACACTTCTTTCTACCTGTTCTAATAGGCTGGTGCGCAAAATTGCTTAACATGTTATTGCACAGTTTTTTACCCTAGTAATTATTTACACACTAATTTCTGAACTACAACAATCTAATGCATAGTGAAATTTAATGCTGATTCCGCCCCTGATAAGGTATGTTTGTAAATAAATTTACTCCTTACCATGGTAACACAAATCAATTACATGCATTAACATTGATCTAAATAAATTTTAATAAAGTGATTATTTACAAAAAAAATAATTTGTAAAGTGTGATTTCAAAAAATACAACCCACAAAACGCTACATTTAAAATGAATAATTTCTTTGTATGTGTAAGTATGTTTCCGAAGTAATTTATTAGTAGTGGTAGTATTGTGAAATTAACTGAGCTAATTCTAGCATTAATTTTGAACAATAAAGAAAGGCAATTTTTCAGATGCAATGTAATTGTGCCAAACGTATGCACTGCCACTGGGCATTACTAAAATATTATCCTCCAACAACTTACATGTACATGAGCAGGTGAGAACTTACTTCATGTTGCAATAATACAATGATATTTCAATAATATTGCTATTACAATATTCATTAATGTTTCTAAGTTAAAATTGTATTAACATACGATACACCAATTGAAATATATTACACTGTTGTAAAAACTTATTGAATGATCCACGTAAATGCTCACGCATGGCTTATTCTAACGACAAATGCGCGCATCTAGTTGTAAGCAAACGTGTTCTCAGTTTATTCCCACATAGCGAGTACATGATGTATGATAGGTGTTCCAGTGTTATTATTACATGTAGTTATTGGACATTGCGTAATGAAAATTTGATAATATGCTGAGAAACTCGTCCGTCTGTCCAATGTCACTCTGTGTGTCCGTCTGTATGGCTGTCAAGTTTCCAGTCCGTCTGAATTTATTTACAGTGTCACTGATTAGTTTGAAACTGCATATACATAAGTATTATAATAAGTGGTTTAATTCGCAACCAACCCATGACCCCCCGCATCCAAGGTGAAGGTCACAAATAAACCGAACCGAAGACTAATAGAGAAAGTGTTGATCATGTGGTTGACTAAATTTTCATAACAAATAAGTCATTGCAAACCTGTGAATATGCATATGGCTGTTTAAGATGATGAAATCATGTAAAAGCTTGTTTTCTGATACTGTTCTCATTTATATGTATATATGTATTTCACTTGCAATTATTTTTGTCCCGCCTGCTTTAGCAGAAGCGGGACATAGACATAGCGTTTTCCGTCGGCGTCGTCGGCGGCGGCGGCGTCAACATTTCACGTTAAGTTTTTGCGTTTAGATCAGTTTCCAGAAAACTATAACTCCAACGACCTCCATACTTGGTATACATCAACACTGTGGAGTAACCATCTCACACAGATGGAGCCCATGTGACCTTCACCTACTTTTCATGGTTCATTGACCTACTTTTCACATGCATTCAACGTTAAGTTTTTGCAATTAGCTCTGTTTCTAAAACTTAACGCTCATGTTAATTCATTGTAACTTCGGTTTCCCTCAATGGAAAAGTTAATGCACAGTTTATGCTTTAATATTCCATACATGCATTTGTAACAACATCCCGCATCATTCTACAAAAAGCCCATGGTGCCCGCTAACCTGAAAGGTCAAGGTCGCTGACTTAGAATTTTCCGTGTTTGGAAAAGTTGACGCTCAGTTTATGCTTTGATATTCCATACATGCATTTGTAACAACATCCCGCATCATTCTACAGAAAGCCCATGTTGCCCGCTATCCCCAAAGGTCAAGGTCACTGACTTAGAAATTTCCGTGTTTCAAAAAGTTAACGCTCAGTTTAAGCTTTAATATTCCATACATGCATTTGTAACAACATCCCGCATCATTCTACAGAAAGCCCATGGTGCCCGCAAACCGCAAAGGTCAAGGTCACTGACTTAGAAAGTTCCGTGTTTGGAAAAGATAATGCTCAGTGTATGCTTTTATATTCCATACATGCATTTGTAACAACATCCCGCATCATTCTACAGAAAGCCCATGGTGCCCGCTGACCCAAAAGGTCAAGGTCACTGACTTAGACATTTCTGTGTTGGGAAAAGTTAACGCTCAGTTTATGCTTTGATATTCCATACATGCATTTGTAACAATATCCCGCATCATTCTACAGAAAGCCCATGGTGCCCGCTAACCACAAAGGTCAAGGTCGCTGACTTAGAAGTTTCCGTGCTTGGAAAAGTTAATGCACAGTTTATGCTTTAATATTCCATACATGCATTTGTAACAACATCCCGCATCATTCTACAAAAAGCCCATGGTGCCCGCTAACCTCAAAGGTCAAGGTCGCTGGCTTAGAAATTTCCTTGTTTGGAAAAGTTAACGCTCAGTTTATGCTTTAATATTCCATACATGCATTTGTAACAACATCCCGCATCATTCTACAGAAAGCCCATGGTGCCCGCTAACCCCAAAGGTCAAGGTCACTGACTTAGACATTTCTGTGTTTGGAAAAGTTAACGCTCGGTTTATGCTTTGATATTCCATACATGCATTTGTAACAACATCCTGCATCATTCTACAGAAAGCCCATCGTTCTACAGAAAGCCCATGGTACCCGCTAACCCCAAAGGTCAAGGTCAATGACATAGAAATTTCCGTGTTTGGAAAAATTGACGCTCAGTTTATGCTTTAATATGCCATACATGCATTTGTAACAACATCCCGCATCATTCTACAGAAAGCCTATGGTGCCCGCTAACCCCAAAGGTCAAGGTCACTGACTTAGAAATTAACGCTCAGTTTATGATTTAATATTCCATACATGCATTTGTAACAACATCACGCATCATTCTACAAAAAGCCCATCATTCTACAGAAAGCCCATGTTGCCCGCTAACCCCAAAGGTCAAGGTCACTGACTTAGAAATTTCCGTATTTGGAAAAATTAACGCTCAGTGTATGCTTTAATATTCCATACATGCATTTGTAGCAACATCCCGCATCATTATACAGAAAGCCCATCATTCTACAGAAAGCCCATGGTGCCCGCTAACCCCAAAGGTCAAGGTCAGTGACTTAGAAATTTCCGTATTTGGAAAAATTAACGCTCAGTTTATGCTTTAATATTCCATACATGCATTTGTAACAGCATCCCGCATCATTCTACAGAAAGCCGATGGTGCTCACTAACCCCAAGGTTATTACAAGCTCCTTATGTACTATCAAACTGCGCCAGGCGGGACATCTTGCTCCGCGGAGCTCTTGTAAATAATATTGTGTAAAGTAACATATTGAAATCACTAATGAAATCAACATCCAAGCAATTTTTCACGAAATAAAAAAAAAAGCAACAAATATTATACTCGTTGTTAAATTATATTAGAGGGAAGCTGCATACATGTAGCCGTAATAATGGATACACACATATTTTATCAGAAACTTTGAATATGAACGGTGTATTAAAAACAAATTATCAATGCTTTTTCAGCTCACCTGAGCGAAGCTCATGTCAGCTATTGTTACCGCAATGTGTCCGTCGTCGTCCGTCGTCGTCCGTCGTCCGTCGTGCGTGAACATTTTCAAGCGTCTTCTCCTCGGTAACCATTGGGCCTATAGTCACCAAACTTCATGGTCATGGTCCTTAGGTAGGGAGATTACAATATTGTTAAAATGACGTCATTACGTAATCTAAGATGGCCGCCGTCTAAAAATAGCACAAATTCTTCAAAAATCATCTTCTCAAGAACCGCCAACCGGATTTCGATAAAACTTGGTGGGAATGATCGATGTACAAAGCTCTTTCAAACTTGTTAAAATGGTGACCCCGTGGTCTAAAATAGGCGTGGCCCGTGTGGTCAAATTGGGGTCAAATTTTGTTTTTCACCGAATATGGTCATGTCAAATAGCAAATCGAAGGTATCAAGGAGGCGATCACTCTGGTGCATTATTTGTCGAAATCGGATGGTTATGTCATCCAAGATGGCCGCCGAAAGGTCAAGAGGTCGTTCTTTTATTAGATATTTCAAAATTCTTCTTCACATGAACCGCTTGGCCCATGGTAGCCAAACTTCACAGTTATGGTCCATGGGTGAAGCCTTTTCAGATTTGATAAAACGGAGGTCGTCGCTAATCCAAGATGTCCGCCGTCTAAAAATAGCAGAGATTCTTAAAAATCTTCTTCTCATGAACCGCCAGCCGGATTTCGACGAAACTTTGTAGGAATGATCGATGTACAATGCTTTTTCAAAGGTGTTAAAATGTTGACCCCGGGTGTCAAAAATGGGCGTGTCTCGTGGCGTTAAATTTTATTTTTTACCAAATATGCTTATGTCATATATCAAATTGAAGGTATCAATGAGGCGATAGCTCTGGTGCAATATTTGTCGGAATCGGATGATTATGTCATCCATGATGGCCGCCAAAAGGTCCATTTATTCGAGATTTTGAACGTCTTTTTCTCAGGAACCACATGGCCGATGCTGGCCAAACTTCATAGTAAGTTGAGATCCTTCGGTGTTTCATTTTCAGATTTGGTAAAATGAGAGACATCGCTTAATCCAAGATGACCGCCATCTAACAATAGCACAATTTGTTTAAAACACATATGAACTCAAAGTCACATTCTCCTCTGGTGTTCATGGAGTCAGGTGAGCGAATTAGGGCCATCATGGCCCTCTTGTTTATTAATTATACGCCATATTACACATAGAATAAAATAATAATAATAAAGTAATTTTAAAGAAAAGAAACATTTAAAAAGAAAATAAAAAATTAGTATTTTACCACAAATTATGTCCGTCTCACTTTTTTTTCATTTGAACAAGATTGGGGAACTGAGATGACTTGTAATAACAATCGGATGGAAAACAAGACAGATCGGGCTGAAATCTCACATTTTAAGGAGCATTAATGACATTTTAGTAATATATGTATATACATGTAAGTTATGTGATAGAAAATGCATATGTATTTTTGATGATTTTTAGAAAAATTGAAAAGTACCTATTTACTTCATATGTCAATCATGACTCAGTGTGTCAAGTCTGAGTCATGTTTTCACTGACTACACATCAGCATAGCAAAATTGGTTCTAAACTTGACAGGGCTCCAGATAAGGAATTAGTAATTGAGTATTGTCACTCCATCAAGCAATTGGGTATTTCAAAATCTTAATTGGGTCAAATAAAACCACACTACTATTTACACATCAACAGACAGCAATTATTTAATACCGGCTGAGTAGTGATCGATAATTATTTTTACCCGTCCATAAACATAGGATTATATTAAGGTATTCAATAATTGCTGTCTGTTGATGTGTAAACAGTAGTGTGATTTTATTTTACCCAATTAAAATTTTGAAATACCCAATTGCTTCAGAAATGATGGAGTGACAATACTCAATAACTAATTCCTTATCTGGAGCCCTGTCATGTTTATAACCAATTTTGCTATGCTGTTGTGGTATCCAGTACGCTGTTCATTTTTACACAGCGAGATGCGCAGAATTATCAGAAAAAAATATGACAGGTGTTTCATATTGTTGCCGTTGCCCTCAATAAATTAGATACTACACTAAAAGATACCAACTGGCAGGAGGTGCCCATTTTGTTACAGTGTAACGGTGTAACATTGTAACGAAGGATATTTACCCCAGTAACTGACATATACTATGTTTTATTGCTTATTTTTAAAAATATTAGACATGTTTTCTAGGGGACCTTAACAATGCTAAAGTGTGTAACGTATGGGGAAATACTGTAACAAATCGTAACAAGATTTAACAGAGTTGCATTTTATAATAATCTGCACATATTCATGGTGTAAAGACTGTAACGAAAGGCCAAACAAATTGGACATGTTTTCTAGGGGACCGTAACAATGATATAGTGTGTAACGTATGGGGAAATACTGCAACAAAGCGTAACAAGGTGGAACAGAGTTGTATTTTAAAATATCCTGCACATCTTCATCGTTACACTGTAACGGTGTAACGACTGTAACGAAAGGCCACACGAAAATTGGACAATGTTTTCCAGGGGACCGTAACAATGATAAAATGTGTAACGTATGGGGAAATACTGTAACAAAGCGTAACACGGTGTAACATAGCTGTTTTTTTAAAATACATGTATCCTGCACATCTTCATCGTTACACTGTAGCGGTGTAACGACTGTAACGAAAGTCCAAAAAAAATGGACATGTTTTCTAGAGGACCGTAGCAATGCTATAGTGTGTAATGTATGGGGAAATACTGTAACAACGTGTAACAAGGTGCAACAGAGTTGTATTTTAAAATATCTTGCACATCTTCATCGTTACACTGTAACGGTGTAACGACTGTAACGAAAGGCCAAACAAGATGGACATGTTTTCCAGGGGACCGTAACAATGATAAAGTGTGTAACGTATGGGGAAATACTGTAACAAAGTGTAACAAGGTGTAACAGAGTTGTATGTTAAAATATCCTGCACATCGTCATCGTTACACTGTAACGGTGTAACGACTGTAACGAAAGGCCAACAAAGATGTACATGTTTTCCAGGGGACCGTAACAATGATAAAGTGTGTAACGTATGGGGAAATACTGTAACAAAATGTAACAAGGTGTAACAGAGTTGTATGTTAGAATATCTAGATGGCCGCGGTCAGCATATCATGCCCTCCGAGGCATTTGATAACAATTGGATTGTTGAGATATTAGGTCCTTAAAAACTTTTAACATATATTTTGCAAAAACTTGTACCTTGGGCATGGATGCCACGGTGTAGTCCTGATTGTCCCACATTTGTTAAATCTGGTCATTTTCCATGTGGGACAATCAGGATTTTGTTACATGTAATATCATAGACCTAGTGTTAGTTGGAGTATGCTCTGTGTCCACTTTCAAGTTGGAGATACAGGATTAAAATGAAAAACAGAAGTTGATAAGAAACTTTTAATAAAGCTATTCCAGTTATATACATGCATATAAGAAAATACAAGAAAATACACCTGTTTTGTCAGTACATTATCAGTACATTAGAATCGTCTCGATTTTTAGCTCGCCTGCACGAAGTGCAGAAGAGCTTATGGCATACCCCCGGCGTCGTCGGCGTCGTCGGCGGCGTCGTCGGCGACTTCGTCGGCGTCGTCGGCGTCGGCGTCGTCCACAAACTTAACGTTGGGGTAAATGTCTTATAACTTCTGTTTCCTTTCATGGCCCACCTCCCGACCCTTACCCCAGGGTCAAGGTCACAAACTTAGCACATTCACAAACTTAAAGTTGGAGTAAATGTCTTATAACTTCTGTTTCCTTTCATGGAACACCTTGTTATTTCATACATGCATTCCTCAGATGACCCTCTATCATGCTGTAGCAAATGCATGACCAACCACACAACCCTTACCCCAAGGTCAAGGTCACAACCGTAGCACATTCATAAACTTAATGTTGGGGTAAATGTCTTATAACATCTGTTTCCTTTCATGGAACGCCTTGATATTTCATACATGCATTCATCTGATGATACTCTATCGTGCTATATCAAATCCATCACCCAACGCCCACCCCATACCCCAGGGTCAAGGTCACAAACTTAGCACATTCATAAACTTAACGTAGGGGTAAATGTCTTATAACATCTGTTTCCTTTCATGGAACGCCTTGATATTTCATACATGCATTTCTCAGATGATCCTCTATCATTCTGTAGGAAATCCACAACCCATCACCCAACCATTACCCAAAGGTCAAGGTCACAAAATTAGCATGTTCATAAACTTAACGTTGGGGTAAATGTTGTGTAACTTCTGTTTCGTTACAGGGAAAGCTTTGAAATTTCATACATGCATTCATCTGATGATCCTCTATTGTGCTACAGCAAATCCATGACCCACCCCTTTTCCCAAGATCAACATCATAAACTTAACGTTGGCGTAAATGTCTTTTTATAACTTCTGTTTCTTTACAGGGAACGCCTTGATATTTCATACATGCATTCATCTGATGATACTCTATCGTGCTATAGCAAATCCATGACCCACTCCTTTCCCCAAGGTCAAGATCATAAACTTAACGTTGGGGTAAATGTCTTATAACATCTGTTTCCTTTCATGGAACGCCTTGATATTTTATACATGCATTCATCTGATGATACTCTATCGTGATGAGTAAATCCATGACCTACCGCTAATCCCTTACCCCAGGGTCAAGGTCACAAACTTAGCACATTCATAAACTTAACGTTGGGATAAATGTGTGATAACTTCTGTTTCTTTACAGGGAACGCTTTGATATTTCATACATGCATTCATGTGATGATCCTCTATTGTGCTATAGCAAATCCATGACACCCCAGCACCTCTTTCCCCAAGGTGAAGGACACAAACTTAGCAGATTCATACATGCATTCCTCATGTGAATATATATCATGCTGTAGAAAATCACCAACTTAGTGCGTTCATAAACTTAAAGTTGGGTTAAATTTTGTTTTACTTCTGTTTTCAGGGAGCGCATTGATATATCATACATGCATTCATGTGATGATCCTCTATTGTGCTATAGCAAATCCATGACACCCCAGCACCTCTTTCCCCAAGGTGAAGGACACAAACTTAGCAGATTCATACATGCATTCCTCATGTGAATAGCTATCATTCTGTAGAAAATCACCAACTTAGTGCGTTCATAAACTTAAAGTTGGGTTAAATTTTGTTTTACTTCTGTTTTCAGGGAGCGCATTGATATTTCATACATGCATTCATGTGATGATCCTCTATTGTGCTATAGCAAATCCATGACACCCCAGCACCTCTTTCCCCAAGGTGAAGGACACAAACTTAGCAGATTCATACATGCATTCCTCATGTGAATATATATCATGCTGTAGAAAATCACCACTTAGTGCGTTCATCAAACTTAAAGTTCGGGTTAAATTGTGTTTTACTTCGGTTTTCAGGGAGAGCATTGATTTTACATACATGCATTCATGTGAGATTCCCTCTATTGTGACTATAGCAAAATCCATGCACCCACCCCTTGCACCTCTCTTCCAACAAGGTCGAAGGACACAACAATTAGCTGGATCTTCATAGCAGGCCATTCCTCATGTGAATAGCTTCATTTCTGTAGAAAATCACACTTAGGTGCGGTTCATAAACTTAATAGGTTGTGATTAAATTTTGTTTTTTTACTTCTGTTTTTCAGGGAGCGCATTGATATTTCATACATGGCATTAGGTGATGATCCTCTATTGGCTATAGCAAAATCCATGGTCACCCCTGCACCTCTTTCCACCAAGTGAAGGACACAAAACTTAGCAGATTCATACATGCAATTCCTCATTGTGAATAGGTAACTTTCTGTAGAAAATCACCAACTTAACTTAGTGCGTTCTAACTTATAGTTGAGTATTAAATTTTGTTTTATTTTGTTTTTCAAGGGAGCGCATTGCTATTTCATACATGCATTCATCTTAATATGCTATATTATGCTACAGCAAACGCACGACCCACCTTGCACCACTGACCCCAATGTCAAGGTCCACCGCACGCCCCTTAACCCAAGGTCAAGTTATATAATATTCATGTTTTTTATGCAACTGTGCCAAGTTTGAGTGAATGCTGCCAACAGGCGAGCTTCGTTGTCTTCTGACAACTCTTGTTTAATAAATAGTATACATATATATCAGTCTATGACGTCTAGATATGGAGTAGGTTTGATTCGGCGTCAGCGTACTCCATCATCGTCAGTTCGCCAGTCTGCAGACGCATCATCAAGTTGCCGAGTCGCTGCTCGATTTGTTGGTGTCGTCTACGTTTCACAGGGCGTGCACCGCCAGCCTCAAACTGTAGATTATTAATGTACGATGCTGCCTCGATTTGCTGCATGATTTGTATGATGCAAAAGATGTTTGGATGTGCGTGGTGAACTGCCTTCTTGAGTTTGTTGTACCAGCTTTCTAGATGGTTAGTTGTCCTGGGTCCCTGTGTGGCATAGTGATTCCATATTGCTTTGTCGCCCCTGTCAACCCACTGCTCAGTGACGTAGTCAGTGAATGGGGTGACGTCAACTGGGAGCTCTTCTGCTTCAGCAGCTTCCAAAGCCTCAAACCGTACGTCTTCAACTTCATCTACTGGAACCAACGGAAGATGCCCTTCTCACCAAATCGATGTACACTGTTTATAATCAACTTCCTTTGATGTTCTATTATTCAATTGGCTTTACTAATTATCAAAGAACTGTAGATAATTGGATTATTTAACAATACACACTTTGAAACACTAATTTAAACTAAAACTTATAACAACATGTTATGCCACTTTATTTTTTATTAATATATTTATTTTATTTATATTTGCATATATACAATTATAACTAGCATACAATGTTACTTTATTGAAAAAGACTATAGCCTGAAATCTGCAACATCCAGTTACCTGTAAAAACCAAATGTGGGACAATCAGGACTACTGGACACTCAAATGTGGGACAATCAGGATTAAACCGATGCCACATGGATGGACAATAGAATGAAAATATGGATGAGGATAAAGAGATTTGTAATGTCAATTGGATGTATGGTTGTGAAGATATTTGGTACATAAACAGTTAACACAGATTTTTGTATAGACCAGCATAGCTCTGCACAGCATGTGCCCATCTTGCATAGGCCAGCATAGCTCTGTACCACGTATAGATGTACAGCATGTGCTCGTACAGACCAGCATAGCTCTGTACAACGTGTACATGCACAGCATGTGCCCGTCTCATATAGACAAGACCAGCATAGCTCTGTCTGTACAATGAATAGATGTACAGCATGTGATCACGTCTTGTATAGACCAGCATAGCTCTGTACAACGTGTACATGCACAGCATGTGCCCGTCTCGCATAGACCAGCATAGCTCTGTCTGTACAACACATAAATGTACAGCATGTGCCCGTCTTGTATAGACCCGTATAGTTATGTACTATGTACTGTTTTCCCATGATGATGATCCAGCTTATTTCATTTGTTTATTTGGAGATTAAATTTAGACACAGCTGGACATCAAAATTGGTCATCTGTGTGATCTATAGAAAGGAGATCAGGAGAAAATATGGGAAAACCTCCCATGTTGGTCACCTGGTAATCCATAATACGTATAGCAAGGAAATAAAATATAGAGGACAACCAAATTGAAATCTCACAAAACCTGGTGTGTTCGCGCCTGTTTAAAATCCTAGCCAGTTTATGTGAAAATGTGAAGTGGCTATACCATCATATCATCACTTAAAAATATAAATATCAGAACAAATATTCATAACATAATCACGTTATTACTACCAGTCCCTTCAAAATAGATTTTTTAATTATTGAGGTGTTGTTTTAGAACGTTATCATATATAATGAGTTTGGTGTGAAGTTTAGGGTGGACACCGCTTATCTACCCAGGTTGGTCAGATTACCGGCAATACCGATATGTAAACCAGTGTAGTCCCTGATATTTACCCAGGATGATCTGACCACCAGCAATATGCAGACCAGTTAGTCCCTGATGATGTCGGACTATTGGCAATATGTAGACCAGTGTAGTTCCTGATCATAATGGATATCTACCCAGGGTGGTTGGACTACCTGCAATATGTAGACCAGTGTAGTTCATGATCATAATGGATATCTACCCAGGATGGTTGGACTACCTGCAATATGTAGACCAGTGTAGTTCCTGATCATAAATGATATCTACCCAGGATTGTCAGACTATCGGCAATATGTAGAGCAGTGTAGTTCCTGATCACAATATCGGCAATATGTCGACCAGTGTAGACATCTACACAGGATGGTCGGACTATTGGCAATATGTAGACCATTGTAGTCCCTGATCATAATGGATATCTTTCCCAAATGGTCCCACTATCGGCAATATGTAGATCAGTGTAGTTCCTGATCACAATATCGGCAATATGTAGACCAGTGTAGTTCCTGATCATAAATGATATCTACACAAGATGGTCGGACTATCGGCAATATGTAGACCATTGTAATTCCTGATCACAATTGTACTACCCAGGATGATCGGACTATGGGCAATATGGAGACAAGTATGTAGAATTTCCAACTTGTATTCATACAGAAATATAATTTGAAAATCAGTTACAACAAAACTTATCAAGAACAATGTGGTAAGGTATACATGTGAACATTATTGTTCACTATTGCACAAAAGCAATACCTGTGCTGACTGAAGATAACACAATATTGTGCATGTTTACTTCCAAATATGAAACTTTCAAAATAAGTATGCAAGTTTAAGGTTAGCTTAGAACACTCAGCTATACGGATGACTTTTACTATTTCATTTGTCTTTTATATTATCTGTATCCTTATAGCTGAGACCCGGCCATTATAAAATATGGTCAGAATAACAGCCTGTTCTGTTCTCGCGTTTTGCGAATAAAAGGAAATAAAAGGATAATCCAGATCAAAGTAGGTATATTTAGATGTTTATTATTGGTCTCTGCAAGTTGTTTAACGTAACTGCAAAGTATTAAACCGCTCGCTCGACAATAAATGCCAGGACAGAATGGAGGTTGTTGTGACCATATTTTATAATGGCCGAGTCTCAGCTAATAAGGATACAGATAATATAATGAAATGACAGATGAAATAGTAAAAGTCATCCATATAGCTGAGATTATCTAAGCTAGTTTAAAGTCAAGGAGCCAGGTCACTAAAAACACACAATATGTGCATACCATGTATTATTATATTGCTTTCTCCAAAATATTAATTCCTAAAAACACATTTCATTATTCCGCAAATTATTTATTACACATCCTAAATTCCCACTCCATAATTTAGCCCTATCAAACAGGTTCGCAATTAAAACTTTTTGCTGCACTCGACAAATTTAACATGTTCTAACGCACCGACTGCATGCAGACTAATAATTTGGAAATTATAATTTCCATTATCAGGGTATAGATTGTAGTTTGTGCTGGTGTTATGTTGGATGCTATTTGGTGGTATTTATTCTGCAATTGGCAATTTAGTCATAAAGTTCATGTTCTAGCCGTTGTATATTTTGGCAGGTTGCCATGGCTATATGACATGGGGGATGTGTGATTTATGACCCATAGGTGTAAGGTCACTTCATGAGAAAATGGATTAGACTACATTTTTAAGTATTAAAATTTGTAAATGTGTGTAGTTTGATCATGATATTCCATGCTGACTGTCAATTATATTGTCACCATAGTATTGATAGCCTAGTAGGTTGTTGAACAAAATCTCACAAAACAACATAAAGTGTTACTGTTCTAAGCTGGTGTAAAGACAATAGTGCGTAACAATGGAAATGGGCAACGTTAAGCCATAAATCACACTGAAAATGAAATATAAAAAGTAGTAAAATATGAAAAGTTTGTAAGAGTTTCTCTAGTTAGAGTCCAGTATGCCACGGGGGAATATCCATGTTTACAAACATAATGTGGAGTTATTTGATGAAATTCTATCAAATATTGATTTTATTTAGAAAAATCGATTTTCCTATGTGAATTTAACATCATGGAGCAAAAAGGAGGGTCGAAGCTGGAGGTTGGAAAAAAAAGACTAACTTGGCTAGATAGATTGGAAATGACGTAACAAAAATTACATTTTGAAAATCGGTCCAGAAATTCGAAAATTATTAAAATATATATATTTGTAACCCCCATGTTAAATTCACATATGAAAATATTTTTTAACAATAAAATCAATATTTGTTGGAATTTCATAAATTAACAAAAAACTTCCGCTCCAGTCACCAGAGTGACATAACCCCAGTCACTAAAGTACATAATAAGCAAATCTTTGTAGTTTCTCATATAGGGCAAAGTAAAAATCTGCCATTGCTTATGTTCATATATGTTTCATCAATCTTATTGCTTGTTGTTTATTGGTGTTTAACGGCCTATCAACAGCTACGGTCATTTAAGGCCGGGCCATCATGCTCGATCCCTCATTTAACCTGATGCATCAATCTGAATGATTATA
>CM055274.1:34590249-34734099 GCA_029237695.1 Conchocele bisecta | reverse complement strand
TGACGTCACCATGTGGAGCAGACGAGGACCTTTCAGAACGGAGTGGCTCAACGTCTAACGTCAATTTATGTGACACACTTAGGTGGGAAACCGAGAGTGGACGATTTCGATCTAAATAGAAACTTTACATATAGTTTGATCATTGATTTTAGTATGATTCATGAGCTCTTGGATGTGTCTTTATATAATTGATGAATACTGACTACATAACTAAGACTGAGTAGACCGAATCGTTTCTACGTTTGACAAACGTTTTGCAATCAGGAAGGAACTTAAACAACGTAGGCATACATACATGTAGTGTTTCTGTCACCACATAATAGTTTAGCATATTTATTTTGTTACAAAGAGAAAATAAGCTGTTAACTAATTAATATTTTGTCTGAAAATTCGATTTGAGGCGGATTTCACAAGGTTGTTTACACGTTACTACAGTAACCGAGAGGAGTTGCTTCCCATAACTATACAATACGAGTTGCTTCCCTAGCCGATCGATAAAAGTAAACAGTTTATCGATGAAGCCTTGTCGGCCTTGGTGGCCGAGTGGTCTTGTACTGGATTAATACACAAACGTCCCCGACTTCAAACCGCTGTAACTGCAAATATTGTTTTCTATTTATTACCCAATTTAAATGTAACATGAATGTTCACACCTGTAGTTTTAAGAGTTGTGCTTTCTAATTTAAAAATAAAAACAATAAATTATGTACACAATTCACATATACATTATGTCGCGTGACACGTGTATTCTTGTACATTCTGGAATCCGTATAATTGTATATTTGTGGTGTGTGGTACTGTGTTGTATTGTTGTGCGTATTATTGGTTTCACATCCCTGTGATTCCACATACCTGTGGTTTCACACACCTGTGGTTTTTTGCACACCTGTGGTTTGGCATGTACATTTGCCATGTGCAATGTGCGTGTAATAAGGGGGCTTATGTTGTATTGGTGGAGATACGTTTATGCGTGTCCTATTTGCGGATTTAAATATACGTCTATTTTATGAGCAATGTTTTACTGATGTCACGCCATATTTGCCACAGACTATGCATGTGTGTGGTAGAGAACTCGTTGACTGCGTGTGCTGGTTTCGCTAGGGAGAAGACCTTTTAGTATTACGGATGTCCACTGTCCGTGCCAGCCGAGTTTGTCCGAGTGTCAGTTGTTCACCATATAAGGGACCTTCTATAGGTGAAGCCAGTATATAGCGCAGACCATACCATGGTCTGCCCTGTTATGTATGCTACGGGTTAGTGTTTCATCATAGCCTGGTACTGGCCAACACGGATATATCAGATCCCATAATGGTGATGTTTGTGTCGTGATATTTCCGTAAATGACCACGATATTTGAGTTTAGTATGTGCTACACTCTCATTTGAGTGTATAGCCGTAGGACCGTTATGGAGGGGTTTGGCGGGGCCAAGAAGCGACCTTCGCATTGTCGAGACCAGTCGAGTAGATTTCGGATTATGAGATCTGGGTCTATAGTGTGCAGATTTATGGTAGTGTGGGTATACCATGTTGGATAGTATTTATTCCACGAGGGCTGTACACTGGTTTGGTTGAATATAAGGCGTGGGAACATATATTTATGCCAAATATAACCCACGGGTGACATGGCAAAAGCCATGGTTTTGTAGTATTTATGTGAGATGTCGTACGAGGGGTAGGCATATCCATTATTCCGTGCATGGTTTCACTGGTGCGTATATAAGCGATGTCTCGCTATGTGTTGGCGGGACACATATATTCTGGTTACAGAAGACTAGTACTGTATTCACCAGTGACACGGAGGATTTTGGTATTTACCTAGAACATTTTATTTCAGCTGTGATTTGCCGTTGTTCGATTCCCGTTTTAGTCTGTTGTGCATCCTGTCTGTCTGTCTGTCTGTGCGTATTCGTCCAGTAATTGGAGATTCATTTCATTTCTGTAGCCTCTTGAGAACGCTCCAGCGAGCCACATTGGACGTTTTGGTCCACTCGTTTGAGGGCAGACCCCAGTCAGTGCAGAGTATCGGGTCGTCCGAGTGTCCGTACGTCTGTCTGGCGCAGTGTGTGTAGCAGCTCCGGGTACAGGCCTGTATAGAGCAGTGTGTGATAGCTACCTCGCGTTCAGCAGACAGTCACAGCCATAGTTTAGTGAAGTGAAACGCCATACACACATATCATATCATTATACTACCACCGAGTTGAATGTCACCTAAGTGAAACTTTTCCCGGCGTCTTAGCCAACGTGATAATCGCCATTTTGTATTATATCGGAACTTTACATCCGTCAACCACTTCCGGTATTACAACCCATTGATTCACCATGGATACTTTACATCCGGTCTACCACATCCGGGTTGCTACAGTCGAGTGATACATAGGAACTTTACATCTGGTCCACCATTTCCGGAGATAATACTACCTGTGGAACTTTACTTCCGGGAACCAGCTTCCGGAACATTATCGTTATTGACTATCATGTGATGTAACCACATCCGGCTTTGACTTTGACATTCATACTTTGGAAATATATTGCATAGGCAATACACATGTATACTTTGATAGTGTATGGTAATACTCCTATCATGGCATATCATGGCTAAAAGATTGTAGTAAGACTACATATATTGTTTATGGATTAATCCACTTGAAGTTGGATTATAGCCATATTGTTGACTAGACCTCATATTGCGGGTGATGCAGACCTTGGGACCTTGATACTCAGAGGTTACACTATCTATTGAGATACGCCAGCACTGGGGTAGCTCAGATGATTGTCATTTGTCCTCCAATGTTCGTTATGCAATGTTATACTTGTATGTTATTTCACTTTGATTAGCGATCATCAAAGTACTTGTGCATTCATACTATTGTCCACTACGGGACCATTGGGATACCACATACCGAGTTTATTCGTCTATAGCTTTTAAGTTGCGTTAAAGTATAACAGTCGATTGGCTTACAACCTTGTAGTAATTGAATAGTATCATGCACAGTACAGTGATGTTCGCATATCAATGTATCATGTATTCCTGTGTGTTCCCCATGTAATATAGTGTACATTATAAGTGATTAAATGACTACGTGTACTTATCTACTCTGGCCTATCTCTTACACTTCAACTGCATTGTTACCACTTTTCGTTCGTCAGATCAAGCTATATTGGCCATAACGTCATAACAATTGAAGTATACTTGGTTCATATGATAATTGGGGGAGACAATTTGTCTCGATCATTCCTGACCTTGGTAATGACCTTGACACATTAAATGGCCGGAGCAATGGGATAACTATCACTCGGACCTGGCATTGACAACAGTGTAGACGCAGACCAGCCGCCGCCGCATTTCCAACGAGTCAACACTGTTTGGCACTCATTAGCAGCTACAAATGTGTTGTCCATTTGGAGGAGTTATGAAGTATTTGTACGCCGGGACAAGAGAAAATGTGTCATCAGATATTTCAAACAGTGTTGACCAAGATCAACTGCGCCGCATTCAATACGGGAATTTGGTGTTTACTCCTTGATATTGCATTTGCGCTTCTGAAAGTTTCAGTGATTGTTGTTGTAACCACGTGATCATGCACTTTGATGTACATGTACTTATAAAACATTTGTTAGACCATGTGTAATATAATGTACGGCTCACGCGACACATAATGCGTCTCGTGAACTGGTAATGTCCAATACGTGTTCATATCGTTCTATCTTTAAAAATAGCCACGTTACTTCATATTATAGTCGACTGCGACTTGCTAAGACAGTTTCGAGACTTGATATTTTACTACGCTGAATTAGCCATAACTCTAGTATTATACCTGTAACATAAAATGTTAACTTACCAGGAACTTAATATCTTAATTATAAGTTAGATCACGGTTCGTCCGCATGCACGAGGAGATAATCCGCGAGCTTTAGCGAGCGGATTATCACTCGTGCATGCGGACAAACGTGATCTAACTTATTTATCACATCCTCATGCACATACCTTCCACACGAGCTGTGATCATATATAATTACAGTATAATCTCTCTACACCAGACATCTTGTGGACCCCATTGTGTTTAATGTAGATTGTGTACACTGTAATATATTTCATTGTCTTGTCTGTTCATTATATATAATTACAAACAAATGTTCACGGAGTGCTTAATTGCAGTGAAGCCTCGCTAAACCGGACACCCCAGGGTGTCCGGTTTAGAGAGGTTTCACTGTATATAAGCGTATTATTAACAGGTACTTTTTTAATAAAAATACTTAGAGATAAACATCTAAATACGGGTATCATACTGTTCCATGTCATTGTGTAAATTTCACCCGGATTCTGCCGAGTGACACAGTAGGAAATTATTGCAATATTAAGTGGGAGGAAACACTGTTACTCATGCACTAATGCTACTTTTGGGTCGAGCCAAAAATGGCGTATCAAAGCACGCAGTTGGACAAAGTACCATTTGTCATACAGAGTAGGTGTATCGGTTATAATAATACCAGTATATCGTCACGTGGCTATATTTAACAATTATTGCGCAGGCAATACAGCTCAGTGTCACAAAGTATTACATCAACAGTACTTATATTTCCAGAGAGATATAATTCTCTTCCAGTACTCATTAATAAACAATTGTAATGCATTATCTTGTCAAAAATAATCATAATTATATTAAGAGGTTGTACATAATGCATTTCGATTGTTACATGTATCGCCATTGTGTCATTCTACTATTATGTTGCATACCTCATGTTGTCATGTCATGTGACCTGAGTGAATAAACGATCATTATTTTATACATAGCGTTAACAGCCAGGCGCGGATCCAGGTTTTTGGGTTGGGATGGAGGGGGGGGGGGGTGGGAACTTGTTAATTGAATTTATAATTTATACCTATTACCGTCATTGATACATCGGTAATTAAAATTAAGCAACAATGTCAATCTCCGCCGCCCTCTCAATGGCAATTTTTGATTTTTTCTATTCTTGGAAAAAGTACTCGTGACAGGTTTGAAACTGTTTCATTATGCTGCACTAGGGGTCATTTTTTTCATAAATAAAGTACGTACGAATGGCGTAGATTCTGATGAGACGGCTCGTGAATAGCCGGCTCATCGGGATCTACAGTTTCAAACGTTTTGATAAAGGAAAAAGGTACGTCTGTCATGTTCATAGCGTTCATCTGCAATCCAAAATAATACAATCAGCATTATGATTGGTCTGTCGCTATCTTGCATGAAAATCGACTCGCGTTTTTCATCATCTCGCCTTCCGCTTTTTTAATTACATTTTGCTGTAGCCCGAATTATAAAACGCAGTTGCGTACACATAACATTCTGGTTAGTTTGGCTCATGCGAGTAGATGCGAGATCGTGAAGCAAACATGCGGGATCGCGCGGCGAGGTAGCGAAAACGCAAGATTTAATATGATCGCGTGTTTTCGTCTCGCAATCTCGCGATCATACCTAAAGGAAACAGGCAACCAATTGATTTCCCATAGACCCACAATCATACAAACATGACAATCGCAAACCACCTGCGACAAAATCATTCCTGGAGTCAGTTACCTAAGCCAGTTCTAGATACATGCCAAACACGGGGTCATGCGGGTTTATTCGGAATTTCCATGAGCAATTTCCCCTTTTTGGACGGAACCATCTACTTTCACTTTCGAAATCTCTATCTCACCCCACATCAAGTCGCACCCAGAAAATTTAACCTGCATGTGTAGAGCATGCACATAATATAATCAAATGTTTGGCACAGACATATACGGCAGCTTAAAAGGGATATTTTTTCTATGTCGTTCCCACGAGATAGCATCTCGTTACCACGACATAGCATCTCGTTACCACGAGATAACATCTCGTTACCACGAGCTATGTCGTTCCCACGAGTTAGCTATGTCGTTCCCACGAGACAGCATCTCGTTACCACGACATAGCATCTCGTTACCACGAGATAGCATCTCGTTACCACGAGTTAGCTATGTCGTTCGCACGACATCGCATATCGTTCCCTCGAGATTGTAGCCAATGAAAACGAAGCATAATTACCGCCATATTAGTCCGACAGCCGGGAGCTTATTATACAGCAAATTGATTAACATAGTTTTTTTATTGGCGATTTTGCTTGTACATGTCATCCACATCCATAATCCGGCTAATGACACTTTGAGTCTCTGTCATTCTTGAGCGCTTTGAAAAATTTGCATAAATTCAAAATGGCCGCCTACAGTTATAGTAAGCCGTGTGAGGTATTGAAGTAATTTAACAGCGTAAAGTGGATTTACTTGACTTATCAAATAAGCGGTCAACATTTGTAATATTCGATTCAATTCACTGTGACATGGAAAAATCCAAAATGGCTGCCAAATATGACATATTTTACATATAACTACTCTCACACTCTATATCAAAGCAAACATGATACTGATATTGGATATATTGACACAATAAACGCTTTCAGTACGTTAGATATGTTCGTAGACAAGTTGTTGAACAGGGGAAGTCCAAGATGGCCGCCACGTATAAATATAGTATCATATAACAATAATATAAACGACTGATAATTAAGCATGTAACTGCATATTAGCGCCATATCGTAGTAAATTGGTATAGATGTATTTGATTTAGGCATACACTGAACGTTTTCAGTAACTTAGAAATATATTTAAATAACAGTGCCAATAGCAGAAGTCAGAAATGGCCGCCAAATATTAAAGAAAATCACGTTGCCTTATAATGTACTGGGGCTATTGATTAATGTAAGCATATTAGTATACATATCTCAGGTTTATGGGCACATTGGGCGTTTTATGTAACTTTCAAATGAAATATTAGACAAATGTGTCAATAGAAGAAGCCTTAGATGGCCGCCAGATATAAATTACCTTGCAATGATAAGCATAATGTGTAATTATTCAAATATGAAATGTCACGTTGACCTATTTCAAAGAAAACACACACACTTGTCTTGTGTTATTTAGTAACCGTGCTATGTAATTAGACACGTGTTCCAATAGAAGTCGAAGACCGCTGTCAAATATAAATTATAGCAACCATCGTTTAATAATTAATATAATTAAGTTCAGTCCAGCTCCATAGGGAGCACACTGTTATAGCAATAGTTTACTTATGAATAAAGTAACATGTTCTATACCTCCTTTATACATGTGTCACTGCATGTAGCAGACTTTCAAGTTGGTATTCCAATATATAACTAGATTACCTTATAGTAATCGTGAATAATAGCTATTTTTCTTTTCATCATTTTTGTTTTTGCAAATAATGCTTTTCTTAAGCAACTATATTAGTTATCATACCGGTGAACCTGCCAGCCAATATAACCATGCAATTGCATACGTTATATATCAAAAGTGTTTTATTTTATAAAAAACAAGAGAAAATCGGACAAGTGGTGTAATGTTTGCTGATAACACAGGTATTGATAAATAAATGTTCAAATGGAGTGTTTTCACAATGGTTGTGTTCCACTTTTCTGGCGAACACCATATGCATCCACTCAATTTGTGCAATGAATTCACAAAGTGAGACCCATAAGAAACCAACGCAATAAATAACTCCTAATAAACAAATTACATGCGCACATCGGTGGTCGCAGAACCTTCAACGCGGCACAATCATGCTATCCACGATCAGCGGTGTACGGTCCCAAAACGAAAGGAACACTACATAAACAGTATAACAAATACAAAGCAAGCACAACAACAACTATTCTCCCAATGAACTACTGGTAAAGTAACAGGACAATCAAATCCCAATGAAGTACAGTACATGGACACATGACAAGAAGGATGCCACATTGGACAGGAATGTGCATAAAACAGAACACTTCTTGGATGGTTGAACCTGAACTGTTTAGCAAACCACCCGCTTACCTCGCCATCATGCTTCAAAAGCACATCAACATACAAGGCAATCAAAAACGAATACTATATCGTACGATAACGACAAACTAATTACAACAAAATATACAGTATACATGACATGAAAGTTAATATTGTAGATATGACTATACGAAAAGAAGAAGATATGATGACACAAAAACTCTAGCCGCAAGGGATGGCAGTTACGTTTTTTAGCATTGTCATATTAGTATATTAAATTTCGTGATTACTGCATTCGTTACATCCATTGCATGGTACCTTGAATGCTGTCATGTTGTATATATTGGTGTGTACTATGAGTATTGTAGTCTGCAATGACTATAACAGTTATTGTTACCGTGATTTAGTAGTGGCTTAACAGGAATGGCTGTCGTATATATCATTCCAATGTTTATTAGTTGTGTCCACACTATAATATTTATTCTACATTATCTCAGTGTTTTCCTCAGAATTATTGAATTTGTGATTAAATTTTATTTCATTGTTCAGCATTTACGTATGTTAACATGTCATATACATGCACTCCGTATTGAATTGTATGTAATAAAATCAACTGCACATGCATGTCAGACGTTGAATTCCGACTTAAACGAGAATGTTATTATAGAAACATTACATTATCTCATCATACAAATATAATTTGCTCTACATAATCAATAACAATCTGAATATACATTTATATCAATTGCTTGCAGCTTATCAAATGATAAGTGATATTAAAATGTTGTACATAAATCACCATGTACATGCCGCCCTTTAGTGAAAAGTATATACCTTTCGCAGAAAAATAACTTGTCAGAATGTAATAATATTAGTGCGAGTCCTTAGTTGCTATGGGGACCGTGGACATATATATATATATGTGTTCTCCATTTGTATTAGCCAGGTTAGCCAATTCGCGTGATTTCACAGTGAACTTGTAGAGCATTGAAGCGTTTGGAACCAATGGTATGAAAGAAAATCTTCTTGCCAACGTCCACTATATAAGTTATAATTACATAATTTGGTAGCCATATTGGATTTGGTATCAGAATATTGTCATCATGAAAGTTGATGTGGAATGGCAAGACAAGAAGGCTTTCCAAAATAAACTGAATAAGCCAACGTATATAACCAAGTGTACTACATGTATTTATAATATAAGTTTATGATTTGATTACTAGTAGAATGTACTATATTATCCGGCGCTCATTTTAGACTTCTGTTATTGAACGTTGTCTAATGGTGTATATTAAGTTAAGAAAACAAATGATCATCTTGACTTAATACCAGTATTTGGTATAATTACATTCTTAGATGTGACATCCGGGTGTAATTATATAAGCTAATTACTACAATAATATCAAAATAGTTGGCGGCCAACTTGGACTAATGCTGTTGAAACAATGATCTAATTGCGTACCTAAGGTACTAAAATCATTGTGTATCTAAATACAATACGCGTATGCACATTTGCTCTGATATAGGGTCTGAGTGCAATTATATATGTTTTCCTATGTAGAGATACGATTGCACGTATAATGTAATATATTTATGAATGGCGGCCATTTTCGGAGTTCTGCTATTTAGACTATTATTCAATTCCACAGCAAAGTTACAAAAATAAACAGTCATTGTTTCAATAAACCCAAGATTATAAAAATCATATTCTTTATTGTGACGAACTAGTGAAATTGTCACATTTGGTGGCCATCTTGGATTGTTCCCATAGTGCAGTTAAGGAATTGAATTTTAACTTTGCAAATTTTCATCTCTATGTCAAATACACCCAGCTTACGCTCTTAAATTGCTGAATTTCCTCATGTTAATGCAACTATATGGCGAACTATATCTATTTGACAGCCATCTTCAATTTGTGGAAATTTCTTAAAACGATCAAGGGTGACAGCTTGTCATCAGTTAGATTTCAAAACAATAAGGTCTGGACATGCAAAGTCAATACTAAAAAAAAACATATTATTCAAAACAATGTAAAGCCCAAAATTCGGCTGCCGGACTATATTGAACTATGGTTGAAAGAAACAATGGAGGCAATTATGCAGCATTTTCATTGGCTATCTATGTCGTGGGAACGAGATGCTATGACGTGGTAACGAGATGCTATCTCGTGGGAACGACATAGCTAACTCATGGTAACGAGATTCTATCTCGTGGGAACGAGATGCTATGTCGTGGTTTTAATCCTCTCATGTTAGGGACATGTGGCAATCTCTCGCATATGTTGATCGCAACAAAACGCTTTAGGAACTAGTCGGCCAATACATAATGTGACCGTAAACCAGCCCTGGTACAGCTTATCAACAAGGAGTACATTCCCAGGACAACGGCATTGATTGTTATCATTATGACAGACAGATAAATAAAACAGATGCTGCAGGAAAGGTATGTCAACGGCAGCCTAAAAGGGACATGCTCAATTACGTTTCTATGTCGTTCCCACGACATAGCATCTCATTACCACGAGATAGCATCTCGTTACTACGACTTGGCTATGTAGTAGTATATAGGGGGTCAGTTCGTTACCGCGAAGGTTGGGAGAGGTTGTAGGTGATAATAACGCTTCCATACACCAGGCAAAAAACCAAAATATGAAAAGCAGTCCCCAACAAAAAACAAATGTTGGCGTTGGGTGCCGCAATACAGAGCAACAAAGCCCCAATGCGCAGGCGGTACAATTCTGTGTCCGTTTTTTCTCTCTTTTCGAAAAAAGGGGAAAAACCGGTACTTTTTTGTGGGTGCTGGGAGACACTTGTGTGTATTGGATTCCGGAAATACAATTCGAAAAAAAGCAGTATATAGGGAGGCAGTTCGATACCGCGAAGTGTGGGGGAAGAGTTGGATGCAGTGGGTAGCCCCATAGGTGCCAAAAATAGTCCTGCTATCTCCACAACAAAATCAGGGTCTAGATCTGTATCCGAGATTCTGTCTGTAGAAGACGAAATGGCCCCACTACAGTGCTACGCAAAAGCAAGAAGAAATCTAGAACATTTGTAGCTACAGTACCAGACAGAAGTCTAGAATAGAAAGCATACATATTTTCTTTCCAAAGGGCTACTCCATGTAGAAAGAGTCGCGCCCTCCAGAGGGAGGGTGTACGGAGTCGCTAGTGGTGCACACTGGTGCGCAATCCGAGCAATCCGAGCAATTTGGCGAGCAAACCGAGCACACTGGTGCGCAATCCGAGCAATCCGAGCACAGCGAACAAGTATTTCGACCATTTCGAACAATTTAGGAATTCCATGTTGGACAAATGTCCCCCTCTAGATAGAAGCGTTTGCAAACATGCCAAAAACCTACTTGTCCCCGGAAAATATTGGCGAAATTATTTCCACCCGCGGGAAGGCTACGGCCGACGAAACAAAGAAGAAGTACGGGTTCGGTAGTGCTAGACTTCGAAAAATCTGGGACGATGCCGATGTAGAGCGTAGTACAAAGCCCGAAGAACCCCTAGAAGAACAAGAAACCCTAGAAGAACGAAAAATCCCACCCCCTGTAGTACCCGCGTCTGTCTACGGGGGCCCACCGCGCTCCCCACGAATCTACTAGAAGATACCAGCTCGTTCGAAGAATCTATGTTCGACATGGAGAGACGTTTGGAGACCCGGTTGGACACCCTGGAGCGCAAACTGTTGGATGCAATTTCCGGCGATCCGAAGAAAGACGACATGGAGGAGGTACACGACATTTGGAAAACCGTAGAGAATGCGAAGTGGTGGCTCGGGGTTCTCGCGGTGGTGTACGTGGTCTGCAAACCACTGTTCCCATTCGTGTCCCTAGAGTCTTGTAGAATATGGAAGAACATCCCAGACCCCGACGCCCAGTTCGTGCACTCCGCAAAACAGTCCGGTACGCCGAAGGGAAAAACTAGCGACTCCGTACACCCTCCCTCTGGAGGGCGCGACCCTTTCTACATGGAGTAGCCCTTTGGAAAGAAAATATGTATGCTTTCCATTCTAGACTTCTGTCTGGCACTGTAGCTACAAATGTTCTAGATTTCTTCTTGCTTTTGCGTAGCACTGTAGTGGGGCCATTTCGTCTTCTACAGACAGAATCTCGGATACAGATCTAGACCCTGCTTTCGTTGTGGAGATAGCAGGACTATTTTTGGCACCTATGGGGCTACCCACTGCATTCAACTATTCCCCCACACTTCGCGGTATCAAACTGCCTCCATATATACTGCTTTTTTTCGAATTGTTTTTCCGGAATCCAATACACACAAGTGTCTCCCAGCACCCACAAAAAAGTACCAGTTTTTCCCCTTTTTTCGAAAAGAGAGAAAAAACGGACATTGATTTTTTTTGGGGACTGCTTTTCATATTTTGGTTTTTTGCCTGGTGTATGGAAGCGTTATTATCACCTACAACCTCTCCCAACCTTCGCGGTAACGAACTGACCTCCTATATACTACTTATGTCGATCCCACGACATAGCATCTCGTTCCCTCGATATAGCATCGATATAGCATAGGATCTCGTTACCACGAGTTACCTATATTTTTTGAGATGTTCGTCTCTGATTTTATTACATGTATATGCATCTGGCAACATCTCAAACAAAAATAATATGTTCTAATTTGTAATTTGTTTTATGGCCTTAGTGAAACGGGCCTCAGTGGGACGTTTCACTAAACTTCGTACAACTAAAATGTTCGTAAGTGCAAACGCATGATAGTCTGTAAATTACACATTAACACTGTTTTCTTGGATTTACATTTATTGATCATAGGCTGCATAGGCAGCCTGTGCTCAATACATGTAAATCCATCAATTGAAATTTCCAGACGATCCTAAATTTGCACTTACGAACAGTTTAGCCGTACGAAGTTTAGTGAAACGGGCCTCTGGTGGTGTATTAACAGCGTAACAACCTACTGTCCACGGCATACGTGACTTGTGCCCATGCAATGACGAACAACGCCCGCAAATTGATGATCACCAGCATAGTGGTGGGAGTGGTATGGATTGCGCTCGTCGTTATACTACGTGTTGCCCTGGCATCGAAAGCATACTCCGGACACGGATATTAACCCTTGCGCCGCTATCTTTATTTTTTTGTCGTCGGCTGTTTATTTTCTAGTTTCCATTTGACAGCACTTTAGAATAATTAACAACATGCTTTGACAGCACTTCGGAAATGATTCTGAAGTGCTGTCAAAACATGTTTTTATTGAGAAATATGGCAAGATATAAAAGTAACAGCAGACGACAATTTTCGTGTGTAGCGGTCTATGGGTTAACACTATCGAGACAATCGTCACCACATGATTAACAGTGAACACATCGAAACAATGACAAACATTTGTGAATTATTGAACTTAAAGGGGCATTCCGGATTGTTTGAACAATTACTATATATGTATATTAAACAAATGAAAACGTGTTTTCATCCTGGCCCTGTGTAAAGTGGTTTAATTAAAGATATATGACGATACTGGGACCGCTGATTGCTTTTTTTTTCAGGATTTTTGGAGAAACAAAAAATAATAAAAAAAATAAGAATGTGTTTTCATCATGGTCTTGTGTAAAGTGGTTTAATTGAAGTGTATCTTCCCCTTCAATGAACTCAAAGGGACATATCAGAATTCTTGAGATAACAAAATACTATGAACAATAAAAACGTGTTTAATTTAAGATGCATGACGATACTAGGACGGCTGGGTTGTTTCAATTTTCACCGATATCGGTACATAAGTAACGGAAAGCAACAATATAGGAATTAAGATATTTATTAACCTATATTGAGGAAAATAGAAACAACCCAGCGGTCCTAGTATCGTCATGTATCTTAAATTAAACAGGTTTTTATTGTTCATAGTATTTTGTTATCTCAAGAATTCTGATATGTCCCTTTGAGTTCATTGAAGGGGAAGAAAACACTTGATGTATGTGACTGGGGAAATTGGGCTTTTTAGCGTTTTTGACGGCTAGTGTAGTCAGTGTTAACACTGATCGCTATTCAGTCAAGGAAATAACCACAATGATTCTAAGTGTTTACACCATTATCGGGCTGCAGGAGCGCACAAGTAGATCTGTATATATATGTGACTGTGACTGGAGGAATGGGATTACATGTAATAGGATTTGTGACCAGTGTAGGTCTCGATCAAATAGCACACTATTGTTTTAGGATATATATATATTTGCTTGTTAGAATCATGACGAGCGTTGTATCGATGAAATTACGAACTGTGCAGATCCGGATCATAATGTGTGTACACACACGCTGATTTTCGAAAAACCCATAAGCCCCACTTCTCCATTCAAATCCACATATTTGTTTAAACGGATCTGGTTAAGCCCAATAAGTTAATGTATACACTACATATGACATAAGTGTTTTCCTTTTCTTATCTAAACACGTTATTTTACGACCAGTGTAGATCCAGATCAGCGTGTGCATCCGCACCGTTTCAACATGATCTACATTGTTCGCCATTACATCAATGAAATAGCTATCATGCTTATAACACTCGTTATCAGTCTACATGAGTGTGCTATTTTATCTGGAACTATACTGGTCACAAATCGCATAAGCCCCATATATCGAGTATAGCCACATAAATTTATACCGCAAGGGAGTGGGGTGGGGAGTTGGACAGCTTGTGAACGTTTCACTAAACTTCGTACGACTAAAATCTTCGTAAGTGAAAATTTAGGATCGTCTGGAAATTTCAATTGATATATTTCGATTTATTGAGCATAGGCTGCATATGTAGCCCATGCTCAATAAATATAAATCCAGTACGTGTTAATGTGAAATTTACAGAGAATCATAATTTTGCACTTACGAACATTTTAGTCGTACGAAGTTTAGTGAAACGGGCCCCTGGGGACCGTTTCATTAAACTTCGTACGACTAAACTATGTCCATGGTACCAGATAAGGCTACTGTCGATCAATGAGCATTCTCAGAATCGTACAAACCATATATAGTTGGAATAACAATGATAGGAATGGATTCTGATATGTTAATTTTGCAACCAATCCAACCATCACTAGTCCATTTATGAGAAGGGGATGTGTTTGCTCTCAGAAATATGAAAAGTACTTGCAGCAAAAAGTGCAAATTCTGATAAGTTACGAGCCGTCTTACCTGGATCTGCATTGTTTGCAAACGCCTCTATAGCGGGCTATCGGGTTCAAGGTGTTAAATGGAATAACAATAGTAATATATAAGCAGTGTTAGTGTATTACTTTGGAGCAGTCAAACTCACAAGTGTGCACTGCGCGCCAGCGTAAAATGTTTCACGTCGACATTCCCATCGCCGGATTCCTGACGAATATCCGTTCAGCTGCATGCAGAAGATACTGCATAAACACGTTTTCGGCTAGTAACCGGTGCAAGAATTTGCGCCGGTTACTAGACGAAAATCCGTTAATGCTCTACGTAGAGTATCAACTCGTGAGGAAACCAGTGCATCTCTCGACGTGAAACATTTCACGCCGGCGCGGAGTGAAACTATGTATAGTTCTGACAGTGTTTGTATCGATGGCTGGAGCCGTCGTCATGGTGATAGTGACTTCCGCTACCGCGACCTTCATGGCTGCCGTGTCCATGACTACCGGTGCCGTGTTCATGACTACCGTCGCCGTGTCCATGATTACTGCTACCGTCACCATGACTACTGCCGTGGCCATGGCTACCGTGTCCATGACTACCGTGGCTATGACTGCCGTGGTCATGACTGTGGCTATGACTATGACTGTGACTATGAGAGTGTTTGTCATGTTCATAACTTCCGCTCCCATGTTCTGAAAAGAAACGAACATGTGGATGTCATTGGAGAAAATTTAATGCGTTTTCATGGAAAATAAGAAAAATATGCAATAATTGTAGTCTGTTTATTGTTTTCTGCAGCCTGATAAAGGTACCACAAAATTGTTAGTGCTTTTTGATACTCGCTACTTCTGATTTCAATTGGGTTTTTGCAAATTTTAATTGGGTATTTAAGCAAATACGCAGCTTATCTGGAGCTCTTTAGAAATATATAAATATAGCGAAAACGTCTAATACAAGTTAATACGTGTATGTTTTGTCAGCTGTTGAGATTCATAGCTGGTGAGAAGAAATGTCATGCTTATTTGTAAACCGATTTAAAATGAAAGACGTATTCGGAAACATGCCTGTGACTGGAGAAATAGGGATTAGAGACTTTGTGACCAGTGTAGATCCATATCAGCCTGTGCATCCGCAGTCTGATCAGAATCTGCACAGTTGGTCATTCCATCAATGAAGCCCTCATCATGCTTGAAACAATATATGTAATATTAGATCGGTATCGGACTACAGGAGCGTGCTGTTTGATCATGAGCTACACTGGTCACAAAACCCATAAGCCCAATTTTTCCAGTCAAAACAACGGAAATAAACATAGACTTTCCATGTTACTGGCATTTGACGTATAAAAGGCACTGTGTCTCCACCGATGCCTGATATACTGGATATACTGAATGTGCGTGTTTCCGAAAATGAACATGTATATCAACTATACGTGCCATAGTGCTTGATTGGTCGGAGTTTGTGCTTTACTCTACTATTTACTATTATAGACTATACTAAACAGGGAGATAATTTGATAATCAATTTTCGCTTAATGTATCAAACATCAATCGGTGGACACTGATGTTGCACTAGGGGAGGGTGAACAGTAGGGGCTTCTACCAGGCTCAGACCAATCTGCCAACCATCCCAACACTCGCAGAAGTACGTCCCGCTACAGTCGATGCAGTTCTCATGCGCGTCACAGTCGTCATAGAAACCGCACTCTATCGCGTCTGCACCATTCCGTGATGCTAGGTAACCGTAAGGCGTATTTTTCACACGGTTTGGCTTGCAGTTGCACGTTTCGGTACAATGTTACATGAACCATAAAGAATGGCGTCATTGAACTCTCAATGGAGGTAAACTGGTTAGGCATGAGCTGTACCCTAGATATCAGGGCGTAAACTTTTACGTTTTGCGAAATTCTAAGTCAATAAGAGTGAGAAAATCCCCGACTCTGTGGTCAAATCAACAATCAGAATTCATGTTGTGCATCTGCACACTAGGGGCCCGCTTCACTAAACGTCGTACGACTAAAATGTTCGTAAGTGCAAATTTAGGATCGACTAGAAATTTCAACTAATGGATTTACATTTATTGAGCATAGGCTGCATATGCAGCCTATGCTCAATAAATATAAATCCAATAATTGTTTACAAGCAAGAAAACTTTGATAATGTGAAATTTAAAGACTATCATAATTGTGCACTTACGAATATTTTAGTCGTACGAACTTTAGTGAAACGGTCCCCAGAACTAGACCACACTCGTGACGTTGATAGAATTTAGTACCTAAAGTACGGATTTTGTTATACTAAATGTATACATAGTTGAACCTCTCTAAACCGGACACCCTGGGAGGGTCCCCAGGGTATACGGTTCAGAGAGGTTCACTGTCATTAACACTCCATGAACAGTTATTGTCATGTAAACTCACAGCAACGATATAAATTACAGTGAAACCCATCTAAATTAAACATAGTAGGCTTGTCAGGGTGTCCGGTTTAGAAAGGTTTATTGTACATGTAACAGTCTAGTACCTGTACTGCCTTATCATATAATAGGAACATTCAATTCCGCTGGGGCATCGAATATTTCGTTACCTTCCGACTAACATATTGAATTAGAAATACAAAAAAATTGATAATAAGACAAAAAAACAACAAAAACAAATCGGTCTTAATATTACACAATATAACTGTCATACCTTCACACTCCTTGCCATCGCCAGTCCAGCCTTCGTCGCACTTTCAAACATAAGTTCCGAAGGCATCCGTACAGTGCGCATGCTCATCACAGTCATCCGTATCGCCACACTCAATAAAGTCTGGAACGAGAACCAGCGCACACGCATTGAATAAGTCACGCCAAATGGGTATAACACGGAAGAGCCAATCGAAGCCTCACTATTTGAACACGTTCAACTTTGTTCCTATGCTAGCGACACCTGTCGGGATTTTCTCATTGGACATATTTGCATTACTGGCTTGATGGGGCGCATAAACCTCGCGCTTTCCTTGCTATATGATGGCATTGGCACCAGGACGCTTTTCCTTTTACCGGCTTATCTCTTTGAGTAACATTTACTTTTGATTTACTGTCGGGTGTGTTGTTTTCTCTGTTGTCCATTTGGCATCGATGTTGTTGGGCTTTCGTTGCCTTTGTTGTATTTGCATATGTTACGAGTAATGTTAGCTTCCTGAAGTTCCAGTGCATCGACTGTAATGTAGTCGAGCATGTTTGTCCAGTTGTGAAAGCTGAGCGCGTGTCATGCCGATATCATGATGTTTTTAGTTTTTTCTTTTCTGTTTATGGGTTTGTATTAGTATACTTCGTGTATCTTTTCCTCTATTCTGTGAAGGGAAGTATGCGCGAATCTTGTACCTTATCAAAAGCTTTGTTTGTTAAAACTGTTATATCGTTTGACAAATTTCCACATGGTCATTGTACTTAGTTTAAACAGTATTTATTAAAGCATAAGTCATGTAAGGGAACAATACCTGGTATGATACAAACATTAAAGAGTGTGTGGATTGGAAAACAAGCTTAACAAAGCAATTAATTCGTCTCCACTATAAGCGTGAGTACAATATACATGGCATTACTGTCAGGCAGGTTATGACTAGTTAATTATCAATAGTGACTGAAATAACAATTGATCATTTATATATTATATGAAATAGATGGTAATATTTGTAGATTGATGATGGAATATGTATTTTATAGTATTATTTATATAACTACAAGTTCAGTATTTCATTACTAAACAAGGGAGTACACACATACAATGATCAATGTAATCGAAATTATAACTATTTTATGCGAAATTTGATCCTTGTGGGGAGGGGGTGGTGGGGCGAGGTAACTGGGGGGTAAAGGGATGGTGCACTCATTGCTGACATGGTGGCTCGTACTGGACATCTGCCCACTTGTCTCCTCAATTGCCGAAACGCCTTGTAGCCACGATGAACTTCTGGACCTGCTGAAATACGAACCAGTTTCCCTCGAATGTCAAATGTTCATTGCCGCGGAGCAGTGTGTCGGCTGTAGGAGGACATGGAAGGGTGTTAATATGTGTGTTTCGCTGAAGTGTATATTTGTTGCAATACAAGAGAAAGTGACTGACTGTTTCTATTGATCCGCATGTGCAGTGTGGGGTGTCAACACTATATCTTCTGTGAAGGTCGAAGTTGAGAGCGCTACATGAAAGACGAAGGCGTGTATGAATAATTTGTCCTGTCCTGTTTCCGACGTTAGAAAGAGGTGATGATTTGACAGAGTTTGCGTTTCGGTTTGCTTTAAAAGAAGACAGAGATTGAGAGTACTTTATGTTCCAATTCAGTGCATTCCTGTCATTCCAGTTCCTGATAGAGTCTGGCTATGTTGCAAAGTTTGGTCGCGCCCGACACTATTATGGCAGCTTCAGTTTGCACAGCCTCCATGTCATCTTTCATCTGGTTCGAGCAATTATCCCAGACAACATCGCTATATTCAAGGAGAGGACGAATAAACGAGAAATATATATGTTCCAGTGAAGATCTTTTAAAACGAAATTTTAGAGATCTGAAAATGCCTATAAGTTTCCATGCTTTGTTAATACACTGTGAGTTATGAGAGTTCCACTTAGCGATGTCAGATAATTTTACTCCAAGATGTTTGTGTTCTTTGACAGGATCGAGTGAGGCATCATTCATGAGTAGAGTAGGATGTTGTGGTTTGTTGTATTTCCGGGAAAAGGTCATAGTTTCAGTTTTTGATGGATTGAAGTTTACGAGCCACTTCTCCGACCATTTTTGGATAATGTTAAGATCGTTGTTTAAAATAGTTGAAGAAAGAACAGCGTCATCGACGATAATGTAGAGACTGTTGTCGCTGGCGAAAAGACGAATGTTTGATTTAATTTCCTCAACGATATCGTTTATGAAAAAAAGAAAGAGAAGAGGACCAAGAATATAACCTTGAGGAATACCGGCATTCAATGAGAACCACTGCGAATTGGAATTAGAATAAACTACTCTTTGCTGTCGATTAGATAAATAGGAAGACAACCATTTATGAAGAGGACCGTGAATACCACGGGAAGACATTTTGTATAGAAGACCACGATGCCAGACTCTGTCGAAAGCATGAGAGATGTCACAAAAGACTGCTCTGACCTCCTTGCCGTCATCAAGTGCCTTACAGATGTCGTTGTATACATCAGTAAGTTCGTTGATAGTAGAGTCGCCTCTAAGGAAGTTAGCTTATTGTTGTCAATCAGAAAGTTGTACAGATACTTGTGGATGCAGCTCTCCATCAACTTACCAATGCAGCTGAGAAGAGATATTGGTCGGTAGTTTTGTGGATTTGATGGATCTGACTTTTTATAAATGGAACGTGTAGCGTTGGCTAGCTTCCAAGAAGAGGTGAATTTGAGACCTGCGGCTCAATGTTGTAAAGTATGTAGAGGCCCATTCTCACTAATAAGGCACCAATGTTGTATAAGAAAATCTAAAAATTGAACTTACTGTATATACGAATTGCTGTTAACCAGACAACTAGTTGGTATATACTCTACCAAACTTGAAAATTTCATCCATTAAAAATGTCTAACACAAAAGTTATATGCGACTGAAGTATATCACAAAATTACATTGTGTGTTACTCGATACATACGTAACGAATTTCATTTCTCTAATTTCTCGGATTTCATTTCACTAATTTCATTTTTGGCCTGAATATACATAGTTTATCCATTTGGTTGCATAAGCTACAGACTTAATTTGATAAATCATGCGACATATTGTCTTCGGTGTGTATGCACTACAGCTACGACAAGGACAAACACCGCATGAACACGTTCATTTATTTTCAATTAACCAATCCTTGCTTGTCTAGCATTACATTTAAACACAAATATAAGCATCTGAAACACATGTTTACATAAATCAAATATGTGACTGGTGATTTTTCTAATGAAATGAAACGTATTTATCTAATTGTACAGTGAGTTGTAAGTGCACTGTCGAATAAGGCTAATACCAATATAGGTAACGTAAGTATAAAATATTAGAAATTTGACAGATAAACGACACGACCAATTATACTTAATTGTAAATGCCTTACTGCTTCAGACAATATAATTAAGAATTTCAGAGAGAGTTCCTCATACACAGTCCAGCACTATTTTGATGAATGTGTGTATGTTACACGTCTTTGTTGATTATATGGTATTGTCACTGGAGGTAAAACAAATGTCAATCTTCGTGACTGATATACACACAAATGGATAGTGAATGTTATAATCGTAGCAGCAGTAACACAAACGAAATAAGTGAAGCATAACCAGTCACTAACATACATGTGAATGTGTTAATGTAACGTATGTATAATTTCTACAACATCATAATTTTTTCGCAATAGTTCAATACTAAAATGTTCAAGCTAAGCACACGTATATTGGTTTACTATATATGCTTTAGGTAAATAGCAATGCATGTCACGTTTCATGTTTAGCTCCAGAATAACTGTGATACCTGCGGGAAAGGTAACGTATGTATCAATCCGCTTTTTATCCGAGCTATTAGCTCGGATTTAGTAACTGTATGAAAATTCTCTGTCATTGCAGATATGCTAATTAGTTAAGTGGCGGTCGCAGTGTCACTGTTTGCGGGTTTAACTTTAGAAAAACACGCGGTACTACGCCATGAAAAAACAGTTCAACAACGGGTAAAACAGCGTGCTATCTTACCGTTTCAGCGTAATACATGTGTTGTTTACTCTTCTTTTTGCTATATGTGTGTTATTGCATATTGTATACTTTATAAACTATTAACTGTTATGTATTAATATGAGTTCTTTGTTATGTATGTTGATATTTTGCTCAATGATATAGTAGGGAGCGAGATTTCCCTGTGATGTTTTTCTTGAATGACCAATCTGAGTAAAGCTTACGTTCTGAACTTTACATAGGTCAATGGCTCGATAAAATCCGACATTGGACAGCGAAATGATGATGATTTAAAGCAGAAACATTGTTTTTTGACAGTTACATACTTTTTTAATCATCTTGAGCCAACGATATTATTAATCAGTGTCCATTTTACTTAAAATATCAACTAATCTATAATGAATTTATTAAAACAGTTCGCGCGGAAATTCAAACTTTCCGAAGAGGTGCTAGCAATTTTTTGATAATTACACGTCGTGTGTGTTAGCGCATACGATGCCGACAGGTTTGCGACTTGACGTTACACAGCATATACAGTACGATACACTTCACAAAGGAAACGTTGTCTTGAATTTGAATAAGGATAATAATTATCTCTAGATTATTTGTATTATGAATTAAAAAAAGTATATTTAAATAATTAGATATTAATTTAAATAAATATTTCGGCGTCATTTACTCAATAAATTAAAATGGAATGTGTAGCTGAAATGAAAGTGAAAGTATAACGTTTTTGTTATATCCTCCGGGTTAAATATCGCTGAGGATTCCTATTTGAATTGGAAAATGATATGAATTTTAAACTTAGGAGATTGTGTCAGGAGAAAATGGACTGATGACATATGTCACCAGTCTAGTTCCTGAGCTATGACTGTGACAGGAAAAAATGGACTGATCACATATGTCACCTGTCGTGTTCCATGCATGACAGCTCGCTCTTGTTTGTAATCATTGTAAAATATATAAAGTTTAGACTGTGTATACAAAACTATAGATATACCCCCCCCCCCCCCCGGCATACAAATTATGTCGAGGGGTATATAGTTTTCGTAATTCCGTCCGTCCACGTTGAAGAGTTTGGGTACCATTATATCTGTACATGGGCCAAACCCATGTGGCCTTCAAGATACATATTGTTTTTGCAGCATCGATAATGTATACTGATTCGACGAATATATTGATTTTAAATGAAGTATATATTATATTTTGAGTGAAATATTCAAATGGTTGCCATGGCAACCAATATTATTAAACGTTCACATGTTAAGTGTATTGCAAGATGGTAACAGTACTCGGGTGTATTGCATTGAATTTCAAAAAGTAAACAGCTTTTCAACAAATACTATTTTTGTGTTTTCCAATATTGGTTACCATGGTTACTATGGTAATGCATATGTATTACAGAATTAGTGTATACTGACATATGACAAAGCAATATATCCTGTGAGTATATATAGTCGGGAAATTATTGAGCAAGTGAAACTTGTATGCATAGCTGACCATTTGAATAGTTGCTGTCTCAACTACTGACAAGCCGCAATACATCTATTCCGCAATGTTCCGCATCCCTCCTGGTGCCAATTCTTAAGACTATAATGTACTTTCCAACAACTGAATTCATAGTATATGTGTCCTCCACAAGCACGTACTGCAAAGGATTTCAGGACTTTCAGTCCTTTGATTATATATTGTTAGTAGACACTACGTTACCGATATGGCTAGTATACCAGCGATACTTGTGTGTCGTGTTATTAGGGTCCCGCCCAGAATCGGCGGTGTCCTATAGGTTTGGCATTATCTGTCCATCTTTCTGTCTGTCCTGTCCGTCTGTCTGTCCGTCCATTTTATTTTTTTTTAATTTGTAAGAGTTTCTCCAATCAACTATAGTTTCTGTTTGCCTTCAGCTAATATCTTCATATTACACACATGCATTACTTAGTAACGATACACCCTTCCACATTAATACAATTACCCTCACTACTGATCGTATGTCCGTCCGTCCGTCTGTCTGTTTATTTATTTGAAATGTTTTGTATAGAGTTTCTCAAATCACCTATAATTTCTGTTTGCCTTCAGCTAATATCTTCATATTGCACCCATGCATTCCTTAGTAACGACACATCTTTCAACATTAATACAATTACCCTCGCTACTAATCGTACGACCGTCTGTCCGTCTGTCTGTACGTGCGTCGACAGAACACATTTTCTAGTTGTGTATTGTCATAGTGTTGATAGTACAATGTATATACAAAGTAGATGTTTTAATATAATCAATTATTATATAAAACTGATCTTTCAAATGAGTAAAAGAACAAATCTGACATCACAGAAGGAAATGGAATCAAATTCTGCAGTATTTGACAAGTGTTACAGTGTTGTTTTACGTATGAAAATATTTAATTATTTTCACGTGCAATATTCGTATATAGTCTATAAGTGACGGAGACTGTTTATAATCGCTCAGTTTTGACATACTATGCAACTGCTGTGGAAGATACATACGTTACCACTGGTAACGTATGTATCAAATATAATGACTACTCCCGGTCTGCACATGTGCAAACAATAACATTTTCAATTGTGCATAATATGGAACATTGTCTACGTTGTCTATGTTCGTAATTAAATTAATATATTTTGTATCGTACACTAAAACTACATCATAAGCGGCATACCTTAAGCCAAGTATGGTTTTGCCAAAACTCTCACATCGAACATCGACTTCAATAAACTATCAAATGCACCACAGCCGCATGTGTTTAAGAAATTGGCGACTAAAGAACATTCTAAGACATGTAACGTTACTCTTATGCAGGTTTAGTGGTGGTTTCGTATTCAACAGTAACGTATGTATCGGTAACGTATGTATTTTAAACCGTGTTTCAGACACAGAGTAACTATTTCCGCCTGTAGCATACATCATACACGTTTTGGAATCGCGTGGTTTAGACCTAATCTGCTCTGAAAACGTATTTCCAACACTCTGGATAAAGGCAATATACTTATATTATACATGTATCGTATGTATCAGTGACCTTCTAACCACCCAGTTGATGTCATGCACACTGACAGGTTAAGAAAAAGCTAAACATTGTTGAACTTTTATTACACAAATGTCATTCTACATTAATAGTTTAGTTATTTTACGCCTTTTGGCGAAAGTGAATCTGTCAAAACTAGTAAAACAAACGGAGGTTCATCATATATAGTCACGCATGTATCCAGAGTCTGGAGACAGCCACTCTGAACCAAAATAGAGATACATGAATGGTACGAGGCATGGGTCTACCGCTGGAAATTAAATATTACTTAATTTCAAACCTGAAAAAGAGGAGATGTAAATGTATACATTTGCATAATACTTTTGGTTAACGTCAAATTAAACAAACAAAGTTAATGTGGCGTCAGTAACGTATGTATCGTTTGCTGATGTTTACGGTGTTGTAAAAAGCGTATAAAGGTGAGAACAAATATGGTTCACTAATTGGTAATAGTATTGTACTAAAGAAAAATGGGTATAAGATGTATATTTTGCTGAATATAAAGCTGGTAGGACATGACACCCGTATTGACGCCTTATTAGAAATCATAGGCCTAGAGAGGTGGAGTGATAATAGGTTAGCTGCTTCACGTAGTAGTTTTTGGCTGATAAGATCAGGACCACTAGCTTTTGATGGGTCAATTGCATTTATTGCGTCACATACGTCGCTAGGAAAGATTTTTATAGCAGAGATTGAAGATTGAGGGGTTTCCCCTTGTACGGGTAGTGTGTGTGCATTGTCGTCGATAGTCGACTGTTTACAAAAGAAATTGTTCAAAAGGTTTGTCTTTTCAATATCAGAGGTAGCTTCGAGACCAGTATCGTAAAGTGTTGTCTGTATAGAAAGTTGTTTCGCTAATTTCAACCAATATTTTCATGATACGTTGTTGTCGTTAATTGTCTCTGTTATTTTATTTTCGTACTCTGACTTGGACTTTCGAATAAGTTTAGTGACTTCATTACGTAACTTTCTGAATACGGACCATAAGTGGATGTTATTCAATTTTTTAGCTTTTCTATGTAGTCTGTTTCGTTTGCGCATTAACCTACGTAAGGTGTTATTGAACCAAGGGATATCTGTGGGACGAATGGTTACAGTTTTGTTTGGAATAATTTATGTGGCTGTGGATGTGATTGCCGTTGTATTATTATTTGCAATTGTGTCTAAATTTTCATCATTCAATATATCGTTCCAATTTTAAGATTCCAATATACGTCTATACTCAAAGAAATTTCCGCGATCATAAAGCCAAATTTTCCGTTTAAATGATTTAGGTTTGTCGAATTTTAAAACAGTTACTATGGGACAGTGCTATCGCACAAGAATAGGAAGGAAAGGGTCTGCGACAAAGCTTGAAATAACTTGCGTCCTGTCTTTTGTGAAAATAAAATCGAGGAGAGTGCCAGACGTTTCCGTGAAGTGAGTCGGTGAAGAAATCATCCGTTCAGCATTATAAGATGAGATAAGCCTACTAATCTTATCCGAGACCGCATTGTGAACATTGATATTGAAGTCTCCCGCCACCACTATGTTGTCCTGATGAAGACGAATGCTACTAAAAACAAGGATACACAGTAACAATAGACCGGATACGAGTGCCAGTGCGTATATATATATCTGAATCGCCAGGCAGGGCTTCTTGAACGATGTGGCTTGAAGATGGAAGATAACTCTTGTGGGGCCTGGTATATATAGCAATCATAGAGGATTGTATCTCAATCTATTTTCCCCAAGCGCCGTCCGCGTGATATGCGACATGAAGGGACAAGTATCACAGAAGGACAGAGAACCACCAGCAGTAACGTGTGCACAAAGAGGAGGATGGGTGTTGTAAGTATTATTATCGGCGTGAGTTGGGACATTTCAATTTCGCAGCATGAATATATTTGGAAAAAATGGTAATGTAAGTGATATCAGTTTAGGTATGTATTTGCATATGTTGTTTGACGCGTCATAAGAAAATTGGCTCAAATGCGACCTTGATCAATGGAGTCCCTGTGCAGCTTGACTAAGGTCGTTTGTCGTTCGATACACTTCTGGGTCCGTCACATACACGATTACGATCAAACTGTACCATATATTTGTCCCGTTTTCTCATAGCGCAAGCAAACATTACACACAACTTATCTCCAAACATACAACCATTTGGTGACTGTAGATTATGCGGTTACGAAAACATACGTTACATGGCGATAATTTAACTATTTTCCAGACACTAGTCGACAGTACATGTAAGTATGGGCGCGACCCTTGTCCTGACAGAAGCGAACAGTTGTCTTCATGACATTGCCAAACAGTGTAGACCTGAAGCGATAATAATGTACCTCGGTCATTATGCGGCTCATACTACCCACCACAGCTACAATGTATTCATCCTGGACAGTTTACCGAACAGTTTGAATTCGATTGCCGCAGAGCTAGCAAGCGCGGTAAATGATTGGTCGAGACTGCCGTTCGTTACAGTCAGCATGAGGAACCGCCATCATCACACACTCAAACTACTATGTATTTTCTTAGCCCTTACATATAAACCTGAAAATCATCGACTGTATAATACATGTGCACTATTCCATTAGTCACAACAGGGGCATCTTAAACAAAAGTCATAAGCGTAGTACATGTAGCAGTCACTGTGTATCCTGATGAGAAAGCTCATTCGAGCTGCCTCATCTGGATATACAGCACGTGGAACGATGCTTATACGTCATTGTACTTGAACACAATAATTACCCACCAAAACCCACGTGGCCGACCAAAACCCATGTAGTCGCCGGGACACTTGCGTTACCGCAGTCACTGTACTTGGACACAACAGCGGCCCGTTTAACTAAACTTTGTGAGACTGAGCAGTTCGTAAGTGCAAAAATGAATCTTAGAACAGCATTTGCACTGACAGCCGATGCTGCAAATGCTTTAGTGGAAGTGTTCACATTAAAGGTACATACCCACTCAGTAGGCACATAATGTTCTTAATAGGAATTAAATAAGTGTATAATTGTGTCACTATTCCACCAGTTCTAAAATGAATTACAAGTGCCATCTATACGGATATAATCATTTAGTAATATTTTAATATTTGTGTTACTGATAGTGACTAGTGGTTGTATAAGGCTATTTTCATATGAAAATGAGGCATGATGTTTTTCAATTATTTATATTAATTAAATGCGTCACGTGACGAAATAATATTTTCTACAGTATGATCATTGCACACCAAAAAGTAAATGCAGAGAATAAATAGTAATGTCCGTTAACATTTTAAGGAAACACGGTTATCGTCCCTGATATCAGTGGGAACATTTACGTCCGATCTAAAATGTATAAGAATGTCAAGCAATACGTGGGCTAACGGTGAATGAATGTTTATTTTGCCAGAAAATGTCCTATCTGCAGACAATACAAACCTATCTGTCTTCCTATATTATAACGTACTGAGTGGGCATGTACCTTTAACTAATGTGCACACGTGAACTACGTTTCAACTCACAAAATAGTTCCTTCAAAATCACCACTATTGTGTTTATTTTAATTATGTTTTATATATATTGGTGGGCATATAAATTTTCAGTGCAATACATATATAATAAAAAGGTTATTTGATGTGTATATGGATATATGCCACTCGTTCAGCCGCGCAACGATATTTCGCTCTGCGGAACTCGTGCATATACCCACATGCAATCAAATAACCTAACACATAGTTGCAAAATGGTAACGTTAGGTAATCACCTTAAATTAATGTGAGAAGTAAATTAACCAACACCTTCATCCGATCATATTTCATATGCCCCCCACCCCCCGTTACCTTCCAAAACACAATATTTCCAGACGATCCTAAATTGTGTACGTACGAACATTTTAGTAGTTCCAAGTTTAATGAAACGTTCTCCAGCTGTCCAACTTCCCACCCCACTCCCTTGCGGTATAAATGTATGTGGCTGTGACTCGAGAAATGGGGCTTATGGGATTTGTGACCAGTATAGTTCCAGATCAAATAGCACATTCATGTAAAGTGATAACGAGCTATATTGCGTGTTAGAAGCATGATGGCTATTTCATTGATGTAATGGCGAACACTGTAGATCATGTTCAGACGGTGCGGATGCACACGCTGATCTGGATCTACACTGGTCGTAAAATGACGTGTTTAGATAAGAAACGGAAAACACTTATGTCATATGCAGTGTATACATTAAGTTAGTGGGCTTAACCAGGTCCGTTTAAACAAATATGTGGATGTGAATGGAGAAGTGGGAATTATGGATTTTGCGAACATCAGCCTGTGTGTACACACGGTATGATCCGGATCTACACAGTTCGCCATTTCATCGATACAACGCTCGTCATGATTCTAACAAGCAATATCGACATTTATTATATACCTACCCATGAAATACATAGTTATATGATGTAAATAAAAGTCGTATGTTCTCATCGATGAAATATTCAACTTCCGGTGAAAATACGACTATTTCCGCTATCTATATTCATAACGCGCACCTGAAAGAAAACAGCGCAAAAAGGCTGCAAATACACATTCATTGTAAAAAACTGATAATTTCCATGGAGCGGTATATAATAAACAGAATATTCATATTTTTGCAACGAATATGACATATATGTTCATCTCATGGTGTGAAATGTCCATATTTCACGAGTGCCGTTAGGCACGATTGAAATATGGAAATTTCACACCACTCGATGAACATATATGTCATATGCGTTGCAAACATATGAATATCCACTATATATCCTTAAGCAACAGTGGGCTATTGGGCCATGATGAAAACACATTAAATTTTTCATTTTTTTAATATACATGTAGTAATTGTTCAAACATTCCTGATATGCCCCTTTAAGTTCAATAATTCACAAATGTTTTTCATTGTTTCGATGTGTTCACTGTTAATCATGTGGTGACGATTGTCTCGATAGTGTTAACCCATAGACCGCTACACACGACAATTGTCGTCTGCTGTTGCTTTTATATCTTGCCATATTTCTCAATAAAAACATGTTTTGACAGCACTTCAGAATCATTTCCGAAGTGCTGTCAATGCATGGTGTTAATTATACTAAAGTGCTGTCAAAAGCATGTTTTTTTATGATAAAAATGGAAACTAGAAAATAAACAGCAGACGACAAAAAAATAAAGATAGCGGCGCAAGGGTTAATATCCGTGTCCGGAGTATCCGTTCGATGCCAGGGCAACACGTAGTATAACGACGAACGCGATCCATACCACCCCCACAACTGTGCTGGTGATCATGAATTTGCGGGCGTCGTTCGCCATTGCATGGGCACCAGTCACGTCTCCCATGGACAGTAGGTTGTTACGCTGTAAATACACGATCAGAGGTCAGTTTCACTAAACTTCGTACGGCTAAACTGTTCGTAAGTGCAAATTTAGGATCGTCTGAACATTTAAATTCATATGCTGCCTATGCTCAATAAATGTAAATCCAGGAAAACAGTGTTAATGTGTAATTTACAGACTATCATACGTTTGCTCTTACGAACATATTAGTCGTATGAAGTTTAGTGAAACGGCCCCCTGAGGCCCGTTTCACTAAGGCCATAAAACAAATTACTTTGGTTCTCAGATATCGCCGCGTCTGAATAATCCCTGCGCATCGAGCATTTTATTGTCATGGAGAAATAAAATTGTACTATACATTCGACACATGATCAATAAAAAAATACTGCCGTGCAAAATTATAGTCAATCCAATCATGCCTGACGAACATCGTATGATGTATCACGTCTAAAGAGATTATAGTAACTGTATAGAACATGTTATTTTTTTTGAGATGTTGCCAGATGCATATGTATACATGTAAACAAATCAGAGACGAACATCTCAAAAAATAATATAAATATATATATATACATGTATGTTGTTTTAAAGTCACTCTTTTTATTAAATTTTCGACCACATGGTCTTTATCATAATAGTGTGAAACTGTATTTGCAGTCCTATGTGAATTCCATATAGTGTAAATTTCGTACACTATGGACTTCCCATAGGACTGCCAATACAGTTTCAATTACACTAGGACTATGGACGTCACATATCATGGGCTGATTCAGGGGGGGGGGGGGGCAGACCCGGCGCTCGTCCCCCCCCCCTAAAATTCGCCGAGTAAAGATTGTTTACAAGTTACAAGGCAAGTTTGCATGCCAAGTTGCCATGTATTCCATGCATTTTTCGGTCGTTATCTTTTTTTTTTTTTTTTTTTTTTTTTTTTTAAATATTTATTTTCCCCGTAATAGGTTTGTGGTGGGTCGGGGCCATCCCCCACAAACCGTACATAATATACATGCAATAATCAGGTACAACTACAAAATATACAATCACAGATATTCACCCTCTTTTACTCTTGCAGTACTGGGTAGAAATCACTGTTCTAGTATTTTTTAAAGACTTCATGGTTGAGTGGTACATTAGAATCGTCACTAATGAGACCTGAATTTTCGATAAAAACTTGCCCATGTTATTAAAATAAAACAGTAATACTTATAATATACCCGCAGATGACAATGTCACTCTCCAGCACTGCAAGAGCCAAAGTTTGGATTTAGCATATGTAATGCATGTAATTGATTATAATTTTTTTTTTTATGTTATCATTCATATTACCCATGATCCGACTGAACCAGCCCCATTCTTCAAAAAGTGAAGTTCAATCCTACTGCGCATCTACATGCTTAAACCATGTGTTAACCCTTTCAACACTACAGCCATTTAGGTGTTTTTAAACAGTGTAGACTAAGACAAGCCGGCTCATGATGAACTGTATCATCAGGATCTGCACTGTTTGCAAGTAATTTTCATATTTGTTAAAAAAAACAAAAAACATTTTATAATCGATTATTTGAAAAGTATTTTGTGATGAATGGACTTGACCGAAAATGTTATTTACGGCTGAAAGGGTTCACTGTTAAAGTTGTTGTTAACATTATATATGACAAGCCAATAAACAATCTGTTTCGATCACCACACTGGTTATAAAAACAAAACACGACTGGTTCCGTCGGTCATGGTCTTTGCTTGAACCTGTATATCTCTGTGTACATTATATTCTTCTACTAGATTCATATTATAATTGCTTTATTTCCCAAACCTATAATATGAGATGAAATGGGGGGTGGTGGGGTGGGGGGTGGGGAAGGCGTTAAAACGAAGAAAGAAAAATAAGCACAAAAGCAGAGATTTATTATAGCACCGCAACTAGCTCAACTGAAGATGAAATCTTATTTTGGTATTTTTGTTATATAAATTAAGCTTGTGAAATGATAAATTCTTCCCAAATTGTTGTAAAGTTTTCAAATTTGTTGTCCATTATTGCTGCCTTCCTGGATGTTTCATACATTAGTTGAATTCGATGCTTCAGTACGCTGAGACTTGGAACTACTTTTGAACATCGGCAATAATAGAGATAGTATTTAGTTTCTAATAGTATTAATTGTTTGAAGATACTTATTGTTTTTTCGTAAATCCCAAAGATGAATGATTTTTCGTTAATTGTAATAGTTATATCTTTTGTCGCTAACCATTCTTGAAGTTCCCTAAATATGCTTTTTGTAGCCTCACAATCCCAAAACAAATGTTTTATTGTTTCCGAAAACTTTTTACAGAATGTACATAATGGACTACTTGCAATTTTAATCTTATTTAGGAAATCATTTGTGGCCAGAATATTGTGGTTTATTCGGTACTGGAACCATTTTCGAGTTGTGTCTTTTGTTATGATATGCGGCCATAAATATATTTTCTTCCATGTTTCATTGTTAAAATTATAGGTGGAGTTCCATTTAATTTTACCAGCTGGAGTTTCAGAATTGGAGTTTAATGCGAGATACATGTCTTTTGTCCCGGTTTTGTTTTTTAGGTATTTTTTTAGTTTGTATGGAGTAAATGGCATTTCTAACTTTTTTTCGATATTGTTAAGTTTCAAGCTTTTACCCCAATCTTTTATTGCTTTGACAAGGCCATAATATTGAAGAAAGTTTATATTTATGTTGAAATTGTTTTTAAGTTGATTTTGAGAGGCAAATGTTCCATCAATTTTGATAATGTCATTTATAAAACATATTCCCTTATCAAACCAAGCCTTATTGAAGAAGGTTGTCCCACATTTTATGTCCTTATTAAAAAAATAATGGGCTTGAAAGAAATGCATCCATGTTTATTGGCTTAAGCTTATTTTGTAATTTTAGATGAGCTTTTAGAACATCCCGCCAAAAAAGGTTTGAAATTTTTCCTATTTTTTGTTCAATGTACATATCTCCCAATTTAAAAATATTATCTGTATCAATTTCTGTATTTAAAATGTTTATAAATTTATATTTGTTGCACACTATTCTTCTTACCCATGTTGTTTTTAAAGATGATATATAGTCCTCAATATTTGTCATTTTTAATCCGCCATCCTCATATTTTTTGCATGTGATAGTGCCTTTTACTCGTGATTTACCTTGCCATAAAAAATTATACATAATGCTGCTAATATCTTTAATACATCTTTGACTGGGGTTAGGAAGGTATATAAACAGGTGATTTAAAGATGAGAAGAAGAGACTTTATGACTGTGATTCGGCCTAATGGTGTTAAGTACCTTTTGTTCCAGCTGTTGATTTTTTCTTTTATGATCTTCATTTTTTCCGAGAAATTTATGTCCACAATTTTTTCTAAATCTGTATCAAAAGTAATTCCAAGCAATTTAAATCTGTTACTTCCCCACTTTAGTTTCCATTTTGTTTTAATTGAGTCTTGGCTAAATTTTTTTGCCCCAATCCAAATAACTTGTGTTTTATCAAAATTAACTTTAAGTCCTGACATATGGGCATACATTTCCAGTTCATTAAGTGTTTCATTTAGTGATTCACTTGATCCATCCAAGAAGGCACTAGTGTCATCTGCAAACTGTGTTAGTTTATATTCTGTTCCATTTATTTTAATTCCTTTAATTTTATGATTTTTGCTTATTCTGATTGCAAGTATTTCTGCGCATAAGATAAATATGTACGGTGAGAGTGGGTCCCCCTGACGACAGCCTCGATGTATTGAAAAAAAAGGTGAGATGGTTACAATGTTGATTAACTGATAGTTGAGCATTTTTGTAGAATAATGTAATCCATTGCCTAATATTTGGTCCGAATTTAAAGTAGCGAAGTACTTTATGAATAAAGTTCCACGATATAGAGTCAAATGCTTTCTCAAAGTCTATAAGAAGAAGAAGTCCTGGGATATCATTTTTTTCTATATATTGCATAATGTCGTATACCTGCCTAGTGTTTTCCCCCATGTATCTTCCTGAAATAAATCCTGTTTGGTCCCCATTTATTAATTTGTCTAATACTGTTTTTATTCTATTTGCGATAGATGCTGATGCCATTTTGTAAATTGTGTTTAATAATGAAATAGGTCTATAATTTTTTAGAAAATTTCGAGATTTATTTTCTTTTGGGATTAGTGTTATTATACACTGCCGTTGAGTTATAAATAGTTCACCCTTCTGATAGCTATAATTTATTGCCCTACAAATATAAATCACCCAGTTTATGCCAAAACATTTTATAAAATTCGCATGCAAATCCGCTTGTACCTGGGCTACGGTTGTTCGTCATGTTTTTTAGTGCAAAGGCTAGTTCAGTTTTTGTGATTAATCCTTCTAGTTTTTTCTGATTCTGCTTCATTTAATTTTGGTACATGCGCATTTTCCAAAAAATATCCAAATCTAATTCTTTAGTATCTGTGTCTTTATTGCTATACAGTTTGGTGTAAAATAGTTCCGTTTCTTTTAATATCTCTGACTGGTTTGTAATTATTTTTCCATTTTCTGTTTCAAGTTTTGGTATTGATTTATTTATAAAGTTATGAGATTCCAGTGCACAGAAATATTTTGTTGGTTTTTCTCCTTCCTTATTTATATTTAGAGCCCTTGATCGAATAACTGAACCATTTACTTTAATTTTACGAATTTCCTGGAGTTCTAATTTTAAAATTTCAATTTTATTCATGTCTTCTTTCTTTAATTGTTTTTCCATGTCTAATATTTGTCCTGTTAATGATTTTTCTTTTTGATTGGTTTCTTTTTTTATAAAGGAAGAATAAGAAATAGATTTTCCACGTAGTTCCATCATAAGTGTTTCTAGAAAAAGTTGATCGTTAATTGTGAATTGCAATTCGTTGTTTGGTATTTCATGCAAGTTTTCTCGGTTATATATTGGAATAGCATATTGATTTTTTATTTCTTCTATTTTTTCATTAATCATGTTTATGTAATTTATGTCTTTCAGCATTGAATTATTATGTTTCCATAGTGGTTTTCCCTTTATAAATTGTTGAAACATAAACTTAACAATACAGGTGAATGATCAGATCTGTAGCTATTTTCAATGATGCAGCTTTTAATTGAAGGTAAAGTATTTTCAGAGATGAGGAAGAAATCTAGTCTTGCTTGCTGAAAAGGCTGTCGTCGTCTCCATGTGAACCTTCTCATTAGGGGGTGATTTTCTCTAAAAGGGTCGATTAAATATTTTTCTTGAATAATTTCTAATAATTTTTCTCTATATTTTTTATTATTTATATTTTTATAGTTATGATAGTCTAACTCTGGGTCCAAAACAAGGTTAAAATCTCCGCATAAAATATATTTACGTTATTCATTTCATCAATTTCTTTTGATATGTTCTGAAAAAAAAGGGGATCATCTGAGTTTGGTGCATACAGGCATACAAGTGTAAATTTATTATTTTCAATACTGATGTCTAGTAGAATGAAGTTACCATTGGGATCGCATTTTGACTGGTGTACTTTATAGTCTAAATTACCATTGAATAATATTGCTACTCCCCTTGCATTAGATCGAAATGAACTGAAATAACAATCATTACCCCACCTAGTCCGTACAAATATTTCGTCTTCCCCTGGAGTGAAAGTGGGTATCTTGCAAACAGTATATGTGATATTTTTTATCTTTTAAATATTGAAAAAGATCAGTGCGTTTGGGAAGTTGACCTATTCATTGACAATTTAATGACAATATTTTTATTTCACTCATTGCCTATTTAGGGTGGTTTTTTTCTTACTATATTCAACTCCAACAGAGCCTGCGGGTGCGTATACCTAATAGGGGGAATGCAAAAAGGTGTGAACAAAAAAAAGCTGTGCATATCTAATCTACTGAGGGAGGGGTGCTTTATGTTCTAGAAGCTGATATTTTTTATAATATGGAGAATAAACTTGTATTTTTGGGTAGGTCTACTGACCAGTTGAAGACCAGAAAGAAAATTTAAAATAAATTATGTTAATAATGAAACTAATCTGCTGAAACGCAAACATAAATTCATCATGGACTAAGGGGGACAACCATAACACTTTCAATACACGTATAGTGGCAAACAGTGTAGATCCAGATGAGCCGGCTCGTGACAAGCCGTCTCCTCAGGATCCGTACCTTCTGAAAGTAAGTTTCATCTCACAGTCTATTCCAGTTACTTGGAGTTGAGAGGGTTAACATATATAACAGACAGAATAACCACCTGTGTGCCCCATTCTCTTTTTGCTGCCAGTCAGGAATATATTTTCTTTCTACATGTACCGGTACTGACATAAAGTAAACAATTATCATTTGTGTTGGTCAATGGGAGACAACTGCTCTGACAAATGGAAAATACAAAACAAACAGCAGACAAAAAATATAATCCAGCATTGTAAGGGTTAATTGTTGATAGGCGGGAACAGAGTGTTGTCGTTTGTTGATTTTCAGTTCTGATCTATATCATTTTACTACAAACATGTTACTGACAGCACATGAGAACCGCCTCCAATGGATACAAGTCCCATGTGCTGCCAGGGCATGCTCTCGTCCAGAACAAAACCGAAAATCAACAATATACTGTGCAGATTTGTAAGGCTTACGAGGCTGACAAAATGTTATTCAGACGACCAAAGGAACAACTGATGTGGGGCGATCACTATATCCCCGGACTGATTTGTTTGAGGATGAACATAAATTAATTCCCTCATATCATACAAAAGGCGAGGATATTGTGAAATATGTTCATAGTAGACTTCTCATATAGCGCATGGAGTCACTTACCGACTGGTAACAGTTGTTATCTCGTGTCGGGCATGTACATGCAATTATTTGTTTCCTTGCCCGAAAGCGAAATATAGCAAGGATAACAGTTTGCATGATGTCAAGAAATGTTTGAATTGGGTGCCCTGACATGTTTAACATACCATATTTATTCCAACAGTCGCCCCCTCTAATAGTATTGTCTGTCTATAGTCTCAGTCAATTTCTTCATTTTCCCATAGTAGTCATTCAAGAATGATTTTTTTTGTGTTTTTATGCAAGTAGTATGCCAAAACTAATTTAGAAAAATGCATAGCTCCGAGGCGTTTATTAGAATAAATACGGGTACATTTGTTTTTGTGCGGTTTATTAAATTATAATAGGTAGGTTGCCTACAGGCATCATCACAATACAGTCTAAATAGTTCACTCAACTTCGTGTATGTTTGCATGTCAGTGTTTGTTCTTCCATTCAGCATGTAGCTGATCAATAACTCAACCCTAAGACCGCTACGCACAGCAATTGTCGTCTGCTGTTGCTTCTATATGTTGCCTTATTTCTCAATAAAAACATGCTTTTTGCAGGACTTCAGAATCATTTCCAATGGAAATTTTTCTCAAGTGCTGTCAAAGCATATTGTAAACTATTCTAAAGTGCTGTCAAAGCATGTCTTTGATGATTAAAATGGAAAAATAGAAAATAAACAGCAGACAACAGCAAATTAAGATAGCGGTGTAAGGGCTAGTATTACATGGATTCACTAATCTGAAATAACTGGGAACATGAAAAGCATATGTGGCATGTCATGAGAAAAGGGGTCCAAATAGTGCTGGATCCAGTGTAGCCACAGATCAGCCAGCCTATATGTATTGTCGAATCTTTGTCTGCACTCTTGTAAGTTGTATAGTTGGTCAGTGTACCTTGCAGATGTTATTGTCAATTGCAATTTCTATTAAATTACAAGGGTAGGCTGACAGATCATGGGCCACACTGGAGAAACCACCACTTGTCCCATTTTGTGAAGGCATGTGATACCAAGGTGTAAACTCACCATATTCTTGGTTTAGTACAATCTATTATATTAATGTCCATTGTTTACACCAGTGTATAATCCATGTCATACGGTTCAACAAGTTCATGGTCCATGTGTGTAGTGTTGGCCTGCTAAGTTTTTTTGATATTTTATATATTCCACATTCAGTTCTTGGAAAATAATTTGTCACAAAAAACACATATTCCAAAAACTAATACAAATAGCATTTTTTTGTGCGCAAGATTTCTCTTTGACCTTTAGATTGCACGTTATAATTGTCTCACAAAGACCATTGTAAATTTCATTTAAGCATAAGGATTGCTTAGAGAAGCCCTGTCGCACAAAAAAAAAATTATGTTAAAATTATCTAGTTTCCTTCTCTTAGGCCTTTTCAATAGCTTTGTCAACACTGTCATGAATGCCAAATTTGAGCCTTTTTCCATCTTTGTTCTTGCCATACACTGCGCCGTTAAAGTACCATGCAGAATCCAGTTTCTGGTGGTCGTTCAGTCGGCCGATGAGTAGAGAGTTCAATTTTGTGACATCATCTACTAGTCTGTGGCCAGTCGCCTTCATCGCTGATCTGGTTCGCATGAGTTTCGATTTCTCTGAGTTGTTCTTCAATTTTACCAGTACTGGTTTTGTCGTGCCGGGTTTGCCTGGGATCCGGTGTATAGCTATGATATTTTCTGGGATCATCGATACATTTTCTTTCTTGAATAAGTTGCAGACATCTTATGTGAGTGTGGCCTCTGATTCGGAAGCTCGTTCAGACACGTTCAAGATTTTAAAGTTATTTTTTCTTGAGTATTGTTCATTGTAATTTGCTTTCTCGAGTGCCAACTTTGATGTTTCATCTGCTTTTTCAAAACGGTCCTTTAGCCTTCTAATTTCAGTTCTCAGCTCGTTGTTGTCGCCTTTCAGGTTGGTCAATTCGGCATTCAAATTTGCGGTTTTTTTCTTTTACTTGCATATCTATCGTCATTTCCAAATTTTTGTTGATTTCCAGCATAATCCCTTCCACTGCTGATTTTATAAAATCTCTCATTTCTGTTTTATTCATTATTGCGTCTGTTTTCGTAACCAGTGTCGTAACACTATCTCTCAGCTGCTTTATGTCCGTGCTGATTTCCTCAATTTGGTGTGCTAGTAGTGTTACTTCCTCTGCGCTAGACTCAGCCACCTCAGTAAATGGTCGTTTAGACTTGGCTGGTGTTGTGTGTCCAGAGGATAAGCCTGGTTTCTTCGTACCGGACTTCTGGTCACTTGGCTTGCTCATATTGACCACAGTAGAAGGACACAGTAGAACACAATAGTATTTAATGAACAATAGGTATCCTACTCCCTTTGTTGCAATACAAAAGGGGGTCTTCTCAAGGTGTTTGAAAGTTGTTGATGTGTAAACTTCTGACAAAAGTCTAAAAAATTCTCCTTTTGTAAATCCGTTTTCCTACTATAACTTTACTATAAATCCATTTTGTTTACCACTTTTTGCCGAGTATATCAATCAATCATTCATAATACTATTAGTAACCTCCAATTCATATTTACATCACTATTTTCAGCTTTAGAACACAAAAGCAACAGAGAAAAATTTAACCTAACATCACATGCAAATGCCCTGGAGTAATCGGTCGTTATCTTATTGTTTCAAAATTTAAACATATTCTGACAGTGTCAATATGTTTGCTCCAAAATGCGCCAGAACGCAGGAAATGCGATGTAGATTTCAAAAACAAATCCGGGGGGGGGGATGACCCCGGACCCCCCTAGCACTATCCCGAGCCCAGCTCGGTCGACTATTTTGCAATACTTGACTATATTATATAGTCAAGTATTGCAAAATAGTTACGCATAACCAGAAATCCTGGATCCGCGCCTGCATAGGACTGCTAATACAGTTTCACCTACTTTGATAAAGACCACGTTGTCGAAAATTTAATAAAATGAGTGACTGTAAACAATGTATATTAAAATGCTTCCCTTCAGAGGTTATTGGAAATTACTATTTGAAAAAATCCGCCCTACCGCTTCACATTCCGCAAATCTCGTATCTGAGAACAAAAGTAGTTATTTTTTATGGCCTAAACTTCGTACGATTAAGAAGTTCGTAAGTGCAAAACTAACATGGAGAGAAAATATTGCATTAGAAATCGGTGGTGGATTTGTTCAAATATCAAGCCCTCTTCATATAGGTGGGAAATGGTAGCAATAGGGAAAACAATAATGTGTGAAAGAAATTGATAGAATATTCGTAAGAATATTTATCAAGTTACCTGGGGGCCGTTTCACTAAACTTCGTACGACTAAAATGTTCGTAATTGCAAATTTAGGATAGTGTGGAAATTTCAATTGATGGATTTACATTCATGCAGCCTCTGTTCAATAAATGTAAATCCAAACATTGTTTACAATAAAACATCGCTAATGTGAAATTTACAGCCTATCATAATTTTGCGCTTACGAACATTTTAGTTGTACGAAGTTTATTGAAACGGCCCCAGCTGTGCATTGACTGATAACACGCTGACTTATAACCTATTTATTATCCCGGTGGTTATAGTACGTAACAGACAGCTTCTATTTGGATGGGGTGCACTTAATAACGTGAGAAGAATCCTCATGTTACTTGTTACAGGTACAGCGTCCGATTTATGTCACTATTTTAGGTATCGCCATTTTATTTATCTATGTTAGAAGCATTAACTATGGCTGTGTGTCGACATTTTTGCGGACATGAACTCACGTACTTGGTAAAAAAAATGAACTTTTATAAAGGGTAATAATTCATATTTCAGAATAAATATTTTGATGGTAAATCATAAATGTATCAAATTAAAAGTATGTCTCTATCAAACGACATTAGGCTGGTATTATCTCTATATGGGCCGAGCCATACGAAAACCGGGCTTAATGAAAACGTCATGAAAAGCGGTAAACGACGTCGGAAAAACGACGTTTCAAATTGTCTAGCGTCGCCTTAAAAGTTGACAGTTTGCCCTCCCATTTACGTTTACTGGTGTCAGTTAACATTAAGTGTGAACAGAAAACGGAAAATGATAACTTACTGAAACTTTCACTAATATGAGACGAGATACCTTGTACCTCGGTACACATATTATGACGTCATGACTTGACGTCACGTACTTGTGACGTCATTGAAAGTGAATACATGTTTGACGTTAAGGCCATGGTGTCGTGACAAAATATTATAGCAAGGATACTTGCACGAGTTCCTCGCAGCATCAATGACTTAGAAATGCTTCAGGCGCTGTACATTGTCGCCTAACTGTCGTTCTTTGACATTTTTACTCTTTTTCGTCGGTTGTCCTTATGAATTCAAAATGGTGAACTCATAATGTAACTGGCTACATATCAGTGAAGTCTTCGCTTACACTGCACTTTGATTACTAAATAATCTTAAATATGAACAACCTAGTGTATGCCAACGATATTACCATATATTATCTTGGTAAATTGAGACTTTTGAACAATTATATCCAGTACTTAGCGAATGATATGCCATTTAATGCCACTCATTTTATCATAAATGGAGGTAGACACGCAGCTATATAATGACTTAAATATCTGGGGTTTGCATTGAATTTAAAATAAATGCATCAACACATTAATTGGAAATGTGATGGTCATAAACTTGTTTTTGTAGTCGAATGTGCTTGTGTAGTATCAAATCATCAGTTTATCACTTGACTACATAATACTGTAGATCAGGAGACGGTAATGCGATCCTCAAGAAAGACACACGGCGACAATTATAAGGTATCACGCTACCAAATCTGCCCGGTATCGTGTTTTGTCACAAAGTTAATGTTATAAGCGGCCTACTGTCTACTTTAATATATGTCGTCGCATACGAAATGTTAAATGATGTCGCTATTATTCCCCAAAATATTTCAGACAGCAGCAAACAACAGGGAAACGCCTCACTCTGCCTTATTTGAAAATTATTCATACGAAATTACGTTACTTGGGCCGCAATCCAAAACATAACGTTACATTAGCAACTGCAACACGAGCCATAAACATTATTTTCATGCTTTGTCTTGGCCTAAAACTGAAAATGTTGTCATTAAGCCCGGGTTTCGCACGGCGCGGCTCATATATTGTTGGCATTCATAGTTGTGCAAAAAGTACACACAAGATAATGTTGACTTTGCCCAAGGTTACGTGTCGTTTGTCAATTATTAACTAATAGTATACAATTATACATACACTACTTAAAATCAACCTACATGGCAGGCCTATTCGTTTACTACTCCATTACGCTTAAACGTTCTTATTGACGTTGAAGTCGCCCGTAAATGTTAACGTCGTAATTGCGACGTCATTGAGCTAAAACGTCGTTTGCGATTCTACCACAAAAATACATGTAACATGAAAAATAATTGAGATACATTGATATTTTTTGTGGTATATGACTTTTAAAAGATGCGGTATTCAGAATATGCAAAAAAGTGAAAAATGATTTTTTTATCATTAAGCCCGGTTTTCGCATGACGAGGCCCATATATATTCTGACCCTGCTAGAATAATATATATTGCGAATAGACCGGTCGGCCAGAAACAGAACAGGCAGACGAGAATTGACGGCACCATGTAGTCTGGTGGCTGAGCTCCGCCCACCACCGTCCTCGTCACCACGGGTTGCTGGGTCACCTGCCAATGACAGAATACCAGTAATGCATAAACCCGCGCGACATGCATAGCTACGCCCAATAGTGTTAGCTCCGCCCAATCGTGTAAAGACTGGGTCAACAATGGCATTGTATACATTTCCTTTTTCGTGTGTGTTTATTTTCTTTGAGATACTGTATGGTGCTAGTTCCAGTGTGTATCCCGTTGCTTCTTTAATGGTCTCTTTGGGCGATCACATGGGTGATTTGATTTAATGGTGTTTAGCGGTCTGTCAACGGCTAAGGTCATTTTAGGCTGAGTTAATGGTATAGAATCTACGGTGGCAATAGGGTAATAGCTATCGCGTGGCACGCAATAGCTATCGCGTGCGCACGCAATAGTTATCGCGTGCGCACGCAATTGTAAAAAATATTTCCATGTCCCCTCTGTGCCACCGTACGAATCCCATATGTTAGCTGTTGTGATGGCGGTAACTCACAAAATCAGAACAGAATATTTATAAAAAAATATATATGCATCCCTGAAATTAGAATAACCTGACCTGGTGCCAGGTCCTCACCACACCAGAGTCTCTTAGCCCAACTCCCAAAGGTAATAGGATTAGTACAAAACTTATTACTTCACATGGATGAAGTACCCATGTGCACGTCCAAAGTAAGCATTGAAAACCGTATAAAACGGGGAAGCGAGGCAACCTTAGTATTTCATAGTTACCTTTCAGGATGCTGCTTCTATAATGGATCTGTGCTTGCCGTAGTTGTTTCTATATTGGATCTGTGCTTGCCGTAGTTGTTTCAATATGAGCCCGTACTTAGTTATACGGCGTACATAAGTAGATACAGGCTCCAGATAAGCAATTAGTAATTGAGTAGTGTCACTCCATCATTTCTGAAGCAATTGGGTATTTCAACATTTTAATTGGGTAAAATAAAATCACACTACTGTTTAAACATCAACAGACAGCAGTTATTGAATAGTTTGCTCGAAATGAAAACATGTCTTGACATTTCATGAGAATTGTCTCATTGGAGAAAATTCTAATGAAGTACCAAGATGTGTTTTCATGCTTATTAGAAAACGGATTTAAAATGAAAGACGTATTCGGAAAGATGCCTGTGACTGGAGAAATAGGGATTAGTGGTTTTGTGACCATCCGCACAGTCTGATCTGGATATGCACTGTTCGCCATTACATTAATGAAACACCCGTCATGCTATTAACAAGCAATACATAGATTGTTTACAGGCTACGCGAGTTAGTATGCTATTTGATCAGGAGCTACACTGATCACAGATCTAATAAGCCTAATTTCTCCAATCACAGACACAAATATTGCTGACAGCAACTTGTGGTTGCTGGTATTCCTCTTTGGTATCCCCCTTGTGGCTGCTGGTATCCCCCTGTCGGCTGTGCTTGTTATGTCCCTGCTGGTGTTGTGGGTAGGCGCCAGGTGGCTGTTGGCAGTATGGCCCTGCTGCCTGCGCATATTCTGATGGAACATCAGCTGAGGTAACCATGATTAGTGAGCCTATGTATCATCATCATGCTCGCCGTCAATAGCATGAATATTTCGATATCAGCGCTCATTTGGACAATTTCACCATGCTGATATTTTTAAATTATTCGATTCGATGGTGAAACCGATTCTTTGTTACGGTGCCGAATTATGGGGGTTTCAATGCATTGAACGTATTGAAAGGGTCCAAATAGCTTTTTGTAAACAATATTGTGGATTACCCCAGCAGACGGCAAATGTATTTGCATACGGTGAATGTGGCCGTTCACCACTCTGTAGTACATATATGCCACGATGCATCAACTATTGGTTGACTATTTTACGTATGGATCGTGACAGATATCCGCGTCAATGTTGTATTATGCTCAAGCAATTGGACGATAGTGGCCGCAATACTTGGGCTACTAGTATTAGATTACTCCTGTATTCGTTTGGATTCGGTTACATTTGGCTTTCACAAGATGTAGGTGACCTAGATTATTTTCACGATGTTTTTAAGCAGAGAATCTCGGACTGTTATACATAGAAATGGCATGATTTATTACAAACAACTAGTAAAGCAGATATATATAATGGGTTCAAATGCGCACTAACACCTGAAACCTATTTATCTGTAGACTTATCGTTTCCGTATAAACAAGAGCTAGCTAAGTTCAGATGCTCAACTCATAATTTACTAATTGAAACTGGGTCGTCATATTGGCATTGACAGGAATCTACGGCATTGTACAATGTGTCGACAAAATAATATACATGTGGTTGAGACCGAATACCATTTCTTTGTAGAATGTAGCTCTTATGAACAATTACGCCTACAGTTTTTAAATTTCGAAACAATTAGAAACCATAATCATGATTGGTTTAATAGAATGATGGCGAGTTCACATATACCACATATTCACAACATTGCTAAGTTTAAATTTAAATTTCTAGCATTGGAGAAAAAGACAATCCATTATACAAGCTGAGTAACGATGTGCACTAGTATACATGTGCTTGCTCGTATAATGCTTATCTACATTGTTAGACATACATGTACTGTAAGACGGTGTATCACTCGTCCAATGTGTATTTCACCATGTTATATTGTGGGCCGTTGGCCTATATTATTCAATAAACAAACTATTGATGGTCCGATATATGCCCGGCGAATAAAAAAAGCTTTAAAGGTAAGTAAATAGTAAATACCATAAACTTCAAAATGCATTTAGCTAATGAGAATGTTCAATGAAGATCCAATGTGTATCTTGTCAAGGGCGTCGTCAGGGGAGGTTGAACCCCCGTTTTTCGAGCCTGTAAGATTTTTTTCTACACCAGTACAAATGAGGTCCGAGGTAGCCCACAGTCAGGCGACACCAACATATTGCAGGATGCCAATTTTAAGACAAAAATTAATACGCTTCTTAAATTGACATAAACACTATTTTCCCATGAGCTAATTGTTGTCGAAACATACCAGAATGTAGAAATTTGCTTCAAAAAATCAAAAACCTTCTTGGACTGTGAAGCAGTCAAAAACTGAAAAGGGTCAGGACCCCTTACAGATTTTGGTTGCTTCATAGCTGAAAATAGAACCCCCATTTCAAAAATGCTGGTGGCGCCCATGTTTGATACGCATATCCACAAGTCAAATTCAATGGGTCGGCGAATGAAGGGGTTAGCTACACACAGAAGTTAAGCCATGCCTAAGTTCAAAGTTTGCTTTTAAATTACGAAAATAAAGCACCTTACGTGGTACCTGCAAGAAAGGCAACGGTTGCTAGTAGTCGTAGTATTCTGTATTTCTTTCCAATCATTTACAATTACAGTGCGTATGCATACTATCTTTTGAAACAATTAACGTAAGAAAAATTCTTCATTTGTTTCATTATATTTATCTTTATATTGATGCCACTGGTTGTCATGGCAACGCTTTTCTGTCAATTGTGGAATGCGTATAATGTGTCATTTATAAAATATAAGTACACGTACAAACATTCACCATTTAGTATACTAGAAAAAATATAATAAATAAGTTGGAAGCTTCATTTCAAAGGCTATGACCAGTTATTAAAGGGCCTGTATGATGCAGTTGTGTTTCATATGCACTCCATACAAGGTTACGTGGTTACAACAATAACTGCAATGGCAGAACGTGTTGAAAATTCCCCCACTCCAAAGTAAGTATTATTTGTTATTTGATATTTTCCTTCATAAGCAACGGATGTTTATGATATATGGCGCAGCAAATGCGTCTGCATGAGCTGCATTCGGCTGTCCCGGCAGTCGGCACATACATATATCGTTTATGCGAATAATCGATTTCCGTGTCTTTGCAAAAAGCGACAGAAGTTTGAGCCAAAGTACCGAGATCACCAAATGCAGCTTAACGAGACGCATTTTATACGCCATATTTCATCAAAATCCATTACATAATAAGGAAAACATAAAACAAAAGAATATGAATTTTGAATCGGAGGGCTTCTGGAAGTTTCAGTACTTTTTTTCGTTGTTGTAACCACGTGATCATACACCTTGATATAGTCCATGGTAATCGAACAAAACTGCTGAAAACCGCTTGCAATTTCTTCATATTTATGCTACGATATTAGTTTTTTCCATTAAAATCAATATTAATTGCTATTTGGTATTAAGGTTCAAAGGTTTTAAGAGCTACAAGCAAAAATTGGAAAATTCTAATTCGAAAAGGGGGAGATAATACATGACCCGGGGGTCAAATACAAAATTGAAATAAACTTTGCTCATCTACACATCATACCAAGTTTCAGGTATGTAGCAACTACGGTTTAAAAGTTTTAAGAGTTACAATGTTGGTGACGGACGGACGGTACGGAACGGGACGTACAAGGGTAACACTAGATGCCCCCTCCACTATCGTGGTGGGGCATAAACATTAATAATTTTATCCTTAAATTGAAAATGTCTCCCTCAAAGTGTACTTATTAGTGAGGGACGGTAGTCAAATAAATTCGCACATCTGGCTAGCTTTTCCAAATGTGGCACAATTGACCTTCAGATAATACCGTTCAAGAATTTTGATGGAAGCAATCTGAATGTTCATGTTATCGGCTATTTATAACAGAAATCCAAGATGGCTGCCAGTAAAGCATGTTATTGGCATATCTTAACACTCGGTGATGCTATGTGCAATGATTTGATATTGATTTTATAGTTTTTGAGATCACTGAGTATGTTGAAGTTTTTTAAATGATTCTGGGTCAAGGTCACCTTCTGTAAGCCAAGGTCAATGCCAAATTACCCTAAACTGTAGAAATATTTTTCCAGTAATCGTTGTACCGCTCTGTGTGTCTGTTATAGCTGTTTCAATTGAGGAAGTACATAGTTGTTTTTTTTGGAGGGGTGAGGGATCAAGGTCGTATATGTTGTGGTCAAGGTCGAGGCAACTTAGCCTCGGCAAATACCAAAATACCAAAATTACTGCATAATTGACAGAAAATTGCAAATTATTTATATTACTTTTATTAGCTAGTTATTATCAGTGTATGTGGACAGAAGAAAATATATTTATTGAATGGTATTGAACGGGGTGTTAGGTAATTTAAGTTATGTCATTAAGGCTGGGTTAAAGTGGCCGAATCCGATATTTCACATGTACGGCTGGGGGAAAACCTCAAGATCAGAACTAAATATTTACAAAAATATTGTTTATAGTCAGCCTTGTAATTATATTAATCTGATCTGGTATCGGGTACACACCACACCAGAGTCACGTAGCCCCACTCCTTAAAAGTAAATATGCTTAGTACTATTGTTACTACTTTTATAATGGGTATAACCGGATACAACTCGCAGGTAGCGAGAAAGTCATGCCTGAGGGTCACCCTTCGCATGCTGCCAACCAGTTGCCAGCCAGAAAAAAATATGATGCAAGGTATGCAGTCAGTATGTTAACATGTGCTCGCTGTCACCAGGAAGTACACCAGGAAGAAACGCAGATGCTATCTGGAAATCATTAAGTCATACTAGTAGGACATACACCATGGATATATTACCAGATTACATCTGCAGCTTTTTCTGAATGTATGTTATCAACAGATAACATCCTAATACATATGCATGTAGCCATTGTTAACGGACCTACCCTGAAACATGCATAGCTTAGCACATTATATATCATACAATTGACTTCGTTTTTGCTACAAACTGGAGAATACCTTGTTATGTGTTCCCAGATAACGAGGCTACTATGTGTTGAATAGATAGTAAGAGACAAAAGCATTAGTCCATGTACTGTACTAGTACATGGAGAAAGAAAACATACGACACCATATTGTCTAACTTTCGCAGGCATACAACAATATCATTGAAAACCATATATGAGACACTTTTGACGCCATTTGCGGAAAATATTGTAAATATTGTAAACCTATTTCATGAAATTACGCAGATCAGTGTCCGAAGGTACAAAATCACATTGGCGTGTCTCAATTATCGAAAAATGCCACATTATATATATCGAATTCCATACTAGGGTTTTTGTCGCGCCCGCTTCCGGACAGCGCGATATAGTCGGCACGAGCGTCCGGGTTAAAGTTGTTATGCCCCCGGTCACGGTAGAGCCGGATGCATATGGTGTTCGGACTGTGTGTCCGTTCGTCCGGCACAAATAAGAAGTTCGCCGGAGTTTCTCAATTATGTCATAACTTCTATATCCCTTAAAATATTACTTAGATATTTCAACACAGCATACTTGTGGATGAATGTCACACATCCATCATACCCTTAATATGACCTTGACTTTTTGACCTTCACAATTTTTAACGATTTCACATATTAAGAAGAATTTCGCCGGAGTTTCTCAATTCTGTCATAGCTTTTATATCCCTTGATGGATTACTGCAATATTACAAAAGATCAAAATGTTTGACAAATGTCACACATCCGTGCTGCCCTTAATATGACATTAACCTTTTGACCTTGACAACTTTGAACTTTTTCACACATCAATACGTTTGCAGCAGTTTCTCAATTCTGTCATAACTTCTATATACCGAGATGGATTACTTTAATATTTCAATACATCATACATGTGGACAAGTGTCACACATCCATGCTGCTCTTAATATGACATTGACATTTTGACCTTCACAACATTGAACTTGTTCACACATTAAGAAGAAGTTCGCCGGAGTTGCTCAATTCAGTCATGACTTTTATATCCCTTGATGGATTACTGCAATATTACAATACATAATACTTGCGGACAAATGCCATACATCCATGCTGCTGACCTTGACCTATTGACCTTGATAACTTTGAACTTTGACAATTAATAAGTTCGCAGGAGTTTCTCAATTATGTCACAACTTCTATATCTCGTTATGGATTACTTTAATAGTTCAATACATGATAGTTGTGGGAAAATGCCACACATCGGTGCTGCCCTTAATATGACCTTGACCTTTTATCATTCACAACTTTGAAATTGTTTACACGTTAAGAAGTTTGCCGGAGTTTCACAATTCTGTCATATATTCTATATTCCTTGAAGGATTACTATAGCAATTCAATACATCATACTTGTGCACTAATGCCACACATACATGCTGTCCTTAATATGGCATTGACAGTTTGACCTTCACAACTGTGCATATGAATACTTATCACGTTGTATTAATTAACTTTCCCACTTTTTCTCACTGAACAGGCCACATTTTCTTGTTAGTTAAAGTTTTTCAGTATACTATACAAGTCTCGGGGTGGGGGGGGGGGGCGACATGCTGGCCGCGGCCATCTAGTTTGGCAACGGAATGAGGACCTCGCTGATTTTTAAACGAAACTAAGTCGTTCATGTCCATAACTGGATGAGATTGGATCGTAATGACGAGTCTCGAGATCAACGAATTATATATCTCTCTTTATGTTGTGTTTGTTTGTTGGGTCTTAAATTATCTTAGCTGTTGCTAGGCCGTTAAGGACTATCAACAGCTAAGATAATTTAAGACCGGGTACTAAATTCCATATATTACCACTTACAAATGTGAAAAATGGGAAAATCCCAAAATCAGAACTGAATATTTAAGCTAAAATAACTATATATTCAGCCCTGAAATCAGAAAAAAATCCTTATCTGGTGCCAGGTCCTCGCCACACCAGAATCACTTGGCCCCCTCAAAAAAGCAGTAGGATCAGTAATAATCTTACTGCTTTTATGATGGGCAATAACGCAATTCAAACCCCAGGTAACAACAGAGCCAAAGATAAAAACGTACCCGAGTGCAAAACTAGGCAAAGCGTGATTCAAATAAGGAGGAACCCCTACCGTTAATGCACGCCGTCGCGTTCGCCCGACCACTTAACGCCGAACGTTTACTGCACTCGAGTTTTGAGTCAGTGCGCTTCGCAATGGCGGAGAGGCATGGCTTTCGTTTGTTGATTGTATCCGAAATCAGCTGGGACAATAAATTGACTGTTTTAATTACCATTTTTTGCCAAAATATAAATGTACTTTATTGGGGTTGTTATGAAAAGAAATGATCAAAAACGAGTAATGTTGATTAGCATGTGAGCTGGTGGTGTCGGCAGACCAGTTCGCGTATGGACCCGATAAATGTTTTTCTTTTTGTGTTAGTATATCGTTTACCGAGATTTTACAAACAAGTATGTAGAGTAGATATGTGATATTATATGAATAACATGTTATTTAATGCTAATGTGAAAGTTCAAAAACGTAAATGTTACATAGCGTCTTCCTTGCTTTATAAGCGTATCTTTTTCTGATTCAATTTCATTTATGTGTATCAGATTGCATTTAGTGAATACAATTTCGTATTTGGTAAACTCTTGCATGTATCAATAACGAAGGAAGTGTATTACACACAATGTGATAACCACCGTGACTGTGACGCGCCATGCGAAAACCTCCGTTATGGGTCAAAAATTCAAAATTGAATTTTCAACATATTTAGAAAATGTGATCTCTCTCGAACAATATGATATATAAACCAATGTTGTATTCAACTGATAAACCATCTTTCTTAGACTAACACACATACACATCTGAAGTCACTTTGTCGCATCGACGCTGTTTTGACAATACGTACGTTACGTCGTGGTTATCAATATTGCGGACAGCGGACCGCACGAGTCGTGACGTTTTCGTGATCTGGATCTACACTGGTCGCAAAACCCATAAGCCCCGTTTTTCCAGTCACAGCCACAAATAATGATGAAATTTGCAACCGTCGGCTACTTTCTATTAACCTTTTACTGTCAAGGATTTATTTGAGCGTAAATTGTTTATATATTAAGTGCCCTATCAAAATACATGTGAGCAGCGCTCTGTGAAAACCGGCCTTAATGACAAAATTTTCGATTTGCATATTTTTACATTTTCTGATGCGGACACCTTTCAAAAAAAATATTCTGAAAAGAAACTGCAATTATGTTTTATAGTTTTTGTTTGATCTCACTTTTTGTAGCACCATGTGAATCACGCACGAAAAAAACCGTAACGTCATCGAGAAAATGACGTTATTGAAACGGTGACGTTTGCACAACAGCATACAGTAGAAATGAGTGTTCATAGACTCATTGACTGTGCTTGCTGTAAACTGTATTTGCTGATAAGTTGCACTACATTTATCTACAAGTGTTAATATGTATACTATCAAACATTCATCAGAATAAAACTATGATATGTACATGTAGTGAACAAAACAAACGCACAACTATTGATTTTAAATCTATAATTAGGGGACCTGTGGCTTCGTAATTTGCAACCATCGCCATAATAGGTTCATATAAGTGTGTCGTCAGAAAGATACATTGTAATTACTTCAGAATTGACGTCATTTACAGTTAATTGTGACGTCATTTATTGATTTAGACGATACGTCAACACAGACCAAAAAACTGAACGGTATTCCTGGTGATGGAAATTGTAAATTATTTCTGTAGAAATGAATGACCAGAATTTGGATAGGCCTATCTATGGCTGCACATATAATGACTTCAGCGCCCGATGGGGTCTATAGGGTAGTCGGACACCCCGGGCATTTTTAAACAAATTAAAAATCGACTGGCCATTCCACGACTCTCGGAATTAAATTTACATCTCAGAAAGCGGGAAGAACATTTTCCGGTGTAGCCAATATGACTGGCGGACGGGCTAATTTACATGTACTACCCCGTACTAGCAGGTAGCAGGTATATGGGAAAATGCTGCGTTGACCCCAGATTTCGGAGTCAATTTCCAAAATGTTTTGTTTTTTTACCCTCCTCGTCACTCTGGAGCCCCTTTTTGCCCCATGTTAAATTCCCATAGGAAAGTCGTTTTTTCGTAATAAAATCAATTGGAATTTCATCAAGTAATACAATTTGGGGAGGGTTACTTTTTTATTATTGATGAAAAAGTACTTACATTTTAATTCTTTAGATTTAGTGTGTTTAACAGACAAAAGTCCGGTGGTAGCAAAATGTGGAACAGACATTAATGTAAGAATTATGCAAATGAGCTCGGCCGCTACATAAAACAAGCTATGTGATCAATACAATACAGTACACATAATTTAACTTGTGTGATGATTTAATATAATACATATTAAACTTGTTGACTGATTTCAAAAGAAACTCGGCATAGCTTCGTTTATTATGAAATCATTAAACTCATTCAATAAGTATTATAGTAAATCATCACTCGAATCATGTACGATACTCTAATATTACAACAAACCTTTCTGTGGCTCCATATTTACATTCACTATATCAGACACGAAGACACTAAGCACAATATATATATACTTAGTATTAGGCTTAATACTTGTGCATCCAGTAGCACGTCAATAGTGCACTTGTTATTTTAATGAACATGTCATGCACTTCCCGTATACACTCACGTGTGGCTGTGACTTGAGAAATGTGACCAGTGCAGATCCAGATCAGCCTGTGCAGATCCAGCCTGTGCAGTCTTATCAGGAGCTGCACTGTTCGCCATTCCATCAATGAAACACCCATCATGCCTCCAAGCAATATACAGTAGTTCCTTCTTGAACTCATTGATTGGTGTTTAACGGCCTATCAACAGCTAAGATCATTTAAGGTCGGGCCAACAGGGTTGTTCATACTGGACTATTGCGCCAATATGCCTGGCTTAACATGACCAGTTATTCCCCTTGATATCGAGGCAGTCTGTCTGCTTACCTGGTCAAGATTTTATATGGAAACATATAGCAATATTTTGGAAAATTGTCTTATATGCTATATACAAAATATTGCGAGAAAACACAATCGTCTACATTTACTGAACGTTATAGCACACTTATCTATATTGTACATTCTATTATAGCATATGACAATTGAGATATTGTTTCCTTCTTTAATTTGATACTTAAATCTTAATAATAAGTGTATGCCTTCATATGTCCATTTTTATTTAAGAATCGAAATTTTCAAAATTCTCGCATTTTCCAGACTGTGAAATATACGCTAAGTCGTATACTTTATTGGATTACGGGTTTTAAATTATTTTTTCTCTCGTATGTTCGTTTTAAATTATAAGTATACGTGTCCTTAAATGTGACAGTAACATGTTTCAAATCTTGAATTCAAGATCAATGTCAATCAATAATTATTTAGTATTTGTCTCTTTTGGATAGACACATGGACGGACGAATAGAAAATCGTGGTGATTAACAAAACATTTGCTCACATTATTTGGTTCGTCGACATACGTTTTAATAAATAAATATTGAATAAGAATGTGTCCATTTTCAAACATTTCTATCCAAATAATAGTTTCAGTTTTTAATAATCTGTACCGTGAAGTATGTATTTTAAATTGCTAATTAATCAATAAACTAATATAGGATCAGGTAGGACTACATGTACTTGACATTGGTGGTAAGTGAAACTAGTATAGAAATTTACAATCGATGAGTACATCATTGAAATCTGATCAGTATCTACACTTGACGAATCGAAACTAGATGCTGTCTATCGATGAACAATAGTGCGCTATTTGATCGAGAGCTACACTGGTCACAAATCCCATTAGCCCCATTCCTTCAGTCACAGTCACCACGACTGCGCGGATGCGCAGGCTGATCAGGGACTACACTAGCCGCCAAAAAAGCCAAAAAGCCAAAAAGCCAAAATTTCCCCAGTCACATACATCAAGTGTTTTCTTCGCCTTGAATGAACTCAAAGGGACATATCAGAATTTTTGAGATAAAAAAATACTCTGAAAAATAAAAATGTGTTTAATTGAAGATACATGACGACACTAGGACCGCTGGGTTGTTTCCATTTTCCCCAATATAGGTAAATAAATATCTTAATTCCTATATTGTGGCGTTCCGATACTTATGTACCGATATCGTTGAACATTGAAATAACCCAGCCGTCCTAGTATCGTCATATACCTTCAATTAAAGCAATTTACACAGGGCCATGATGAAAACACATTTTCATTTTTTTAATATACATGTACACACCCGTTATCCGGAGATACGGAACTAGGGGAGGAGAACACGGAAAGGGGAACGCGCAAACCAGTGAGATTTGGGGCGGTTTGTAAAATTAGCTAAAACAATATATTTTATGCATAATCAGAAAAATGTGAGCTTGCAACGTTGAGGAAGAATGACGGAAGCACATGTAGCAAAAATATTGAGCTCGAACGCCATCGTAAAAGTTGAAAATTTATAAATTCAATATAGGATTTTATTTTGTTGGTCATTTTTTTGTTGAAAAATCGTCTTTCCTGCACCAATCGTATGAATTTCATCACCATCAGGCATACATTTATGTTTGTTGATCATTTACACTGATACCTTGAAAGCGACAGCGCCCAGGACCTTCTGAGAAAAAAATGGCGGCCGTTTTATGCACCGTGGTATAGCGCAAAATGGTGGACAAAAACTATGGGACCGGAGGACACAAATTATGGGACGAGTGGACACAAACTATGGAACGCGCTGCACTGAAAATACACGTGGGTTTTAAGTTGCAAATTCGCATATATATTTACGCAAATATAATATTTGCAGACGAGGATCCACGAATATAAGCAGGGGCCGGTCCAAATTTGTATGTAAGAAATTTATGCACGTTTTTAATCAATATTCACCACAATGCATTGTTTTAGTAAGTTCGCAGCGGCTGTTCAATGCTATTTACAAAACGACCGGCATGCTGGCACAAAGACAGTGGTGTGGCCGTGGCCTGTTTTCATGTGGAGGAAAACCGGAGTAGTCTGAGAAATACCACAGCAAGCTTGCACGGCATACGACAAGTCGACGTGATTCCATCCGCTGAATTTCGGGGGTCGCCATAGAGTTTTGTCCGCGATAACCAATCCATCAATTCACAAGTGTATCCGTCATATAATGTTTGTGACTCCATCATTCTTGTTTCTGTAGCACCCACTGTTTGTCGGAGAGCCCCGTGATGTGTATATACAACCAGGCCCGTAGCCAGCTTTCAACAAGTTGGGTGCGTAATGAACCGCGGACCGGCTTATATGAGGCACGAAGTGACGACTGGGGTGGTTTGGGGAGGGGGGGGGGGTGGTGGTCCCCCTCTTATATGGGGGGTGGGGTGGTGTTTGGGGGTCCTCACCCAAGAAAATGTTGACATGTAGATGCTAAATCATGAATTCTGTGACATCTACGACTTTATTTAGGAGTAGGAATTAATTTATATACCATTTTTGTGTAGGAAAAGATGGGGGGGGGGGGGGGGTGGGGTTCTGGGGATGGGGGTGGTTGTCGATAGTGGAGGGGGGTTTGGGGGTCATCACCAAAGAAAGTTTTGAAATTTAGACGCTAAATCCTGCATTCTGTGACATCCACGACTTTATTTAGGAGTGGGAATTATGTGCTCTTTTTGTGTAGGAAAAGATGGGGGGAGGGGTGGGGGGTCACCCGTTGGTTCTAGGGAGGGGGGGGGGGTGTGTCGATAGTGGAGGTCCCTCCCCAAATAAATTTTTCAAATTTAGACGCTAAATCCTGTATTCTGTGACATGTACGACTTTATTTATGAGTAGGAATTATATACCATTTTTTGTTTAGGAGAAGATGGCCCAGGGGGTTGTTTCGGGAAGAGTTGCTGAACGTGGAGGGGTGTTTGGGGGTCCTCCCCCAAGAAAATTTTAAAATTTAGACGCTAAATCCTGCATTCTGTGACATCTACGACTTTGGGAGTAGGAATTATATACTATTTTTGTGTAGGAAAAAGTTGCGTGCTCCAGATAACGTGATTGTGTTTGTTCATGAGCAAAAACAATCTTGGCTTGTCAGGAAAAGTTGGGTGCGAACGCACCCAACGCACCCCCCTGGCTACGGGCCTGACAACATATAAACACCATACTTATACTAAGTAACACTGCAATTATGTTGTGTGTATGTATATTCATCCGGTGTCTTCGGAGCACCCTCGCCCTAGCGAGGTATCTATTTATTTCCCATCACCAAGGGTAACTGCGGTACGTCTTGTCTACATGTATGTACATTGTACCATCTAGACAGTCACCCTGCATGTATTACATGTTTGTATTATATTTACACGATCACCACCACAAATTGTATTGCTCAAGGACACGACACGCCGGCTCCGACCGCGTCTCGAATCTGCACAGTTCGGGGACCTCCGATTCACAGTCCATCTCGCTACACCCTAGGCCACGCGCGCTCCAGCATCACTGCCTTTACCGGTGGAAAGTTCTGAAAAATTGTGGCGGTGGGTGCTCTATGTGTGCAGTCCGCTGACGGAACATGTAGTGTCTCAACTGCAGTGAGAGTCGGTCCTTATTCTGGGATAATTTCCACTGGAATTGGTGGATATCTTCCTCGTGAATACACAGGACACTTAGAATGCCGTTCTCAGTATGGTTATCAATGTCAAACGTCTTGCTAACGTCAATGATAATAAGATCGGGTTGCACCTTGGCTGCACTACTTAGCCTGGTCATCGATTAGCATGGTTAACTGAGTTCCGCATGGTTGATTCCCCCAAAACCCGTGCTACAAGTTATACACAAAGTATGGTGCGAGTTTAGGTGGCGAACTATGGTTTAATGTGTGATATGTATTAAACTGGTTTACTGATTGCATTAGAAACAAGGCTCTGCTCGCCCATCAATAAACGAGCGCTGCTAAAGAAGCCCGCATTGGACAACGAACTTACTAAAACAATGCATAATTGTGGTGAATATTGATTAAAACGTGCATGAATTCCTTACAGACAAATTTGGACCGGCCCCAGCTCATATTCGTGGATCATTGTCTGCAAATATTATATTTTTGTAAATACATGTACTAACGTGAATTTGCAACTTAAAACCCACGTATATTGGCATTTTATGTGCAGCGCGTTCCATAGTTTGTGTCCACTCGTCCCATAATTTATGTCCACCCGTCCCATAATTTTTGTCCACCATTTTGCGCTATACCACGGTGCATAAAACGGCCGCCACTTTTTTCTCAGAACATCCTGGGCGCTGTCGCTTTCAATGTATCAGTGTAAATGATCAGCAAACATAAATGTATGCCTGATAGTGCTGAAAATCATACGATCGGTGCAGGAAAAACGATTTTTCAACAAAAAAAATACAAAAAAAATAAAATCCTATATTGAATTTATAAATGTTCAACTTTTACGACGGCGTTCGAGCTCAATATTTTTGCTACGTGTGCTACCGTCATTCTTCCTCAACGTTGTAAGCTCACATTTTTCTGATTATGCGTAAAATATATTGTTTTAGCTAATTTTACAAACCGCCCCAAATCTCACTAGTTTGCGCGTTCCCCTTTCCGTGTTCTCCTCCCCTAGTTCCGTATCTCCGGATAACGGGTGTGATGTAGTAAATTTTCAAACAATTCTGATATGCCCCTTTAAGTTCAATAATTCTCAAATGTTTTTCATTGTTTCGATGTGTTCACTGTTAATCATGTGGTGACGATTGTCTCGATAGTGTTAACCCATAGACCGCTACACGCGACAATTGTCGTCTGCTGTTGCTTTTATATCTTGCCTTATTTCTCAATAAAAACATGTTTTGACAGCACTTCAGAATCATTTCCGAAGTGCTATCAAAGCATGTTGTGAAGTACTCTAAAGTGCTGTCAACAGCATGTTTTTTATGATAAAAATGGAAACTAGAAAATAAACAACAGACGACAAAATATTAAGATAGCGGTGTAAGGGTTAATATCCGTATTCGGAGTTTTCTTTCGATGCCTCGGCACCACTTATTATAACGACGAGCGCGATCCATATCATCCCCAACACTATGCTGGTGAGCATCAAGTTGCGGGCGGTGTTCGCCATTGCATGGGCACCAGTCACGTCTCCCATGGCCAGTAGGTTGTTACGCTGTAAATACACGATCAGAGGCCCGTTTCACTACGAATGTTCGTAAGTGCAATTTTTGGACCGTCTTTAAATTCCATTTGATGGATTTACATGTAGTGAGCATACATATGTTCAATAAATGTAAATTCAAGAAAACAGTGTTTTACAGACTATCATACGTTTGCACTCACGGGTTTAGTGTAACTGCCCCCAGCTGTGCAATGACTGATAACACGTTGATTTGTAACCTAATTATTATCCCCGTGGTAATAGTACGTCACGGGCACCTGCTATTCGGATGGGGTGCACTGAATCACGTGAGAAGAATCCTCATTTTACTTGTTATAGGTACAGCGTCCGATGTATGTTTCTATTTTAGGTATCGCCATTTTATTTATCTATGTTAGAAGCATTAACTAAAGCTGTTTGATGCCATTGATGCGGACAAGTGTATTCGCATGAACTCGTGTACTTATTATGTGGTAAAAAATGTAACTTTTATAAACGGTTATTATTCATATTTCAGAATACCTATTTTGATGGTAAATCATAAATGTATCAAATTAAAGGTATGTCTCTATGCTCCGTAAATTAGATATCAAAAGACACTAGGCTGGTATTCTCTATGTACTTACCTTGCTAGAATAGTAGATTGCGAATAGACCTGTCGGACAGAAACAGCACAGGCAGGCGAAAAGTGACGACATCATGTAGTCTGGTGGATCTCCGCCCTCCACCGTCCTCGTCATCGCGGGTTGCTGGATCACCTTCTAATCACAGAATACCAGTAATGCATAAACCCCCACGACGTGTATAGTTCCGCCCAATATTATTAGCTGCGGCCAGTTGTGTAAAGACTGGGTCAAAATTGGCATTTTATACATTGTCTTTTTCGTGTGTGTTTATTTTATTTGAGAGACTGTATGGTGCTAGTTCCAGTGCGCATCCCGTTGCTTCTTTAATGGTTACTTTGGGCGATCACATGGGTGATTTGATTTAATGGTGTTTAACAGCCTGTCAACGGCTAAGGTCATTTTAGGCCGGGTTAATGGTATCGAATCACATATGTTAGCTGTTGTGATGGCGGTAACTCACAAAATCAGAACTGAATGTTTACAAAAATATTTATATGCAGCCATGAAATTATAATAACCTGAACTGGTGCCAGGTCCTCACCACACCAGAGTCCCTTAGCCCAACTCCCGAAAGGTAATAGCATTAGTACTAAACTTATTACTTCAGAAGGATGAAGTACCCTTGTGAACCTCTAAAGTAAGCATTAAAGACCATATACAACGGGGAAGCGAGGCAACCTGAGTATTTCATGGTTCCTTTCAGTATGTTGTTTCTATATTGGATCTGTGCATGCCGTAGTTCTTTCTATATTGGATCTGTGCATGCCGTAGTTCTTTCAATAGCAGCATGTACTTAGTTGTACGGCGTACATAAGTAGAAACAAGCTCCAGATAAGATATTAGTAATTGAGTACCTTCACTCCATCATTTCTGAAGCATCATTTCTGGGTATTTCAAAATTTGAATTGGGTAAAATATAATCACACTATTGTTTACACATCAACAGACAGCAAGTATTGAATAGTTTGTTTCGAAATGAAAACATGTCTTGGCATTTCATTAGAATTGTCTCATTGGAGACAATTCTAATGAAATACCAAGATCTATTTTCATGGAAAATCAGAAAAATATGCTATACTTGTGGTCTGTTTATTGTTTTATACAGCATGATAAAGGTACAACAATTGCTTTTTGATACTCGCTACTTCTGGTTTCAATTGGGTTTTTGTAATTTTTTTATTGGGTATTTAAGCAAAGCAGCTTATTTGGAGCTCTGTAGAAATATATAAATACAGCAAAAACGTCTAATACAAGATAATACATGTATATTTTGTCAGCTGTGGAGATTCATAGCTGGTGAGAGATTAAAATGAAAAACGTTTTCGGAAACATGCATGTGACTGGTGAAATGGGGATTGTTGTTTTTTTGTGACCAGTGTATATCCATATCAGCCTGTGCATCCGCACAGTCTGATCTGGACATGCACTGTTCGACATTCCATTAATGAAACAGCCGTCATGCTTCCTTCTAACAATCAATATATAGATTGCTATCAGGCTACGCGAGTTATTATGCCATTTGATCGGGAGCTACACTGATCACAGATCGCATAAGCCTAATATCTCCAGTCACAGACACAAATATTGCTGACCACAACTTGTGCTTGCTGGAATCCCCCTATCGGCTGTGCTCGGTACGCCACTGCTGGTTGCTGTGGATATGCCCCTGCTAGTTGCTGTGGATATGCCCCTGCTGGTTGCTGTGGATATGCCCCTGCTGGTTGTTGTTGGTAGGCGCCACTTGGCTGTTGGGAGTATAGCCCCACCGCCTGGTCATATCCTGGTGGAGCATCAGCTGAAGTTACCATGATTAGTGAGCCTATTTATCATCATCATGCTGGCCGTCAACCTATTTGATGGTCCGAAATAATCCGGCGAATAAAAAAAGCTTTAAAGGTAAGTAAATAGTAAACACCATACATTTCAAAATGCATTTGGCTAATGAGAATGTTCAATGCAGATCCAATGTGTATCTTGTCAGGATACAGGATGCCAATGTTCCGAAAACAATTAATACGCATCTTAAATTGACATCTTTTCCCATAAGCTAATTGTTGTCCAAACATACCCGAATGTAGAAGTTTGCTTCTGGAAATCAAAAACCTTCTTGGACTGTGAAGCAGCCAAAATCTGAAAAGGGTCAGGACCCCTTACATATTTTGGTTGCTTCATAGCTGAAAATAGAACCCCTTTTCAAAAATGCTGGTGGCGCCCATTTTTGATACGTATATGCACAAGTCAAATTCAATGGGTCTGTGAAAGAAGGGGTTAGCTAAACAAAGAAGTTAAGCCATGCCTAAGTTCAAAGTTTGCTTTTAAATTACGAAAATAAAGCACCTTATGTGGTACCTGCAAGAAAGACAACGGTTTCTAGTAGTGGTAGTATTCCGTATGTCTTTACAATCATGTAGAACTGCAGTGCGTAAGCATACTATTTTGGAAATAAAAACAATTAACTTAAGAAAAATTCTTCATTATTTTCATTATATTTACGTTTATATTGATGTCACTGTCAATTGTGGAATGCATATAATGTATCATTGATAAAATATAAGTACACGTACAAGCATTCACGATTTATTATACTAGAAAAATATAATATATAAGTTGGAAGCTTCATTTCAAAGGCTATAACCAGTTATTAAAGGGCCTGTATCATGCAGTTGTGTTTCATATACACTATATACAAGGTGCATGATCATGTGGTTACAACAACAACAACAATGGCAGATAGTGTTGAAAGCGCCCCCACAGTATTATTTGATATTTTCCTTAATATGCAACGGATATATGGCGCAGCAAATGCGTCTGCATGAGCTGCATTCGGCGGTCCCGGCAGTTCCGCACATACTTATATCGTGTATGCGAAGAATCGATTTCCGTGTCGATAGACACGGAAATCGATTCTTCGCAAAAACAACAGAAGTTTGGGCCAAAATACCGCGATCACCAAATGCAGCTTAACGAGACGCATTTGATACGCAATAATTCATCAAAATCCGCTACATAATAAGGACAAAATAAAAGAATACGAACTTTGAATCGGAGGGCTTCTGGAACTTTCAGTACTTTTTGTTGTTGTTGTAACCACGTGATCATACACCTTGATATAGTCCTTGGCAACCGAACAAAACTGCTGAAAACCGTATGCAACTAGTCCATGTCTGTCACAAGTTATAAGGTTTCAATTTCTTCATATTTTATGTAAATGAGATGTGACATCACTATAGGCGCATATAAATTACGATATTTGTTTTTCCATTAAAATCAATATTATTGTTAATAATATTGTTAATTACTAATTGCTATTTACTATTAAGGAGATAATACATGACCCGGGGGTCAAATAAGAATTTGAAATAAACTTTGCTCATCTACACATCATACCAAGTTTCAGGTATGTAGCAAGTACGGTTTAAAAGTTTTACGAGTTACAAGGTTAGTGACGGACGGACGGTACGGAACGGGACGGACAAGGGTAACACTATCGTGGTGGGGCATAAATATTAATAACTTTATCCTTAAATTAAAAAATGTCCCATCCACTATCGTGTACTTATTAGTGAGGGATGGTAGTCAAATAAATTTACACATCTGGCTAGCTTTTCCAAATGTGGCACAATTAACCTTCAGATAATACAGTTCAAGAATTTTGATGGAAGCAATCTGAATGTTCATGTTATCGGCTATTCATAGCAGAAATCCAAGATGGCCGCCAGTAAAGCATGTTATTGGCATATATTAACACTCAGTGATGCTATGTGCAATGATTTGATATTGATTTTATAGTTGTTTAGATCACTGAGTATGTTGAAGTTTTTTAAATGATTCTAGGTCAAGGTGACCTTCTGTAAGCCAAGGTCAATGTCAAATGATCCTAAACTATTATTCCAGTAATCGTTGTACCGCTATGTGTGTTTCCTTGTCTGTTATAGCTTTTTCAATTGATGAAGTACATGGGTTGTCTTTTGGAAGGGTGAGGCATCAAGGTCGTATATGTTGTGGTCAAGGTCGAGGCAACTTAGCCTCGGCAAATACCAAAATTACTGCATAATTGACAGAAAATTGTAGATTATATATATTATTTGTATTAGTTAGTTATTATCAGTATAAGTGGACAGAAGAAAATATATTTATTGAATGGTAATGAACGGGGTGTTAGGTAATTTAAGTTATGTCATTAAAGCTGGGTTAAAGTGGCCGAATCCCATATTTCACATGTACGGCTGGGGGAAAACCTCAAGATCAGAACTAAATATTTACAAAAAGATTGTTTATAGTCAGCCTTGTAATAAGAATGATCTGATCTGGTATCGGATCCTCACCACACCAGAGTCACGTAGCCCCACTCCGTGAAGGTATATATGCTTAGTACTATTGTTACTACTTTTATAATGGGTATAACCGGATACAACTCGCAGGTAGCGAGAAAGTCAAGCATGAGGTCACTCTTCGAATGCTGCCAACCAGTTGCCCACCAGAAAACAAATTTATGCGAGGTATGCAGTCAGTATGTTAACATGTGCTCGCTCTCACCAGGAAGTACACCAAGAAGAAATGCAGACGCTATCTGCAAATCATTAAGTCATACTAGTAGGACATACAACATGGATAACATACCAGATTACATATGCAGATTTTTCTGAACGTATGTTATCAACAGATAACATACGTATGTTATCAACAGATAACATCCTAGTACATATACATGTAGCCATTGTTAACAGACCTACACTGAAACATGTATAGCTTAGCGCACTATAGCTAATACAATTGTCTTCGTTTTTACTACAAACTGGAGAATGCCTTGTTGTGTGTTCCCAGATAACGAGGCAACTAGGTGTTGAATAGATAGTAAGAGACAAAAGCATTAGTCCATGCACTATACAAGTACATGGAGAAAGAAAACATACAACACCATATTGACTAACTTTCGCAGGCATACAACAATAATAATATCATTGAAAACCATATATGAGACACCTTTGACGCCATTTGCGGAAAATATTGTAAATATTGTTAACGTATTTCATGAAATTACGCAGATGTCCGAAGGTACAAAATCACATGGCGTGTCTCAATTATCGAAAAATGCCAAATTATATATAACGAATTCCTTAATAGGCATTTTGTCGCGCCCGCTTCGGGACAGCGTGATATAGTCGGCACGAGCGTCCGGGTTAAAGTTGTTATACCCCCGGTCTCGGTAGAGCGAGCCGGATGCATATGGTGTTCGGACTGTGTGTCCGTCCGTCCGGCACATTAAGCAATTCGCCGGAGTTTCTCAATTATGTCATAACTTCTATATCCCTTACAAGATTACTTTGATATTTCAACACAGCATACTTGTGGATGAATGTCACACCTCCATGATACTCTTAATATGACCTTGACTTTTTGACCTTCACAACTTTTAACGATTTCACATATTAAGAAGAAGTTCGCCAGAGTTTCTCAATTCTGTCATAGCTTTTATATCCCTTGATGGATTACTGCAATATTACAAGACATCAACATTTTGGACAAATTTCACACATCCATGCTGCCCTTAATATGACATTAACCTTTTGACCTTGACAACTTAGAACTTTTTCACACATCAATACGTTCGCAGCAGTTTCTCAATTCTGTCATAACTTCTATATCCCGTGATGGATTACTTTAATATTTCAATACATCATACATGTTGACAAGTGTCACACATCCATGCTGCCCTTAATATGACATTGACATTTTCACAACATTGAACTTGTTCACACATTAAGAAGAAGTTCGCCGGAGTTGCTCAATTCAGTCATAACTTTTATATCCCATGATGGATTACTGCAATATTATGATACATCATACTTTCGGACAAATGCCATACATCCATGCTGCCCTTAATATGACATTGACCTTTTGACCTTGATAACTTTGAACTTTTTCACACATTAATAAGTTCGCAGGAGTTTCTCAATTCTGTCATAACTTTTATATCTCGTTATCGATTACTTTAATAGTTCAATACATGATAGTTGTGGAAAAATGCCACACATCCATGCTGCCCTTAATATGACCTTGACCTTTTATCATTCACAACTTTGAACTTTTTTACACATTAAGAAGTTTGCCGGAGTTTCACAATTCTGTCATATATTATATATCCCTTGAAGGATTACTATAACAGTTCAATACATCATACTTGTGCACAAATGCCACACATACATGCTGTCCTTAATATGGCATTGACAGCTTGACCTTCACAACTGTGCTTATGAATACTTATCACTTTTGATTAATTAACTTTACCACAGTTTCTCCAATCTGCCACCGGTGGAATTCGTATGTCAACAGGCCACATTTTCTTGTTAGCTAAAGTTTGTCAGTGTACTATCAAAGTCTCGGGGGGCGCGACATGCGGGCCGCGGCCATCTACTTCGGAAAGGGAATGAGGACCTCGCTGAGTTTTAAATGAAAATAAGTCGTTCATGTCCATATCTGGATGAGATTGGATCGTAATGACCAGTCTGGAGATCAACGAATTATATATCTCTCTTTATGTTGTGTTTGTTTGTTGGGTCTTAACTTATCTTAGCTGTTGATAGGCCGTTAAGGCCTATCAACAGCTAAGATAATTTAAGACCGGGTCAATGGGTTTTAGTACTAAATCCCATATATTACCTCCTACAAATGGGAAAAATGGGAAAATCCCAAAATCGGAACAGAATATTTACATTAAAATAACTATATATTCAGCCCTGAAATCAGAATAATCCTGATCAGGTGCCAGGTCCTCGCCACACCAGAATCACTTGGCCCCCTCCCAAAAGCTGTAGGATCAGTAATATTCTTACTGCTTTTATAATGGGAAATAACCCAATTCAAATCCCAGGTAACAACAGAGCCAAAGATAAAAACGTACCCGAGTGCTAAACTAGGCAAAGCGTGATTCATATAAGGAGGAACCCCTACCTTTAATTTTCGTTTGTTGATTGTATCCGAAATCAGCTGGGACAATAATATATCCGACAAGTAGAAGACGAACACAAATAATAAGTTCGACAATGTCCAGCCTTAGGTAAACGTTTGCCGTGGCACGATGAAACTATTTGAACCCCAAGGCAGTAAGCCGCGGGTTCAAACAGGTCCGCCGGAAATATCGTGTAATTTGAGCATATATGCAGTACTGCCGGTACTTTGATAACCTGTTCCATTCAAACAGCTGATTTATGAATACATATTCCGGGGCCGCAGTACACGTCGCGTGATGCAGCAGCATCAATTTTAAAAGTTCAGCGCGACCGTTGTCAAGGTGTGAGATCACGTGTTTGCGACCGGCGTGACGTCATGTTTGTATAGATGTGTTTACAGTAGATTTCTAATAGAGTATATTTCTAATATAATGACACATTTGTATGAATGCCGACAGCGGACCGCACGAGTCGTGACGTTTTCGTGATCTGGATCTACACTGGTCGCAAAACCCATAAGCCCCGTTTTTTCAGTCACAGCCACAAATAATGATGTAATTTGCAACCGTCGGCTACTTTCTATTAACCTTTTACTGTCAAGGTATTATTTGAGCGTAAATTGTCTATATATTAAGTGCCCTATCAAAATACATGTGGGCCGCGCTCTGTGAAAGCCGGCCTTAATGACAAAATTTTCGAATTGCATTTTTGTACATTTTCTGATGCGGACACCTTTCAAAAACAATATTCTAAACATAAACTCCAATTATGTTTAATAGTTTTTGTTTTATCTCACTTTTTGTAGCACCATGTGAATCACGCACGAAAAAAACGTTATTGAAACGGCGACGTTTGTACAATGCAACTCAACAGCCTACAGTAGAAATGAGGGTTCATAGACTCATTGACTGTCCTTACTTTAAACTGTAATTGATGATAAGTTACACTAAATTTATCTACAAGTGCTAGTATGTATACTATCAAACATTCATCAGAATAAAACTATGATATGTACATGTAGTGAACAAAACAAACGCACAACTATAGATTTTAAATCAATAATTAGCGGACCTGTGGCTTCGTAATTTGCCACCATCGCCATAACAGATTCATATAAGTGTGTCGTCAATAAGATACATTGTAATTATTTCAGAATTGACATCATTTACAGTTAATTGTGACGTCATTTATTGATTTAGACAATACTTCACCAAAGACCAAAACACTAAACGGCATTTCTGGTATTGGAAATTGTAAATTATATGCACATCGTATCGGAGATTGAAACAAATGAATTTTGTTTCTGTAGAAATGAATGACCAGAATTTGGATAGGCCTATCTATGGCTGCACATATAAATAACTTCAGCGCCCGATGTGGTCTAGAGGGTAGTCGGACACCCCCGGGCATTTTCAAACAAAATAAAAATCCTCTGTCCATTCCCCGACTCTCGGAATTAAATTTACATCTCAGAAAGTGGGAAGAACATTTTCCTGTGTAGCCAATATGACTGGCGGACGGGCTAATGTACATGTACCCCGTACTAGCAGGTAGCAGGTCTATGGCAGAATGCTGCGCTGACCCCCACTCCCTCGACTGGCCACCACCGCGACTGCCGGGAAAATGTGGAGATGTAACATACATCGTTGTATAATTGTTACATGTCCCGATAAAAATACCGGCAGTATATTCTCTCGTCGGGAATAATTAATTTGAAAATGAAATGTGCAATTTGGTTTTGTTGTGTTTCAGCAAAAGTACTTTCAGCGCCTTTGTAAACAAAGAAACAGCCATTCTAAAAACAAGGGCGGATTCACGTAGGGGAAAACCAGGCGCCCCCCACCCCTAAAATTTGGCGAGTAAAGATATTTTTGTTATAAAATGCGTCATAGCGCAGTAAAATGGGGTGTAAATATCAAACATATTCCGGAGGGCATACTTCCGGACCCACCTAGCAATCTCCCCAGCTTCGCTTGGTCGACGAACAAACGGTGCTAGTTCGAAAGTATAGTAAACTATTTCAATTAAGAAGTCCCGACCCCCCCCCCCCCCCCCCCCCACCCCCCACCCTAACCTGAAATCCTGGATCCGCCCCTGAAAAACACCGTGGCGTACTTACATGTATTTTGCATAACTGCACACAATAACACAGTCAGTGATTTACACACTAAATTTGGGGAGGGTTTCTTTTTTATTATTGATGAAAAAGTACTTACATTTTAATTTTTTAGATTTAGTGTGTTTAACAGACAAAACTCCGGAGGCAGCAAAACGTGGAACAGACATTCATGTAATAGTTATGCAAAAGAGCTCGGCCGCTGCATAAAACAAGCTATGTGATCAATACAATACAGTACACATAATTTAACTTGTGTGATGATTCAATATGATACATATTAAACTTGTTGACTGGTTTCAAAAGAAACTCGGCATACCTTCGTTTCTTATGCAATCATTAAACTCATTCAATAAATATCATAGTAAATCATCACTCGAATCATGTACGATACTCTAATATTACAACAAACCTTTCTGTGGCTCCATATTTACAATCACTATATCAGACACGAAGACACTAAGCACAGTATATATATACTTAGTATTAGGTTTAATACTTGTACACCCAGTAGCACGTCAATTGTGCAATTGTTATTTTAATAAACATGCCACGCCGTATACACTCACGTTATTTTAATAAAATGATACGCACTTCCCGTATACACTCACGTGTGGCTGTGATTTGAGAAATGTGACCAGTGCAGATCCAGCCTGTGCAGATCCAGCCTGTGCAGTCTTATCAGGAGCTGCACTGTTCGCCATTCCATCAATGAAACACCCATCAAGCCTCCAAGCAATATACAGTAGTTCCTTCTTGAACTCATTGATTTGTGTTTAACGGCCTATCAACAGCTATTGTCATTTAAGGTCGTACCAACAGGGTTGATCCCGTATTTACCCTGCTGCATTGGTAGTGGCGTTGGGGATCCCAAATCAGAATGGAACATTTACATGAGGGCCAGACCATGTTTCCGGTCGGGATTCCGATAAGGAGATATTTGGTACTAAAAAACGTTAACGCAAATTTTACAAAAAACTTTAACGCAAATTTAATTTGACCTTGACCTTGGGCAAGGGGGCCGCATGCGTGAGCTATAGAATAAAACTAACGATGACGATAAATAGGTATGTGAAATTTCAAGTCGATCGGACTTACGGTTGTGGAGATATTTGGTACTTACAACACTTTAAGGCAAAAGCCGGAAGCACGCCAAAAGGGGCGACTATATCACGCCGACCGCAAGCGGGCATGATAATTTATTACAAGAGCAAGCGAACAGGGGCTCACGGATAACTCCGGCAGCCGCCTGGTCTAAACAATTTCTAAGTCATTTGACTTGGACATTGGGCATGAAAGCCACATGGGTGGGCGGCTATATAATGTAAATATGGATGATGCTAACCCTTACAATGCTGAATTAAATTTTGTCGTCTGCTGTCAATTTCCAATGGACATGGTTCTAAAGTGTAGCCAAACCATGTTTTTATTGAGAAAGATGACAAAATACAAAACAACAGCAGACGACAAGTTTCGTTCCCCGCATTATAAGGGTTAAAGAAGTAGATGAAGTTTCACAATCTAACATACAATGGGTGTGGTATGGAATGAAAATATGGATGATTATAAGAAAGTATGTGAAGTTTGGTGTCAATCCGACTTATCGTTGCAGAGATTAATGGGTACCCGAAAACTTTAATGCAAATGGGACGGACGGGCGAATTGACGGTCGGACTGACGGACGGAAACTATATACCCCTCGTACTACTATAAAAATACAAATGTGCAGACTTACACTTTTTGAAAACAAGAAAGCAGTAACACTGATGGAAGATGTAGCACTAAAGAACGCAACTTCACAAGTCATTTGACCTTGACCTTGACCTTGGACACAGGGGCCGTATGGTACATGTAGTGCCATAGAAGTTTCAAGCCACTCCGACTTAAGGAACTAGTAACTGAGATAGTGGGTAACCAAACACTTTAATTTTACCGAACGGACCGACAGGGTGGTACGGAGCCCCGCAGGAGACATGCATTTTTTTTAATTAATTCGTTTCCACGGAATAACAATTCGTTCCCTCAATTTAACAATTCGTTCCCTCGAATTAACGCCATGCTCTTAGCAATGGCGTTCCTATCCGACCGACGCTTGTCTATATCGGGCACACCCAAAACAAAATGTCTGGTCATGTCTAACTGGACCACGTTTTTTAATATTTGTAGCAGACGACAATGTTTCAATTACACGGGTTATGAACATGTGTCTATGTATAGCGAAGTGTATTTTCCCTTATCGCAGAGGCACCGGAGTTGGGGCGGCAGGGGCGGCTGCCGCCGCCCCAATATTTTGGCAAAAAAAAATCAAAAATGTGTATGAGATACGTATTAAAGTTGTATCTTAAATGCAGCAGAATGCAGGAAATGGCATCTAGAATTGAACAAAATTCGAAGGGGGGGGGGGGTGGGGGGGGGCATGCCTCCAGACCCCCCTACCACTCTTTCGCTTCGCTCGGGTCGACATTCGCCTCCCCAATATGTATTTGCTTCCGGCGCCCCTGTAATCGAGGTTGCGTATATATGTTATGCGCAGTATTGGAATCTGCGCTATTCTAGAATCGCGCTGCGCTTTATAGGAATTCCGATATTGTCGGACCGTTTAAGAATTCTTATATTGCGCAGTACGATTCCGGAATTGTCTGTGCGCGTTATTGGAATCGGGACAGTATTGGAATAATTGTCTATCCGCACGGTCACTTTTTATACACCCGTTTGAAAAACGGGATGAAATTATGGCATGCCTTTCTGCCTGCTGCATGTCTACCTGTATGTCTGTGTGGATGGGATAGGGTGGTGCTTTAATATCAATAAACTGCATTATGACGGATATAAAAAACATATCAAAGACATAAACATATACTCAGCAAAACTAGAAACAGTAAAACAGTCACTCTTTTGCAAAGATATAACGTTGGCGTCTTATTTGACGAATCTGTAACGAAGAACCATTTCTGAATTCGCACATGCATGTTTCCTTGAATAAAACATTTGCATGAAAGGCACACGGCGCCATTTCCTTTTTTTCATGTTTTGTACGTGCCAGACAATTCTATCAATACGTATATGTTCATAGTAGTATTAGAAGGTAGACAGCGAGCTGAAATACATGGAATTTCAAATAAGCGAAAAGGTACGGAACGTCACGCCGTCAGCCAGTAAGCCAATCACAACGTCGCAAACCACCCCTCCCTGACGTCAGTAAACAAAAGTTTTCCCGCGACGTTAGTTGCGACGTTGTGATTGGCTTACTGGCTGACGGCGTGACGTTCCGTGCTGTCGAGGGGCCGGTGATAACGACGTGTTTTTGTGAAGAGAAATGTGTCTCAAACTTTGAGCTGTATAACGAAAACATGGCTGTTTTAGACCCGGTAAAGTGCAAAGTAATAATATTTAATGTCTTTCCTCAAGAATAAATAACCGCATTGACAAAATGTTAGACTGTTTTGGGTACTTTTTTTTTTTCGCTTATTTGAAATTCCATGTATTTCAGCTCGCTGTCTACCTTCTAATATATACTACTATGAACATATACGTATATTGATATAATTGTCTGGCGCCTGTGCGTCAGAGTTATCTGACTGTCAACCACAATGTTGATTATTCATCCTCTATATGACTATAGCGTAACCTGATATTAGTTAAACATAATTTTACACGTGTTTTAAGTTGAAAATGACGTAAACGTCAATTTGGAAGGTCCAATAACACTCGATAAAAACGATGCGTTGAACCAAAGAACTGCTTATTACGTCTCTCGTTGAACGTGAACGACGTGTAATAAGACAATACTTATAATGAGTACATTTTTATCACCAAATATTCAAGTTATTTCGCGAACTGGAGAGAAAAGAAAACAGAGATTTGCGAAATATGTGAAACAATGTAATAAGAAAAAACATGTGTATTTGGAAGACATTCACAACTATAAAGTACATCAATATCAAAGTAATCAATTATAAATGAACGTTAAACTTGCGAAAATGTACCATATTGGCTTTTGCAGACTAGACGCATACAATATTATGCTTTTATTTTTCAACTGTGAAAACACATAATATGAGAGTAGGCTTTTAAAACACGTTCTGTGTCGCAGGTGTTAAACGTTAACATGTTTTCATTTCGCACACTGTTCAGCGTGTAAGTTAGTCAGGAACTAAAACAAGAATATGTTAATGATGAAGGCATTTTCGGGTAATGGTCAGTTGACAGCGGTTTTAGCATAATATGAGTACGCTGAATCCAAAAGAAAATGGTCGACCAAGCTGAATTCCGAAGTTTCGACCTTCAAAGTGGAAAAAACAAAATGGCCGCCAAAAGACATGCGTTTATTTCAATAATGAATATTGGCGCTCCCCGACTGTATATGTACCGTAATTTTTACGTCAACGCTACGTGTCGAAACTTCGGAATTCAGCTTGGTCGACAATATTTTTGGATTCAGCGTACTAAAACTATGGTAAAACCGCTGTCGCCATTACCCCGAAATGAGCAACACTGTATTCGTGTACCATTTATTGACACCTGATTCCCTTAATTCTTTGTATGCCCAATACAGACCCGTGCAAATCTGCGAAACTAGAGCAATCAGTGAGCGGGGCTCACGTATACCCCCGGCCACCGCCTGGACACAGCTATCAATGGAAGCACAAACATTTAAGTAATATGGCCTGACCTTGGACATGAAGGCCACATGGATATTGTATAGAATGGAAATATGGAAGATGAACAAGAAGTATATGAAGTTTGAAGTCAATCGGACTTAAGGTTACATAGATATTGGGTAGCCAAAAACTTTAACGCAAATATTGCACACAAATTTCTATGTAATTTGACCTTGACCTTGGGCCTGAAGGCCGCATGGGCATGGTATAGAATGAAAATATGGATGATGATAAAGATGTATATGAAGTTTGAAGTCAATTGGACTTACGGTTACATAGATATTGGGTACCCGAAAACATTAACGCAAGTGCGACGGAAGGACGAACGAACGGACGAACGGACGAACGGACGGACGGACGGAATGGCGAAAACTATATACCCCTCGGCATACTTTGTATGCCGGGGGTATAATAATGCACACAAATGTGTTCGTGGACGAGCTGCAATGTCGAGTAACATTGAATATGGTATAAATCGGTCAATGGAAACAAACAAAACATTTGAAATGTGCGTCTACAGACGACATACATGTACATCCATTCATGTGTATACGACATATATGTACAATGGTAAACAGACGCTGTCCAGAGCGATACAGGGACTAATTATGATAACTTAGTTAGTTAGTTAGTTGCTTGGATTTAACGCCCGTAATTGGCTCGTAGGCCTTACATGGCGAGTATGATAACTTGTCCCTGAGCGATCGTTATATCCCCTCGGCCGGTGGATAACAATGCCTAGGTTTATACCCACGCATTCGTGCATCTCGTGAATACGGTGATAGTAACAGAGCAGATATGGTAAAACAAAACGTAATAATAAAGTGACCCTTAATAAAACCGTATGGGACGGCCACAGTCCATTGCGAAAAGTGGGGGTGCTGGAGATTAGTACCTGTTTAATCCGCAACTGAATGAGTACATGGGTTGTTTGGTTCTTGGATTTAACACACGTAATTGTCTCATGCATAATTATGTACCTGTAATCCCCACTTTTCGCAGTGGACTGTGGCTTGTACCATACGGTAAATAAGGTACATGTATAGGACATACGAGACTAAGACACATTCAGTACACCCAAAGCAAATACCACACAAGTCTAATTACTGATATGCCTTTCTCCCCAGTTTATGTTTTCTGGTCGTCACAATATCTGTCACAGAATACTGTATGTACATGTACACGTACTACAAGTGTTCTTATATAATAAACGAAACAGACATGTATGCATTTACAATTTGTACGTTTTACTCTAAGGCCGCGTTTCCATTCGACGTACGTATACTTATCCGTATTAACGACAGCATTAAACATTGAATTTAACTCTGCGTTTACACCGCTGTTCCGTGTGTGGAAATATCGTCATACGCCCACTTTCCAAATTTGAGATGAAATGTTCACGCATTTGCTGTTGGTTAAATATTTGCGATGTTGGATCCTCACCATTGCAGAGGGAGGTCACAGAGGCAATGGCGAATAGGCCGCAGTCTTTTGTACCTTCCTGGCGTTGCATGTTCATAACTTCTTCACTGCGTGATGCGGGTGACTTTTGGCGACGACCGGTATTGTACTAGAGCGATCTGTATTTAGCGAGTCATACACTTCTATTGCATTTGGTGAGTCATATCCTTGAACAGTAATCCAGTGATCTGCATTAACGTGGTAGATTTGTAGGTACGGTGGGACCAATTTCGGTGGGTTGCGTCTTTCCTGTTGAAATGTATCGCGTAATCCATTTGTTTCCGGAAACTGTTTTTTCAATAGAGTCTGCGCTGCATTTATATGTGTGTCATTCAACTTGCGACCTGCTGTAACAACGCTTCGTTCTTCTTGGGTTAGGAGCAGCTCTGGCAACCAATCACCTTTGATAATCGGCAACTCTTTACGACTGCTCTTTGCACGAGTATTGGTTGCTGTGGCTGTGGCGTTTGACGGGGACCTTGTGGTCGGTCTACACACGGTCAATCCAGTCGCTCAGAATCGATTCACTGAACGTTTGATAAATGAAGTTATACCTATTACGTAACGCTTTCAACCCTACAGCCCTGTACATAGGTGTAGGCAAATAGTCTAGATCCAGATGAGCCGGCTTGTGACGAGCCGTCTAATCAGGATCTGCACTTTTGCAAGTAATTTTCATAATTTTAGAACAAAAACACCCCCCTTTTCATAAATGGGCTAGTCTGGAAATCATTATATGACCATTGGTAACAAAAGTAACATATCACAGTATATTCCATTTATTTAGGGTTGAAAGGGTTAACATTATACAGGATCATGAAATGAAAATTGTCGTCTGCTTATATGCATTTTTATCATATTCACTGCTGAAAAACATGTTTTGACAGAACATGAGAATCGTCTCCAATGGAGACGATTATCATGTGCTGAGAATATGTGTTTTGGATAAGGAATATTAAAAATAAAAAAATTGCAGCAGACGACAAATTTCCATTACGAACCATGGGATATGCCTGCAACGGGCGATGCACACATGTGTAAAATGGGAATGAGGAACGAAAAAAAAATAGTCCCACTTCCCTAGTGTGTTTGCAGTTTAAGTATACATGTTGATAGAGCGTCTCAACACATTCATAATATATATATATAAAATAAATGTTTTGTGATAAAAAAAAAAACATTGCTTCATATTTGAATATGCTCTACCTTTATTGAATGAGCACTGTGTGATTAACGATATTCATACGCGTATGTTCATTGTGCTGTCTGTGTGTTGTTACATGGAACTCGGATGGCATAAATATTTTAGTAACTACTTTATCTAATTTCTGGACGATTCACAATTTAAAAAAAATTGCATTATTTATCTTTTTCTGAGAAAGACATAAAGACATAAATGATAGTCGATTGTTTCAGCGATGAAAATTATAAAGTTTTTGCAAAATCAGACTTATACGGAAATATAGTCAATTTTGTAAATGAGCCAGTTTCTGAGACATTAGGCCTATCATGATTTCTCGATACTTCTCGTTGCACGACGAGCTAGCTTGTTGCACCTTGTTGCTACACTCGCCCCGCAATGATAATTCGCACAAACCTTTATACTACCAGTATAAATGCACAAATTGAAATATCAGTTCTTTCAACGGTTTTGTAGGACATACACAATATATGATAAGACTAAAGTCTGGGAACATGGCTCACATAGATTTATACCTGATGTTATCCCAATGTCTCAATAAAGAACAGCATAGGCACTGATCAGATTGCGCATATATTTGCAGGCTGATCTGTGGTTTACGCCGGCCGCATATGGTGTTAAAGGTTATGTAGATAAAGATATCCAATGTGCATCAGTGTAAGTTTACTGTCTGTAATCAGAGCTCCAGGTAATGTGTGTATTTTGATCAAAATATTAGAATATCATTTTCATTTCTTCTTCACCAAAACTGGCAAGTCGGGAGTGCTTTAGAATCGTCTCGGTGACACGATTCTAGAGCTTTCCACTTGCATGTTGGAATGCCGTATTTCAAACTTATTTCAACAATTATGCTAATATACGTATGTATCAACATCGTTTTACAAAACATATACATGTATTTGCGTAAGTAAAATGTATGATACGATGCATAGCACTTTTTTAGTGATTATAGAAAACATATTGGGAACTAGTTTTATGCATGTGTAGATATGAGTGATGTGCCTCATGGATATGCAAATGAACTATATGGGATGGATTAGTTTTCATAAAAACTTTCAAAAAACAACGATGCAATTTATGATTTTGGTTTTGCATGCTGGGTAAACTAAATGCTAATAAAATAGTTCAAATAATGCGGCAGACGACATTTTATTAATTTGTTTTTCATTGCTCTCTGAAATCTATGAAAATGAGTAGTGAAATGTTATTAAAATTGTTACGATGCAATTCTAATGAAAGTGTACAACATATATCGACAGACACGGAGAAACACCTGCACCACCGTGATTAACCCTTTCAACCCCAAGTAACTTGAATGGACCGTGATATGTAAACAGTGTAGATCCTGATGAGCCGGCTGACATTTTATTAATTAGTATTTTTTCATTGCTCTCTGAAATCTATGAAAATGAGTAGTGAACTTTTATTAATATTGCATCGTTACGATGCAATTCTAATGAAAGTGTACAACATATACAGTGGAATATCGACAGACACAGACAAACACCTGCACCACCGTGATTAACCCTTTCAACCCCAAGTAACTTGAATGGACCGTGATATGTAAACTGTGTAGATCCCGAGGAGCGGCTCGTTGTTGTTGGTTCCCCTGGAGAAGATATCAATCAATTTCAGGGAACCCATTAAACCCAACTGGTCAGTTATAAGTGCTGCCATTGTGAGCTCCAATACATTAGCATGATTAGTGGGTAATTATTATCCATGCAGTCTGCTGCCACACACCAGATAACTGTACATACAATGTAGTGTAACATGGGTTGACCAGTACTTCAATAATTAGAGCCGTCAGCAGATTCAAAGAACATTTGTATTCCGATGTTCCTTCATACGCACAGTACAGTGCGACCTCTCTACAGCAGCCAGCCATGGGAAGACTGAAAACTGGCTGTTGTGGAGAGATGGCTGTTGAAGAGAGGTAAATCATTATAGTAATCAGAGCTACAGTTATGGTGCACAATTTGACAAAAACTTTTTTATTTCTTAACATAAACTGGCAAGTTGGGAGTGCTTTAGAATCATCTCATGAGATGATTCTAAAGCACTTCCAACCTGCCAGTTTTGGGGAAGAATTACCAAAATCCCTAACAAGTTTATAAAAGTATGCGCACTAACTGCAGTTGTAAGTCATCAGCTTGGGTTTTATCATTTTGGCTGTTGTATAACCTGCACCTTTTGCAAATAATATTCATATTCTCTACAATAAAAACATCCCCTTTTTTGGAATAGACAAATCGGAAAACCTTGTTCCATTGTTACCACCGAGTACATACAGTCAAACCTACACGAATGGTCACCTCTCTAGAACGGCCACCTCCATTTAACAGCCAGAAATTCAAGAAATCTGATGAAATACCAGAGCTTCAGCGTAATTTGTGTGGTATTTTGTTTGTTCTCCACCAAAACTGGTAAGTTTGGAGTGCTTTAGAATCGTATTTTGTGCCAAATCCTCTTAGGGCCTGAGAGCGTAATGCAGAGAAAAACGGGCTGTCTAATTTTCAAAACCATTCTATTAATCGAAGATTCACGTACACCATGCCATTACATACTACATTTTTACATATAAACAATTGGGGGAAACAAAGGTTTTTCAATATTTAATAATAACACTTTTTGTAGATCCTCCTCAGATTTCGCATTCCCGGTGACGTGTAATCATGGTAATTGCTGGTTGAGCATTCCAGTTGTACCTGTATGTTTTCTCCTACCCTGCAAACTTGCATTCGCTCTTGCCGTGTAGTGGTATTTATGGCATTGATGTTTAATTATCAAAGCATTAGCAACTCCATACCAAATTGAATTAATTCTATGAATAAATTCGCCGACTTTCATACTGTTTATGATCAAAAGTTGGCGTAATTGAAAATTCCCGCCATACATATGAAGTTTCCCTAAACACGTACATTATGAATGCATTGTACATCATCTAATTGAGAACACATGATTATGCTCCCGGTTTCTTCAGGGTGACAAAAAGTTTCAAAATACAAATCCGCAGATTTTGCCCTTTTCCTTATTTCTCCACAAAAAGTATATATCGCGACCCTTTGTTCTCTATTTTTACATTTTATAAATGAGCCTTACTATGCAGATTTCACCTTATGACATCGCCGTAAATAAAGTTTACATTATTTCATTAATATAATAGCCATATTTTCCGTAAATGACATCGAAAGTTGACACAAATTTCAGAGCAAATGCAGAACTTAATTGCACATTTTCTCTGAAATTTGCGTCAACTTTCGATGCCATTTACGGAAAATAGCATTGGTTTTCTAAATGAAATTATGCAAATTACGGCGACGCGATAATGGATAAATTTGCATAGTACCGCTCAAATAGTTTCTTCTGGTTGTTTTTTTGTTTTGCGATACAATGCACATGCATCGGTCCATTTGAAATTGCCCCATGCCTTGTCTGCAAATTTAGCTCTGAATTGTGCACAAGGCGAAGTTTAGGCCAATGGGTGGTATCTTACATTTCGACCAATTCCGACCTACTTACACACAACAATATAACCGGACACTACATGTATGCCCTTGCTTTCCTGGTGAACCAGTACTGTATACTAGTATAGATCTCTCACGTGCGATGGTCTGAACCAGAAAACTAATCTAATCTTTCGAAAACCAAGTAAAATGGGTAATTGGCTCAGAGGCATTGCATACCCGGTCAGGGCTGGACCACCAAATATGCGTAATTTCGAAATATTGTGACTGCATGTGCACGGGGCTCGTCACGCCCAAGAGACAAAGTCCGTCAAAATGTGCTCCAAGAAGGGTCACAGCTGTTCGACCTAATTTATGCCTAGATGATGCGCGCAGTGACCCAATGCACAGCCAGTTTTAAGGGTGAAGGAAACCGGAGTTCCCGGAGGAAACTACCAACTCACGGCAAGTAACTGGCAACTTCATCACTATGAACATAGAGGTGATGGTATCGTAAGCCAACCTGAGCCCCTTAACTCGAAATATAAATGTACAGATATAGAGTACATTGGCCGTGGAATACCTCAGCGGCAGTCAACGTGAGATACCGGAAGTCCCAGTGGGGATATTCTGCATATACTGAACATAGCTAAGAATGGACCGAGTTCTGGTCACATCCAATAGGTAAATAGCTACCTGACCACCGGATCAGTTTTAGGTCGTACGCAGGACCGGTACGATCTTGTGAACCAAAACCCAATTAACAACAACTGACCAAGTGAGAGTACAGAAAGTAAATAAAGTGTCGTGCCCAACGGCACACGCCGCTAGCAGATTTTGAACTACCGACCGCCAGGTCAGTGGTTTGAACCCGCTAGACGCGTGTGTCCATGGACAAGACGCGCATTATGGAACGTTTTCAGCGTTTGACTGGATACGACTACATGTACATGTACATGTGTTTGCGGGAGAGCTGTCACAGTTTAAAAACCATATTTGCTTCTTTCCAAATATTTGTGCATGCGCACAAATAAATGGATAAGTTGGCTAATCAAGAATAGAAATACTATGACCGATATACTTACAACTTTCTTCGCTGGGACGCATAGCACATCTATGACATTGATTTTCCGGGTAGCTGACAAGTTCGTATTTTATTTCCTTCACCCACCAGCGAAACTTCGGATCCGAATCTGCGCCACCACTTTTGTGGGCCACTATGCGGTCATATTTGTCCTTTGTCAGAATCTTTGAATTTTTTGTCCGTGCCACAGCCTCAATAAATTGTCCAACCGAAAGTTTGTGTTCTGTTTCAGTTTCCATTCTTGGCACACATCGACATTCAAAACATTAAATACATGTATGTACACAGACGAGAACAACTTGTATAATTAAACACGCAACACGTACTATTTGAACAATTAACTATGTCACGTACATCTCCTCATTTGCTATGTTTGTAATTAAAATAAAGATGTCGTATTAACGGATTAAGACTGGAACAAATATTGAAGGCGGTGCCATTCTTAAAATGCGCACTGCGCTTTATCGGAATCTTATTTACACATCTTATCTATTGGCCTATAGCTTTTAAAGGCGGTACTATTCTAGAATTGACCAATACCATTCCAGAATCGCCCGGCATTATCGGAATTCCGATAACGCGCCGCGCGATTCTAGAATAGCGCGGATTCGCATATCGCGCCGAACATTTACAATATAGTTGACACGATTTTATTAAACCGCTAACCACATGCGACTAAGTATCGAGACACGCTATATATATGAGACACATGGTAACACGGTGACATATGAGGCACATGGTGACTAGGGAACATGGTATCACGATTACTTCCTGATACGGACAGTTTGCGGTTATCGATACGTATGGTGTTCGGTGGGTGACATACTCACGGTGGTGTACTCGAAAGTTTTATGTTCCATATGGCGGGGCAGACGGAACAACTGGACTGTATGGTGGAGGGATCTTCTGCCGCTGCAGACACGTGAATAAGCATATCACGTCCCGAGACGGGCGAGGAGATTTTTTCTTGTTTACGTCTTCGTCCGCGACAATTTGTGGTAGGGCCTTGGACCGGATCCCGACCTTTAACTCCTGGTACCTGGCCATCTCTTCTACTACCAGTTTGAACTCACTATCTGATATATCGTTGTCGGCTATCGCTTTCGAAACGATAACGTCGATAACGTCGATACCTCGCGAGAACCGCTATTCAATCGTGCTTTCGACTCTTGGCCTCTAGTTTTCGACCCACGAGTCTTGCCGTCATACAAAGCAGTCCCGCCCCCGCCGCTATCGCACTCAAGGCCACAGCGACCGGCGCAGCGACGATTGTTGATAATAAAGACCATCCGTGAGTACGCGCGGACATATCCGGACATATCCACAGAAAACAAAAGTCTCGCGCCGCTGGATTTCGAGCCCCAGCTTTCAGACTCCTATGCGACGTCAGATGCCCGAAAAGACCGCGAGATCGCGTTCGTCGTCGTGAGAATGGTTGCGACGGGCCTCGTCAGCTATATTATTGCGAAGCATAGCAATAATAACTTCTTTATATATATGGGCCGCGCTCTGTGAAAACCAGCCTTAATGACAACGTCATGAAAGGCTGAAAATGACGTCGCAAAGTTACGCATAAATTTACTAACGTCACATCGGATTTTGACACTTGGAAGGAATTGTTGCGTCATTGCAATAAGTTGTCCTATTTATAGCCGTACTTTACTTTACGGCTCACACATATTTTAATGTCAGATATGCGGAGCAGAATTCTACAGTTGTTTTCATAGTGGTTCAGATAGTTGTCTTTTTTTTCTTCGGTTTCCTTCAAGGAAATACGTAGTAATTTTGTCAAATTGCATATTGCATTTATGATTTTTATAATATATTATATGGATGACTTGTGAAATGCAAACGACCGGTATTTTTAGATAACACATAACAAAATCAGTATTATGTAATCATAATGCTATTATTTCTTTTAAACTTTATTTATATATGTATAACAATTACAAGCAAACGCGAGAACAATTGCAGTCGGCGTAGATGGAGGCGTCTGCATGTTTCTTAATTTGGGTTGAAACCGGAATACTCAAAGAAAACAAACTCTATCCTGTCTGGTGACCACCATCAGATATACATGTACTTACAACTTTAAGATCGAACCTGGGCGCATGTGTGCGCTCTTTACTATGGAACGCCATCACTGTCTTAACTGAAGACATGTACTACATGTACTCTTATATGGTTTCGTATTTATCTCATGTCAGTTCGTCTTTGTCTTATATCAGTTTGTCTTTATCTTGTGTGGATTCGTCTTTATCTCATGTCAATTCGATTTTATCGAATGTCAGTTTGTCTTTATCCTGTGTGCATTCGTCTTTATCTTAAGCCAGTTCGTCTTTATTTCGTGTGGATTCGTGTTTATGTTATATCAGTTCGTCTTTATCTTATGTCAGTTCGTATTTATCTAGTTATCCCGACGTTATCTTATATCAGTGTATCATTACTTTAGGCCAATTCGTATTTATCTTATGTCAGTTCATCTTTATATTATGTCAGTTCATCTTCATCGTATATCAGTTGGTCATTATCTTGTGCGGTTTCGTTTATATATTATGTCAGTTCGTCCTTATCTTGTGTGGATTCGTCTTTATCTTATGTCAGTTCGTCTTTATCTTGTGCGGATTCGTGTTTATATTCAGTCAGTTCGTCTTTATCTTATGATGTCAGTTCGTATTTATCTTGTGTGGATGTATGTTTATATTATATCAGTTCGTCTTTATATTATGTCAGTTCGTATTTATCTCGTGTGTTTTCGACTTTGTCTTATTATATCAGTGTATCTTTACGTTATGCCAATTCGTCTTTATCTTATGTCAGTTCATCTTTTTCTTATATCAGTTCATCTTTTTCGTATATCAGTTTGTCATTATCTTGTGCGGTTTCGTCTATATATTATGTCAGTTCGTCCTTATCTCGTGTGGATTCGTCTTTATATTATGTTGGTCTTTATCGTAAGTCAGTTCATCTTTATCGTATGTCAGTTCGTTTATATCTTATGCAAGATCGTCTTTATATTAGGTCAAGTTGTCTTTAGCTTACGTTGGGTGGTGGTTGGGAGCATGCGATGGGTCATTTAACGATCGAGGTTCATCCTTACTGGAATGCCGACCTACATGGTTTGGCCCTCATGTACCGTTTTGGCCCCTGGTACTTGAGAGCTAAATCCTGTTATGCCCCATTAAAAAGGAATACGATCTGTATTGATCATATTGATTTTGGGGCTGGAGCTAAGTGACTCTGGTGTGGTATGGACATGGCACGAGGTCAGGATATTCTAATTCCAGGACTGAATATATAGTTCTCTAAATATTGAGTTGTGATTTTGGGAATTTCCCTCATTGTGGACGGGTTGAATACGGGATAATCCATCCCGTTGGCCCAACCTTAAATGACCCTGGCACTAGATAGGTCGTTAAACACCAATAATCAATTAATCAATCTTTAGCTTACGTCAACTCACTTTTACGTCAACTCGCATATATTGTGTCGGGTTGACATTATCTTTTGTGGGTATGTCTTAATGTTATGTGGGTTCGTATTTCGGTTTTCCTTATCTTATGTAGATTTGTATTTATCTTAAGTGCAGTTCTCTTTATGTTCTGTCGTTTCGTCTTTATGTCGAACATTGTTAATATCGGGTTTATTTATTGGAGAGATATTTGTGTTGACACCGGCTATTTCTTTCCCGCAACACTGATAAAGATAAATACGAACTGACATACGAGATAAGTACGAAGTGATATAAGATAAAAGCAATTTGACATAAGATAAATACAAACATAATGTAAGGGCGAACTGACATAAGGTAAAGACGCATCCACATAATATAAAGATGAATACACATAAGGTAAATACGAATCCACATAATATAAAGATGAATCGACATAAGATAAAGACGAATTGGCATAAGATGAAGATGAATTGACATAATATAAAGATGAATCCACATAAGATCAATACGAATCCACATAATATAAAGATGAATCCACATAATATAAAGACGAATCGACATAAGATAAATACGAACCCACATAATATAAAGACGAATTAACATAGATAAAGACGAATCCACATAAGATAAAGACGAATCCACATAATATAAATACGAATTGACATAAGATAAAGATGAATCGATATAAGATAAATACGAATCCACATAATATAAAGACGAATTGACATAAGATAAATACGAATCGACATAAGATAAATACAAATGCACATAAGATAAAGATGAATACACATAAGATAAATAAGATTCCACATAAGATGAAGATGAATCCATATAAAATAAAGATGAATCCACATGAGATAACAATATTAGTTCAGTTAAGGCAGTCATGGCGTTCCATACTTTACTAATTATGCTATGCGGTCGGTCGGGTATTACTGTGGCCTCGGGCAATAGTTCATCGGGTCGTCCACAGCATCTCGGGGCAATAGTTTTGACTGTTCCCCGAATGGCAATGAAATAGTTGTATAATATTCCGTTTAGATATAGGCCATGCTGCCGTATCGAGAGATACTAGACCGTCCATCATGCCTTCACTGAGTGCGGTGAATACCTTCTCACTACGTTTAGCTGCCTCGGTATAGACGTACACGCTGTACAAACCCAGTTCCGATTTCGGGATTTATTTATAGATTACACTGCATTACCTTTCATTTGAACGCGACAAGCGATTTTAGAAATATGTAGACACACTCGGGTAAATATCTAGTATCTCGGGGGGTCTAAAAAAGTGGACCTCGAGGCTAAAAAAGTGGACCTCGAGGCTGGGCGGGGGGGGGGGGAGGGTCGTCCGACCGCTCCGACCCCCCCCCCCCTGGCTACGGGCATGATATGTATTCATGTATTCATGACTTAATTATGTGTCTGCGTAGATCTACATATTGCATGATGATATTTATGAAAAGCTCCTGGTTTACAGATGTTATTCGTAATGGAAATACTTTCTGCACTGTTTGTCGCAAATTTAAAATTCACGGGGAAATGAACATGCGCAATATAAGATATCAACTTAGGTTTAAACGTGTTTACTGATGGGGGCTGTTACATGTAGTGCCGACGGCCGGTCAGACCCGGCCCCGCTCTACGTGAAAGTGTACCCGCAGCTGTCACGGTTACTTTTATTAAATAAAATGTAAACAGCAGACACTGGGCCAAACATGTTTTATTATTTAGTATTGAGTGTGTTGGTATTGTGTCACAGGCATAAATGTATTTAGTGCGAACATAATTGTAGCCACCGGGGGCCCGTTTCATTAAACTCCGTACGATTAAAATGTACGTAAGTGCAAATCTAGGATCGTCTGGAAATTTCAATTGATTGATTTACATTTATTGAGCATAGGCTGCTCAATAAATGTAAATCCAATAATTGTTTACAGACTATCTTAATTTTGTACTTACGAACATATTAGTCGTACGAAGTTTAGTGAAACGGGCCCCAGGGACGTAGCCTACTGATTTGTATCTGTATCTGCAACCACTTGCATGTAGCTTCTAATGTCACGTAATTGTAAGCGACTTTCAAAAATATCACATTACATCAGTCGTACGATTGCCGTTTGATAACTGTTAAATATTATTTTAATTGACCACTTGTAAATATGGTTATATGAATGTATGGCATATATTTTACTAGTATATTTGCAATCAGTGCAGACCCTGATCAGGCTGCGCAGATGCACAGGACTAAAACATTTACAAATTTAAGAAGTCCTACTTTAGATCGTTGTTAATTTACTTACTACTAAACACTGGATGTCTGCGTGCTTTATTGTTTTTATCCGAGATATTAGCTCGGATTTAGTAACTACATGAAAATTCTCAGTCATTGAAGATATGCTAATGAGTTAAGTGGCGGTCGCAGTGTCACTGTTTGCGGGTTTAACTTTAGAAAAACACGCTGTACTACGCCATAAAAAAGTACATGTAGTTCAACAACAGTAAAACAGCGAGCACAATGATATAGTAGGGGGCGGGATTTCCCTGTGACGTTTTTCTTGAATGATCAATCAGATTAAAGCTTACATTCTGAACTTTACATAGGTCAATGGCTCGATACAATCCGACATTTGACAGCGAAATGAAGATGATTTAAAGCAGAAACATTGTTTTTTGACAGTTACATACTGTTTTAATCATCTTGAGCCATCGATATTATTAATCAGTGTACATTTTACTTTAAAAATCAACTAATCTATAATGAATTTAGTAAAACAGTTCGCGCGGAAATCCAAACTTTCCAAGGAGGTGCTAGCAATTTTTTGATAATTACACGTCATGTGTGTTAGGGCATACGCTGCCTACAGTCTTGACGTTGCACAGCATATACAGTACGATACATATGACGGGGGATTACAGTCAATAACGCGAGGGTAGCTCGTGTGTTAAAATACAGCACGCGCGATCTTAAATAGCTCGCGTGCTTCTTTTACGTCGCTTGGTAAATGTAGCTCGCGTGCTACTAATTACAAGCTCGTGTGGTAACACGAGCTTGTAATTAGTAGCACGCATGGTAAATGTTGCTCGCGTGCTAATGACGGGGCAAGACAGTCAATACACGACGTTTTAATGTAGCTCGCGTGGGTCTTACACCTCGCGTGCTAAAGTAACCACGCGTGCTGTTGCTTAGGCTCGCGAGCTGAAGAATGGCTCGTGTGCATATTGTAGCTAGAGTCCTACAATGACCACGCGAGCTCTTTTAAGTGTTTGCGTGCTATAATAGCTTGCGTGGGTCTTGTACCTCGCGTGCTAAAGTAACCACGCGTGCTGTTGTTTAGGCTCGCGTGCTGAAGAATGGCTCGTGTGCATATTGTAGCTCACGTCCTACAATGACCAGGCGAGCTCTTTTAAGCGCTCGTGTGCTACAATGGCTCGCGTGCTAAGGTAACCACGCGTGCTGTTGTTTGGCTCGCGTGTTGAAGAATGGCTCGTGTGCTCTTTTAAGCGCTCGTGTGCTACAATGGCTCGTGTGGGTCTTGTACCTCGCGTGCTAAGGTAACCACGCGTGCTCTTGTTTGGCTCGCGTGTTGAAGAATGGCTCGTGTGTATATTGTAGCTCGCGTCCTACAATGACCACGCGAGCTCTTTTAAGGGCTCGTGCGCTACAATGGCTCGCGTGGGTTTTGTACCTCGCGTGCTGTTGTTTAGTCTCTCGTGCTGAAGAATGGCTCGTGTGCATATTGTAGCTCGCGTCCTACAATGACCACGCGAGCTCTTTTATGGACCTCGTGTGCTACAATGGCTCGCGTGGGTATTGTACCTCGCGTGCTTAAGTAACCACGCGTGCTGTTGTTTAGGCTCGCGTGCTGAAGAATGGCTCATTGCATATTGTAGCTCGTGTCCTACAATGACCACGCGAGTTCTTTTAAGGGTTCGTGTGATTATTTTGTTGTTGCTGTATGTCTGAGATTCATCCGCTGGCTTAATAGTTGTTCGCTTTGTTGATTAGGGCCATGCAGAATGTATGTTACGGTACTATTTGGCATGTAACCCCAAATATGTATGGTGATTTCGTATACAAATAAGAGCTGACCGACCCTACCTAGTAAATCCGGGACCGTTGCAGAGGGTGGTAGGTGAGGTCCTCCAAGAAAACTGTGAAACATACAACACTGTAGACGCGATTTATCGGTACATTTGCCAGTTTTCAAATGATTTTTCGCGGCACCCGGAATTTGCTGCGGTACGGAATACTAAACACTACGAGCACAATCGTCGCGTACGGCGTACGGTAGCTCGGCGTACGGAATACCCTCTAATTAGGACGGAATCTGACGTACGCAAAGGGCAATATACCCCTCACGAATGCTGCTTGGGAACTACCCCAATAATTTGGTATTTTACTGTGTTTCTAGTGGTAAGTCATGACATTGTGAACAGAACAGAACAGAACACAAACTTTATTTATGATCAGTCTCAGACCACACAGTGGTATATGAGCGAGTATGATACAAAGCATATCTGAGTGGGAGTAACATGTCGGACGTGATTTACATGTATGTACGATATGGGCATAAGGCTGAGGAAAAGGACCCCAATACGCTGTCAACAAGCGAATCCCCAGATTAGCCTGCGCTTCCGTGCAGTTCGATCAGGGAATACGCTGTGTGTTATGCAGTCACTAAAGTAAACAAGTTGAACGGTTCTAGTATATGCATACTCTGCGAGTGCTCGAGTAACTTGTATCTGAAATAGGAGTTTTGCAAATACAATAAGGCTCGTTTCCTCAGCCGACATCCCGGACAATAGAAAGAAAAAAAAGAGAGAAAAACATGCTAGAGTTTGCATAGAGTTCTGACTTCTTCCACTCATATTAAAATAATATATTTACTGTGGTGAGACATGGTGCACATATATACAAATGTAAACATAGCCGTGCAGTAATGTATACTAGCTGTCAATTGACTATGGCACAGCCCATATTTACTCGATCTCCAAATACATGTATACGGAGACCGAGACTAGGGCTTGCTAGACTGTAAGATTGCCTGAGATTCGCTTACATGAATATACTATGGCAATTAAGACGTCGATTTTATATTAATATGTCATCATACTTTGTACATGTACATTCATACATAACCTTTTTACTACATAGTTTGTCTTTTGACATAACTGAATGGGCACATGTAGTGGGTATATATACACATTATATGCTATATATAAACACGTATATTGTCGTCCTGTTGAGAAAATTAGTCTATGAAAAAAGAGACAGCGTAGTCCCAGATCAGACCGAGCATCCGTGCAGTATGATCGGGGCCTAGGCTTTCTCTCATTTGCTACCCAGGTAGACAACGAACTATGACAACGAAATACTGATGAGATTCTAATCATATTATGTGAGTGCAAAATATACAGAATTGCTGAATGCGGTGAGGCAGCCAATATATATTCACCATATTATATCAATTTGATTATAAATGAACAGCATAAGGTCATTGTGGAGTTCCTCCAGGTGCTGTATACATAATCGATGTAAAGACCTTGGTGTTATTGAAAGTATTTTGTTATAACATGTATAAATGCACTTAACTTATTCAGTGTATTGTCTGAATGCGAATTAAGTAGTTCTTTGAATTTTATCATATTTGGTCTACGGTAATAGTATTGTTTAATGAATTTCTTTCGTTCAACTGTAAAATGTGGACATTTCAGTAAATAATGGTATTCGTCGCCAATATCATTTAAGTTACATTGTGTACATTTCCTTTCGGAATGTTCTATTCCGTTCCATCTGCCAGTTTATATTGGTAGTTTGTGGTTACTAGTTCTATACCTTACAAGTGTAATGCATTTATTTCGTGGGAGAATTATAAAATAGTCTTCAATCTTAATATTGTTTTTGAATGCAATGTAGTTTTTACCTTTCGATGACCCTCTGGTTTTTATATCCCACTCCTGAATAAATTGGTCGATCAGGGAACGTTTAATACTAGCCAAGTTCACTTTTGAGTTTTCGTGAAACCTTCCGGCATTTCCGGTGTCACATAATACACTTTTAACAAATGATAACCATTTAAATTGAGAATGTTCTAGTGTGTCTATGTGGTCGTATAATAAACGAGATAATTTCGTATCCTTACCTTGCACAATTCTATTCCAAAAACCTATCATTCTACTTTTTATCGTAATTGAGAGAGGGTAGCGTCCTAATTCAGCATATAACATATATAATGGGGTGCTTTTCCTACTTTAAGTTTATATCTCAAAAATTCAGTATGTATTTTTTTCAATAATATCTATGTTTTCAAAGCCCCACACTTCCGAACCATATAATAGAATAGGGAGAATTGTATGATCAAACAATTTCAGCTGTAGGTCAATCGAAAGATCGATGTTATTTATACGACTGTATAATAAGTGCAAAGCTTTTTTTGCTTGTTCAGCAACATGTTTGCGTGTTTTCAGAAAGCTTCCACTTCTACTAAAATATACGCCTAGATATTTAGATTCGTTAATTATGTCGATAGTAGCTGTACCTATTTGGAAGTTGTAATTGCCCTTACTACGACTTCCAAATATGACAATTTTTGTTTCACTTAAATTAATATTTAATTTACATGTTTTACAGTAGTTATTAAAGTCGTTTAAACATTTTTGGAAATCACGTGGGTTATCTGAAATAATTACTGTGTCATCTGCATACAGTAAGACAATCACCTTAATATAAAAAGCAGAGTCGACAGTGCTGTGTCTTATTTCTATACCAGAATTGTCATTTATTACCAAAGTTTGTTCTAAATCATTTGGGAACAACGAAAATAATGTTGGTGATAAGTTTGCGCCTTGTCGTACACCACAAAAGCTTGGGAAGAAGAGGGAGGTATCGTTTTTTACAGAAATACATGTTTTTATTCCTTGGTACATGTTATGTATGACGTTGAAAAAGTTGCCAGTTATACCAGTGGTTAGTAGTTTGCGCCAAAGACCTACTCTCCAGACAGAGTCAAACGCCTGAGAGAAATCAATAAATGAGCTACAGTTTCTTTTTCTGCGTTTTGATCAGTTCAGTTAATGTAAACAATAAGAATATATGGTCTGTAGTGGAATAACATTTTCTGAAACCGGCTTGGTGTTCTTGTAAAATATCGTATTCTTCCAGAAAGTGATTTAGTCTAGTATTGAGTACCGCTGTGAATAATTTTCCAAAACAGCTTAGTATGGTAATAGGTCTATAGTTCTCGGGTTTCGATGGGCTACCTTTGTTTTTGAAAATAGGTTTGATAGTGCCTTGATAGTGCCTTGTAGCCATGCGTGGTAAGATACCTGTAGTCAATATTAGATTAAAATGCGCTGCATGTATTGGTAGCATTATGTCTTATGTCTGATGAAGCTTTTATATATTCATTTATTATCGAATCGTTTCCGGGGCATTTATCATTATTTAGTTTTGCTATTGCTTTGCGAATATTAGCATTTATGTTTTTAAAATATTCGTAGAGTTCATTTATTGGTGCTTGTGTCTTGATTCCCTTTTTCTTTAGCTTGTTCAGTATACTCCAATGATGTTTCGGGCTTTTGTGTTGCATTTGTCTAAGCTGTTTTTCTGTATTAGATTTGTATTGTGCAATATATTTATTCATTATTTTCTTATATTCTTTACTTCGTTCTTTAAGAATTTTTGCATCTAGTTCGTGTTTTGTTTGATAGTATTTCTTTTTAGCACGATTGTATATAATCCTAGAATTTCTACATTTAGGACCAAACCAGGGTTTATTACTTGTGGATTTATGCGTATTACTAGTATTATTATGTACTGGTTGGAATGTTTTCGTTGCAGCATCAGAAAAGATATTTGCAAACTCGTTCGTAATATTTTATACTTTTGATTTGCACGGATTTTGCTGTGCTGCCTGTAGGTTAGTTGTAATCTGTACAATTGTATTACGGTCAATATTCATTGCGAATATGTCTGTTTTACTTTCATTCCATTTCGGGCGGTTATATTTCGTTATATCCGGATCTTGTGATAAAACACTGCCTGGAAATTGTGTGGTTGTAGCTACGACAGAATTTCCATCTGACATAAGTGTATCAGTATCAAGAATTACGAAATTCAATACAAGTTTTATAATTTCGGATGTTCCGATTACATAATCAATAACAGACTGGTAACGGAATGTACATTTACATATTTCCTTATCATCATCTATACGGCCATTAAAAATAAACAGATTGTTATTTTTACAGATGTCTATAAGCTTGTATCCTGTATTATTTGTATTTTTATCACAAGATTTCCTATTCACGCTCACATTTGAACAATTCTGTACTTGGTTTATTGCATTATAATAAATGATCATATCTTCGTCAAAATTGAAGAAATCTGCCAGGAAATCGTCTACTATTGTGTAGTCTGATAGTTCACTTGTTCTACCATTAAAATCACCCATAATGCATACATGTTTATATAAACTACACTTTGATGTTATCTCATGCTCCATGTTTGAAAAAAGGTCTTCATCTTAAAAACGCGATTGTGTAGGTGGAAGGTATGTAACACCTATTATTAGCTCGTTGTCTAATTTGGTAAGTGTTTTGCTAACTTTTATCCATAGTATATATTCGGACTCAGTTACAATTTCGGTGAAAAAATGTGAAATATTATCTCGGACAAATAAACCAATTCCGCACGACTTACGCACATACGACTGTTTTCTATGTTTATATATGAGATTATAATTTGGAACGGAAATAACATCAAAGCTATCAAGTTTTGTTTCTGTAGTACAAAACAAATCATATTGTTTCAACGTTTCAATAAATTCGGGGTATTGTAGTCGGGATTTCAGCCCACAAACATTCAATAAGCCGATCCGCAGGAATTTCTCCCGTCTGGCCTATTGTCCGCTAACTGGGTTACCTGGCGGTAAGCCAGTCACCTGTGTGTGTTCCTTTTGTGCAGGGCGTGCTGATCTCTGACCAGCAGTACGCTTGACAGATGGCGACCGTGTCTCACTAGTAACGGTTCGTGCGTTACGCTTCCGCGATACTGACCTAGATGTATGACTAGTCGGCCGTGGACTATTTAGATCAGTAAATGGATTCGGGCTGGGAGTAACAGACGAAGACTCCGGCGCAACTGTGAGGTTCGTGTGTAGGGGTGTATTTATTGGGGGTGTCGGTCGCGAGCGATCGCTAATGTCGGCTGCTGTTGGCTGCATTGTGTCGGAGCTGATATTGCTGGCGGAACTGGACGGTAACTGGGCCGATGGTTGTCCGTGCTGATCAGATGTCACGTGATTGGCCGTAGTATTATTGTTAGTTTGATTGTGCATTCATTCGGAGGCCGACTGAGGGGTCACTGGTGTTTGTTTGGCTATATTGCCAAATGTCGGTGGGACGAATTGGGTCGCCGGCTCCCCAGATGTGCCATCGCGTTGTTCCATATTTGGAGTGTTGTCACGCTGTGTAATAGGCACGTGGGGAATCGACGGGTGGAAATCAGTGGTTAGAATTACCGGACTGGTCTGAGGTGGAGTTGTAGGGGCTCTCATACGGGGAATTTCCTGTCTTCGATCGCTTTCTGTTTGTACAGGTACCTTCCGTGCACCTCCAGCGACGTCGTCAAATGAGCGAGTGTCCATTTCATAATTTTGCATGCAGGGTGTCCTGTGGGGGTTTGTTTACGCGGAGATAAGGCGTGTAGACATCCCTAGATCCCTTCAGTACATAAAACCATTCCGGAAATTCATCAAATTGTGTGACCCCATTGACAACAACTTTGGCAGGAAACTGTAGGGATACACGATCTTGCTGGGTGGCTCGAGCTTTTTCAGCCTTGAACTTGGGCTAAAGGCGTTTCCGTGCGTCGGAGATTTCACGTGGATAGTCTCTAGCTATACGGACGGATGACCCCCTAAGTAGCCCCACTTTACTCATGACAAGTTCAAGGCCTGGGAAATCTCTGAATGCCACAATGATGTCACGTGTATATGAATATATATTAGGGGCACCAAATGGGTGGGCTCACTCAATGTGTATTGTATCATCAATATGTAGAGTCTGGGCAAGGAATTGTTTGATAATGGTGGCACAGTCCCGCCCACTCTGTGCTGGGATTTTCCGAAATATCAGGTTGTTACGCCGTGATCTGGCTTCCAGGTCGATAGATTTGTACGACAAGATCTGGATCATGTCGATATTTTTATTAGTCATGATTAAGATATCCACCAGACTTTTACGGGTACATTCGAGGGCTTCGTGCACGGCAGCCATATTTTTCTCCATTTTGTCTTGACCTTCTTTGATACTGTGCAGATCTCTATACATGACCGACAGCTTTTCATCTAAGGAAAAGTGGGCAAATAATGTCATTTCACTAGTGGGAGGGGTAGATCTTGTGCATTTACTGCTGGAATGGCCCCTCGTCGTCTCCCGTCGACCACACCTCACTGTCTGACTGTAAAGATCCATATCTCGTTCCAGTGGCCATATTAAGACTCATTGTTATTATCCAAACGGTGTACACTGTTCATTAGATACTAATGAGTCACATTGTATAAAATGTCACGTTATTTATATGCGATAGGCCGAGTAAATTAACGAAATCCGCTCTGCTCATTAAACAAATATTTCACTGTCCGCCATATCAATATTCCAATCTGTAATGTGTATACAATGTGTGACAATGTGTGGCAGGAGAAAGTTATTATATGGGAATAGATATTACAAAAACCTGCGTATGTATATTCCCATCCAGTCTATAACCAGTGTCATCTGTCGTCAACAGTGTAAAACGTAATACTTTTATGTAGCATACTGAACTGTTCTATTTCAGTACTTATTGGCTGCACTATTGTTCTCCTATCACGTGACTAACACTGGAATGCATGTTGTATGCGCACGCAACACGGCGCACTTTTTCATTCGACGCCATTCTCTTCACATCGCCATTGTACATGTAAAATATATTAAAATAATTGTCTTGTAAATATTGTATTTACAGGTAAAGTTTCGGTATACTATTGTGTATTGCTGTATTGTCTTGTTTCTAGAGATATGTGCAATATAAATATCAACTTACATTGCAAATATCGCTGGAAATTCATGCAGAAATCGGGAACCGTGTATGGACTTGTATCGGCACTTTTTCAGTCGACACCATTCTCTTCACATCGCCATTGTACATGTAAAATATATTAAAATAATTGTCTGGTAAATACTGTATTTACAGTTCTGCCCATCCCACTGTGACTAGTGACATCGCTCCAGATAGAGAACATTCACAAACACTTTACCGGCCTTTTTTGGGAGGTTTCCCAGAGTAAGGGGGAATAAGAGCCAGACCGGCCACAAATGATTTGATAAATTAAAGTACCACCCTTATGCACCTATAAATATCGTCACCGCCTTGGGGGTGTGGGTGGGGGCAGCCAGCACGGCACCCACGTGGAATTAGACAACAACATATTCCAGAGACCCGGGAATTAGACAGCCCATTACGCCCTATGGTGGGGCAATTAGACGTCCACCAAAATCGCAGATACAGGCTTCTATGGGAAAAAGACCGTCCGACCACCGGGAATTAGACACAAATTCAATCCAGACAGTCTGGAATTAGACAGTATATTTAACATTTGTGGAATTTCTCGGGGGTTGCTCGCCACCCCTCCGGGCGGGGAAAACATTGATCGGTGCATTATTTTCCGTAAAATTAATAGCATCTGATGTTGGCTTATACATGTAGTAATAAACTGATAGTCAGGGAAACAGTCTAACATTCAGACAAATGGCAATCCATTGAATAATATTCTAGTTCATGTGCAGCTTTATATATTTCTTTGTATTCATTTAATAACATAACGTCAACATTCTAATAATGGTTGCCCAGAGACTTATTTATACTACTATTATAACTTTCTGATTTCCCAACATTATATGAATACTGTAATTATAGTATACGCATATATGGGCTTGTATTATGAAAGGTGAGTGAATTATGCACCTATTAATGTCTTCCCCGCCCGGTGGGGAGGGGGGGGGGGGCACCCGCGGCGAATTAGACAGCAAAATCTTCCCGACACCCGATAATTAGACAACCATTATGCCCAAGGGTGGGGGAATTAAACATCCAATACAATTGCATATGAATTTTATATAGGAAAATGAGAGTCCCCACCCTCGGGAATTAGACACAGATTTAATCCCCACAGTCGGGAATGTCTATTTCCCGGTGGTCTCCGCCGCCACCCTCCACTTTCTTGTGTAAATGTATAGTACCCGTCCAGAACATACACTCGACGTTTTGTTTTCGAAATGGAATGATAATGAACGTTTTTCTAAAATGTGTCTCAGTGTCTGTGTTCCTAAACAGAACATGCGTCCAGAACAGGCATGTGCGTACACTCTACAAAGCAGGAATACTTTAGTAGCTTAAAATATTACATGGCATCATTGAGAATATATATATTATATATGCATGTGGCTATTCATCATAGCTTGGTATATATTAACCAGTTGATTGCCGATATGGACACAGAACACGTATATGAACTATATATTTGCAGATCTGGACCATGGGTAGACAAAAATTGACAGTGCGCGGGTAGATATGAACAATGGTCATTGATTATCAATTATTAATGTTAATTCATTCATTTTAGTAGTCTGTGGACCCCGTCTCGTCGTGGCGCATCGCCGGCCTACATGAGCTTTATAGACGTCGCCATGCTTAGTACTTATCATGCATGCCTTGTTTGTTTTGTATTCCACCTGTGTGTGGACTGAAACTCTTTTGCGAAAATAAACGATTTGTTCTGTTCTGCTATATCATAGTTCTATTCACAGATAAAATGAAATAGTTTGTTGGTGAAGGCATTTTCCAATCACACAAACCGGGCCAACAAATGAATCAGCCAAATCACACAAACCGGGTAAAAAAATGAACCATTCCCACAGACAGGTGCGGCGAAAGAAATAAGCAACAAAAACAACGTATATAGCAACAAAAACAACAACAGTATTAACCATATTATATTTGTAACAGGCGATGTGATTGGGTGTTACTACCACACAAGCAAAATTGTAACCATGCGAGCCCTTAAAATAGCTCGCGTGGTCATCGGGACACGAGCTACGATATGCACACGAGCCATTCTTCAGCGAGCCTAAACAACAGCACGCGTGGTTTCTTTAGTGGTTACTTTAGCACGCGAGGTACAAGACCCACGCGAGCCATTATAGTACACGAGCCCTTAAAAGAGCTCGCTTGGTCATTGTAGGACGCGAGCTACAATATGCACACGAGCCATTCTTCAGCGAGCCTAAACAACAGCACGCGTGGTTACTTTAGTGGTTACTTTAGCACGCGAGGTACAAGACCCACGCGAGCCATTGTAACACGCGAGCCCTTAAAAGAGCTCGCGTGGTCATTGTATGACGCGAGCTACAATATGCACACAAGCCATTCTTCAGTACGCGAGCCAAACAACAGCAAGACAAGACCCACACGAAAACAAGACCCACACGAGCCATTATAGCACACGAGCCCTTAAAAGAGCTCGCGTGGTCATTGTAAAACGTGAGCTACAATATGCACACGAGCCATTCTTCAGCACGCGAGCCTTAACAACAGCACGCGTGGTTACTTTAGCACGCGAGGTACAAGACCCACGCGAGCCATTATAGCACTACTTTCACTTTCATTTCAGCTACACATTCAATTTTAATTTATTGAGTAAATGATGCCAAAATATTTATTTAACTTAATATCTAATTATTTAAATATACTTTTTTTAATTGATAATACAAATAATCTAGAGATAATTTCCTCCAGGTTACAAATCGCTGAGGATTCCTATTTGAATTTGAAAATGATATGAATTTTAAATTTAGGAGACTGTGTCAGGAGAAAATGGATTGATGACATGTCACCAGTCTAGTTCCTGAGCTAGGACTGTGACAGGAAAAAAAGGGATTGATGACATATATCACCTGTCGTGTTCCATACATGACTGCTCGCTCTTGTTTGTAATTGTTGTAAAATATATAAAGTTTAAACTGTGTATACAAAACAATAGATATACCCACCCCCCGGCATACAAAGTATGTCGAGGGGTATATAGTTTTCGTAATTCCGTCCGTCCACGTTAAAGAGTTTGGGTACCCATTATCTCTGTGACGGAAAGTCGGATGGACCTCAAACTTTATATACTTCCTTATCATGAACCATATGTTCATTCAATACTACACTCATGCGGCCTTCATTTCCAAGGTCAAGCTCAAATTTCTTAGACATTTGCATCCGTACGATTGGCCTTAAAGTTTTCTGCAAACGTAAGTCAGATTGACTTCAAACTTCATATACTTCCTTATCATCATCCATATTGTCATTCCATACATGTACCACACCCATGTGGCCTTCATGTCCAAGGTCAAGGTGAAATTACTTTGAACAATCATGTTTGTCAAGATAGATATCGTTTTTGCAGCATTGATAATGTATACTGATTCGACGAATATATTGATTTTAAATGGAGTATATATATGATTTTTTTGTGTGAAATATTAAAATGGTTGCCATGACAACCAATATTATTAAACGTTCATATGCTAAGTGTGTTGCAAGATGGTAACAGTACTCGGGTGTATTGCATTGATTTTCAAAAAGTAAACACCTTTTCAACAAATACTATTTGTTGTGTTTTAAAATATTGGTTACCATGGCTACTATGGTAATGCATATATATTTTTGAACTAGTGTATAATAACATATAACAAAGCAATATATCCTGTGGGTATATATAGTCGGGAAATTATTGAGCATGTGAAACTTGTATGTAGCTGACCATTTGAATAGTTGCTGTCTCAACTACTGACAAGCCGCAATACCGCAAAGTTCCACATCCCTCCTGGTGCCAATTCTTAAGACTACAATGTACTTTCCAACAAATGAATTTTTAGTATATGTGTACTCCACAAGCACGTACGGCGAAGGATTTCAGGACTTTCAGTCCTTTGATGTTATCAAAGGGACGTTCTAGTCGGAGGCGTGTAAATAATATATAGCAAATACCAAGAGCGGATCATGGATTTCAGGTTGGGGGGGGGGGGGGTTGGGCGAGGCGGGACTTCTTAATTGAAACAGTTTACTATATTTTCGAACAAGCACCGTTTGTTCGTCGACCAAGCGGAGCTCGGGAGACTGCTCGGTGGGTCAGGCGGTATGCCCTCCGGCGGCGGTATGCCCTCCGGAATATGTTTGATGTATACACCTAATTTTGCTGCGTTATAGTGAATTTTAGAGCAAACATGTCTTTACTCGCCAAATTTTAGGAGGGCGCGTGCCGGGTTTTCCCCTACATGAATCCGCCCTGGAATACACAACTACGCGTCTAAAGTCAAACGAGACGCTTCAAGCAAATGTCGCAATTTTGTGGTCGGTACAAATGTAGTGTGTACATCACTGACTTGATTATATAGTGGGCATACATGAATTCAAAATACATGTACGTATGCCACTGTGCTTTTTAGCATGGCTTGGTTGGCCACTCATTTCTTTGTTTACAAAGGCGTTGAATGTACTTTTTCTGAAACGCAACACAATTAAATTGCAAATTTCGTTTTCAAATTAATTATTCCCGACGACAGGATACAGTGTATACATGTACATGCACCAGTACTATTATGTTTACTTTTTTTTTTTAATTAATATTTTTTATTATTTTTAAATACAAACATGTACATACAATACAACACATGTATTATTAACTAACACACTGTGACTAAAGTCGCTATGAAATGATTGCACATGCACTCATTGTACTTGAAAATAAGTTTTTAGAGAAAGAGAAGACAAAAAGAATATAGAAAAGCATAGATGGTAAAGTACAATCAGGAAGAAGGAAGAGTATCGAAAAGTATAAAATATGTCCCCTTTTGTTCACATCCGCTTGAATTGAGTTGTTTTTTTTATATATATATTCGTTTACTTTTGTGTGGTTAGTGTGATTGAACCTTCCCTACTATGCCCAAAAAAACATACCTATGTTTGAAAAACTATTATGTTTACTGCCGGTATTTTTATCAGAACATTTTATAACAATTATACAATCATGTATGTCACATCGACACATTTTCCCGACATTGACAAGTATATGTATATATATTTATTTTCAAATGGTAAACCCATTATCAAAAATTCAAACACCAATTACACAGTAATGGATAATTTTGCCCTGAATGTTCTGTTGATAAATGCGTACATTTATAAAATTTGAAGAAACTTATATAAAATAATCAGTACCGACAGTAAATTCATAGACAGGACCGAAACGGGTAGCACACACAATAACTTTTTTAAGCGGACACACCTAACAATATCTGCCCTCTCAGTGTGGGTGCAGTGGCGCGGCGGTGGGCAGCCGAGGGAGTGGGGGTCAGCGCAGGATTTCCACATAGACCTCCTACCTGCTAGTACGAGGTACATGTACACAAGACCGTCCGTCAGTCATATTGGCTACACAGGAAAACGTTCCTCCCGCTTTCTGAGATGTAATTTTAATTTCGAGAGTCGGGTATGGACAGTCGATTTTTAATTTGTTCAAAACTCCGCGGGGGTGTCCGACTACCCTCTAGATACCATCGGGCGCTGAAGTCATTGATATGTGCAGCCATACGCCTATCCAAATTCTAACCAAATTCTGGTCATTCATTTCTACAGAAAATAGTGCATTTGTTTCAATCACTGATTGTTTCAATTTCAAACACCAGGAATGTCGTTTAGTTGTTTGTGTTTGGTCCTTGGTGAGTGACATAATGTCTACATCAATAAATGACGTCACAATTAACTGTTACGTAAATAACGTCAATTATATTCTTACAATGTATCTTTCTGACTGTAAATATATATGCATAATTTGTGATAGTTGGCGATAGTAGCAAATTATTAAGTCACATGTCGGCTAATTATAGATTTAACATTGATAATGGTGCGTTTGGTTTGTTCACTACATGTACATATCATAGTTTTATTCTGTTCAATGTTTTATAGTATTCATACTAAAAATTGTACATACGTTTAGTGCAACTTATCAGCAAATACAGTTTACAGCAAGCACAGTCAATGAACACGCATTTATACTTTAGGCTGAACGGTACCTACCTACCTACCTACCTACCTACCTACCTCCTTACCTATCTACATACCTACCTACCTACCTACCTACTCCTACCTACCTACCTATACCTACTACTACCTATACCATACCTACCTACCTACCTACCTATACCTACCTTTACCTACCTACCTACCTACCTACCTACCTACCTACCTACCTTGATGGTCGAGCCAGCCTCGCAAACTCGAAAGCCACCGGACTCGCAACCTTGACCGTCGATCCCGGCGTCCGGGTAAGGGTCACCCCGGCGTTGGCCGTGCGACTCGGTTTTACAGTAAAATGGTAAGACCAAGGCGAGCACGTCGGCGACGATCCAGTGGAAAGTTTGCACGGCGTGATTCTCGCGGCGAAGATCCTCGTTGATCCAGTCCAGACGGGCGGTTCGTTTTCGGGACCATGCTGCGTGTGGGCTCTGGAATTGTTCTACAGCTAAATCGTGAAGCTTTCGCTCCTCATCAACGCCCGAGCTCCGAGCTTCGAGAACAGAACGTTGCTACCGCTGAACGTCAGTGCGTTCACCACCGCACCACATACGAGCATTGCGATCGAAGCCATTACTTCCATATATTAGCCGGTAGAATTCCAGCTTTAACTAGATAATCTCTGATCCCAACCGCGGCCGCTACGTCTAAGGTTACGAGACCTACGTCTCTCGCCGTCATGTCCAACTTGGGGGCGGCCATCCGAAGCCCATCTTTGATAGTCGAGTAAACCCGATACTGAGGCTCGATGTCACCACGGCGTGATAAACAGCATTCACTATTATTTTGCCATCGTATTCAGCCATTGTTGATAAATATACAGTTATTGCCTATAAAGGGATCGCAAGCATTGTTTAAATGGGTTTTTTAGCTCACCTGAGCGAAGCTCATGTGAGCTATTGTTACCGCAATGTGTCCGTCGTCGTCCGTCGTCGTCCGTCGTCGTCGTCGTCGTCGTCGTCGTCGTCGTCGTCGTCGTCGTCGTCGTCGTCGTCTTCCGTGAACATGTTCAAACGTCTTCTTCTCGGTAACCATTGGGCCTATAGTCACCAAATTTCATGGTCATAGTCCTTAGGTAGGGGGATTACAAAATTGTTAAAATGACGTCATTACGTAATCCAAGATAGCCGCCGTCTAAAAATAGCACAAATTCTTCAAAAATCTTCTTCTCAAGAACCGCCAACCGGATTTCGACAAAATTGGTAGGAATGATTGATGTACAATGCTCTTTCAAAGTTGTTAAAATGGTGACCCCGGGGTCAAAAATGGGTGTCGCCCGTGGGGTCAAATTTGGGTCAAATTTTATTTTTGACCGAATATGGTCATGTCATATATCAAATTGAAGGTATCAACGAGGTGATCACTCTGGTGCAGTTTTTGTCGAAATCGGATGGTTATATCATCCAAGATGGCCGCCGATAGGTCAAAAGATCGTTCTTTTATTAGAAATTTCAAAATTCTTCTTCACATGAACCGCTTGGCCCATGGTAGCCAAAATTAAAATGTATGGTCCATGGGTGAAGCCTTTTCAGACTTGTTAAAATGGAGGTCATAGCTAATCCAAGATGGCCGCCGTCTAAAAATAGCAAAAATTCTTAAAAAATCTTCTTCTCATGAACCGCTAGCCGGATTTCGACGAAACTTGGTAGGAATGTTAGATGTACAATGCTCTTTCAAAATTGTTAAAATGGTGACCCCGGGCTCAAAAATGGGTGTGGCCCGTGGGGTCAAATTGGGTCAAATTTTATTTTTGACCGAATTTGGTCATGTTATATATCAAATCGAAGGTATCAATGAGGCGATCTCTTCGGTACATTTTTTGTTGAAATCGGATGGTTATGTCATCCAAGATGGCCGCCGAAATGTCAATAGGTCGTTCTTTTATTAGAAATTTCAAAATTCTTCTTCACATGAACCGCTTGGCCCATGGTAGCCAAACTTAAAAGTTATGGTTCATGGGTGAAGCTTTTTCAGATTTGTTAAAATGGAGGTCATCGCTAATCCAAGATGGCCGCCATCTAAAAATAGCATAAATTCTTAAAAAAAAATTCTTCTCATGAACCGTTGGCCGGATTTCGACTAAGCTTGGTAGGAATAATCGATTTACAACGCTCTTTCAAAGTTGTGAAAATGGTGACCCCGGGGTCAAAAATGGGCGTGGCCCGTGGGGTCAAATTGGGGTAAAATTTTCTCATATGCTCATGTCATATATCAAATTGAAGGTATCGATGAGGCGATTGCTCTGGTGCAATATTTGTCGGAATCGGATGATTATGTCATCCATGATTGCCATCAAAAGGTCCATTTATTCGAGATTTTGAACATCTTTTTCTCAGGAATCACATGGCCTATGCTGGCCAAACTTCATAGGAAGTTAAGATCCTTGGGTGAAGCATTTTCAGATTTGGTAAAATGAGAGTCATCGCTTAATCCAAGATGACCGCCATCTAAAAATAGCACATTTTTTTTAAAACACATGAACTCAATGTCACATTCTCCTCTGGTGTTCATGGAGTCAGGTGAGCGAATTAGGGCCATCATGGCCCTCTTGTTTAACTTGCTTCGAAACCGCAGCTGGTTTTCGCTAAAGGTAATTCCGCAGTGGCTGATGTTTCAACAGCAGCTGGAACGCGCATAGACCACCCGCAACTGCCAGACCACCATCAACAATACTAGTATATGAGATGATCCAGGTCGGCGCCGCAATCTCCGATTGCACCGTAGCAATCTCCGATTGCGCCGCAACTGCCTTCGGATGTTCCCCTGGAACTACCTTAGGGTCTTCTGCTTTTTCAACAGCAGCCGGAACAACTAACAACTGTTTGACTTCTCAGAGCTCGGCGAGTATTTGATCTTGTTTAGCTTTTCGGGCAGCAGGCGCTGCCCGCCCGCTGCCTGTCTGTTTGGGTTTTTATGTGCAATCGGAGCTAGTTCCTGCCGAACGGGCTTCTGAGGTGCAATCGGAGATAGTTCCTGCGGAACGAGCTCCGTCACTCTCGCAGGTGCGTCTTGTGTCAACATTTTCTGAGCTTATAGTTCGCGGGCATGCGTGTTCAAAATGGCAGTGCTTAGCTGTTGTCAACGCAGTCGTCAGTGGCGCTAATCACATGCCAAACTTGTGGTAAATTACGCAGCAAGCTTATATTAGCGCGTGCTCCGACGAAGGGGTCAGCCTCGTCGACCAATCCCGATTGATTCAGGAACGGCAGAAACTCGCCGCTGCTGCGTAGAACTGAATGACAGCCGCCTCTAGGGTTTTCGTCATCATCGCGCCTAGCCTCGATTCGTATCGGGCATACCATTTCTCAATTTCTGCGTCTGGCATCTTATCAATCTGGTCGACTGTGAGACGTTGCCCCAGATACTGCTCGCCCTGCCCCGCTGAAACCAGCGCAGCGAGCCGTTGGCGCCGCTCCGAAGTCGCGGTTTCATAGACTATACCATAGATTATACCAGTGATTTGTCGTTCGCGAGGAGAGGCTGCGTCGTGCGTTTTCGCCCGGACTACTACCTGTCGACTTCGAAAAAACAATCCGATTTACACACAGATAGTCAAAGACGATCCCAGCGTTCGCAGAAAAGCACTCCACAAGGTGGAATACAATAGGATTTATCAAAGACTGGTGGGGAGACCTATCACCAGAGCTTTGGTGGAGGAGGGTCCCAGGATTCTCGCCGAATATGCCTAAGCTAGGGAAACTGTTAATAGGGGTAGGAGGAAGATCGTCTGGACATTCAAGAGAGGGGTAGACGAGGAGATTGCTAATCGCATAATGAATAAAATTCGTCAAAAGATGACCACGGCGTGTTATCTGAGGTATTCGTGCTCGTATCGTCTTCGGAACACCGAGACCGACGTTACGATGATATTTCACAAAAACTCACCGGGTAGTCCGTGGATAAACGAGATAAACGAGTTCTCCAGATACGCCGAGGCTGGCAGGTCGACGATCCGGCGTCAGGTAGGGAGTCGGGAGGAGAAGATGTGCATGTCCTCCGCGTATCTGGAGAACACTATTGACGGACCGCCAACCAACCCCTCCTTCATCATCGCGTAAGTCTCATCCTTCGGTGATCACAGCTCGGGTGTGTCCGCCTCCCTATCGATCGACCCGCGGAGTAGGTACTGAAGGGAGAGATACCGCATCCTTGAGTATATTCATGCCCCTCCCCCTGTAGAACTCCGTCATTTTAGTCAGGGCCTCCAGGAACGGCCAGACGTCCAAGTCGTTGTAGTGTTGCAACCATTCCTGGAACGTCTTCATCCTCGTTTCTCGGAAGACCTTCCTGCACTCTTTCCACTTAGACAGTAGGTACGTACCCTTCAACTTCGAGTACCACTCGGGATAGTCCGGATGGTCGAGCTTGTCCGCGCTATCGAACCACTCGTACGGGAAGTGGGACTTTACCGTTTTAGAGTTGTACACCTTAACCCACCTGTCGTACGTGGTACCGGGTCACAGATACTGGATGATGTCGAGAAATCTAAACTCTGGGGTAAACAGAACATCGTCGTGCTGGCCCTCTTTCCGACCATCACCTTGGTCACGGTTGCCGCCAACTTCTCGACAAGGTACTGCTTGATTAGGTTCAGGTCGTACCTGCTGCAGTTGAACCCCACCACCGGGACTTGGTCGATCCACCAGACGATCTGCTCTTGCTGAGGCTTCGACAGCATCTCTATGTCGGTCGGCAGATATTTATTCCTAACTTTCCATGATGGCCTTGCCTCTCCTCTGCAGCTCGGTCACGAACTTCTCGAACAGCGTGTCGGGGTCTCGTTCGCAGATGTGGGTAATCCCCTCGTGCATCGTATCCCCCAACGACACCGATATCGTGACGTGCTCGACCTCGAAGGTCAGGTCTTTGGTGGGTCGCGTGGTTTTCGACTTATCGAGATACGCCTCGAAGTCGTAGATTATCTGGTGAGGGTACAGAGTCGTCTCCTCCTCGGGCGGAGGTGGATCACGGGGATTCCCCTCATTCAACCACTCGCACTCCAAATTCACCACCAGCTCGTAACCCGCCTCTCTTATATTGTCGTCTTGGATGTGCGTCCTCCTGTACAGCGATCTCGCGTTATCTCTCCTGCAATGTCTCGGACACCGTGCCAGTAGCATCCGTGAAACTGACCCACGGTCTTGGTATCGTGACAGTAACCGTCGACCGGATGGTCGGCCACCCACCTCTCGCCCCCGTGACCGCATCTCGCGTGTTGTATGTGCCTTCCCACCCTCTCCTCTTCTCTGCTCAACCATTGAACCATTGAATCGACATTGCACTCGCTGACCCCTTGGGGTAGAACGCCTTCCCGTATGCCGACTGCTGTCTCTGTATCCTCTTAACGGGACAAATCACCTTGGTCTTCCCACCCATGCAGGTGGTCGCGTGCCTGTGCATGAGACACGACTTTGTGAACCGTTTTTGACATCCGGCGCACCCGTACTCGTTCGTCATCTTGCGTAGGTTCTTGATGAGAAACAAGTGACCCCCAAACTCTTTCCTATCGTCATGGTATTCTCCAAAACCGCGTCGTAGTTTGTGGGAGACTTCATGAGGTACCACACTCCGTCGTCGGTGGGCTCGTAGACACGAATGCCCTTCTTCTGTCTTAACCGATCTGGGAGTTTTCCCGCTCCCATGAGGAGTTGTTGCACATCAGTGATCATCTTCACCTCGACCAATATCCAACGAACGAATTTCCATTTTGTGTTTGACCTATCGACCTCTCTCTCTATCAGCTATCCATCTCTCAGCTGTGGCGATATCATCGTAGCGTCGGTCTCGATGTTCCGAAGACGATACGATCACGAATACCCCAGATAATACGCCGTTGTCATCTTTGGACGAATTGTATTCATTATGCGATTAGCGATCTCCCCTTCTACCCCTCTCTCCAATGTCCAGACGATCTTCCTCCTACCCCTATTAACAGTTTCCCTAGCTTCGGCATATTCTGCGAGAATCCTGGGAGCCTCCTTCACCAAAGATCTGGCAATATCTCTCCTCCTAGGAGGTCTCCCTATCAGTCTTTGATCAATCCTATTGTATTCCACCTTGTGGAGTGCTTTTCTGCGAGCGCTGGCATCGTCTATGACTATCTGCGTGTAAGCGGTGGCTCGCAGACTAGCCGTCGTCTCGTTCTCCAATTTCTCGGATTGTTTTTCGAGGTCGACAGGTAGTCGTCCGGTCGAAACCGCACGACGCAGCCTCTCCTCGCGAACGACGACTCGCGCGTCACTTATCCTATCTCCTATAGCATTCTTGAGTTTCAAACCTCTTAGGGAAATTCCCCAACTCTTAGCTTGCTCTCTCATTTGCTTTTTGGCCACAACTTGTTCAACTGTTATTTTTGTCACCAGCATTTTTTCAAGAAAGTTATCTTGTTGTGGAAGTGACTCGTAATCGTATTCATGTGCAACTGCGAGGGCATTGGCAGGTTCAAATGTTTGAAATATTGGCATTTGGGATATACATGTACCTGGAAAATTTAGGCAATTGTTTCGAAAATGATGTTGATAAGCTGGATTGTTTCTAAATGATTCTGGCCTGGGGTCAAAGTCCATGTTGGTAAATTCGTCCGCTCCTGGCATGTCTAGTGAATTTGCTTTCTGTGGGATGCCTAGGAACTTCTTACATTTGTGAAATGACTGAAGCTTCTGGGTGCAAGTTTCTTCGGTATTCATACATTTTTTTTTTTAAACATTGCAGCAGCAAATAATACTGTGCACACATGCTAGCAATGTGCTGTTGGGCCCATTCCTGCCGCGCATTCACACTGTGCCTCAAGAATGGAACGCCTGTCGCTCAACAAAACATTCACAGTGTAGCAAACGCCCTTCTTCATTTCTTCATGACAGCTGGATTTAGTGTAGGTTCTAGGTCTGTCATCATTTTCATTCTGTGAAACTGAAGTACGGAAATACCTTAAAAAACTTTTCACTGTATAATTTCTGAATGTGTGGTTCTAGTTTTTTGTCACATTTATGAAGGTAGTCGTTAATCTCACTCAAATCGGTTCCACGGAAGTTTGAATCTGAGTTGACGTCACGGTACGCGGCATCATCTAGCAGTTTCATCCAGTACTCTGGTCCAGCTGATCAGGCTGTCCAAAATTCTGGTTCCGGTCATAGGCATTCAATCTGTAACATAAATGTTAAGAGAAACTATTAGATTATAGCACAGGTAATAAAATCAGATTTGTAAAAAAATAGACTCGAACTCGGGACCTTTCGATCGTTAGTCGGATGCTGTACAACTGAGCTATTGTGGCGGACTCTGTTCATCTCCATATATATACAGTAATATATGTGCGTAATTTGATAAACTTTGCGGGGGATTTGTTTATTCTTCACCAAAACTGGCAAGTTGGGAGTACTTTAGAATCGTCTCTACAACAGCCAGTTTTCAATCTTCCCATGGCTGGCTGTTGTAGAGAAGTTGCACTGTATTGTGTATTTGTAGTACATTTATGTGTATATTTAATTATTTTTTACTGTATTTGGGTGTTTTGTGTGACCCCCACTTTTGGTGAAGAAATAAAACAAAAAACACAGATAATTTACGCACGTTAACTGGAGCTCCGGAGTTTATCAGTGACAGTCTGAAATGATTGTTCTTCCAGAGCCGGTACATATTAACATCACTTCCGAGAATTGGCAATATACGAGTACTGGTTTGACTCGAACACGGGTTAACACTTACGTGCTTGTTACGATAACCCGGGTTGCTACACTGGTTCATATTCATTAAATTAATATTTCTGTTAAAAGGAAATGGTTTTGTAAACATTATAATATCATATTATAATATCATTGTCGAATATTCTACAAACGCTGTTCATAAAACTTTGACGGATGTTCGTAGATTTACATCTTGTGATTGCTACTTTCGATTTCATTCTTTTCCTGGAAACATGGCAATGAAAGTGAAAATACATACCTTTCTACTAGTTCTTCTTTCCGACCAGAGAGCCTAGCATTCCTTTTCCTTAGTTCGTATTTTAGTTGACCCAATTTTAGTGAACCGTTCTTTGAGTTTGATGCCATAATTTCACTCGCTAATACTCTACCAATTCTATGAATTACACGTGTGTGTATTGGAACTGCAGAGACTGGGATAGTTCTGTGACCTGTGGGAAATGGCGCCATCTGGCGGGAAGCAAGATAAGAGAACTCGCTACTATCCCCCATTGGAATGTCAGAGGTGGTGACTTGCTAAGTATGACAATTCACTGGCATAATATATGGATGGGTATCTCTAATTGGAATGTCAGAGGTGGTGACTTGCTACGTATGACAAGTCACTGGTGTAATCTATGGCTGGCTTATCTCTCATTGGAAAGTCAGAGGTGGTGACTTGATAGGTATGACAAGTCACTGGTATAATCTATGGGCGGTTTATCTCAAACACGACGTCAGAGGTGTTGACATCTAAAGCGCGAGTCGTCACTACGACCTCATTGATATATATATATATATTGATGTTCTCATCCGTACACAATGGAGGAACCAGAGTAGTATATGCTCTCGTGGTTGCCGAAACAGGGGTTGCTGAAAATATTTTCCGCTCTTATGACATGGGAGATATTTTTTCCACACTCGGGTTTTTCATATATATCACTCGGAATGGGGGTGGGAGTCTACACGGTGGAATTGGGACTCTCAATAGAGAGGTGGTATCATTTTAACCCCCATATACTACTGGAATGATTCCAAAATGCTGTCAAACCATGTTTTGATAAGAAAAATGTAAAATAGAACATAAACAGCAGACGACAAAATTTAATTCAGCAGCATAATGTTTGTTTGTTTGTGTATTGGTGTATAATGGCCTATCAACAGCTAAGGTCATGTAAGGCCGGGCAAGCGGGTTCGATCCCATTTTAACCTGCTGCATTGAGGGAAAATTCCCAAAATCAGAACGGAATATTTACATCTAGAAAAAATATATGTGTATTCAGCCCTGAAATTAGAATAACCTACCTGGTTCCAGGTTCATAGCACACCGAGTGAGCACACCAAGTCACTTGGCCCCTTCCACTAAAATAGGATAACGAATAATCGTAGTACTCATATATAAAGGGGTATAACCAGATTCAACTGTCACATACAAAATGCCAAAGACGTATGTGAGGGCCAAACCAGGGGGCCGTTTCACTAAACTTCGTACGACTAAAATGTTCGTAAGTGCAAATTTAGGATCGTTTTGAAATTTCAATTGATGGATTTATATGTATTGAGCATAGGCTGCATATGCAGCCTATGCTCAATAATTGTAAATCCAATAATTGTTTGCAAGAAAACATTGTTGATGCGAAATTGACAGACTATCATAAGTTTGCACTTACGAACATTTTAATCTTACGAAGCTTAGTGAAACGGCCCCCTGGTCTCCAGTCGGTATTTCGGTAAGGATGAACCCGGATCGTTGAAGAAGCATACGGGTTAACATTAATAACATGTTTTTGTTTGTTTATTAATGTTTAACGGCCTATCAACAGCTACGGTCATGTAAGGCCGGGCAAACGGGTTCGATCCCATTTTAACCTGCTGCATTGGGGGGAAAATCCCAAAATCAGAACGGAATATTTACATCGAGAACAAATATATTCAGCCCTGAAATTAGAATAACCTGACCTGGTGCCAGGTCCATACCACACCAAGTCACTTGGCCCCTTCCCCTACAATAGGATTACGAATATCATAATACTCACATAAGGGGTATAACCAGATTCAGCTGTCACATATAAAATGCCAAAGACGTATGTGAGGGCCAATCCAGGTCTCCAGTCGAGATTCCGGTAAGCGTGAACCCCGATCGTTAAATTACCCATCGCGTGCTCCCACCATGTATACATTAATAACAAAATACACATACATGTATGAATACATTAATAAATACCATACGGACCATCGGCTTCATGAGATCTTACCAATACTAGTAGACAGACAAATATAACACATGGCCATTGTATATCAGTGAAAATGCTGATATGACAAAATGAGGATCTTACATGATATTTATTAAACAAGTTTACTGATTTCATAAGAAACAAAGCTATGCAAAAACAGCTACTAGTCAAAAAATCAGCGGCTGGCACCTAACACACTGCTGAACTACAACAACAACAAAACAATGCAGACAACCTTTCAAAGATACAAGAATCTTTTGAATTAAACCATTAAATATGCCGATTTTCTTATGTTAGATTCCATTTATGTTAAATGACACACCCATCCATTTAAACTGTCGATACTCATAAATGAATGTATTTTCTGTATTAGTTTGTAGCCTATTTCATCAAAATTTCTATTAAGTACACTTATCTACCTAATAGATTAATTATTTATTGTACATGTACTGAAATGGGCTTTTCATAAAAAGCAAATATGTGTTTATATTTGATGAGTAAAATTATGCAGCATTCATATAGTGCATTTATTACATTTATTACATTATCATAGTCATTGTTTTGATTAGAAAATAATGTATTTAATTAAATTAACAATATTTATTAATCTATGTATAAATTGAACAAAAATACACTTGGCGAAATAAATAGTGTACTTAGCAATTTTGGTGAAATTGGCTACTGATTAACATATTTATTACACTATTGTATTACGATGCATATTATTATTCGTATTATGATACTGTGTTATTAAACTGTGAATGGCCACTTTATGCAATGAACATAGATTCGTCATGCTTAAAAATTTCAGCTTATTGACTGAAGGCGAAGACGATAACAAAGTCCCAGATAAGCTTTGATCACCGTCACAAAAGGTTATGGAATTCGGGGGACGAATTTCAATTTGGCGGAGTATATCATAATTATTGTGAAACGTCACAGGGCGAGCAATATGAGCACCCGACCTGGGATTCAAACCCAGCACGTCTGATTGACTGTACCATCGCTCTACCGACTGAGTTAATCAAGCACAGATACACACCTATTCCCCATAGTGACTTAAATACAGTGACACCTCTCTAACCAGGACACCCTGGGAGGTCCCCATGATGTCTGGCTTATAGAGGTTTCACTGTACATCAGGCATTTGATCATTCTAAGCCACAGTCGTGTGCTATGCGATCATGAACAGACATCATCACCTGAAATAAATGACCATCAAAAATAAGTTCACATGTGTTTTATTTGTGTCCGGTTTAGAGAGGTTCCACTGTACCAAACATGACATACTCCCCTGCCAAATTATTGTGATTTGTGACAGTGATCATCTGTGGGACGATTCATCAGTCACTGTCCTGCATTGGGCGGCAAATGTCACATGGTGAGATTAGATGCGCACCCGACCTCTGATTCAAACCCACGACGTCTGGTTTACCAAACCTTCGCTCTATTGACTGAGCTTACCTGTTAAAGATACACACTTCCTCCCCATAGACACTTACCAACCTAGTTGCGAAGGTAACTCTTAAAATCTACTCATGTACCATTCATAGACCATCCGTAGAATTAACATCGCAACTATTACCAACCGTGACATGACTAAAGAGTACTCTACTACCTGATTTCAAATTCAATGCATACTTTGCAAACATGTGTACCAAACTTGGTCAAGTAAAACTCTACTTATTGTGCGGACAAGGATACAGAATGCGAAAATTAATATAAATGGCTACCAAGGGGAGATAAGCGATCTGAAAATTTTGAAAATGACTAGCTTTCCTCATTGTCCCAAGATAGACATGTGTAACAAATTTGGTTACGATACATCAAGTGAAACTTGAGTTATTGCGTGGGCAAGGATACAGAGAAAATAGGAGATAAGTCATCGAACATTTGGAAAATCAATAAGTTCTTCATCTTGTCGTGGGAAACATATATGCCGAATTTTGCTACGATCTGTCAAGTAGAACTTGAGTTATTGCGTGGACAAGGATTGAGTGTGAAAATTAAAAATAGCCGCCAAGGCGCAATAAGTCATCTAAAATGTTTAAAACACCAATAGGGTTCTTCGGATTACTGTGATAAACATGAATTTCGATTTTGGTTACGATGCGTTAAGTAGAACTCAAGGTATTTCGTGGACAAGGATGTGGAGTGAGAAAATTAAAAATGGCCGCCAAGGGGACATAAGTCGTCAATAGGCTTCTTCGTTTTGCCGAGATAAAAATGTTTCCTGAATTTGGTTACGATCTGTCAAGTAGAGCTCTAGTTATTGTGTGGACAAGCTAGCTGCCCATTGCATATCTAAAAAATGCATTCGATACACAGTACTTTAACGAACAGAGTAGGCCTGTGTGAATAAGATGTTCCGTTACTACTTTGCAGTTTTTGAAGAAAATTCTGCTTACTGCATATGCAGCAAGCAAACTTGCTTCAAAAAAGGCAAATTGGACACAATTTAGGATCAGGGGGCCGTTTCAATAAACTTCTTATGACTAAGATGTTTGTAATTTGCAATTTGAGGATCGTCTGGAAATTGCAATTGATGAATTTACATTTATTGAGCATATCATGCTCAATAAATGTAAATCAAATAGTTATTTACAATACAACATTGTTAAAGGTACATGCCCACTCAGTAAGCACAACATCTTCCTTATAGGAATTAAATAAGTGTATAATTGTGTCACTATTCCACCAGTTCTCAACATTACAAGTGCCCGGAAAACAGATATAATCATTTAGTAATATTTATTTTACTGATAGTGACGCGTGTTGGTATCAGGCTATTTTCATATGCAAATGAGGCATGATATGTTTTACTTATTTATACTAATCAAATGCGTCGCCTGAAAAAATAACATTTTCGACAGATTATGAACATGATAAAGTATCATCATTACACATCAAGAACTAAATACAGAGAATACATAGTAATGTCGGTTAACATTTTAAGGAAACACTGTTGTCGCCCTTGATATCAGTGTGAAAATGTTCGTCTAAAAAAAATGTATAATAATGCCAATCAATACGTGGGGTAATGGTGAATGAATGTTTATTTTGCCAGGAAATGTCATACGTACAGAATATACAAAAGTATCTGTATCACTATATTATAACCTACTGCGTGGGCATGTACCCTTAATGTGAAATGTACAGACTATCATAAGTTTGCACAAAATCTCCACTGTTTGACAATATTTTTGTGAAGAATGTATCTGGAAAATATAAAAATGTATTCCTGCCAATCTGTTATCACGGTGGGATATATATCTATTATAACTGAGGCTAGCATAAAACACTGTCATCTGTATGGCTGACATCAGTCACGTCACCATCAAGTCCATCTTCAAAGTAGGACACGTCGGAAATTGTGCTATCTTCAAGATCTGAGTTATTGGCCCCCGGTAAACTTTCACTAAATGTGCCTGGACTGTCCTGTGACTGTTTAGAACCTGTTGAAGGAACAACACTTTCTGAACTAGTTTGATTAAAGCTAATTAAACCTGTATCACATGAATGCTCGTCATCTGCATCAACATGATGCTTATTAGCATATGACAATGCATCACTAGTATCCAGATTGGGATGCTCCTCTATCACATCAGATTTGGAACGCACATCCACACTCGTGGACATGTCCAAGAAATTGTTCATGTTGGACGTGGTTGACTTAGCCACTGTAGATTGGTTCCAACGATCAATGGAGGTTACGTCCCAGTCTGACACGGCCGACTTGTTGTCTGGCTAGCCTGTCTGATTCTCGGTCTGCTTGCTATGTATATCTGCTTTTGTTACCTACAAAATAAATAAACAACCTGACATAATAACTAAATATGTTCTTTGTGCCAACCCAATTGACCATCTTTCCTAGACGGTGTATTGTTGCCAGGCAATAATATAGGGAGACATATTTTTTGGTTTATTCTGTAGATATGATATTTTTTGGCAAACCAAACATTGATTTAAAGGGCTCCATATAAGGAAATAGTAATTGAGTATTTTCACTCCATCATTTCTGAAGCAATTGGGTATTTAAAACTTTTAATTGGGGGTAAAATAAAATCACACTACTGTTTACACATCAACAGACAGCAAGTATTGAATAGTTTGCATCGAAATGAAAACATTTAAAAGACTACCGTAATATTTTATAACATGAAGAATACATTTTAATAAAATCGAGGACATACGTCATTTGACTTTGTACCTATGAAATTATGCACTTTTTTATGCAAAAAGTAGTATAGAGGGAGTCAAAATGATACCACCTACCGTGGAAGCGTTATTAACCTTGGTTACAGCTCCCAACAGTATCGAAAAACACCAAATATGAAAAGTAGTCCCCAACAAAAAAACAAATGTTGGCGTTGGGTGCCGCAATACAGGGCAACAAAACCACTAGCGCAGGTGACTCCGATATTTTGAAAAAGAGAAAAAAAAGAGAAAAAAAAGAGGAAAAACTGGTACTTTTTGTGGGTGCTTGTACACACTTTTATTTGTTGGATTTTTTTTTGGGAAAGTTGTATCCACATTTGGGACACAAAATCCACAATTGTACTACCACCTCCCAATCGTATCCACATTTGGGACACAAAATCCACAATCGTACTACCACCACCCAATTGTGGATACGAATTGCACACACATCCCTTTTTGGGAAAGTAGAAGAAAAATTTGTCTCCCAAGAGGCAAACAGAAATGGCCCATCCACATTTTGGACGAAAACATCCACAATCGTACTACCACCATACAAGCCAACAATTTCTGGAATACCAAACCTGTTTTCCACATGGGATGCGCCCCGATTCCAGAATCGATCCACACCCGATTTTCCAAAATGGATCTGCCATCCAAAAACAATTTCTGTTTTCCACATCCACAATCGAACGCCCAATTGAAGATATGTTTCCCATTGGAATAGACAAACAATTTTGCCAAATCGATCCAAAATGCCATACAAGGAATGCGAAACATGCGGCAAGGGTTTCGACAAGCCCGCAAATTTTCGAAGACACATGGGTCGCAAGAACCCGTGCAGACCTCCCACGAGAGAGTGTCCCGAATGTGGAGGGAAGTTTTTTGCCACCTACAAGACTCTCTGGCAACATCGCTCGAACAGGTGTCCCGAGGGGCCAGAAGATTGTTTTTCCAAAACAACCACGGAGGGTAGCAAGAAGAAGGCTGCGACCAGGAAGAGGATCCTGGTACTGGAGAGGAGGGTGGCAGAGTTGGAGGAGGAGGTGGCTAGACTGCGGGATGGAGCGAACATCGACAGCGACGACGATGAGACCGATTGGACAGATATGTTGAGAGAGGTCGGCTATTTTCTCCCAAGAGGCGAACAGAAATGATACCACCCATTTGTGTATTTGGACACATTTGGGAAAAGTGTAGAAAAAATTCGTCTCCCAAGAGCAAAACAAAAATGATACCACCCAATTGTCCACATTTGGACTTTTGAGAAAAGTGTAGAAAAAATTCGTCTCCCAAGAGGCAAACAAAATCTAGACCACATCGAAAAACAGAAAACCTCTCCCAAAGGAGGTAGAAAGACAACTCGGAACAGGAAAGACAACTCGGTACACCAAAATGGCTACTCCATGTAGAACGGGTCGCGACTACCAGAGTGCTGGTGTACGTAGTCGCTAATTTTGGTTTTTTCCTTCGGTGTACCGGACTGTTTTGTGGAGTGCACGAACTGGGCGTCGGGGTCTGTTTTGTTCTTCCAGAGTCTACAAGACTCTAGGGACACGAATGGGAACAGTGGTTTGCAGACCGCGTACGCCACCAAGAGAACCCCGAGCCACCACTTCGCATTCTCTATGGTTTTCCAGATGTCGTGCACCTCCCACCCGGATTCCGTCTGGCACTCTTCTTCCTCCGGACACTCGTCTTTCTCCGGACACTCGTCTTCCTCCAGGTCGTCTTTCTTCGGATCATTGGAAATTGCATCCAACAGTCTGCGTTCCAGTGTATCCAACCGGTTCTCCAAACGTCTCTCCATGTCGGACATGCGCGTCGATTCTTCGAACGAGCTGGTATCTTCTAGTAGATCCGTGGGGAACTCGGTGGGGCCCGCAAAACCAGGCGCGGTCACCCTGTGTTCTACGGGGGTAGGGGTTTCTTGTTCTTCTGGGGTTTATTCGGGCTTTGTACTACGCTCTACATCGGCATCGTCCCAGATTTTTCGAAGTCTACCACTACCGATCCCGTACTTCTTCTTTGTTTCGTCGGCTGTAGTCTTTCCGCGGGTGGAAATAATTTCTCGAGACAAGTAGGTTTTTGGCATGTTTGCAAACGTTTCTATCTAGAGGGAGCTTTTGTCCAACATGGAATTCCCAAATCGTTCGAAATGGTCGAAATACTTGTTCGCGGTGCTCGGATTGCTCGGATTGCGCACCAGTGTGCTCTGTTTGCTCGCCAAATTGCTCGGATTGCTCGCCAGGAAATCGAGTCCGCTCGGGAAGGTCGAAATGCCTGCTCGCGATTCCCAGGGGGCTCGGGCTCTCCATTTCTAGCCAACAAGGATAGCAAAAATAGTTGCTCTTCCCTCCCCCCTGAATCTTACCTGTGTATCATGTTTATAACTGTTTTATCTATCCACCCCGTTGTTGGCAGAGGTTGCTTCTAGGAGTGGGGTCAGTTCCCAACCCCTCCTCCCTGTATCTTACCAGTGTATCATGTGTATAACTGTTTGATCTGGCCACCCCGTTGTTGGCAGAGCATGCTCCTAGGAGTGGGGTCCGTTCCCCACCCGTCCCCCCTGTAGCTTACCTGTGTATCATGTGTATAACTGTTTGACCTGGCCACCCACCAGTTGTTGGTGGAACTAGCATCTAGGAGTGGGGTCAGTTCCCCACCCCTCCCCCTTGTATCTTACCTGTGTATCATGTGTTATAACTGTTTGATCTGGCCACCCGTTGTTGGTGGAGCTAGCTTCTAGGAGTGGGTTCCATTCCCTCCTCCCCTCCCCCCTGTCCCCCACCCCCAGTATCTTACCTATGTATCATGTGAATGACTGTTTGATATGGCCACCCCGTTGTTGGCTGACCTTGCTTCTAGGAGTGGGTCAGTTCCCCCCTCCCCTCCCCCCACCCCCCCTGTATCTTTCTTGTGTATGTGATCTGGCCACCCCGTTATTGGTGAAGCTAGCTTCTAGGAGTGGGGTCAGTTCCCCACCTCTCCACCCTGTATCTTACATGTGTATCATGTGTATAACTGTTTGATTTATCCACCCCGTTATTGGTAGAGCCAGCTTCTAAGAGTGGGGTCACTTCCCTACCTCTCCCCCCTGTATCTTACCTGTATATCATGTGTATAACTGTTTGATCTGGCCACCCCGTTGTTGGCATAGTTTGCTTCTAGGAGTCGGGTCAGTTCCCCTCCCCTCCCCCCTGTATCTTACCTGTGTATGTGATCTGGCCACCCCGTTGTTGGTGTTAGTTCCGCTAACCTCCCCCTGTATCTTACCTTTGTATCATGTGTATACCTGTTTGATCTGGCCACCCCCTTGTTGGCGGAGCTTGCTTCTAGGAGTCGGGTCAGTTCCCCTCCCCTCCCCCCTGTATCTTTCTTGTGTATGTGATCTGGCCACCCCGTTGTTGGTGGAGATAGCTTCTAGGAGTGGGGTCAGTTCCTTACCTTTCACCCCTCTATTTCACCTGTGTATCATGTGAATAACTGTTTGATCTATCCACCCCGTTGTTGTCAGAGGTTGCTTTTAGGAGTGGGGTCAGTTCCCTACCTCTCCCCCTGTATCGTACCTGTGTATCATGTGTATAACTGTTTGATCTGACCACCCCCTTGTTAGCAGAGCTTTCTTCTAGGAGTGGGGTCAGTTCCCCACCCCTCCCACCTGTATCTTACCTGTGTATCATGTACATAGCTGTTTGACCTGGCCATCCCGTTGTTGGTGAAGCTAGCTTCTAGGAATAGGGTCAGTTCCCCACCCCTCCTCCATTTATATTACCTGTGTATCGCGTGTGTATAATTGTTTTATCTGGCCACCCCGTTGTTGGTGGAGCTAGCTTCTAGGAGTGGGTTCCATTCCCCTCCTCCCCTCCCTGTCCCCCACCCCCAGTATCTTACCTGTGTATCATGTGAATGACTGTTTGATATGGCCACCCCGTTGTTGACTGACCTTGCTTCTAGGAGTGGGGTCAGTTCCCCTCCCCTCCCCCCATTATCTTACCTGTGTATCGTGAGTATAACTGTTTGATGTGGCCACCTCTTTCTTGGCAGAGCTAGCTTCTACGAGTGGGGTCAGTTCCCTACCACTCCCCCCTGTATCTTACCTGTGTATCGTGTGTATAACTGTTTGATCTGGCCACCCCATTGTTGGCAGAGCTAGCTTCTACGAGTGGGGTCAGTTCCCCACACCTCCCCCCTGTATCTTGCATGTGTATCATGGGTATAACTGTTTGATCTGGCCACCCGAGTTTGGTGGAGCTAGCTTCTAGCGTGGGGTCTGTTCCCCTCCCCTCCCCCTCCCCTGTATCTTACCTGTGTATCATGTGTATAACTGTTCGATCTGGTCACCCCGTTGTTGGTGGGGCTAACTTCTAGGATTGCTTCTAGGAGAGGGGTCAGTTCCCCACCCCTCCCTCATGTATCTTACCTGCGTATCCTGTGTATAACTGTTTGATATGGCCACCCCGTTGTTGGTAGAACTAGCTTCTAGGAGTGGGGTCACTTCCTTTCCCCTCCTCCCTGTATCTTACATGTGTATCATGTATATAACTGTTTGATCTGGCCACACGTTGTTGGTGGAACTAGCTTCTATGCGTGGAGTCAGTTCCTATCCCCTCCCTCCCCCTGTATCTTACATGTGTATCATGTGTATAACTGTTTGATCTGGCCACCCAGTTGTTGGTGGAACTAGCATCTAGGAGTGGGGTCAGTTCCCCACCCCTCCCCCTTGTATCTTACCTGTGTATCATGTGTATAACTGTTTGATCTGGCCACCCCGTTGTTGGTTTGGGCTATCTTCTAGGATTGGGGTCAGTTCCACACCCCTCCCCCTGTATCGTACCTGTGTATCATGTATATAACTGTTCGAACTGGCCACCCTGTGGTTGGTGGAGCTAGCTTCAAGGAGTGGGGTCAGTTGCCATCCCCTCCCCCCTGTATCTTACCTCTATATCATGTGTATAACTGTATGATCTGGCCAACACGTTGTTGGTGGAGCTAGCTACTAGTAGTGGGGTCAGTTCACCACCCTTTCCCCCTTTATCTTACCTGTGTATCATGTGTATAAATGTTTGATGTGACCACCCCGTTGTTGGCAGAGGTTGTTTCTAGTAATGGGGTCAGTTCACCTCCCCTCCCCCCTGCATCTTACCTGTGTATCATGTTTATAACTGTTTGATCTGGCCACCCCGTTGTTGATGGAGCTAGCTACTAGGAGTGGGGTGAGTTCACCACCCCTCCCCGCTGTATCTTACCTGTGTATCGTGTGTATAAATGTTTCATCTTAACATCGCATTGTTGGCAGAGCTAGCTTCCAGGAGTGGGGTCAGTTCCCCTCTCCTCACCCTGATTCTTACCTGTGTATCATGTGTATGACTGTTTGATCTGGCCACCGCGTTGTTTGTGGAGATAGCATCTGTGGGGTCAGTTCCACACCCTTCCCCCTTGTATCTTACCTGTTTATCATGTGTATAACTGTTTGATATGGCCACCCTGTTGTTGGTTTGGGCTAACTTCTCGGATTGGGGTCAGTTCCCCACCCCTCCCCCTGTATCTTAACTGCGTATCATCTGTATAACCGTTTGATCTGGCCACCCCGTTTTTGGCAGAGGTTGCTTCTATGAGTGGTCTCAGTTCCCCATCTATCCCCCCTGTATCTTACTTGTGTATCATGTGTATAACTGTTTGATCTGGCCACCCCGTTGTTGGTGGAGCTAGCTCCTAGGAGTGGGGTCGGTTCCCCACCCCTCTCCCTGTATCTTACCTGTGTATCATGTGTATAGCTGTTTGATCTGGCCACCCCGTTGTTGGCAAATTTGCTTCTAGGAGTGGGGTCAGTTTCCCTCCCCTCTCCCCTGTATCTTACATGTGTATGATGTGTATAACTGTCTGATCTGGCCACCCCGTTGTTGGCAGAGCTAGCTTCTAGGAGTGGGGTCAGTTCCTCTCCCCTCACAACTGTATCTTACCCGTGTATCATGTGCATAAATATTTGATCTGGCCACCCAGTTGTTGGTGGAGCTAGCTTCTAGGACTGGGGGTAGTTCCTCACCTCACCCCACTGATTCTTACCTGTGTATCATGTGTATAACTGTTTGATCTATCCACCCCGTTGTTGGCAGAGGTTGCTTCTAGGAGTGGGGTCAGTTCCCCACCCCTCCCCCTGTATATTACCAGTGTATCATGTGTATAACTGTTTGATCTGGCCATCCCGTTGTTGCCAGAGCTTGCTTCTATGAGTGGGGTCAATTCCCCACCCCTGCCACCTATATCTGACCTGTGTAGCATGTGTATAACTGTTTGACCGGGCCACCCCTTTGTTGGTGGAGCTAGCTTCTGTGAATAGGGTCAGTTCCCCACTCCTCCCCCCTTGTATTTTACCTGTGTATCATGTGTATAACTGTGGAGCTAGCTTCTATGAGTGGGGTCAGTTCCCCTCCCCTCCCATCCCCCTAGTATCTTACATGTGTATCATGGGTATAACTGTTTGGTCCGGCCACCCCGTTGTTGGCAGAGCTTGCTTCTAGGAGTGGGTTTAATTCCCATCCCCTCCCTCCTGTATCTTACATGTGTATTATGTGTATAACTGTTTGATCTGGCCACCCCGTTTTTGGCAGAGCTTGCTTCTAGGAGTGGGGTCAGTTCTCCAGCCCTCCCCCTGTATCTTACCTGTGTATGATATGTATAACCATTTGATCTGCCCCCCCCCCCCCCCCCCGTTGGCAGAGGTTGCTTCTAGTAGTGGGTCAGTTCCCCACAAATCCTCCATGTATCTTACCTGAGTATCATGTGTATAACTGTTTGATCTGGCCACCCCGTTGTTGGTGGAGCTAGCTTCCATGAATGGGGTCAGTTCCCCAAACCCCCCCCCCTGTATCTCACCTGTGTATCATGTGTATAACTGTTTGATCTGGCCATCCCTTTGTTGGAAGAGGAGGTTGCTTCTAGGAGTGGGGTCAGTTCCCCTCCCCTACCCCCGGTATCTTACATGTGTATCATGTGTATAACTGTTTGATCTGGCCACCCCGTTGTTGTTGGAGCTGGCTTCTATGAGTGGGGTCAGTTCCCTACCACCCCCCCTCCCCCTGTATCTTACCTGTGTATCGTGTGTATAGCTGTTTGATCTGGCCACCCCGTTGTTGGCAGAGTTAGCTTCTACGAGTGGGTTCAGTTCCTCACCCTTCCCCCTGTATCTTACATGTGTATCATGTGTATAACTGTTTGATCTGGCCACCCCATTGTTGGTGGAGCTAGCTTCTACGAGTGGGGTCAGTTCCCTTCCCCTCCCCCTGTATACATGTGTATCATGTGCATAACTGTTTGATCTGGCCACACCCGTTGTTGGTGGAGATAGCTTCTAGGAGTGGGTACAGTTCGCCCCTCCTCCCCCTTGTATCTTACCTGTGTATCATGTATATAACTGTTCGATCGGGTCACCCTGTTGTTGGTAGAGCTAGTTTCTAGGAGTTGGTTCAGTTCCCCTCCCCTCCCCCATGTATCTTACCTATGTAGCATGTGTATAACTGTTTGATCTGGCCACCCCGTTGTTGTTGGAGCTAGCTTCTAGGAGTGGGGTCAGTTCCCTCTCCCCTCCCCCCTGTATGTTACCTGTGAAGCATGTGTATAACTGTTTTATATGGCCACCCGGTTGTTGGCAGAGATTGCTTCTAGGAGTGGGGTCAGGTCCCGTCCCCTGCACCTGTATCTTACCTGTGTATCATTTGCATAACTGTTTGATCCGGCCACCCCGTTGTTGGAGGAGCTAGCTTCTAGGAGTTGGGTCAGTTCAACACCCCTCACCCTTGTATCTTAGCTGTGTATCATGTATGTAACTGTTTGATCTGGCCACCCCGTTGTTGGCAGAGCTTGCGTCTAGGAGTGGGGTCAGTTCCACACCCCTCCCCGCTGTATCTTACCTGTGTATCGTGTGTATCACTGTTTGATCTTGCTACCCCGTTGTTGGTGGAGCTAGCTTCTCGGAGTGGGGTCAGTTCCTCACACCTCCCCCCCCCCCCTCTGTATCTTACCTGTGTATCATGTGTATAACTGTTTGTTCTGGCCGCCCCGTTGATATCGGAGCTTGCTTCTAGGAGTGGGGTCAGTTCTGTCCCCATATTATTCGAACTACGCAATGTTCCACTCACGGTCTTCTTCATCCCCGTACCTGGGGTAGTTCTGTCCCCATAAGCAGTTACATCAATAGTTACAATACTGAACAAGTTCATTGTTATCACTATTAAGCTAATCCCCTCGCTGGGAGTCTTCATAATGCAAAGAAAACAACAAACATGTAACGCATTTGCCTTACAAACAAGGTGAACATAAATCTTCAGTGACCTTGACCTTGGGTGGTCAGATGTAGGTCATATGCCAAACTAAGCACCGTCCCTAGACACGCATTGTGGCAAAATATCATCAAAATCAAGCGGATCATAGGTTATTGAACACGATTTGTCAGAAGACATCGAAGCTAACCTGTTGGCAGCCTTCACTCAAACTTGGCACAGTTGCATAAAAAACATGAATATTATATAACTTGACTTTGGATAAAGGGGAGTGCCGTGGACCTTTACAATGGGGCCAGTGGTGCAAGGTGGATCGTAGGTTTGCTGTAGCATAATATAACATATTAAGATGAATGCATGTATGAAATATCAATGAGCTCCCTGAAAACAGAAGTAAAACAAAATTTAAACAACTTTAAGTTTATGAACGCACTAAGTTGGTGATTTTCTACAGCATGATAGCTATTCACATGAGGAATGCATGTATGAATGTGCTACGTTTGTGAGCTTGACCTTGGGGAATGGGTTAGGGGTGGGTCATGGATTTACTGTAGCACAATAGAGGATAATCAGATGAATGCATGTATGACATATCAAAGCGTTCCATGGAAAGAAACAGAAGATACACAACATTTACCACAACGTTAAGTTCATGAACATGCTAAGTGTGTGACCTTGACCTTGGGGTAATGGTTGGGTGGTGGGTTTTGGATTGGCTACAGCATGATAGAGGGTCATCTGAAGAATGCATGTATGAAATATCAAGGCGTTCCATGAAAGGAAACATGAAAGGAGACATTTACCGCAAAGTTCAGTTTATGAATGTGCTAAGTTTGTGACCTTGACTTTGGGGTAAGGGGTGGGGGTGGGTCGTGGATTTGCGATAGCATGATAGGATATCATCAGATGAATGCATGTATGATATATCAAGGCGTTCCATGAATGGAAACATATGTTATAAGACATTTACCCTAACGTTCAGTTTATGAATGTGCTAAGTTTGTGACTATGACCTTTGGGTAAGGGGTGGGCGGTGGGTCATGGATTTGCGATAGCATGATAGGGTATCAACAGATGAATGCATTTATGAAATAGTAAGGCGTTCCATGAACGAAAACAGATGGTATATGACATTTACCCCAACGTTAAGTTTATGAATGCGCTACGTTTGTGACCTTGACCTTCGGGTAAGGGGTGGGTCATGAATTTGCTATAGCACAGTAGAGTATCATCAGAATAACGCATGTATGGAAATCAAGGCATTCCATGAAAGAAAACAGATGTTATAAGACATTTACCCCAACGTTAAGTTTACTAATGTGCTAAGTTTGTGACATTGACCTTGGGGAAAGGGGTCGAAAGTGGGTCATGGATTTGCTATAGTACGATAGAGTATCATCAGATGAATGCATATATGAACTATGAAGGTATTCCCTGTAAATAAACAGAAGTTACACAACATTTACCCCAACGTTAACTTTATGAATGTGCTAGGTTTGTGACCTTGACCTTGGGGTAAGGGTTTTTTGTGGTGAGTCGTGGCTTTGCTACAGCATGATAGAGGGTCATCTGAGGAATGCATGTATGAAATATCAAGGCGTTCCATGAAAGAAAACAGATGCTATAAGACATTTACCCCAACGTTAAGTTTATGAATGTGCTAAGTTTGTGACCTTGACCTTGGGGTAAGGGATGGGTGGTATGTCATGGATTTGCTATAGCACGATTGAGTATCATCAGATGAATCCATGTATTAAATATGAAGGCATTCCCTGTAAACGATAAATGGACGCTTGTCGACAAGCGCATGTGTATCCCCCTCCCCAGATACACAAGTAGTTTGAAAAAAGGGTGTTCGAAGGGCTCCGGAGACAAAATCAGTGGGCGGAAACACAAAGGGAGATAACTAAACAATTAGAGATACAAGAATTGTCATTCTTGCATGACACATATTTAGAGTTGTGGCCTATGATGTGTGAAGTTTAATAAAAATATTCCAAAGGGTGTTCGAGTTATGCTACGGACACGAAATCAGAGCATGAAACAACAAAGGGAGATAAGTAAAAAAATTAACGATGCAAGAGTTGTCATTCTTGCGCGCGACACACCTTTGGGTCGTGGTCTATGCATATGTGAGGTTTAATGACAATATTCCAAAGGGTGTTCGAGTTATGCTCCGGACACGAACTCAGTGCATGAATATTCAACAAAGGGAGATAAGTAAACAATAATTCCGCCGAATCAAATGCCTCGCCTTGTCCCGTCTTGACCTCGAGCCTGGGCCCGAAAGCAATTTTCACTGGCCCGAACATATTATACAATTATTGACTAGTGAGCCATAGAATATCCGATAATAAAATATGGCTCACTAGTCAATAATTGTTTTATTATATGATAAAAGTCTGTATATAGCACTTACGACCTTATACTACTAATTAAAAAATTAGCTATGCAAGAGTTGTCATTCTTGTGCGCGACAGACCTTCGGGTCGTGGTCTATGCTGTGAAGTTTCATGAAAATATTCCAAAGGGTGTTCGAGTTATGCTCCGGACAAGAAGCGTCTGCGGCGGACGCGGACGTGGACGCGGAACGTTGTCAAATCCATAGTATCCCCAGACTTTCGTCCGGGGGATACAATAAACAGAAGTTTATGAACATGCTAAGTTTGTGACCTTGACCTTGGGGTACGGGTTGGGTGTTGGATCGTGGATTTGCTACATCATGATAGAGGGTCATCAGATGAATACATGCATGAAATATGAAGGCATTCCCTGTAAATAAACAGAAGTTACACAACATTTACCCGAACGTTAAGTTTACGAACATGCTAAGTTTGTGACCTTGGGGTAATGATTGGGTGGTGGGTCGTGGATTTGCTACATCATGATAGAGGGTCATCTGAGGAATGCATGTATGAAATATCAAGGTGTTCCGTGAAAGGAAACAGATGTTATAAGACATTTACCCCAACGTTAAGTTTATGAATGTGTTATGTTTGTGACCAGGAAACAGAAGTTATAAGACATTTACCCCAACGTCAAGTTTGTGGACGCCGACGACGCCGACGACGTCGACGACGTCGAGGGTATGTCATAAGCTCTTCTGCACTTCGTGCAGGCGAGCTAAAAATGAAAGGTATTAATAACGACCGCACATACGTACATAGACTAACGCTATATCCAATATTGCCTATCTGTGAGGGGATACTTAAAGGGTGTAGTCTAATTTGTCTTTATGTTTATTTATCAAATGTTTTATTTAAGCTTGGCAGAAAATCGACGAGTCTGTCTTATTACAGTCTAAACATGTTCAATGTTGGCCTGGGCCCTTTTAAGTTGAATGTACTGTATTAAGTGGTCTGTAAAAACTGTGGAAAAGTGAAAGTGAATGGGTTTAATGTCACAACAACAGATAAGTTCATATAGTGACGGGCGCATAGTTTAAAGTCTCATCTGACAGACTTGCGGGATGTTCACGCCTAGGGTGAGGATTGGACTCACAGCCTCCAGTATTGAAGTTCAATGCCATATCCCCTAGGCCACGGACCATCCCTGAAAACTGTGGAATGATGTTTGTTGGTTTAATATTCTACTATCGCTTTTGGTAGATCCTGTCATTATCTTCGTCTAAATGCACTAGGAAACTTGCTAGTAATTGACAACCTGGTGCGTCTAAGTTAAAGCTGAATATGAAACAATAAACTTAGCCCATAGAATATAAGAAACAAACCTTTTTATTCCTCTGATAATTAATGAAACAAGGGTATCGTTATCACTAAGCTAATCCCATTGCAGTCAACCTTGACAATAAAAAATAATATTTGATTTAACATTTATGTATTACAAACAATGTGAACATAAGTCCTCAGTGACCTTTACCTTGGGCGTTTGGACGTGGGTTGTATGCAAAACAAAGAATTATCAAAATAAGAGAAACGGTGCGCGATTTTTAAAAAATAAAAGGTGTCATTAATGTCTGTTCCACGTTTTGCTGCCGACGTACATGTATTTGCTCATCAATAACAAAAAGTCACCCTCCCCAAAACATTTTGTTTCATGAAATTCAATCAAATATTGATTTTATTGCGAAAAAACGATTTTGCTATGGGAATTTAACATGTGGAGTCGATTTCCAAAATTTTTAGTTTTTTGATCCTGCAGGATCAAAAAACAAAAAAAATTGGTAATTGACTCCGAAACCTGGCGAGATAGCTTGAAAATGATGTACCTAAGAAAACAAAAGTTAGATTTTGAAAATCAGTCCATCGTTTTTTCGCAATAAAATTAATATTTGATGGAATTTCATCAAATAATTTTTTTCTTATTGATGATATGAAATAGGCACTACCTATGAAGGGCGACGTTCGTACAGTGCAACCTCTCTACAACAGCCACCCATGGGAAGACGCAAAAGTGGCTGTTATAGAGAAGTGGCTGTTGTAGGGAGGTTAATGCTGAATTAAATTTTATCGTCCGATGTTTATTTATTTTATTCAATAATTCTCGATAAAAACATGTTTTTATTGAGAAAGAATGCAAAATCAACATCAGACGACAATTTTCATGATCAGCAGTCTAAGGGTTAGATATAGAGGAAATCATCCATTTGGGATATAAAATAGCGGCTGTTACAGAGAGGGTGTTGTTGTAGAGAGGTGGCCGTTCGGGGAGGTTCGACTGTATATGAAACTACATTTACCAATTTATAGCTTTAACATGATGTTAGTATGCTATAAACGGTACCGTAGCATATTGTAGTATTGCAGAGCTACTTCCCGCAACTACCACGGTGTTACAACTTCTCTATTATAATTAAATGGTGTCATTGTCGCATTTATCTTATTTGAACCAATGATACATATATTCATATATAGTACATTAATAGCCTAGGCATAGTGGAGGGCGTATTCGAGCGGTCTGAGGCGTCGGACTGCTGATCTTATGGTCGTGGGTTGGAGCCTCACCGGAGGCGTGCGTTGTGTCCTTGAGCAAGACACTTGATCCACACAACTTCAGCCAACCCAGCTGTACATGTAAATGGGTACCGGCTAAATACCGGGAACATCGATTGTATTCGATTGTATTTGATTGTATTTGATTGTATGTACATGTACTTATGAATAAAAATATGATCCACTGGTGATAAGCCTCAGTATTGAGGGTATATCAGTAAACTGGCAAAGGCAAAGCATTATAGAAACTGTATTAGTACATTTACGATCATTTTAAGAAATAATAACAAGGCTGAGAATCTTCAGTGGTATTATTCCCAATTTTCGCAATCTCAGTCGTCATTGAGCACGACTGTCACTTCGAGAGTTACACATTTTGCCCATTGTTGGTATGAATTGTGTTAAGTTTTACATTTACTTTTGATTAACCAAGTGCTGTGTTTGTATCCTGGACAACATCAACAGGTGCACTAGACGCACACTTACAATGCATACTTTGTTCTGGTAGTCGTGTTCCCCAATTATCCCGGATCGCTTGACTATGTCTCGTATTTTTAAACTCACATCAGCGAAGTTAAGTGCAGCGTGGCGGCTATAGAAATTCTCCAGGTGTGTCCTTCTAGTGATGCTATTATTTTCTCGATCCCTGGTGGTCTTTGAGCACTTTTTGACTATTTTTCGTATTAGTTTTGTCCTTTTTACATACAGCTTCACTTCAGCTGTTGGTAAGAGTTACTTGTGTCATGGACAGTGAATACAGCACATGCCGTGACACAACCGAACAGGCGCAATAAAACAGCAGTTGCAATGCATACTTGTTTCTGCTAGTCATGTCCACATAACTTAACTTTGTCTTGTCAACAAAATCACAACTTGTGCGGTTTCTATCCAATTATATTGAGAGAGATATAGAGTGCTTCTATATAATGATGTTGAAAGATTGAGAGAGAAATATTATGGTTTCTATATAATGATGTTGAGAGAAGGTGGGTGGTGTGCGGGAGAGAGATATATTGTGGTTTCTAGGTAATGATAGAGAAAGAGACACACATAGAGAAATAGAAAGACAGAGAGCGAGGAGAGACACACACTTCAGCAGACAGACAGACAGAGAGACAGACAGAACAGACAGACGACAGACAGGACAGACAGAGACAGACGCAGACAGACAGACAGACAGACAGACAGGAGAGACAGACAGAGCAGACAGACAGACAGACAGACAGACAGACAGACAGACAGACAGACAGACAGACAGCAGACAGACAGACAGACAGACAGACGACAGACAGAGACAGACGACAGAAAGGACTGACAGAGAAAGACAGACAGGACAGACAGACAGCAGACCGACAGACAGGAGACAGCAGACGACAGACAGACAGCAGAGACAGCAGACAGCAGACAGACAGCACGCAGACAGAGACAGACAGACAGACAGACAGACAGACAGACAGACAGGACAGACAGACAGCGACAGACAGACACAGACAGAAGGACAGACAGACAGACAGATACATACAGACAGACAGACAGTAGCAGACATCGACAGACAGACAGAAACAGAGACGACAGACAGACGACAGACAGACAGAGACAGACAGACGACAGGACTGACGACAGACAGAGACAGAACAGGACGACAGACGACAGACAGACAGGCAGAGACAGAGCAGACAGACGACAGACAGACAGACAGAGATAGACAGACGGACAGACAGACAGACACAGACAGACAGAGACAGACAGACAGACAGACAGACAGACAGACAGACAGACAGACAGACAGACAGACAGACAGACAGACGACAGACAGACAGACAGACGACAGCAGACAGACAGCAGACAGGACAGACAGACGACAGGACAGACAGGACAGACAGACAGACAGACAGACAGGACAGAGACAGGACAGACAGGACAGACAGAGACAGAAGACAGACAGACAGACAGACAGACAGAGACAGGACAGACAGACAGACAGACAGACAGCGACAGACAGACGACAGGCAGACAGAACAGACAGACGACAGACAGACAGACAGGAAGACAGACAGACAGAGACAGACAGACAGACAGACAGAGACAGACAGACAGCAGACAGACAGACAGACAGAGACAGACGACAGACGACAGACAGCAGACAGACGACAGCAGACAGACAGCAGACAGACAGAGACAGACAGAAGACAGACAGGACAGGCAAGAGACAGAGACAGACAGCACAGAGACAGAACATACAGAGTGACGACAGACAGACAGACAGACAGACAGACAGACAGACAGACAGACAGCAGACAGACAGACAGACGACTAGACAGACCAGACAGACTACAGATACGGACAGACAGACAGACAGACAGAACAGACAGCAGACAGACATACAGACAAGAGAGAAGACAGACGACAGACGACAGACAGAAGACAGGACAGACAGACGACAGCAGACAGACAGACGCAGAGACAGACAGACAGACAGACAGTCGACAGACAGACAGACAGACAGACAGAGACAGCAGACGACAGACAGGACGACAGACGACAGACAGACAGCAGACAGACATACAGACAGACAGACAGAAGACAGACGACAGACAGACATACATACATACGACAGACAGACATACAGCAGACAGACAGACAGACAGACAGACAGACAGAAGACAGACAGCGGACAGACAGACAGACAGCAGAGGACAGACAGACGACAGACAGACAGACAGACAGACAGACAGACAGACAGGACGACAGACGACAGACAGACAGACAGAGACAGACAGAGACAGACAGACAGGACGACAGGACAGACAGACAGACAGACGACAGACAGAGACAGACAGACGGCGACGACAGACAGACAGACAGGACAGCAGAGACAGACAGACAGACAGACACAGACAGACAGACAGGTCCGGAGGTAGGCAACGCCACCCTAGGGCGTTGCCTACCTGACCGACAATGATGCGGTAGGCGTTGCCTACCTTGGTACGCGTCAATGACTAACTTATCGAAACGTGAATTAAAACGATAATATTTGCCTATTTCTTAAAATATAACATGTCTGTAATATATATTATACGGTTGTGTCCGTCTGTACGTCTGTACGTAGAGATAATCTGCGAGCTTGGTAGGCGTTTCCTGTCCGACATACATGGATGCGGATGTGCAATGACTAACTTATTGAAACGTGAATTAAAACGATAATATTTGCTTATTTCTTAAAATATAACATGTTTGCAATATATTATACGGTGTGTCCGTCTGTACGTCTGTAGGTAGAGATAATCTGCGAGCTTGGTAGGCGTTTCCTGCCCGACAGACATGGATGCGGATGTGCAATGACTAACTTATTGAAACGTGAATTAAAACGATAGTATTTGCTTATTTCTTAAAATATACATGATGTCTGTAATATATATTATACGGTGTGTCGTCTGTACGTCTGTACGTAGAGTAATCTGCGAGCTTGGTAGGCGTTTCCTGCCCGGACAGACATGGATGCGGATGTGCAATGACTAATTTATTGAAACGTGAATTAAAACGATAATATTTGCTTATTTCTTAAAATATAACATGTCTGTAATATATATTATACGGTGTGTCCGTTAATGTTTTTGGTTAAAGTTCTTCGGTCAATGCGCGGCGGGCGCGACATGCTAGTTTTAATATTAACACATATCCCATTTTACCATACATCATGTGAGCCATCTCATCTGGATCTGCGCTATTTGCAAGTACTCATCCATAGAAACAAATATACATGGATGCGGGAGGCTTTGTCTGCGTTGGTAGGCATTGCCTGCCCGACAGACATAGAGGCGGATGTGCAATGACAACATACAGCAAATGCGGAATTTATATTGCTCAGAGACTTTTACAAACTTGTACACTCCCGCTGCATTAATCTTGCCCAGCGGTTATAAAACTGTTGGTCATTACTCAATATGTATACTGGAAATCAATGAGCTTTGTTGGTTGAGTCTGAGCTGTGCTCAGGCTCGGCCAATTAAGCTCCTTAGTTGAAAGTCAACATTACCAGTAGATGCTCAAGAGAGATTTTAATAATTGTTCATTGGCAAGATTAACGCGACCGGTAGTGTAACGCTATTTGATAAAAATAAGACAAATACATCAAAATTATTTCTGGCTAAAATTATACATATGTACATTTAGTAAGGTACATTATGTCGTGACGCGTCTCAAATAATAAGTAAAATTTTAATTGTGCACCATCTTTGTGACATATGATTTTGTGAGAATATACAGGATGGAACCCCACTGGGATGATAATCATAATACGCAGCATGGTGGCCAATTTGGAACATGTCACAACTTGGTGAAAATAGGAAAGATTGTTTATGTTACCAGTCTATACCAATTTAATCTCCAAATGTAGGTTTAATAAATAACACTCAAAATTTACAGCAAATGCGGAATTTATATTGCTCAGACTTTCGCCAACTTGTACACTCCCAGCTGCGTTAATCTTGCCTTGAGTGGTTTTTTTTTCAAACCATTTACGGCGGAATTTAGACAGATAGAGAACCATCGAAAAGAAGGTATATGGTTGGTTAAACTAGCATTTGATATGCATGTCTGTTATGGTAGGCATTGCCTTCCAATACAGTATACCTTGTCGCGATAGAATGCAATGTTGATAATGTGATTTAATGTCGTTTCGTCCCTATATATTACCATACATACATAGTTCTTCGCACATGTATAAAATTCGCCGCAAATGATTTTGAGAAAAAAAATCACATAAATCTTGACATCATTTGTGACGCGCCACGACATAACCTGCCTTCAGGGATTTGGGAATTCCGCCGTAATTGATTTGGAGAATTTAACATAACTTCCGTAAATGACGGTCAAATTTGACGAAACTTCAGAGCAAATGCGGAATTCAATTCCGCATTTGCTCTGAAAATCCCGTCAAATTTGATCATCATTTACGGAAGTTGTGCTACTTTCTCAAAATCAATTACGGCGGAATTCCAAATTTCCTGGAATCAGGCTATGTCGTGGCGGAGTGTAGGACATAAACCCCCCGGACAAAATCCCCCCGTGCTTTTTGACACAGGCGGACAAAATCCCCCCGCTCAGATGCAGGGTAGGACAAAATCCCCCCCGTTCATATACAATATGACTTCAACTACTTAGTCTAATTTTTTATAACTTGATGTACGAGAGAGCCAAACCATGTTGGTATTGGTAAGGAATAATATAATTGAAAAACAAATATTGTGTCAGGTACCAATATTGGCACAACAAGTACATAAGCACATGAGAATTACATTCAAGTCCATGAGCACACTAGTACATAAGCACATGAATCTATCATTTAAGTCTATGAAGACATGGTTACATTAAGTCCATCAGCACATCAGCACATGAAATAGTCAAGTGATCATAATATCATAATCAATATTTACACATTTGACTTCAAAAATTATTCAAGAAACCAAAGATGCTAACAATTATTAACAAAATTACATGTTCTATGTCGCTGGTTGCGGGGGGATTGTGTCCTACTCTGCATCTGAGCGAGGGGGGGGGATTTTGTCCTAGCTGCATTTTCATCGGGGGGGAATTTGTCCTACCCTGCATTTGTGCGGGGGGGGGGTGATTTTGTCCGGGGGGGATTTTGTCCGCCTGTGTCAAAATGAACGGGTGTGATTTTGTCCGGGGGGGGATTATGTCCGGGGGGTGGGGGGGGATTATATACGAGCCGTCTCATCTTGATCTGCACTATTTGCAAATGTTCGTCCATATTTAAAAAAAAAAAAGAAACAAATAACCCACTCTGCGAATGGACTATCTTTTGATTTTGACAAATACTTATATTGGTCTAAATGAGAGAAACATGTGATTCCATGTCAAATATATGGTGTTTAAATAGTTACTGTTACATATTCAATTCGAGCCATTCAATTCCCAATCTCTATACTACGTATAAATTATATAAGTTTCGTTTTTAAGATAATATACAAGTTTAGGTGCATAGTTAAGCATTGGTAAGCATTGTCCAGCCGGTTGCTATGACCACTGCAATACCGCATGCTGTGCAAACGCTGTGGGCCGTACCTGGACGGCTAATTCTGTATATTGACAGTTTATAAAAACGCAACTTATACAGCTGAGGAAAACTATTATCTCTCAAAACAATTTGTTCTATTTTGAAATTCCGCATTTTCTCGGAATATTCCTCCAAATTGTCACCTAAAATTATTAGTTATATTATAAATTATTATTAATTATTGACAAAAACGTAAAAGTCGGGAAATCGTCTGAAACTAATTAATATGAAATAACATTGAGAAATAGCAGACGGCATCTTGAAAACAAGTGTATATCATTTGCACATTGACGTCCATCTGTATTTTTTTTGCCGAGCCTGCTTGCGGAAAGCGAGACTTTGTGATCACAATGACGTCCGTGCGTCAGTCCGTCCGAAATCGGTGTATGTTTTTAAATACCATATCCTAAGTCACATTGACTTGAAACATCAAATGCCTATTAGTCACAATCCATATATTCATTCTGTGTCCCACTCATGCGGCCCCTGTGCCCCAAGGTCAAGGTCAAATGACTTTGAAATTTTTGTTAAAGTTTTTGCATACCTTATATCTCACAACACTTACCCAGATTTGCTTCAAACTTCAGATAATTCTTTATTATCATCCATATTTTCATATTATAGCCCACGCATGCGACCCAACATGCCCAAGATCAAGGTCAAATGACTTTCAAATTTTGCGTTAAAGCTTTTAAATACGTTAATTCAAACTTCAAATAAATATACTCGGACACCATCAAATGCCTTGGTGGGCTCAATATGCGGGCCATGGCCATCTTGATTTTTTTATTTACTGTAGGTTAAAGTTTTTAAGAACACTATATCAGAAACAGCTTCGCCAATTGACTCGAGCTTCACATGTGTGTTTATCATCATCCATATTTTCATTCTATGCTCAACTCCTGCAACCCTGTGCCCAATATCAAGGTAAAATTACTTTCAAATTTACCTCAAAGTTTTTGACATGCCTGCAATGTGGACAGTGCGATATAGTTGTCACATTGGCCTACATACGTACGTACGTACATCCAGTCCGGTTAAATTTTTTTTTTTTTTATTTAAGGTTCAAGTTTTTAAAGGTACATGCCCACTCAGTGGGCACAAACTGTTCTTTATAGCAATTAAATAAGTGTATAATTGTGTCACTATTCCACCAGTTCTAAAAATTATGTGTTCCCGCTATCCATATAATCATTTAGTAATATTTATTTTACTGATAATGACTAGCAGTGGTATCAAGCTATTTTCATATTCAAATGAGGCATGATATTTTTTTTTATGCCACCGGGTTTCGAAGAAACGGGTGGCATATAGTGTTTGGACCGTCCGTCCGTCTGTCCGTCCGTCACACGTTTCGGTTAACCACTTTTGTTTCTCCAAATATGCTGCAGGTGGCATCCGCGTTCGACAGACGCATTTCTTGTTTTTTTAATAATTTATGCTAATTAAAGCTACATACCCACTCAGTAGGCACAACAATTAAAGTTATGTGTATTCTCAGTTATTTGTAGGAATTAAATAAGTGTATAATTTTGTCACTATTCCACCAGTTCTAAACATTACGAGTGCCCGTTATATGGATATAATCATTTAGTTAATGTTTATTTCAATGATAGTGACACGCGGTGATATCAGCTATTTTTCATAGGCAAATGGGGCATGATGTTTTTTAATTACTTAATACTAATTAAATGTGTTTCCCTGAAAAATAATGTTTCGACAGATTATAAAGTATTGATCATTGCACATCAAAAAATAAATAGTAATGTCTTGGTAACATTTTAAGGAAACACGGTTATCGCCCCTGATAGCAGTGTGGAAATTTACGTCCGATATAAAAAATGTAATAATAATGCCAATAAATATGTGTATTAATGGTGAATTAATGTTTATTTTGCCAGAAAATGTTCTCAGATGATGTCTCTGATATAAAGAACATTTTGTGTCCTACTGAGTGGGTAGTGTATCCTTTAAGAACACTATATCTCTGAAACCGCTTCACCAATTCACTCGAAACTTCACATACGTGTATTTGTCACAACACATTTTCATTAGTATTTATATGTGCCCAATGTCACGGTCAAATTACTTTGAAATTTAATTTTTCCCTTAAAGTTTTTGTTGGGCCCGCTTGCAGTCAGAGCGATATTGTTGGCACATTGGTGTGCATTCAGGATAAAGTTTTTGGTTAAAGTGTTTTTTTAGTTAAAGTTTTTGGGTATACTATCAAAGCCTCGGCGGGTACGGCATGTTTTTATGTCAACGGGCTAAAGCTTTGTTGCAATAAAAAAAATTGTTTGTACTATCAAATGCCTCGGCGGGCACGACATGCAGGCCATGGACCATCTAGTTATTATGGCATGCGATTGATCAGTCGGCCATCACACCATGACTAGTTTAGCACTTGATCAGTCGGCCATCGCACCAGAACTAGTTTAGCACTTGATCAGTCGGCCATCACACCAGGACTAGTTTAGCACTTGATCAGTCGGACATCGCTCCAGGACTAGTTTAGAACTTGATCAGTCGGCCATCGCACCAGGACTAGTTTAAAACTTGATCAGTTTCCCATCTCACCAGGACTAGTATAGCACTTGATCAGTCGGCCATCACACCAGGAATAGTATAGCACTTGATCAGTCGGCTATCGCACCGGGACTAGTTTAGCCCTAGTTTAGAACTTGATCAGTCGGCCAGCGCTCCAGGACTAGTTTAGCACTTGATCTGTCGGCAATCTCACCATGACTAGTATAGAACTAGATCAGTCGGCCATCGCTCCAGGACTAGTTTAGCCCTTGGTCAGTCGGCCATCATACCAGGACTAGTTTAGCCCTTGATCAGTTGGCCATCGCACCAGGACTAGTGTAGTCCTTGATCAGTCGGCCATCGCACCAGGACTAGTATAGAACTTGATCAGTCGGCCATCGCACCAGGACTAGTTTAGTAGCCCTTGATCAGTCGGTCATCGCACCAGGACTAGTAGAGCACTTGATCAGTCTACCATCGCACCATAAGTAGTATAGCGCTTGATTAGTCGCCCATTGCACCATGCCCAGTATAGCACTTGATCAGTTGGCCATCTTACCATGCCCAGTATAGCACGTGATCAGTCGGCCATTTCGAGTATACATGTAGCACTTGATCAGTCGGCCATTGCACCAGGACTAGTAGAGCGCTTGATCAGTCTGCCATCGCACCATAACTAGTATAGCGCTTGATCAGTCGGCCATCGCACCAGGACTAGCAGAGTACTTGATCAGTCTGCCATCGCACCATAAATAGTATAGCGCTTGATCAGTCGCCCATTGCACCATGCCCAGCATAGCACTTGATCAATTGGCCATCTCACCATGCCCAGTATAACACGTGATCAGTCGGCCATGCCGAGTATAGCACTTGATCAGTCGGCCATCACACCAGGACTAGTTTAGAACTTGATCAGTCGACCATCGCACCAGGAATAGTTTAGCCCTTGATCAGTCAGCCATCGCACCGAGACTAGTTTAGCCCTTGATCAGTCGGCCATCGCACCAGACTAGTATAGCACTCGATCAGTCGGCCATCGCACCATGACTAGTTTAGAACTTGATCAGTCGGCCATCGCATCAAGACTACTTTAGAACTTTATCAGTCGGCCATCGCACCAAGACTATTATTATAGCACTTGATCAGTCGGCCATACGCACCAGGACTAGTTTAGCACTTGATTAGTCGGTGCCCACGTCATCCTGCGTTACAGACAGAAGTGGTGGTCGGGGGGGGTGGGGGGGGGGGGGGGTGTAGTGTAGTCATAGACACAAACTGTGGTGGTGATATAGACCGGAACTTTAGGATGCCAAATGTGAATGGCTGGTGTGTGTGGGGGATCATTGTTTTGTGTCCCCCGCGGTGGTGCGGAGTACAATGATGAATTACTTATGAATCGCAGGCGGGAGTGTAGTAATTTCACCATGCCCAGTACGTTATATCACTTGATTAGTTGGCCAATCTCACCATGCCCAGTATAGCACGTGATCAGTCGGCCATGCCGAGTATAGCACTTGATCAGTCGGCCATCGCACCAGGACTAGCAGAGCACTTGATCAGTCTGCCATCGCACCATAACTAGTATAGCGCTTGATCAGTCACCCATTGCACCATGCCCAGTATAGCACTTGATCAGTTGGCCATCTCACCATGACCAGTATAGCACGTGATCAGTCGGCCATGCCGAGTATAGCACTTGATCAGTCGGCCATCGCACCAGGACTAGCAGAGCACTTGATCAGTCTGCCATCGCACCATAACTAGTATAGCGCTTGATCAGTCGCCCATTGCACCATGCCCAGTATAGCACTTGATCAGTTGGCCATCTCACCATGCCCAGTATAGCACGTGATCAGTCGGCCATGCCGAGTATAGCACTAGATCATTCGGCCATCACACAAGGACTACTTTAGCTCTTGATCAGTCCGGCCATCGCACCAGGACTAGTATAGCACTCAATCAGTCGGCCATCACACCAGGACTAGTATAGCACTCGATCAGTCGGTCATCGCACCGGGACTAGTTTATAACTTGATCCGTCGGCCATCGCACTAGGACTAGTTTAGAACTTGATCAGTCGACCATCGCACCAGGAATAGTTTAGCCCTTGAATCAGTCGGCCATCGCACTGAGACTAGTTTAGCCCTTGATTAGTCGGCCATCGCACCAAGGACGAATAGTATAGCACTCGATCAGTCGGCCATCGCCACCAGGACTAGTTTAGTGGTGGTCGGGGTTGGGGGGTGTTGATGTAGTTTTAGATAAAACTGGGTGGTGGTGGTGATGCACATTGTTCCCACTGTGGGATATAGACCGGAACTTTTAGGACGCCAAATGTAGAATGGCTGGGTGTGAGATAAATTGTGAATCATTTTGTGGGTCCCCGGCGGTGGTGCGGAGTACAATGATGAATTACTGATGAATTACTGTAATTGAACACACATGTATATGCACTGTGATACCGTACTTCACAATCCTCAGTTTTTAAATTGTTTCTGTATCGTAAAACTGAACATTTATTCATTTTGTAAAACTTAAAATTGTCAGATGATCGAAATGAAAACCGGATGTTTACATGCGAAATGAACCGGTGCCATCGGTATATTTTAACCGCACGATGACCCACTGTATATTCATACCATATCCGTACGGATATATCGTATATACGAAAACGGATATCGTATGTGTTTTTGTATAATATTCGTATAGTACGTTTAGTATAATGTAAACAAACTGTACTATTCGAGATACGGTAAGTTTTTAACGGAAATAGCGAAAGAATGACCGCACAAACGGTATCGCGAAAGAATGACCGCACAAACTGGACCGCGAAATTGAATTACCGCACAAACGGTATCGCGAAAGAATGACCGCAACAACGGTGGACCGCGATTGGACCGCAATTAGACTGCAATTTCAGAGCGGTACGAATTGCAATTCAACGACCGCTGGATTGCAATTCTTGGTAAGTGAATCGCAGGCGGGAGTGTAGTGTTTCACCATGCCCAGTACGCATAGCACTTGATTAGTTGGCCATCTCACCATGCCCAGTATAGCACGTGATCAGTCGGCCATGCCGAGTATAGCACTTGATCAGTCGGTCATCGCACCAGGACTAGCAGAGCACTTGATCAGTCTGCCATCGCACCATAACTAGTATAGCGCTTGATCAGTCGCCCATTGCACCATGCCCAGTATAGCACTTGATCAGTTGGCCATCTCACCATGCCCCAGTATAGCACGTGATCAGTCGGCCATGCCGAGTATAGCACTAGATCATTCGGCCATCAACACCAGGACTACTTTAGCACTTGATCAGTCGGCCATCGCACCAGGACTAGTATAGCACTCAATCAGTCGGCCATCACACCAGGACTAGTATAGCACTCGATCAATTGGCCATCGCACCAGGACTAGTTTATAACTTGATCAGTCGGCCATCGCACCAGGACTAGTTTAGACATTGATCAGTCGACCAGCGCACCAGGAATAGTTTAGCCCTTGATCAGTCGGCCATCGCACTGCGACTAGTTTAGCCCTTGATTAGTCGGCCATCGCACCAGGACTAGTATAGCACTCGATCGGTCCGGACATCGCACCAGGACTAGTTTAGAACTTGATCAGTCGGCCATCGCACCACGACTAGTTTAGAACTTGATCAGTCGGCCATCGCACCAAGACTAGTTTAGTCCTTGATCTGTCGGCCATCGCACTAGGACTAGTTTAGAACTTGATCAGTCGACCATCGCACCAGGAATAGTTTAGCCCTTGATCAGTCGGCCATCGCACTGAGACTAGTTTAGCCCTTGATTAGTCGGCCATCGCACCAGGACGAATAGTATAGCACTCGATCAGTCGGCCATCGCACCAGGACTAGTTTAGTGGTGGTCGGGGGTGGGGGGTGTTGTGTAGTTTTAGATAAAACTGGTGGTGGTGGTGATGCACATTGTTCCCACTGTGGGATATAGACCGGAACTTTTAGGACGCCAAATGTAGATGGCTGGTGTGTGGGGGTGGGGGATCATTGTTTTGTGTCCCCGGCGGTGGTGCGGAGTACAATGATGAATTACTGATGAATTACTGTATTGAACACACATGTATATGCACTGTGATACCGTACTTCACAATCCTCAGTTTTAAATTGTTTCTGTATCGTAAACTGAACATTTATTCATTTTGTAAAACTTAAAATTGGTGGCAGATGATCGAAATGAAAACCGATGTTTACATGCGAAATGAACCGGAATGCATCGGTATAATTTTACCGCACGATGACCCACTGTATATTCATACCATATCCGTACGGATATATCGTATATACGAACGGATATCGTATGTGTTTGAATATAATTCTTGTATAGTACGTTTGTATAATGTAAACAAACTGTACTATTCGATGATACGGTAAGTTTTTAAACGGAAAGGAAATAGCGAAAGAATGACCGCACAAACGGTATCGCGAAAGAATGACCGCACAAAACTGGACCGCGAAAGAATTACGCACAAACGGTATCGCGAAAGAATGACCGCAACAAACGGGACCGCGATTGGACCGCAATTAGATTGCAATTTCAGAGCGGACGAATTGCAATTCAACGACCGCTGGAATTGCAATTCTTGGTAAGTGAATCGCAGGCGGGAGTGGTAGTGTTTCACCATGCCCAGTACGCATAGCACTTGATTAGTGGCCCATCTCACCATGCCCAGTTATAGCACGTGATCAGTCGGCCATGCCGAGTATAGCACTTGATTCAGTCGGTCATCGCACCAGGACTAGCAGAGCACTTGATCAGTCTGCCATCGCACATAACTAGTATAGCGCTTGATCAGTCGCCCATTGCACCATGCCCAGTATAGCACTTGATCAGTTGGCCATCTCACCATGCCCAGTATAGCACGTGATCAGTCGGCCATGCCGAGTATAGCACTAGATCATTCGGCCATCACACCAGGACTACTTTAGCACTTGATCAGTCGGCCATCGCACCAGGACTAGTATAGCACTCAATCAGTCGGCCATCACACCAGGACTAGTATAGCACTCGATCAATTGGCCATCGCACCAGGACTAGTTTATAACTTGATCAGTCGGCCATCGCACCAGGACTAGTTTAGACATTGATCAGTCGACCAGCGCACCAGGAATAGTTTAGCCCTTGATCAGTCGGCCATCGCACTGCGACTAGTTTAGCCCTTGATTAGTCGGCCATCGCACCAGGACTAGTATAGCACTCGATCGGTCGGACATCGCACCAGGACTAGTTTAGAACTTGATCAGTCGGCCATCGCACCACGACTAGTTTAGAACTTGATCAGTCGGCCATCGCACCAAGACTAGTTTAGTCCTTGATCTGTCGGCCATCGCACCAGGACTAGTTTAGAACTTGATCAGTCGGCCACCGCACCATGACTAGTTTTGCCCTTGCTCAGTCGGCCATCGCACCAGGACTAGTTTAGAACTTGATCAATCGGCCATCGCACCAGGACTAGTTTAGAACTTGATCAGTCGGCCACCGCACCAAGGCTAGTTTTGACCTTGCTCAATCGGCCATCGCACCAGGACTAGTTTAGAACTTGATCAGTCGGCCATCGCACCACGACTAGTTTAGAACTTGATCAGTCGGCCATCGCACCAAGACTAGTTTAGCCCTTGCTCCGTCGGCCATCGCACCAGGACTAGTATAGCACTCGATCAGTCGGCCATCGCACCACGACTAGTTTAGAACTTGATCAGTCGGCCATCGCACCAAGACTAGTTTAGCCTTGCTCAGTCGGCCATCGCACCTGGACTAGTATAGCACTCGATCAGTCGGCCATCGCACCATGACTAGTTTAGAACTTGATCAGTCGGCCATCGCACCAAGACTAGTATAGCACTTGATCAGTCGGTCATCGCACCAGGACTAGTTTAGCACTTGATCAGTCGGCCACGTCATCCTGCGTTACAGACAGAAAGTGGTGGTCGGGGGCGGTGGGGGAGGGGGGGGGTGTGTATAGTGTAGTCATAGACAAAAAACTGGTGGTGGTGTGATACACATTGTTCCCACTGTGGGATATAGACCTGAACTTTTAGGACGCCAAATGTAGATGGCTGGTGTGCGTGGGGGATCATTGTTTTGTGTCCCCGGCTGGTGGTAAGTGGCGGAGTACAGTGATGATTACTGTATATTGAACACACATTGTATATGTAGTGATACCGTACTTCACAATCCTCAGTTTTTAAAATATTGTTTCTGTATCGTAAACTGAACATTTATCATTTTGAAAAACTTCAAATTAATGGCAGATGATCGAAATGAAAAACCGGATGTTTACATTCGAAATGAACCGGTGCATCGGTATATTTTAAACCACAGGATGACCCACTTTATATTCATAATATATCCGTACGGATATTATCGTATATTACGAACGGATATCGTATGTTTGTATAATATTCGTATAGTACGTTTGTATAATCACTGATAATGTAAACAAACTGTACTATACGATGGATACGGTAAGTTTTTACCGGAAATAGCGAAAGAATGACCGCACAAACGGTATCGCGAAAGAATGACCGCACAAACTGGACCGCGAAAGAAATGACCGCACAAACGGTATCGCGAAAGAATGACCGCAAAAACGGACCGCGTTTGGACCGCCAATTAGACTGCAATTAGACTGCAATTCCAGAGGGTGGAAGAATTGCAATCAAGGACCGCTGGATTGCAATTCTTGGTAAGCGAATCGCAGGCGGGAGGTGTAATAAATGTTCGGCCAACTGATTTACAGACGCCCCTTACTTATTACACAATCGTCCCACAAATTTATGCAAATTGATAAAACTGGATAAAACCTGAAATAAATATAGCCTACATAACAAATCCAGAGCAAGACTTTGTTGACATTGTTGTCTACTGACAGTACTGGTGTAGAGAGCGTGTGTTTGTAAACCAATGCAGACGACGTTTTGGAAGCCAATACACAAAAAGTAGTTTCCGGCAGTGTGCGACATGTCAGCCGTGTGAGATAGCCGTGTGAGACATAAAAATCCCATTCATGGGCGTGGCTTCGGAAATAACATTGAAATGGACTCTGGGTATGCGAGAAAAGGATATTCCACCCGAGTGTCAGAATAGGCAGGCCCGTACGCAGGAATTAATTTAGAGGGGTTGTGGCGTTATCGACGGCACGAAGGGGTAAACATTTTGTTTGTACATCCACGGACAGACCTCGGAAGATTAGCCATTTCACCCTAAATAGGTAAGGAGCAGAAAAGCGCTACTGTATTCAGTGGTTACGAATACAGAAAGGTAGCGTTTATCAACAGGCTGCCAATCATATACATGTACATGTGTATCAGAATAATGCAATGTACTAATATATCACAGTGCGTTTGGATTACGTCCTTTGTACTTGTTGGTGTCCTGCTTAGAGATGTTTCACTGTATTATCC